>OU343051.1:54879494-56079494 GCA_910593695.2 Ocypus olens
AATAATCATCGTAGACTATTGAATTTAACTTTATTTTCATCAGAAAGACGAGAGAAATCGATTGCCGCTAAAAAATTTCAGCTAACTTCAATGGCAAAAAAATTAGTCAGTCACAGTGAACATTTTTGAAAATTTACGAAAATAATTGATTTTTCAGACTTTGATCGGCCGTAGCGGCCAAACGAAAACTCCAAATTGAACGCGGTTTGCAAATCTGAGCTCCTCGTATGTCAATTAGTCAGATTAGAGATTAATAATTTTTGATGAAATCGTGAAAAAAAACATGACTAACCCCCTTGGAAATTTTGTTAAAAAATGCAACTTTCTTAATAATCATCGTAGACTATTGAATTTAACTTTATTTTCATCAGAAAGACGAGAGAAATCGATTGCCGCTAAAAAATTTCAGCTAACTTCAATGGCAAAAAAATTAGTCAGTCACAGTGAACATTTTTGAAAATTTACGAAAATAATTGATTTTGGAGATTTTGATCGGCCGTAGCGGCCAAACGAAAACTCCAAATTGAACGCGGTTTGCAAATCTGAGCTCCTCGTACGTCAATTAGTCGGATTAGAGATTAATAATTTTTGATGAAATTGTGAAAAAAAACATGACTAACCCCCTTGGAAATTTTGTTAAAAAATGCAACTTTCTTAATAATCATCGTAGACTATTGAATTTAACTTTATTTTCATCAGAAAGACGAGAGAAATCTATTGCCGATAAAAAATTTCAGCTAACTTCAATGGCAAAAAAATTAGTCAGTCACAGTGAACATTTTTGAAAATTTACGAAAATAATTGATTTTTCAGACTTTGATCGGCCGTAGCGGCCAAACGAAAACTCCAAATTGAACGCGGTTTGCAAATCTGAGCTCCTCGTACGTCAATTAGTCGGATTAGAGATTAATAATTTTTGATGAAATTGTGAAAAAAAACATGACTAACCCCCTTGGAAATTTTGTTAAAAAATGCAACTTTCTTAATAATCATCGTAGACTATTGAATTTAACTTTATTTTCATCAGAAAGACGAGAGAAATCGATTGCCGCTAAAAAATTTCAGCTAACTTCAATGGCAAAAAAATTAGTCAGTCACAGTGAACATTTTTGAAAATTTACGAAAATAATTGATTTTGGAGATTTTGATCGGCCGAAGCGGCCAAACGAAAACTCCAAATTGAACGCGGTTTGCAAATCTGAGCTCCTCGTACGTCAATTAGTCGGATTAGAGATTAATAATTTTTGATGAAATCGTGAAAAAAAACATGACTAACCCCCTTGGAAATTTTGTTAAAAAATGCAACTTTCTTAATAATCATCGTAGACTATTGAATTTAACTTTATTTTCATCAGAAAGACGAGAGAAATCGATTGCCGCTAAAAAATTTCAGCTAACTTCAATGGCAAAAAAATTAGTCAGTCACAGTGAACATTTTTGAAAATTTACGAAAATAATTGATTTTTCAGACTTTGATCGGCCGTAGCGGCCAAACTAAAACTCCAAATTGAACGCGGTGTGCAAATCTGAGCTCCTCGTACGTCAATTAGTCGGATTAGAGATTAATAATTTTTGATGAAATTGTGAGAAAAAAAACATGACTAACCCCCTTGGAAATTTTGTTAAAAAATGCAACTTTCTTAATAATCATCGTAGACTATTGAATTTAACTTTATTTTCATCAGAAAGACGAGAGAAATCGATTGCCGCTAAAAAATTTCAGCTAACTTCAATGGCAAAAAAATTAGTCAGTCACAGTGAACATTTTTGAAAATTTACGAAAATAATTGATTTTTCAGACTTTGATCGGCCGTAGCGGCCAAACGAAAACTCCAAATTGAACGCGGTTTGCAAATCTGAGCTCCTCGTACGTCAATTAGTCGGATTAGAGATTAATAATTTTTGATGAAATCGTGAAAAAAAACATGACTAACCCCCTTGGAAATTTTGTTAAAAAATGCAACTTTCTTAATAATCATCGTAGACTATTGAATTTAACTTTATTTTCATCAGAAAGACGAGAGAAATCTATTGCCGCTAAAAAATTTCAGCTAACTTCAATGGCAAAAAAATTAGTCAGTCACAGTGAACATTTTTGAAAATTTACGAAAATAATTGATTTTGGAGATTTTGATCGGCCGTAGCGGCCAAACGAAAACTCCAAATTGAACGCGGTTTGCAAATCTGAGCTCCTCGTACGTCAATTAGTCGGATTAGAGATTAATAATTTTTGATGAAATCGTGAAAAAAAACATGACTAACCCCCTTGGAAATTTTGTTAAAAAATGCAACTTTCTTAATAATCATCGTAGACTATTGAATTTAACTTTATTTTCATCAGAAAGACGAGAGAAATCGATTGCCGCTAAAAAATTTCAGCTAACTTCAATAGCAAAAAAATTAGTCAGTCACAGTGAACATTTTTGAAAATTTACGAAAATAATTGATTTTTCAGTCTTTGATCGGCCGTAGCGGCCAAACGAAAACTCCAAATTAAACGCGGTTTGCAAATCTGAGCTCCTCGTACGTCAATTAGTCGGATTAGAGATTAATAATTTTTGATGAAATCGTGAAAAAAAACATGACTAACCCCCTTGGAAATTTTGTTAAAAAATGCAACTTTCTTAATAATCATCGTAGACTATTGAATTTAACTTTATTTTCATCAGAAAGACGAGAGAAATCGATTGCCGCTAAAAAATTTCAGCTAACTTCAATGGCAAAAAAATTAGTCAGTCACAGTGAACATTTTTGAAAATTTACGAAAATAATTGATTTTTCAGACTTTGATCGGCCGTAGCGGCCAAACTAAAACTCCAAATTGAACGCGGTGTGCAAATCTGAGCTCCTCGTACGTCAATTAGTCGGATTAGAGATTAATAATTTTTGATGAAATTGTGAAAAAAAAACATGACTAACCCCCTTGGAAATTTTGTTAAAAAATGCAACTTTCTTAATAATCATCGTAGACTATTGAATTTAACTTTATTTTCATCAGAAAGACGAGAGAAATCGATTGCCGCTAAAAAATTTCAGCTAACTTCAATGGCAAAAAAATTAGTCAGTCACAGTGAACATTTTTGAAAATTTACGAAAATAATTGATTTTTCAGACTTTGATCGGCCGTAGCGGCCAAACGAAAACTCCAAATTGAACGCGGTTTGCAAATCTGAGCTCCTCGTATGTCAATTAGTCAGATTAGAGATTAATAATTTTTGATGAAATCGTGAAAAAAAACATGACTAACCCCCTTGGAAATTTTGTTAAAAAATGCAACTTTCTTAATAATCATCGTAGACTATTGAATTTAACTTTATTTTCATCAGAAAGACGAGAGAAATCGATTGCCGCTAAAAAATTTCAGCTAACTTCAATGGCAAAAAAATTAGTCAGTCACAGTGAACATTTTTGAAAATTTACGAAAATAATTGATTTTGGAGATTTTGATCGGCCGAAGCGGCCAAACGAAAACTCCAAATTGAACGCGGTTTGCAAATCTGAGCTCCTCGTACGTCAATTAGTCGGATTAGAGATTAATAATTTTTGATGAAATCGTGAAAAAAAACATGACTAACCCCCTTGGAAATTTTGTTAAAAAATGCAACTTTCTTAATAATCATCGTAGACTATTGAATTTAACTTTATTTTCATCAGAAAGACGAGAGAAATCTATTGCCGATAAAAAATTTCAGCTAACTTCAATGGCAAAAAAATTAGTCAGTCACAGTGAACATTTTTGAAAATTTACGAAAATAATTGATTTTTCAGACTTTGATCGGCCGTAGCGGCCAAACGAAAACTCCAAATTGAACGCGGTTTGCAAATCTGAGCTCCTCGTACGTCAATTAGTCGGATTAGAGATTAATAATTTTTGATGAAATCGTGAAAAAAAACATGACTAACCCCCTTGGAAATTTTGTTAAAAAATGCAACTTTCTTAATAATCATCGTAGACTATTGAATTTAACTTTATTTTCATCAGAAAGACGAGAGAAATCGATTGCCGCTAAAAAATTTCAGCTAACTTCAATGGCAAAAAAAATTAGTCAGTCACAGTGAACATTTTTGAAAATTTACGAAAATAATTGATTTTGGAGATTTTGATCGGCCGAAGCGGCCAAACGAAAACTCCAAATTGAACGCGGTTTGCAAATCTGAGCTCCTCGTACGTCAATTAGTCGGATTAGAGATTAATAATTTTTGAAGAAATTGTGAAAAAAAACATGACTAACCCCCTTGGAAATTTTGTTAAAAAATGCAACTTTCTTAATAATCATCGTAGACTATTGAATTTAACTTTATTTTCATCAGAAAGACGAGAGAAATCGATTGCCGCTAAAAAATTTCAGCTAACTTCAATGGCAAAAAAATTAGTCAGTCACAGTGAACATTTTTGAAAATTTACGAAAATAATTGATTTTTCAGACTTTGATCGGCCGTAGCGGCCAAACGAAAACTCCAAATTGAACGCGGTTTGCAAATCTGAGCTCCTCGTATGTCAATTAGTCAGATTAGAGATTAATAATTTTTGATGAAATCGTGAAAAAAAACATGACTAACCCCCTTGGAAATTTTGTTAAAAAATGCAACTTTCTTAATAATCATCGTAGACTATTGAATTTAACTTTATTTTCATCAGAAAGACGAGAGAAATCGATTGCCGCTAAAAAATTTCAGCTAACTTCAATGGCAAAAAAATTAGTCAGTCACAGTGAACATTTTTGAAAATTTACGAAAATAATTGATTTTGGAGATTTTGATCGGCCGAAGCGGCCAAACGAAAACTCCAAATTGAACGCGGTTTGCAAATCTGAGCTCCTCGTACGTCAATTAGTCGGATTAGAGATTAATAATTTTTGATGAAATCGTGAAAAAAAACATGACTAACCCCCTTGGAAATTTTGTTAAAAAATGCAACTTTCTTAATAATCATCGTAGACTATTGAATTTAACTTTATTTTCATCAGAAAGACGAGAGAAATCTATTGCCGATAAAAAATTTCAGCTAACTTCAATGGCAAAAAAATTAGTCAGTCACAGTGAACATTTTTGAAAATTTACGAAAATAATTGATTTTGGAGATTTTGATCGGCCGTAGCGGCAAAACGAAAACTCCAAATTGAACGCGGTTTGCAAATCTGAGCTCCTCGTATGTCAATTAGTCAGACTAGAGATTAATAATTTTTGATGAAATCGTGAAAAAAAAACATGACTAACCCCTTGGAAATTTTGTTAAAAAATGCAACTTTCTTAATAATCATCGTAGACTATTGAATTTAACTTTATTTTCACCAGAAAGACGAGAGAAATCGATTGCCGCTAAAAAATTTCAGCTAACTTCAATGGCAAAAAAATTAGTCAGTCACAGTGAACATTTTTGAAAATTTACGAAAATAATTGATTTTTTAGACTTTGATCGGCCGTAGTGGCCAAACGAAAACTCCAAATTGAACGCGGTTTGCAAATCTGAGCTCCCCGTACGTCAATTAGTCGGATTAGAGATTAATAATTTTTAATGAAATCGTGAAAAAAAACATGACTAACCCCCTTGGAAATTTTGTTAAAAAATGCAACTTTCTTAATAATCATCGTAGACTATTGAATTTAACTTTATTTTCATCAGAAAGACGAGAGAAATCGATTGCCGCTAAAAAATTTCAGCTAACTTCAATGGCAAAAAAATTAGTCAGTCACAGTGAACATTTTTGAAAATTTACGAAAATAATTGATTTTGGAGATTTTGATCGGCCGTAGCGGCAAAACGAAAACTCCAAATTGAACGCGGTTTGCAAATCTGAGCTCCTCGTATGTCAGTTAGTCAGACTAGAGATTAATAATTTTTGATGAAATCGTGAAAAAAAAACATGACTAACCCCTTGGAAATTTTGTTAAAAAATGCAACTTTCTTAATAATCATCGTAGACTATTGAATTTAACTTTATTTTCATCAGAAAGACGAGAGAAATCGATTGCCGCTAAAAAATTTCAGCTAACTTCAATGGCAAAAAAATTAGTCAGTCACAGTGAACATTTTTGAAAATTTACGAAAATAATTGATTTTGGAGATTTTGATCGGCCGTAGCGGCCAAACGAAAACTCCAAATTGAACGCGGTTTGCAAATCTGAGCTCCTCGTACGTCAATTAGTCGGATTAGAGATTAATAATTTTTGATGAAATCGTGAAAAAAAACATGACTAACCCCCTTGAAAATTTTGTTAAAAAATGCAACTTTCTTAATAATCATCGTAGACTATTGAATTTAACTTTATTTTCATCAGAAAGACGAGAGAAATCGATTGCCGCTAAAAAAATTCAGCTAACTTCAATAGCAAAAAAATTAGTCATGTTTTTTTTTCCCTTGGAAATTTTGTTAAAAAATGCAACTTTCTTAATAATCATCGTAGACTATTGAATTTAACTTTATTTTCATCAGAAAGACGAGAGAAATCTATTGCCGATAAAAAATTTCAGCTAACTTCAATGGCAAAAAAATTAGTCAGTCACAGTGAACATTTTTGAAAATTTACGAAAATAATTGATTTTGGAGATTTTGATCGGCCGTAGCGGCAAAACGAAAACTCCAAATTGAACGCGGTTTGCAAATCTGAGCTCCTCGTATGTCAATTAGTCAGACTAGAGATTAATAATTTTTGATGAAATCGTGAAAAAAAAACATGACTAACCCCTTGGAAATTTTGTTAAAAAATGCAACTTTCTTAATAATCATCGTAGACTATTGAATTTAACTTTATTTTCATCAGAAAGACGAGAGAAATCGATTGCCGCTAAAAAATTTCAGCTAACTTCAATGGCAAAAAAATTAGTCAGTCACAGTGAACATTTTTGAAAATTTACGAAAATAATTGATTTTTTAGAATTTGATCGGCCGTAGTGGCCAAACGAAAACTCCAAATTGAACGCGGTTTGCAAATCTGAGCTCCCCGTACGTCAATTAGTCGGATTAGAGATTAATAATTTTTAATGAAATCGTGAAAAAAAACATGACTAACCCCCTTGGAAATTTTGTTAAAAAATGCAACTTTCTTAATAATCATCGTAGACTATTGAATTTAACTTTATTTTCATCAGAAAGACGAGAGAAATCGATTGCCGCTAAAAAATTTCAGCTAACTTCAATGGCAAAAAAATTAGTCAGTCACAGTGAACATTTTTGAAAATTTACGAAAATAATTGATTTTGGAGATTTTGATCGGCCGTAGCGGCAAAACGAAAACTCCAAATTGAACGCGGTTTGCAAATCTGAGCTCCTCGTATGTCAGTTAGTCAGACTAGAGATTAATAATTTTTGATGAAATCGTGAAAAAAAAACATGACTAACCCCTTGGAAATTTTGTTAAAAAATGCAACTTTCTTAATAATCATCGTAGACTATTGAATTTAACTTTATTTTCATCAGAAAGACGAGAGAAATCGATTGCCGCTAAAAAATTTCAGCTAACTTCAATGGCAAAAAAATTAGTCAGTCACAGTGAACATTTTTGAAAATTTACGAAAATAATTGATTTTGGAGATTTTGATCGGCCGTAGCGGCCAAACGAAAACTCCAAATTGAACGCGGTTTGCAAATCTGAGCTCCTCGTACGTCAATTAGTCGGATTAGAGATTAATAATTTTTGATGAAATCGTGAAAAAAAACATGACTAACCCCCTTGAAAATTTTGTTAAAAAATGCAACTTTCTTAATAATCATCGTAGACTATTGAATTTAACTTTATTTTCATCAGAAAGACGAGAGAAATCGATTGCCGCTAGAAAAATTCAGCTAACTTCAATAGCAAAAAAATTAGTCATGTTTTTTTTTCCCTTGGAAATTTTGTTAAAAAATGCAACTTTCTTAATAATCATCGTAGACTATTGAATTTAACTTTATTTTCATCAGAAAGACGAGAGAAATCGATTGCGGCTAAAAAATTTCAGCTAACTTCAATGGCAAAAAAATTAGTCAGTCACAGTGAACATTTTTGAAAATTTACGAAAATAATTGATTTTGGAGATTTTGATCGGCCGTAGCGGCCAAACGAAAACTCCAAATTGAACGCGGTTTGCAAATCTGAGCTCCTCGTATGTCAATTAGTCAGATTAGAGATTAATAATTTTTGATGAAATCGTGAAAAAAAACATGACTAACCCCCTTGGAAATTTTGTTAAAAATTGCAACTTTCTTAATAATCATCGTAGACTATTGAATTTAACTTTATTTTCATGAGAAAGACGAGAGAAATTGATTGCCGTTAAAAATTTCAGCTAACTTCAATAGCAAAAAAATTAGTCAGTCACAGTGAACATTTTTGAAAATTTACGAAAATAATTGATTTTTCAGACTTTGATCGGCCGTAGCGGCCAAACGAAAACTCCAAATTGAACGCGATTTGCAAATCTGAGCTCCTCGTACGTCAGTTAGTCGGATTAGAGATTAATAATTTTTGATGAAATCGTGAAAAAAAACATGACTATCCCCCTTGGAAATTTTGTTAAAAAATGCAACTTTCTTAATAATCATCGTAGACTATTGAATTTAACTTTATTTTCATCAGAAAGACGAGAGAAATTGATTGCCGTTAAAAAATTTCAGCTAACTTCAATAGCAAAAAAATTAGTCAGTCACAGTGAACATTTTTGAAAATTTACGAAAATAATTGATTTTTTAGAATTTTGATCGGCCGTAGCGGCCAAACGAAAACTCCAAATTGAACGCGGTTTGCAAATCTGAGCTCCTCGTACGTCAATTAGTCGGATTAGAGATTAATAATTTTTGATGAAATCGTGAAAAAAAATATGACTAACCCCCTTGGAAATTTTGTTAAAAAATGCAACTTTCTTAATAATCATCGTAGACTATTGAATTTAACTTTATTTTCATCAGAAAGACGAGAGAAATCGATTGCCGCTAAAAAATTTCAGCTAACTTCAATGGCAAAAAAATTAGTCAGTCACAGTGAACATTTTTGAAAATTTACGAAAATAATTGATTTTGGAGATTTTGATCGGCCGTAGCGGCCAAACGAAAACTCCAAATTGAACGCGGTTTGCAAATCTGAGCTCCTCGTACATCAATTAGTCGGATTAGTGATTAATAATTTTTGATGAAATCGTGAAAAAAAACATGACTAACCCCCTTGGAAATTTTGTTAAAAAATGCAACTTTCTTAATAATCATCGTAGACTATTGAATTTAACTTTATTTTCATCAGAAAGACGAGAGAAATCGATTGCCGCTAAAAAAAATTTAGCTAACTTCAATGGCAAAAAAATTAGTCAGTCACAGTGAACATTTTTGAAAATTTACGAAAATAATTGATTTTTTAGACTTTGATCGGCCGTAGCGGCCAAACGAAAACTCCAAATTGAACGCGGTTTGCAAATCTGAGCTCCTCGTATGTCAATTAGTCAGATTAGAGATTAATAATTTTTGATGAAATCGTGAAAAAAAACATGACTAACCCCCTTGGAAATTTTGTTAAAAAATGCAACTTTCTTAATAATCATCGTAGACTATTGAATTTAACTTTATTTTCATCAGAAAGACGAGAGAAATCGATTGCCGCTAAAAAATTTCAGCTAACTTCAATGGCAAAAAAATTAGTCAGTCACAGTGAACATTTTTGAAAATTTACGAAAATAATTGATTTTTTAGACTTTGATCGGCCGTAGCGGCTAAACGAAAACTCCAAATTGAACGCGGTTTGCAAATCTGAGCTCCTCGTACGTCAATTAGTCGGATTAGAGATTAATAATTTTTGATGAAATCGTGAAAAAAAACATGACTAACCCCCTTGGAAATTTTGTTAAAAAATGCAACTTTCTTAATAATCATCGTAGACTATTGAATTTAACTTTATTTTCATCAGAAAGACGAGAGAAATCGATTGCCGCTAAAAAAATTCAGCTAACTTCAATGGCAAAAAAATTAGTCAGTCACAGTGAACATTTTTGAAAATTTACGAAAATAATTGATTTTGGAGATTTTGATCGGCCGTAGCGGCCAAACGAAAACTCCAAATTGAACGCGATTTGCAAATCTGAGCTCCTCGTATGTCAATTAGTCAGATTAGAGATTAATAATTTTTGATGAAATCGTGAAAAAAAACATGACTAACCCCCTTGGAAATTTTGTTAAAAAATGCAACTTTCTTAATAATCATCGTAGACTATTGAATTTAACTTTATTTTCATCAGAAAGACGAGAGAAATCGATTGCCGCTAAAAAATTTCAGCTAACTTCAATGGCAAAAAAATTAGTCAGTCACAGTGAACATTTTTGAAAATTTACGAAAATAATTGATTTTGGAGATTTTGATCGGCCGTAGCGGCCAAACGAAAACTCCAAATTGAACGCGGTTTGCAAATCTGAGCTCCTCGTACATCAATTAGTCGGATTAGTGATTAATAATTTTTGATGAAATCGTGAAAAAAAACATGACTAACCCCCTTGGAAATTTTGTTAAAAAATGCAACTTTCTTAATAATCATCGTAGACTATTGAATTTAACTTTATTTTCATCAGAAAGACGAGAGAAATCGATTGCCGCTAAAAAAATTTCAGCTAACTTCAATGGCAAAAAAATTAGTCAGTCACAGTGAACATTTTTGAAAATTTACGAAAATAATTGATTTTTCAGACTTTGATCGGCCGTAGCGGCCAAACGAAAACTCCAAATTGAACGCGGTTTGCAAATCTGAGCTCCTCGTATGTCAATTAGTCAGATTAGAGATTAATAATTTTTGATGAAATCGTGAAAAAAAACATGACTAACCCCCTTGGAAATTTTGTTAAAAAATGCAACTTTCTTAATAATCATCGTAGACTATTGAATTTAACTTTATTTTCATCAGAAAGACGAGAGAAATCGATTGCCGCTAAAAAATTTCAGCTAACTTCAATGGCAAAAAAATTAGTCAGTGACAGTGAACATTTTTGAAAATTTACGAAAATAATTGATTTTTTAGACTTTGATCGGCCGTAGCGGCTAAACGAAAACTCCAAATTGAACGCGGTTTGCAAATCTGAGCTCCTCGTACGTCAATTAGTCGGATTAGAGATTAATAATTTTTGATGAAATCGTGAAAAAAAACATGACTAACCCCCTTGGAAATTTTGTTAAAAAATGCAACTTTCTTAATAATCATCGTAGACTATTGAATTTAACTTTATTTTCATCAGAAAGACGAGAGAAATCGATTGCCGCTAAAAAAATTCAGCTAACTTCAATGGCAAAAAAATTAGTCAGTCACAGTGAACATTTTTGAAAATTTACGAAAATAATTGATTTTGGAGATTTTGATCGGCCGTAGCGGCCAAACGAAAACTCCAAATTGAACGCGATTTGCAAATCTGAGCTCCTCGTATGTCAATTAGTCAGATTAGAGATTAATAATTTTTGATGAAATCGTGAAAAAAAACATGACTAACCCCCTTGGAAATTTTGTTAAAAAATGCAACTTTCTTAATAATCATCGTAGACTATTGAATTTAACTTTATTTTCATCAGAAAGACGAGAGAAATCGATTGCCGCTAAAAAATTTCAGCTAACTTCAATGGCAAAAAAATTAGTCAGTCACAGTGAACATTTTTGAAAATTTACGAAAATAATTGATTTTGGAGATTTTGATCGGCCGTAGCGGCCAAACGAAAACTCCAAATTGAACGCGGTTTGCAAATCTGAGCTCCTCGTACATCAATTAGTCGGATTAGTGATTAATAATTTTTGATGAAATCGTGAAAAAAAACATGACTAACCCCCTTGGAAATTTTGTTAAAAAATGCAACTTTCTTAATAATCATCGTAGACTATTGAATTTAACTTTATTTTCATCAGAAAGACGAGAGAAATCGATTGCCGCTAAAAAAATTTCAGCTAACTTCAATGGCAAAAAAATTAGTCAGTCACAGTGAACATTTTTGAAAATTTACGAAAATAATTGATTTTTCAGACTTTGATCGGCCGTAGCGGCCAAACGAAAACTCCAAATTGAACGCGGTTTGCAAATCTGAGCTCCTCGTATGTCAATTAGTCAGATTAGAGATTAATAATTTTTGATGAAATCGTGAAAAAAAACATGACTAACCCCCTTGGAAATTTTGTTAAAAAATGCAACTTTCTTAATAATCATCGTAGACTATTGAATTTAACTTTATTTTCATCAGAAAGACGAGAGAAATCGATTGCCGCTAAAAAATTTCAGCTAACTTCAATGGCAAAAAAATTAGTCAGTGACAGTGAACATTTTTGAAAATTTACGAAAATAATTGATTTTTTAGACTTTGATCGGCCGTAGCGGCTAAACGAAAACTCCAAATTGAACGCGGTTTGCAAATCTGAGCTCCTCGTACGTCAATTAGTCGGATTAGAGATTAATAATTTTTGATGAAATCGTGAAAAAAAACATGACTAACCCCCTTGGAAATTTTGTTAAAAAATGCAACTTTCTTAATAATCATCGTAGACTATTGAATTTAACTTTATTTTCATCAGAAAGACGAGAGAAATCGATTGCCGCTAAAAAAATTCAGCTAACTTCAATGGCAAAAAAATTAGTCAGTCACAGTGAACATTTTTGAAAATTTACGAAAATAATTGATTTTGGAGATTTTGATCGGCCGTAGCGGCCAAACGAAAACTCCAAATTGAACGCGATTTGCAAATCTGAGCTCCTCGTATGTCAATTAGTCAGATTAGAGATTAATAATTTTTGATGAAATCGTGAAAAAAAACATGACTAACCCCCTTGGAAATTTTGTTAAAAAATGCAACTTTCTTAATAATCATCGTAGACTATTGAATTTAACTTTATTTTCATCAGAAAGACGAGAGAAATCGATTGCCGCTAAAAAATTTCAGCTAACTTCAATGGCAAAAAAATTAGTCAGTCACAGTGAACATTTTTGAAAATTTACGAAAATAATTGATTTTGGAGATTTTGATCGGCCGTAGCGGCCAAACGAAAACTCCAAATTGAACGCGGTTTGCAAATCTGAGCTCCTCGTACATCAATTAGTCGGATTAGAGATTTTGAATTTTTGATGAAATCGTGAAAAAAGACATGACTAACCCCCTTGCCAATTTTGTAAAAAAATGCAACTTTCTTAAAAATCATCGTAGACTATTGAATTTAACTTTATTTTCATCAGAAAGACGAGAGAAATTGATTGCCGTTAAAAAATTTCAGCTAACTTCAATAGCAAAAAAAATAGTCAGTCACAGTGAAGATTTTAGAAAATTTACGAAAATAATTGATTTTTCAGAATTTCAGCTAACTTCAATGGCAAAAAAATTAGTCAGTCACAGTGAACATTTTTGAAAATTTACGAAAATAATTGATTTTGGAGATTTTGATCGGCCGTAGCGGCCAAACGAAAACTCCAAATAGAACGCGGTTTGCAAATCTGAGCTCCTCGTACGTCAATTAGTCGGATTAGAGATTAATAATTTTTGATGAAATCGTGAAAAAAAACATGACCCTTGGAAATTTTGTTAAAAAATGCAACTTTCTTAATAATCATCGTAGACTATTGAATTTAACTTTATTTTCATCAGAAAGACGAGAGAAATCGATTGCCGCTAAAAAATTTCAGCTAACTTCAATGGCAAAAAAATTAGTCAGTCACAGTGAACATTTTAGAAAATTTACGAAAAAAATTGATTTTTCAGACTTTGATCGGCCGTAGCGGCCAAACGAAAACTCCAAATTAAACGCGGTTTGCAAATCTGAGCTCCTCGTACGTAAATTAGTCGGATTAGAGTTTTTTAATTTTTGATGAAAACACGAAAAAAAGACATGAGTAAACCCCTTGGAAATTTGTTAAAAAATGCAACTTTCTTAATAATCATCGTAGACTATTGAATTTAACTTTATTTTCATCAGAAAGACGAGAGAAATCGATTCCCGTTAAAAAATTTCAGCTAACTTCAATAGCAAAAAAATTAGTCAGTCACAGTGAAGATTTTAGAAAATTTACGAAAATAATTGATTTTTCAGACTTTGATCGGCCGTAGCGGCCAAACGAAAACTCCAAATTGAACGCGGTTTGCAAATCTGAGCTCCTCGTACGTCAATTAAACGGATTAGAGATTTTAAATTTTTGATGAAATCTTGAAAATGTAGCGAGATAAAGTTGCTATTTATTTATCAATGTAAAACTGAACTTAAAAGCTTAAAATTATTATCATTATGTCATAAGTATTTGTAATTTGAATAAATGAAATCGTGTGTAGTTACAGCTCAATTATGATGTTTATCTGCGCAAAATACTGTTAATGGAAATATGATAGAGTTTGAATTAGATCAACACATAGAGCAGATGACCCATTTCTGATTACGCAATTACATTTGGTAATGTTTTCCCTGCAAACACCATTGCAGGACTTATTGATTTAGCGCATAAATTAGATTTTCGATTAATGTCAAATTTAATTACTTAACACAACTCGATATAATTTGTGAGGATGTTAATATTTACATTTGGTGTTTCAATTACTTTAAACATAATACTATATTAATTCAAATCCAGAACTGGTTTTATATAAATTAAATAAAGACCAAACGTAGGCTGAATATATAAAAGCAAAGTATATTTGTTTATTAATTTCTTAATGGGGAACATATTCCAATCTGAACGAACGGTATGTATTATATTTGCTGTGTATAATTTCAAGCCCAAAATGCAGTAAATGAACACAGATTATTATTATTAAGAGTGGAGTGCACATGCACGCACTTAAATTTATAATCTGTTATTGTTAAATCGCGAGATTGTATTACAATTATAAAACACTAACCTTTTCCATTCTCCACGTTTTGTCTTCCGCATCCAAAGCACTTCCAGAAAAAACAATCGTTTGCACCGATTGCTTAATTTGATGGCCTCCTCACTATATTCACATACCGGGTTGATTAACACTTGTAGAAATTGTATAATATTTACACTGGAAAACAAGGCACGAGCACTTTAGTTGACTCTAGGAGTACACTGTCCGTTTCGACGACGAAGGCCAATGCACCTGCAGCGTTGCCACGAGGTGGTCAAGCCACTATCACGTGTTTCTTTTGTTTTATTTACACTGTGTATACACACGCGTGACGTCATGTAGGCTGGTAGTGCGCGGTTATTTTAAGGTCGTCGCTTCATACAATTCAACCGCGTGTGATTTTGTTGTGCTCGCTCATTCTTCATTTATTTACAACATTTTAACAATTGTATCGGTGTGAAAAGTGTGTGTGCGAATAGTGGGAATGTGTTTATAACAAAAATAAAAACATCGGCGCTGAGTTTGGTGGCACGTTATAAAAACCAGAACATGGACACAGGAGGATCAAACAGGTTAGTGTTGTAAAACATGTAAAATTGGTTAATTCAAGTAAAATTAGGTCCACCACATCAACATTTGGTCGATTTCGAATTTACACCTTAAAATATTTGTTATGATTATATTATAACCCATTGAAAATGTAACTGAAATAATCATATATATTTAACATCTCGTTCTAAAAAATTGCTGCCATGTATATTGGCAGTTTTAACCCTTTGCACTCGTATGTCGACTTATTGTCGACAACCCTTTGTCCAGGATATTTCAACTTGGAAATACTTTAGCGAAGACAAACCCGAATTTAATTTTTGATACTTCACATATAATTTTTAAGAGAAAAGTTAAATCGTTAAGTCTAGATAATTTCATATAGTTTATTTTACTTTAGTACTTACACAGTTTATGTTTTGATAAATTTTGTTAATGGTAGTCAATGGCACACTTGAATTTATTTATGTTTGTATTTATATTTATACTTTTGTTACGGTTTTGCTTTTTTATTGTAAATTGGTGAATCCGTTATCAATAAATAATAATAATAATAATAATACGTGTTATCACTAATAAATACGAGTGCAAAAGGTTAATAAGGTTTGCACTCCGTCATCTAATTGTATTAAGATACAAACATGAAAACAAAATAAAACCTTCGACTGTGCTATGCCGATGAGACCAAATTAGGTCAAAATTAATCCATGCGCAGTTTCTGATAACTGGAAAATTACATATCTTATCAGCGGTGGCTCGTGGATGTTCGGCGGTGAGGCAACGGAAGAAAATTTGACCGAAAAAGCAACGGAATATTTGCTTCCTCTATAAGAGTGAGTAGTGCAGTACGAGTGGCATCTTTGTCTTTGCCTCATCTACGGAAATCAACGAGCCTCCGCTGACTTATATAAAAAGTATTCGTACATGGAAAATTTCTTCGAAAAAGTTCTTATTTTTAGAAAATGATCTTCAATCAACAATCTGTTAATAGTGAATGTAATACATAATATATTTCTCATCAATATTGTAACAAAAAAGCTATTATTACAACTAGGGAAATATGAATAGTATATTTCCCGAGGTTGGCTGGTTACATCCTGAGGGCAGAGCCCAAGGGATGTATAGACAACCAAGGGAAATGTATTCATATTTCCCGTGTTGTAATCAATAGTTTTTTTGTGATTGAAAGTATATTGTTCTGTAAATGGGAAAATATTGGATTGTAAATTTTTTAATTTATCGGATTGGCAACGTTGCAAGGGCCTTGTTTGTAAATATCAAAGTTAACTTGTTTTGATTTTTGCTTTGTTTCATAAATTGGTGAAATGTCGAACTATGTGTTAACACAAGCGACGAAAGACTGTGAATGTTTGGTTCCGGTAAAATCCAAAGCTGCAAAATCCATAGAAGATACCTTCCTAAGAAATCGGTGGTGTTGTCCCGAGAACAATTAAAACAATTCTTGCGAGAAGCTCCTAATGACATTTGTTTGATGTTTATATGTCCCTAGGGAAATATAAACATATCGTTACTAAGGCAATATTACTCGATATTGTTTCAATCAGAAAAAAAGATACAAACGTGAAAACAAAAAAAAACCTTCGACTGTACCATGCCGATGAGATCAAATTAGGTCAAAATTAATCCATCCGCAGTTTCTGATAACTGAAAAATTATATATCCTTCATATCAGCGGTGGCTCGTGGATGTTCGGCGGTGAGGCAACGGAAGAAAATTTGACCGAAAAAGCAACAGAATATTTGCTTCCTCTATAAGAGTGAGTAGTACAGCACGAGTGGCATCTTTGTCTTTGCCTCACCTACGGAAATCAACGAGCCTCTGCTGACTTATATACAGTGAGTGTAAAAAGTATTCGTACATGGAAAATTTCTTCGAAAAAGTTCTTATTTTTAGAAAATGATCTTCAATCAACAATCTGTTAATAGTGAATGTAATACATAATATAATTCTCATCAATATTGTAACAAAAACAATATAAAACTTTGAATACATCGTCTTCATATTCAACAATTATAAAAGCTTATATTAATTCACCGCGCAGAAAATATTCATACCGTTGAGAAATTAAGCTTCCAAAACCGCTAACACAAGTGTTTACGTGGAGTTCTTTTGTTCATAATTGGAATGTGTTCCCCTTCCTTGAAATACATTCAATACAATCAGTCTTATTGCGTTATTTAAACAAAATGGGTCGCAAAAGAAAGAAGTCAAGCGAAGAAGAGCGAAAACTTAATTTTAAATTACGTAATCAGTACAAGTCTCTCCGGGAAATTACTTAGTTCATTAGTAGACCTCGATCAACAGTCCAATCAATAATGAACCGTTCTTGTATAAGAAAAACAGTTAAAAATAAACCAAAAGCCTTCATCGAAACCAACAAATGTTTTATTATTCGTTAAATAAAGCCGGATGCAAAAATGAGTGATCCGAAGATTGCGGACGAACTGAAAAGTCACGGTGTAGATGTTTCCGCTATCATTGTTCAAAATGTGATGAAAAAGAATGGAATAGAAAAAGTTCTGGGTAAATGCGACCAATCGCAGTGAATTAGAATTTGCAAAACAACACCTCAATAAAACGGATGAATAGTGGAACACGGTTATTTTCTCAGACGAAGCAAATATAATATTTTTGGATCCGATGACAGACAGATGGTGTGATGGAAAAGAAATATGGAGCTGCACCCAAAAAATCTTATACCAACAGTTAAACATGGTGGCGTTTTTGTACTTGCTAGGGGGTGGAAAAAAATATTAAGTGGGTATTATTTACTTTTAACAACTGTACTCTGTCGATGCGATAGAGTTGATTGAATCCGGTTCGTAGTTGTCGATGGTGGGGAAACAAACAATTAAGCGAAATATAAATCTTAAAATTGATCATTTTCTCAAACAATTATCACCCTACGAATTAACATCAAAATCTCCACATATTTTAAAAATTAATGTTTGTTAGTTGTACTGAAAAACAACTCTCAATGTCAAGAATTGCAGTAGAAAAAATGCATCTTATGATTTAAAAAATTCTTAAAAAAATATCTCTCGGAGAATTAGCTTTAAAATCTCCAAACATACTCAGAATTAATGTTTCTTTCATATAATGAAGAAAACAAACATCATAAACCAGCTGAAAACAAAATGTCAAGAATTGCAGTAGAAAAATTGCTTCTTACGATTTAAAATATTCTTAAAAAAAATACCCCTCAGAGAATTAGCTTCAAAATCTCCAAATATACTCAGAATTCATGTTTTTTGCTATAATAAAAAAAAACAAACATCGCAAATCAGCTGAAAACAAAATGTCTAGAATTGCAGTGGAAAAATTGCATCTCACAATTTAAAAAATTCTCAAAAAAATAAAAAATGCAAAATCCAAAATTTCAAAAAACGAATCGAATATTTTGACCAAAAAATCAAAAATTGGAACAAAACAGCCGAAGATCTAAAATATCGGCCACAAATCAAAAATCCTGGTGTAAAAATTATACTTTTTAGCTAAACTAAGTTCCGACGAGAAATTCGAAAATAATAGCAAACAAAACTACAAAGCCGCACAATAAAATCATTAATTCTAAATATCCGGCGTGGCACTAGCCAGGGAAGGAGTTGATTCAATAAGTTATTTGTTTGTAGTCCTAATAAGACTAATAATAATAATAATTGTTTTGATTGTCGTACGAAAAATAAAGCATTTTATTATTATTATTATTATGAATTTTGCAGACTTAGGAACAGGTTGAATATTCATATATTTAGGCTACTTTCGTCTTTATCGAAATCATTGATTCTAGTTAAGAAAATCTAAAATATGTGACAAACAATAAAAAATTAAGACCAAAAATAAGTGGTGAACCAAAAAATTAAAATTTTCAAGAAAAAAATCGAAAATTTCCACAAACAAATCAAAAATTGAAGTCAAAATAAAGAAAATTTCGGCCAAAAGACCAAGAGGCGTAAAGATAAAAAATGCAGACAACAAAAATCGAAAATTTTAGTCAAAATAAAGAATATTTGGGCCAAAAATTTAAGAAAATGGAGAATACGGTTATCTAAAATATGGACCAAAGAATCAAGAATCCGGATCCAAGGATAAAAACGCAGACAAAAAAATCGAAAATTTAGGTAGAAGCAAAATAATTTACCACTTTCAGCCTCCAAAAATGACTTTCTAACCAGAAATTTGAAAATAATAGGCAAAAATTGAACAATCATTCAAGTTAAAAAATGTAAAACATAAGACAGAAAATAAAAAATATAAACCTAGATTTTTGGTTTAAATTTTTTTATTTTTTAATTCGGGCCTAAAAGTGAAAATGGTGGTCCAAGAGTACAAAAAAATTAACAAACAAACAAAACAAAAAGATAATAATAAAAGGTGACCAAAAAATCAAACATTTCAGCAAACAAAACTAGAAAAAATTCTCGCATCAATAATTCAGGTTAAAATGTTTAGGAAATCAAAAATTTGTAACTAAAATTAAAAATTCGGTCCGAAAAATCAAAAATGCGGACTGAAAAGTTGAAAATTTTAACAATTAAATTGAAAATTTAGGTCAAAATAAAGAATATTTACGCCAAATGATCAAAAATTTAGACCCAAAAAAATATAGGCTAAACATTAGGCCCGAAAAATCAAAAATTCGAACAAAAAAATCGAAAATTTAAAACAATTAATCAAAATAAAGGATATTTAGGCCAAAAGATACAAAATTTAGACCCAAAAATCGGTCAAAAATCTAAAAATTAATAATTCGGCCAGAAAATTTTAACAATGAAATCGAAAATTTAGGTCAAAATAAAAAATATTTAGATCCAAAATAATTGAAAATATAGGCTTAATAATAAAAAATGGTGATGTGGCCATCATGCTACTTTCTCCGACTTGATGGTATCATTTATATTTACGCTTCCATGGTTTATTTTCAATTTAAATCATATTTTAAGTGTGCATCGAACGTTTCGTAGACTCGGATAAAACTGACGTTCAAAACGTCAAAATTATGAAAGATGGAAAAATGTACTTCAAATTCAAAAACTCAGTTTGCTCAAAAACTAAAGAGATTTCGAAAAAAACTTATTCTTCATAAATTGTTCATTTTGGCATTCTCTACAATTATTATTAACATAAATTTGCTGTAACTATTAGCGTTTCATAATTGTATATACCAAAAATGAAAAAAAAAAAATAAATTTATTACCCGAATAACAATGATTTTATGAAAAATATTTTCAAACCAAAGATGTTCATTTCTTTGTTGTCTTCAATATTTGCTTAAATATAATGTAAATGTGTAAAGATTCTTTATTGGCTATCGACCCGGGGTCTTTCAGCCTTGCTTAAATATTTTTGTGAAATTTTTCATATTTAAGAAAATATTGGAAAAAAAACAAAAAACAGTTAAGGTAAACACCCACTTCCGGTGTACGAAATTTTACCAAAAGCTTTTCAGTTCTTCGGATTATCAAATAAAACTTATGTTCAAAGTTTCATATCAATTGCTTTATTAGTTTTTGAGATACAGCGCGCACAGACCCCAAAACGGATATTTCCGTGAAAAAAATGTTTGAAAAAAAAAAAAAAAAAATCACGATCACAATACTTTCTCGTACTTCGTAACGGAGAAAGTAAAAATGTAGAATATTCTAGTAAGAAAATAGTTTAAATTAGTCTCAAAAATCACTCTATTGCTCAAAATATATATATTTTTTTATTTGCAGGCGCTGTTTAACATTTAAACTGGCGAAATGTGTTTTAGGAACTAATTTTTTTTTTTTCTGCTGAGTTTGAAACTACAGGTAGTGCCATGGCTCCTTGGCTCTACATGACGAGCCGCCTCTGTTTTTGATTTACTAATAAAAATTTGCACTGAGTAAGCGGTTTTGCAAGCGAATAAAAAGGTAGATAAAACTGTACGTGGATGACAAGGCAGATACAAGTTTGCAAGTGGATAAACGGAGTTGTATTTACTTGATAATCACATTAACACGTCGAAACTTAAGTCGTGAGTATGTGTTTGTATATAATTAATAAATGAAATATGTGTATAAACACAATAACAATCAATTATTTGTGATAATATGTGATAACATGTGTTATTGGGATGTTTTCGAATCTGGAAAAAATTATTATTTATTCTCAAGTTCCGGGAAAATTGAAGGTAACCTTAGAAAACACCAATGAAGGACACTGCATGAAAAAAAAATTAACAAACCATCTAACGTTTGTCATTGGCCGAGATGGATGTATAGCGCAGAAGTGACAGTGAGTCATTCTTTTTCGATCTAATAATCGCGTCTTGATAAATATCTATACTCGTTCGCATGCTTAAGAAAAATGAAATGAAATACGAAATGTAAATTCAATGGCTAAGTGCAACGTATATCTTTTCTCGGTCTATTCTAACCTCAAAATTCAAGTGCTTGTATCTGGTTTTGACCGTCTACGATTTCGATTTAGTCAAGAGCAGAATTGATTGTATCCATTTGATTTATAAAAAGGGTAAATTTAATGACAAATTTCCAGTTGTCTTTATCGATTGCCGAAGTTTAGTCGGGAAAATATTTGCACGCTCGAGAATTTTTAAATTTCCCGCCTTGACTTAATCGAATTATTTTATGGACATACGTCTACTAGAAACTTAATTCACGCAACATGGAGCGATGAGTCACTGTCACCTCTGGGCGATTGTACCATACACGTTTTCCCTGTACATCGTATTATCTCTTGGTCAATATTTCGCATTTCTTCACGGATACAAGTTTTCAGATCATCCAAGTCAATTGGCTTATTTCTGCAGACCTTGGATTTCGCATTTTCCTATAGAAAAAAATCAAAAGGTGTTAGATACTGAAAGTGCACGAGATAAAAACGAAATCGACCAGTTTCAGGATTTTTCCATCAAACACAAGATAACAGAGTTATGAATTTTATTCCAGACGTCATGCAGACTCTGTATATAATATAATACCATATGTATAAAGATTATTTAGATAAGGCATGGCCATGATAAACAAAATCACGGTCTTAGATTAGTTCAGCACGTTGTTGACTTTATGTCATATGAACTGGTGGTGAAGACGTGATGCGACGTATCAAACCTGCAACGTACGTTCCAAAATACATAGCCACCCTTTATCTAAATAATTTTTATACATATGGTACAATACAGTTGGACATTGTTAATTCGATCAATTGTGCCAGCAAACTGAGTTTTCACGGGCAACAGTTTGTGGCATCAAACCACTGAAATAGCCGTTCAATTATATTAAGTAAACACGAGTTGAATAACGATTCTAAATGAATACACAGACATAAAGTAGTAGCTAATTGATTAGCATTTACAACCAATTACGTAATGTAATTGCCGTAGAAACAATCGCCACAAGCACACATATCAACAATTTAATTATCGACAAATTATACCGGTAATTAATTTACCTTGCGGCCTTCCGTGTTTGCGGACTACCTTAAAAACACAATTTCCCGCCAAACAACATTTTCATTTAGTCAACGGTGTTTGCCGCGGGGCCATAATATGGTCCCATTCAAACTAACTCCCCACTTAACCGAAATCCCATTCGCTAAATCCGGTAATTATTTTTTTAATGTCCCAGCATCTTTTCATTAGGGCAACCTCTATTAAAGCTCTAGTCCCATAGTCGTTTATAAAAAGGACACATCCGCTCGGCAAACAAAAGATCCAATTTTGTGTCGTCGTCGACTGGTGGCGGTGGTGCTGCATGCGCGACGATAAAAACAGGAAGCCGTTCCGGTTGTTGTTGTTGTTGTTTCGTCGTCCCGGGGCTGCTCCCGTTTTAAATAAAGTTTACATTCCGGCGAGCATTTTTAATTTTCCGATATGAAATATTAATGAGCACATCACGAGTATCATGACTACTGACTACATCCATTATTCCGGGGATTGATTGTTTCCCTTTACGTTTCTTTACACAGCTGATTATTTGTTTGATTATTTCTTCGCATTTATGAACAATATTACATTTGCAGTAAGAAAATAATTGGAATATTATGTTTTTCTACATAGAAATTGGTACAAGTTAACTTTATTTTTTAAATTTTATCTTTCCAATTTCATAAGAACAATAATGCTTTGTTTATGTTGTACAGGGCAGTAGGGTAGTTAAAAATTCAAGTTTCCTCACTCCTTCACCCTTCGCAATCCTGACAAATCATCAAAAATCGGCATTTTTTTGGAGATCTTTGCCTATCCCTCTTTTCTAGTGTTTCTGAGCACAAAAAGTCAAATGCTAACTTCTCGAGAACAAAATTTACTATACGTTTGGTATTTGAAATTTTTATTACGATGAAATGGTATCGGTGCTATGTAGTCCCAAAAAAGGCTATGGGTCATTGTCAGTGTTGCCAGATTGGTTTTTTTTCCCCCAAAATGGGGGTAAATTATTGTCTTGGGGTGTATTTTGGGGACCTTCAATCAATGGAGTATTTTTTGGGGTGGGTATTTTATACGAGGGTTATTTTGGGGGAAATCCATGTTATTACATTTGCTATACTCAGCGCGCCGACCAGGTGGTGTGATCACGTTGCGTTTACCCCATGTCCTAGTTCGTCGAGACGTTATAAAAAGCCTGATTCACACAGCCTTACCACATTTTAGTTCTGTGCCGAAAATATAAATCTTTCTACTTTAACCCTCAAATACTAAACAGGTATTTACCACTTCCTAATTAATTGTAATTGAAAAAGGCTGATTTAAGGATAGAACGTAATCACTACATTTAAATAAGACAGAAAAACGAGAACACATGGCATACAACGGGCCTGATTAAAAATTTCGGCTGCGTGACACACGCTTCACATGCGTTAGCGCTGACCAATCAGTGAACATCACGCGAAAATCACGCAAACCTATGATACCACCGATTCGGTGCACCGAGTATAGAAATCATCATTACCATACAGAAGTCAGTCATTTTCCTTAGTAATGAGGAAAAACCTGTAATATCATTTATGGAAGTTGTCATAGGGATTCTGTTATTGCCGTTTTCGTAATTTTGTTACCCCCAATGAGATGCTGCACTTTCATTTAAAAAATATGTATGTGTGCCGAAAAGAAGATAAAAATATTGAGGATGAATGAGGATGAAGATGAATAATACATTTTAATAAATTTTATAATTATAATGCTTTAATTTTGTATATTTTCCACTGTATTTACGTTTTATTTTCAAAATTTATTATTTTGGAGAGGGACAGCGACGTAATTTTGGGGGAGTTTTAATAAATATTTGGGAAATTAAAAATTGCTTCTGGCAACACTCGTTGCCCGTAAATAAATTATTATATTAAATATTCAATCTTTTTGTTTGAATTTTTTATCGTCAGGCCTTGATTTAGATTTTTGACCTGCAGTTTCTGTATAACAGAATAATTTTTTTCATGTTGGTTTAAATTTTCGATTTGTTTCTTAAAATTTTCGATTTTTCGACCGGTATTTGTTTCTTTTTAGGCCCGAATTTTTGATTTTCTGCAGTTTCTGTATAACAGAATAATTTTTCTTCATGTTGGTTTAAATTTTCGATTTGTTTCTTAAAATTTTCGATTTTTCGATCGGTATTTTTTTTCTTTTTAGGCCCGAATTTTTGATTTTCTGCAGTTTCTGTATAACTGAATAATTTTTCTTCATTTGGGTTTAAATTTTCGATTTGTTTGTTAAAATTTTCGATTTTTTGGTCGGCATTTGTTTCTTTTGATTTTCTGTCCTACCTGAAATATTCACTTTTATGCGTGATTTTTTGTCGGTATTTTCGAGTATTGGATTTTTTGTCCTTTATCTTTTTTTAAACATTTTCACGTTTCTGTTTGGCAATTTATTTTGAGCCAGAGTTGTTTTAGAGACTGAAAATGGCAAATTATTTTTCTTTTGCTTGATTTTTCATATTTTTATTTTTTTTTACTAGAAATTTTATTTTTATTTTTGCTTACAGTTTAGATGTTTCGTCTGCATTTTTAATTTCTTTATTTGTTCTAACTTTTAGAGTTTTTGATTTTGGTCAAAATTTTTTTAATAGTTTGTTGAAATTTTCTATATTTTTCATGTTTCGATTTTTTTAGTTTTTTTATCGTAATTATTAATTTTAATGAGCGAGTTTTTTATTGGTCTACACTCTTGTTAATTTTTATGTGCGATTTTTGTTTTGTTTTGAGGGCATTTTCGAATTTTTTGTACCAAGTTTTTGATTGTTTGTCCTTCATTTTAGATTTTTTTAACCTAAGTTATTGTTTTTATGGGCGAATTTTTTAAATTACTTTTAAGTTTTGAGTTTCGGCAATTAATTTTGGGATAAAGTTTCAATTTTTAGCATTTTTTTATTTTTTACATCAGGATATTTGATTGTTTACATTTCTGATGTTTGGTCTGTGTTTTTCACAAATTTGTTCCAAATTTTAGAGTTTTTGACCTATAAACCAAAATTTTCGAATATTTAGTTAAAATTTTGTTTTTTTTTAAGGTCTGCATTTTTTTATTTTTGCCGATAGTTTACGATTTTTGGTCTAAATTTTTTGCCTATATTCTTAGTTTTTTTTTACCTTGATTATAAATTTTTGATTGGTCAATACTTTAGATTTTTAACCTGAATTGTTGATTTTTGTGTGCAAACTTTTTTAACCAAATTTTAGATGTTTTAACCTGAATTATTGTTTTTATAGGCGATTTTTTTTAATGATTTTGAGTTTCGGCAATTTACTTTGAGGTAAAGAGTTTTGGGGCTGAGAATGGCAAATTATTTTGCTTTTGCTTTAATTTTCAATTTTTAGGCTGCATTTTTATTGTTTTGACCAGAGTTTTTGCTTTTTGAGCCTATATTTTAGATGTTTTTGGCTCCTAAACCAAACTTTTCGATTTAGTTGACATTTTCTGTTTTTTTGGACTGCATTTTTATTTTTCCCAAGAGTTTTCAATTTTTTACCAATGTTTTTAGTTCTGTTACCCTAATTAATAATTTTAATATTGTTTAATTGTAGATTTGAATGAGCGAATTTTTGGTCGATATTTTCGAGTTTTTTGGTCCAAGTTTTTTATTTTTTTGCCCTATAATTTAGATTTTGCAGACTGAATTTTTGATATTTTTGGCCTGTACTTGATTTTTGTATTAATTTTAGGTTATTTATTTCATTTGAAATTTTTGTTTTAGTGGTTGTTTTAAGATAAAACTAATGTACTTTGATATTTAGATAGAAAATATAGACTGCGCGATTTGTGTTTAAGGAATTACTTAATTTTCAAATATTTCGATTCGATTTTTGATTTTTTTTTCGAAAATTTTTAAATCAAAAAAATAATTTGTGCAGTTAATTTAGTTTTTTTAGTAATTGTTAAATATAATACTTTGGCCCGGAATGAAACTGATCACCCGGTATAACTGGAACTGTTTGGAAATTATGAAAAAAATGCAAACCATTTTAAGTATTTAATTAGCGATGATTTCCGAAAAATTAAAGAATTATTCTAATTATTTGGAGGATACCACAGCACGATTAAATATTTTTCTAATTTTTTAAATGGCCTTTTTGTACTACCTACATATTTTCGGAAAAACGTAGTTATAAAACTTTTCTTCGTGCAAATTCCGAAATCTTATCAGCGCGCCGCGCCTTCTCTAATCCCAGTGTTGTCTGATTGGAGGGGTTTTCTCCAAAATGGGAGTAAATTAAGGTTTTGGTGTGTATTTTGGAAAACTTCAATCGATGGGGTATTTTTTGGGGTGGGTATTTTAAGCGAGGGGTATTCTGGGGCGTTTTTATGAAATATTTGGGAAAAATTAAAAATTACTCCTGGCAACACTGGTCATTGTCTGCACTAGATCATTTGAAACATTACTTTTTTGCAGACAAACTTTTTACTTTTTACAAAGTGTCATGCGTCGACTCATTGCAGCCTTTTTCAGGAGTCGACTCACAAAAAAGAGTTATTTCGTCCACCTCTAGTCATCACCATTCAGAGCCACCAAAAGCTCTCATACCTCTGAAATTTTTGGAGCAGCGCCATTTAGGTTCCTGAACTTCTCTAAAAGCTCACCCAAAAAAAAAGTATTTTTTTGGAAAAGGTGACAAAATGTATTCTTCCCGAAACCAAAAATTGGTTTCCATCAACTCCTGGCGGATAGGATCAAAACGTTCTCAGGCGAGTGGTACGTGTACTTGAACGACGAGAAGGAATTCAGAATGTCAGTTGAATTAACTCTGTCAGGTTTTTGGAGGTAGTCATTCTTGACCGTAGGAGTTGTTCCGGTTAGCACAACGACCAAGCGATATCTTCACCAACAATCATACGGTAAAACCATGGATTTTGCAGTGGTGACTACTATAAATATTTAAAGCCATTGTAAAAAAGTACTTGCTCTGTAACGCCTTTTATACAATTCAAGTTAAATTTTAGTGACATCGATATTAACTCAAAGGTATAAACAATTTGTGATAGAGTCTGATCAATGCTTTGACTATATACCAATCGACTACTATTTCCCCTCCATTTCCCATATGATCACTGCTCCAAAAGTTGTCCACGAGCTGGAGTCCGATATAAGTCCCGCCCCGAAGGCGAAAATGGAGCGTAATTTAAAAACCGGAAAGCAAAAAAAAATATTTCTCGATGTATTCATCAGCAACGTGGAGAATGCAAATGCGAGCATATTTCGGCAACTCGGGTGCACTTTCTTGCCTGTTCTTCACAAGCAAAGCATCAACCCATAATTTGCGAAGTTTCGGATTTGACGGAAATCTAATACAGAATTTTAGGTTATAAGTCAAAAGTCAACTGACGTGTACATCAGCTGACGAGTATTCTAACCGCGTTGGCATATTTACTATCGAAAAATGCCGTTTCTGATAGTGGAATTGCACAATTTTTGACAATTTATATTTGTTACTTTTGGCTACTGGAATTTCCCCAAACGTTTTTGGCATTTGAACATTATTGCAGAATAAGACATTGAGTTAATTTCGCCAATAACATTTTAAAACGCATCCATGAGCATTATATATTATACATCATTATTATATTAAATAATACGTCTTTCAGTTGTTACGTAAAGAAGCTCTTCTTTCTTTATTACTTAATCTGCAAGCAACAGTTCAATTCAATTTGCAATCATAGGAAATACCGATTTTGTTTTTTTTTTATATTGTTTGCCCAGCTTGTTAAATGATCAAATTTAATGGATTTTCTCCAATTTCCGGCGCACAATTATTCCGGTTAATAAATTTTATCCGGTTTAATATTGCAGTAGCCTTAAAATAATTTCCGGACCGAAATGAACGCCAGTTTTTCGTCATGTTACCATTGCAGCAGCAATATAGTGCTCGTGTACAACTAGAAATTACCGAAAGCAGTCCATGGCGCTTATTGACAAAGTTGAAACGTGAACTGTATTTGAAAAAAGTTACATTTTGCAGCTTCGCTTTTTTTACGTTAATAAATACATGTTGTTACTCTAGTAGTACTAGTAATAACATGCAAATTTCTTTTGTATCATTTAATTAATAGCTGGCGTGGTACAATCCACGAAAGTAGTTGTTTCAATAAGTTATTTATTTATAGTCTTAGTAAGACTTAATTTTGCTTGCAAATTAACGAACAGGTTGAATATTCATATATTCAGGCTACATTTGTTTTTATTGAATTTATTTAATAAATAAATGTTTATAGTATAAAATATTTCGATTAATCAAGGGTATTCTCCTTTAAAAATAAACAAAAATTCTGCAACAATTTACGCAAATGCATCGCCGATGAGTAATAAAACACAACAAAACGTACACAGGCGGAAAATTAATTTATAAATAAATAAGGCACCATTTTTATTAAAGCTTTGTTTTTCAATTTGAAATAACATTAGTTGATTCACCATCAAACAATTATGAGTGAAAAGGGTACTTTATTAATTCAATTTGACCAGAAAATTTAATTGAAAATCGTTCGTCTATAAAATAATAAACGTTCGCTTTAAATAATGTGGGCAATTTCCAAAAACAGGTCGCCATTAACTTTACACCTATATATTAATTATATTCTGGTATATACAGCTACATTTACATTAATGTCATGTAGCGACGTTATTATGCGACGTTAATTAATAGCCTAATTAAAAGAGTTTGCCCTGTGCACATGTATTAACATTAGCTGATTGATTTTAATTTGAGCTATTACGTTTGTTCGAGTTTTAATGGTGTTCAATAAATTATGTCAAATTTATGATTATACAGTGCGAACGTTGGCTGTGGAACGCTCCAAATAAAATTTTCCCCGATCATCTGCGGCCAAAATCCTTCGATACGTCAACCTTATTTTGTGAACGCGCATCTTTTCTGATGGATGTCAATTTTCCATACCCCCACTCCTTTGCGTAATGACGTCATCACCATTTTTTTTAATGGCAACCACCACATTTTTCGATGGATTCTGATTTTCCTTAAAACCCTACATACAACAATATGCAGTTTGGTGATGTTCATTTGATTTGTCCGCGAAACTATTGGGATTTATGAAAGAAACTGAAACAAAAATTGAGATAGCTGTAGAATTTTTATCAATTTATTTGAATCAGATGAATCGCAATTTGACAGTTTGCTGAAAAGTCATTTCGGTAGTATTTTATTGTTGTTTATTGCCATTGATTTAGGGAAACATGGTTCGTTACTTAACAGAAAGGCAAAGAATTGAAATTTTGATTATGAGGGGATATGGGGACAGGCAGCGTACACAAGAACAACTATGTGTTTTATTTAATATTAAATATCCCAAACAGGGTCCCATAGTGCGCTCCACAGTAAGCAAAATTAAAAGGAATTATGAAATATGTGCCTGAAGAAGTACAATTGAATATGTTGTTGGAATTGCAAGATAATCCGCATGAAATTACACGAGCGTTGGCTGCTGATGAATTAAATCAGTCAATCTTATGTTCTGAAGTATTTAAGAAACCGACGAGAAGTTAGCCACGACTTTCCAGCCAGGGATTTTGGCGCCTCCTCCATCACCCGAATTATGACCAATCTCAATGAAATATTAATTACACTATAAACAAATTACATGTTGCTTCATACATTTATGGTAAAAACTCGAACGGATCCAGCGCCAAACGGCACTTTCAAAAATTTTGAAATTTTAAAACTCGCGTGTCTCCGGACATGGATCGATTACAAAATGTATAATTTCTCTATTTCCAAAGGGCACTGTAAACAAATTATTTTAAATTGCTTATTACATGTTGCTTGACACATTTATGGTAAAAACTAGAACGTATCCAGCGCCAAACGGCACTTTAAAATTTTTTGAAATTTTAAAACTCGCGCATCTCTGGACATGGATCGATTGAAGAATGTATAATTTCTCTATTTCCAAAGGGCACTGTAAACAAATTATTTTAAATTGCTTAATACATGTTGCTTGATACATTTATGGTAAAAACTCGAACGTATCCAGCGCTAAACGGCACTTTAAAATTTTTTGAAATTTTAAAACTCGCGTATCTCTGGACATGGATCGATTAAAAAATGTTTAATTTCTCTATTTCCAAAGGGCACTGTAAACAAATTATTTTAAATTGCTTATTACATGTTGCTTGATACATTTATGGTAAAAACTCGAACTTATCTAGCGCGAAACGGTACTTTAAGAATTTTTGAAATTTGAATACTCCCCTATCTGTGGACAAAGATCGATTAAAACATTAATTACTTAGTTATTTCTAAAGATATCCACAACTAAATTGTTTTAAGTTACCTTATCCTTGTTGCTTATCGTGTTTATGTTTAAAAATCGAATGTGTGTAGCGCCAAACGGCACTTATAATTTTTTGAGGTTTTATTTTTCTCGATTTCTTGGTTTAAAAAAATCATTACTTAGTTGTTTTTGAAGGGCACTATAAATAAATTAGTTTAAATTATTCGGTCATTGTTGCTTCTGATATTTATGTGAAATTTGTTTATGCAAGTAGCGCCAAAGGGCATGTTATAATGTTTTTACTGTGGTGTATAATTGTTGAAAATAAAGGTTAATTTTAAAAATTCATTCTATCCTGAGTTTTGACGAAAATTTTAAACGAATTATTTTTAATTGTTAGTAGAATATCCCTTAATACGTTTGTGTAAAACATTGGACTGGGGTTACACCCTAACGGCTGTAATTAATATTTCATTGAGATGGGTCATAATTCGGTTGATGGTGGAGGTGCCAAAATCCGTGGCTGGAAAGTCGTGGCTAACTTCTCGTTGATTGCAGATTCATAGATGAAATCTGACAAGGAAGTATGAATGGTTTTGTACAAATTGTACGATATTAATGGAATATCCATTGTGGCGTGTTGCTCTGTTATCTGAGTATGGCCAATTCCTATAGATATCGCTCCCAAAACAGATGATTTATTAATGATCATATCTTCTTCAGGATCATCACTTCACAAATTTTTAAACAAACCGCACATCCTGCATTGTAAAAGGAATGTACTGCGTAGACCGAGAAACAAATTTAACAAATTTCATATCTAAAATTATACAGCCGAAAGGATGGTGTTGTTTACCTGCGAAAATCTGTTTAAAAAAATAACGTATATCAATCATTTTTCTACCTCTTGGAAATGAATCGAAAAATTCTTCATGTTGTATATATCAAATTTCTTCCACAATTTGTCCGTCCTCTATACAGTTTTCATTGCTCTGGTTTGATGACCTTGATTCCTCTTCAATAATAAGTTTCCCGCACCCAGATTCTTGTAAACTGCCTTCCATTGGAATTTCTACATCTGAAGACCAATAACTGCAACCAGCTCTTGGTTCTCATGGAGTTTCCTGTGCATGTTCCTGCGATTCCACAATGGAAGATTCCATTCGCTGAGGCTGTTCGTCGTTCCCTTGTGTAGCCGTTTGGGCTTTACTGGTAATAAATAAAGATACTTTATCAAAAAAGAAACAAAATATGTTTCATCTACATAACAACAAACTGAGCGTTGTTGTAGTGTTGATCAAAGATTTATTAAATGTGTTAACACTAGCATGCCAAGATCATTACCTTACAATAAAATCTGTATCAAGCATTGTAATTGTTTTGTAGCCAATTTGTAACGTTAACCGCGATATTGTATCTTATATTGATGAGGAGCTATTATTAGCACCTAATTGCTAGTTATATAAATAATACGTATGACATTAATGTTGATAAATTATACTTAAAAAAAATGATAAAAGAAACTATGTCCTTTACATAAAATATCGGGTGTTCGCAGCAACGAATTATACACCTAGTTTCGTTCCTAATCAAAATATACGTTTCAAGCATGCAAAACAGTGTAAAAGTTAATTGTACAAGTAAACAAACTAGCAGAATTTGTATAAACCTAGTATTAAAAGTGAAAAATTTAATAATAAAAAAATATTCGATTTATTGTCCGTATTCAAACAACTAAAAAGCGTTTAACACTGGATGTGAGTTTGTTGTTTTTCCGCATTTTTTTGTAAATATATAACATATTGTAAAAATTCTGATCAAATATTGAAGGTAATGAATAAATAAAATACTCGATGATTTCCCGAATTACGAAGTTTTAATATAATTAAATAAATAATGGACGAAGATTCTCCGTATAGAGCTGAATCAAAAGTGTGAACATGCCTCCAACATTAACCAAAGTTAAAACATAAAGTGTACCTGAAAAGTTACATTTTGCATTTTGGCACTTTTTACGACTTTAAATTTATAACAAGTGCGTGTAGGTATAAATATTTATGGTGTAAAATATTTCGATTAATCAAAGGTATTCTCTATTAAAAGTAAACATAAATTCTGCATTAATTTACGCAAATGCATCGATAATTGAAAAACTCGTCGATGCGTAATAAAACAAAAAAAAAAAAACGTACACGGGCTGAAATTTAATTTATAAATAAAACAGGCGCACATTTTTATTAAAGCTTTGTTTTCGAATTTGAAATAACATTAGTTGATTCACCATCAAACATTCACGAGTGAAAAGGGTACTTTATTAATTCAATTTGACTAGAAAATTTAATTGAAAATCGTTCGTCTATAAACTAATAAACGTTCGCTTTAAATATGGCGCGCAATTTCCAAAAGCGGGTCGGCATTAAATTTACACCTATATATTAATTATATTCCGGTGTATACAGCAACGTTTACATTATTATCATGTGGTGACATTATTATCCGACGCTAATAAATAGCCTGATTGAAAGAGTTTGCCCTGTGCACATTTATTAACATTAGCTGATTGATTTTAATTTGAGCTATTAAGTTTGTTCGAGTTTTAATAGTGTTCAATAAATTATGTAAAATTAATGTTGTGTATGTGGTTATATACATATACTCTGGCCGCGCTATGAAGGCGTCTGAGGTGATTAACGACGGGTCGGAAGGGTCGCCCTCATCTGAAGTGATTGAATTTTGTTACTTCATACTCACAGATGTTTACAATTTACTTGCTAGCTATTGGTGCCACTATCCGATTCTCTTCATACACCAGTGGTTTTTAAAAGGTTACAGATAGCACCTCAGATGCCTTCATAGCGCGGCCAGAGTTTATTAGACTAATAAATGTTTTAAAGAGGTTTAATATGATCTTAACAAATTCCAATTGTGATTTATTTTGTAGTTATAATGAAACTAAAGGCATCCGTCATTATCTGAATTCAATATAATATTTTCGCTTTGCGTTTAATTAAAAATACTATTATATGTCAATCTTAAGAATTATTGATTTATTTCTGTGTTTAAAGATTTTTGTATTAATGTTTTTTTTTTCTTTACACATACATTATATTTATATAATTTTTCTGTTGGGCAAATAAACTATTATTATTATTATTATTATTAATGCAATCAATATAAATAACCGTGAGGTTCTGTATTTTTTAATTCCTAAGATGTAATAATTATAAAATTAGATTCATATCTGCACTTAAAAAGAAACATAAGTGAGGAAGCTAAACATTACATAGATTTAAACTAAAATAATCTTAGAGATAAGAAAAAATATAGAATATAATAGAATAAAATAGGATTTATTCATGCTATTAACAAAATCGTTTTACATACGTCAACACAAAGATAAAATACGAAATATTTAAAAGGTAATACATAGGAAACAATGTGAAGATTATTAGAGATGACTTGTAGTATTTATTTGTCAGATATGTTGAATGATTACATTTTCTCTTGACAAAGTTTATACATGTAGAGTAATTTTCTTTACGGCCATACGATCTTTTCAATCCAATCAAGGTACGGAAATACTTTCGTATAAACACCTGGAGCACCTGAGAGTAAACACGGCTTACCGAAAGATGTCACACCTAATACATTGTACATGCAAAATTCCTTCACCTCTTGTTTCAATGGACCACCAGAATCTCCCTGAAATGAAAATCGATATTTATTGGATATACTACAAGCGTTTTAATTAAACAGAAAAATAAATATAAATGTATGAGGTGGTTGATCGCCTTTCAAATTTCCCGCCCAAAAATAATTGGCAACAATGATAATTCATAGAAAGGTATAAATAAATATACTTTTCTATGGAAATAGTTTTATTATCGATGAAGTGTTTATTTATCAAGAAGGGTAACCTCTGACCTTCTATTTTTATATAATAAGGCGTCAGCCACAGAATTTTGTTTCAGAGTTGGCCATGCCTGAGAGAGAGAGAAACATAGCAGTCATGTCTGAGATTAATTCATTTTTTAAATCTAATTCAATAGTCTCATGACGTAACGTAATAATATGCGACATACCTCATTTATTTCACAGCCAACTCTGAAACAAAATTTTGTGGCTCACACGATATAATAGCATCATAGCGTAATTAATATGATTTAATTAAATACACCTACTGATAATGATCTATTATTACGATGGCATTGATCAGCTAGGCATAATATGTTTCAATAGCAGTAGCTATTTATAAGCGGGAAATTTGAAAATGCTGACGTCTTGAAACTAAATTTTGTCTTTAGAATGCCTCTTAATAGAATTAAGCAATTTTGGCGTCGATCTGTTCTTTGATTAATATTATGAATTATTTAATTAGCATCGCTTCAGGCAGTTTTTACAATAACTTGGTTATATCAATTCATTTCTCTTCAATTAATCAATACTTACGCTTTCCCTTTTCTACAATTCAATATTCAAAATGGCACTAAATATTATTTTAGCAAGTAATTACTTTCTGCCCTGAATCGCTAATTTTAAAACACTTACGCTACACGAGTCTTTCCTGGTACCTAAAGATGCTGCACATATATGCGTTTCGGAATCCAAACCCCTTGTAAGTCTTCGATTATCTTGTAGATGAAATGTTGAGCAATTGTTGTGTGGAATAACATTAATTTTAATCTTCATCAGCGTATCACTTTTATCACCCCAAGCATTCGTATTCCCCCAACCCGTTACTTCAACTTCGGAATAATCTTCAATTTCTTTAGTTGAGGACAAACAGGCCGGATATGCGCGCACAGAAAACGTAACATCCTTCTCTAGTTGCAGTAAACCGATATCGTTGTACACGGCAGGCCTTTTATATTCTGGATGTTTATAAATTTTTAAAATCCTGATCTCTTGTGACTCTGTATCGTTCTCAGAATTTAACACTAAAGCTCCCACTCGTACAGTTATAGGAGATCCACTGAAATAATGAAAATTAATTTGATTTACCTCATGGAAAATTCACTTACGTACAATGAAGCTGTGTACAAGCAGTGTGCAGCTGTTAATACGAAGTTTTTGCTAATTAAGGTTCCACCACATAAATACTCTGTTGTTGAATTTGTCATATTAAATCCCAAGGCCACCTAAAATAATTATAACAGCTTATAAGGAAGAATTTTTGAAAACTTTTATAATAGCATTTAAATTTAAAATGTTGAAAATTTTTAGGCCGTGAAATATCACTTTTGCGGCGACCATAGTAATTTGGCCAGAGCGGCGGGATCAAGGGGTACAATTTGCGGGTTGTTTACTACCGACGATTAGGGATTCTATTCTCTACGTAATCGTGTAGAAATTGTAATTTATGACCATATTCGAACCTTTTCTATCTGCTAGAGACGAGGTCTGGACAAGCTTCCAAAAAGATATGCCAGATGTTCCCATTCTTCACCCCTAGTACCTGCGTTCGACATTCCCTTTAAATTTTAAAAGGAATTCGTTTAAATGAATGCAACACAACTCAATATCCGTTCCAAACTAACGTACCCTGAATAAAACTAACTCATATTTAATACATTACAGGTACTTTTTCAATCTAAACGGCAATTATTAATTTTTACTTTTAAGTGAAACATGGATCAATGAAATTATATTTATGTTCATTTCAGTATTTTTGTGAATTTTTTTTCTCCAGTTTGATATAAACAACTAGCTTTATATAGAGCAAGAACACTAACTAGACCCGAACTTTACAAAAAATAAAGATTTTCAAATTTCAAACAATTATAAATTTGTCAGGGTTCTTGCTCTATATAAAGCTAGTAGTTTATATCTAGCTAGAGAAAAAAATACACTGTGATAAATTTTGGTTGTTATTTTTGGGTCTAAAGTGGATTTTCTAAATATTCAATACCAAACTTCCATTTTACTGGTTATTTTTAAATTTTTGATCTTTTGGGTAATAAACATTGTTGTAAAGGAGACTTTTCTGAAAACAATCATGTCAATTGCAATGTTGTAACTTAACAGTGCAGAGATATTCAAATTAACGCTAATGAAAAATGAATTAACTTGAAAACACGTCGTGCGCTTACAAATATAGTAAGGGTAATCGCATATAAAAAAATCAAAATATTTAAAAATGGTCACGCAACGAACTTAATTTTTATTCACTTGGATTGACCCAGTTGAGAATGTCGCCAGTCTGTTTCTAGCTTAGAAATGTCAATTGTTTTCTAGTATGTCTACTATACCTAAGTGGTCAATTTGAAGTCAATTGTACGAGTGATAATGTTTTTAGAAATTTTAAAATCCTTAGATGCAAATTTCGCTTTCTCGAATTCAAGTTTCGAATGTCTCCATTTTGTTTCTAACTTAAAAATATGAATTGTTTTCTAGAATGTCAAAAATGCATTATATTTTAATTAGTTTTAGAAATTTCTAAGAAAATTCCACGATTGATAATGTTTTTACTATATTTATAATCCCCAGATGTAAATTTCGCTTTCTCGAATTCAAGCTACAAAAGTCGCCGTTTTATTTCTAGCTAAAAATTTTATCAATTGTTTCCTAATGTATTAAAACTGTATCATTACTAAGTAGTTTTGGAAATTTTGAAAATAATTCCAAAAGCGATAATTTTGTTAGCATTTATTGTTTATGGGGGAGGCGTCTACTTTGTCATACATGTTGTAAATATAATAAAAACACTTTTACTTTATGTTTTGATAATGGCAAGTTGAGTTGCCGAAACTATTGTCAACAATAAAAATCAGTGTTATACCAACAAAGTAAAAGTGTTTTTATTATATTTTTAGAATTTTCTTTATTTGAAGATGTAAATTTCGCTTCCGCATATTCAAGTTTCGACTGTCGCCATATTGTTTATAGCTTAAAAATATCAAAATAATTATCTAGTATGTAAAAAATTAATTATTTCTAAGCAGTTTTGGAAATTTTGAAGATAATTCCACGAGTAATAAAGCTTGTAGAATTATTCTAATCCCAACATGCAAATTTTTCTTACTCGAATTAATAATAATATTAATACATTTATTAGCGGGACATCGCCCTTGAAAAATACGAAATAACTGAAATATACATTTCTAAGAAATAAAGTAATCTTTATCTTTTTGAAAATGTATTTTTTTCAATAACGAACGCTCGAGTGCAAAAAATTAAAAATTAATATAAAACATAAGGATAAAATCCTACAAAAATTCAGATTACTTCACAAGCCGTCGATCTTTTAACATAATTTTGGTTTTTGAATGTGCAGCAATTTTCAGTCGAGTTATGAATTTCTGAAAATGTATTTTCTTCAATGTCGAACTCTCGAGCGCAAAAATTAAAAATTAATATGAATCGCGGGAAAAAATTCTACAAAAATTCAAATCACTCTACACGACGTTGACCTTTCAAAATAATGTTGGTTTTTGAATATGCAGCAATTTTTAGTCGAGTTATGAATTTTTGAAAATGTATTTTTTTCAATGTCAATTTCAATGTGAAATTTCGAATGCAACATTAATATGAAAAATAACTACATAAAAAATACTACAAAAATTCAGTTCACTTCACAAGACGTCGATCTGAATTAATTAATTAATTTCTCCTGAACACTCCGCGAAAAAATTACACGGCAATAAAGTGACAGATTTACGGACGCGGCTGCAGTTTCACCGCCGAGCGAGCTTGCGAGCGGGAGTGTGAATCCAGCCAAGTTTATATTGGCTTGTTAAACAAATAACTATTACCATATGTGGAAATTCTCCATCTTCCGCCGGTTCTCCACTTCCTATTGGCTGAATTGGGATATCTGGGCATTTTTCTTTAAGTATATTTTTAACCTGGACTTGATACTGTTTGCACACTGAAAATAAAATAGAACTGAAAAATACAGCTACTTAGGTAAATGCTGGATTATACGTACTTTCTTCACTTTTTCGAGTTGGCGATCTAGTTATGATTCCTTGTACACAGCACACCAATGGAATTTTGTCAATGAATCCACAAATCTGTGGTGGCTTTCTAAGAAGCTTTATCCTCTCTCTGGCCGAAGGACAGTCTTCTAGGGATATACACTTACCGTTTTGTGATACCTCTTTATTGTAGCATGAGTTGCCATCTGAAATGTTTGTAATTTAGTCAAAATTAATTACGTATAAGCTTCGTTAAAGTTTTCGAGTAATTAAAAATACAATTTATACGTTGCCGAATGAATAATAATAATATTTAGTGCAGAACTAGTTTCATGTTGCTATTTTTACTTTCTCCGTTACGAAGTACGAGAAAGTATTGTGATCGTGATTTTTTCATTTTCTTTTTTATGGAAATATCCGTTAGATAGTCAAAGAATAAATTTTATATAGACGAAATTCAAAATCAAATTTATTTACAAATACTGGTATGATTAGTCTGATAAATGGGGTCGTTTAGCCCGGAAAATTTATTTATTAGTCAAAAAATACATAAAAAACCTAACCAAAGGCATTCAAATGCTAAAAAAAAAAATTAGAAACTGCAACAACAACGCCATACTAGAAAAGAAATAGAATATCTGCGTGTAAAATCTATTTCTAAAAGAGCTATCAACTACAATCTCTAACTTAGTGAGTTACTGTTTGCTCACGGCGGTACAGCAATTTGTGCTAAAGATTACTTTAAAGTTAAAACTTTAAACACCAAGTTCAAATAATAACCAATTTTTACAAAAATTTAATTCACTATTCAACAGGGTTCGGACGATATATATCATCGGATATATATCATGGATATTTATGAAACACACAATACCAAAAAATTCCCCCGTTTTTCAAATTTTTTCAGTTGCAGCAATATGAATATTAAGCATGTGCTCTAATCAGGGGCGGCTCGTTATACAGAGCCAAGGAGTCATGGCACTACCTGTAGTTTCAAAAATTTTAAATTCATTCTTAAAACACTTTTTCACCAGTTACTTTGGTCTAGGAAGATAAATCGTTCTTTCTTTCTTCAAAAAATAAGGAGGGCGGGGGGGGGTCTATATTGTATAAGTGGTTTTACCATCTACATGTTCCACGAACCGCCACTGATTATAGCTGGTAACAATATGACAACCATCAAAAGTTGAAAAGGTGAGAAAAAATTGCAGTCTGCGCTTATAAAAATTGTAAAAAATTCATTTCGGCCAAAGTAACCTTCAAAATTTCAGAATGCATCCAGAATGAACCAAACTTTGATAATCCATTTCAATATTCGACACATCGTGGCTGGAAACAAAATGGCAATCCTTAAAAGTTGAAAAGCAGTGAAAAAATTGCAGTCTGCGCTTATAAAAATTGTAAAAAATTTATTTCGGCCAAAGTAACCTTCAAAATTTCAAAATGCATTCAGAATGAACCTAACTTTGATAATCTACTTCAATATTTGACACATCGTGGCTGGAAACAAAATGGCAATCCTCAAAAGTTGAAAAACAGAGAAAAAAATTGCAGTCTGCGCTTATAAAAAGTGTAAAAAATTCATTTCGGCCAAAGTAACCTTCTAAATTTCAGAATGCATCCAGAATGTACCAAACTTTGATAATCCACTTCAATATTTGACACATCGTGGCTGGAAACAAAATGGCAATCCTCAAAAGTTGAAAAGCAGAGAAAAAATTGCAGTCTGCGCTTATAAAAATTGTAAAACATTCATTTCGGCCAAAGTAACCTTCGAAATTTCAGAATGCATCCAGAATGAACCAAACTTTGATAATCCACTTCAATATTTGACACAGCGTGGCTGGAAACAAAATATCAACCATCAAAAGTTCAAAAACAGAGAAAAAAATTGCAGTCTGCGCTTATAAAAATTGTAAAAATTCATTTCGGCCAAAGTAAACTTCAAAATATCAAAATGCATCCAGAATGAACCTAACTTTGATAATCAATTTCAATATTTGACACATCGTGGCTGGAAACAAAATGGCAATCCTCAAAAGTTGAAAAGCAGAGAAAAAATTGCAGTCGGTGCCTGTAAAAATCGTAAAAAAATAATTTCTGCCGAACTAAACTTCAAAATTTAAAAATGAATTTAGATTGAATGTAATTTTGATAATCCACTTCAATATTTGATACACTATAGCCAGGGGTGGCTCGTTATATAGAGCCAAGGAGCCATGGCACTACCTGCAGTTTCAAGCTCCGCAAGAATATTTAATTAATTCTTGAAACATTTTTTCCAGTTACTTTGGACTAGGAAGATAAATCGTTTTGTCTTTCTTCAAAAAATGAGGGGCGTGGGAGAGGTATATTGTATAAGTGGCTCTACCATCAACATGTGCCACGGGCCGCCACTGGCTCTAATATAAACTAGAAATGGGCGAAATGACACTTTTTTGGCGGAAAGAGTCGATTTTTCAAGTGACTCACGACTCTGTTAAAAATGAAAAAGTAAGTGTGAGCAAAAAAAAAAACAAAAAAAAGGTCCTCACTTTGAAAACCCTTCAATTTATTCCTGAAAACATAGTGAAAAGCAAAAAAGTCAAATTTGATGTCAAATATTTTTACAATTTAAATGTTATTTTTTTAAGCAACTGTGTTTGTTTGCAATAAATAAATATAATATAAATAAAGTATGTGCATTATATAATTAATAAGTCATATAAACATTAATATTAATGACCAAGAATAAATATCAAGAAGTTGATATATATCGGATATATATCCGATATATTGATATTTATATAAATATCGGATATTTTCCGAACCCTGCTATTCAATATTATTTTCGGACAAAGGCATGAATTTGCCATTATGGGCAACTTTAATATTGATATACTGAATTCAAATCCTAATAAAGAGGCTCTGTTAAATTTGCTAAATTCACACAACTATAGATTATACGGTCCAACCAGAATTACTCAAAATTACTCAAAATTACAATATTATCAATTCTGTTACTTAAGTTTTAAATCATACAAACATATCCGACCAAGCGGGACAATTATTTAAAAGATGTAACACAGTAAAAAACACCGAAAATCATTTGTTTAACTAGAAATCAAGAAAATACAAATAACTTCATAAAATCATTAAACTTGATGTAAATATGATATGAGATACTTTTATTGATTTATTTTTGGTAGAAATTTTCATTTAAAAAATCAGTTAGGTACATTTTATGCTTTATCTAAATGTAGCAAGGAAGCTAATCAAATTTACAAATGCAATACCGATGCAATTTTTATGGACATAAATTGAACATTCCAAAATGTACAGGCAACTTGATGTACCTTTTCAAGTGCGTCTAATACATACAACTGGTATGAGAATAAGATGTTGCAGACCTGCCTTGTTGCTCATCACAAATGAGACGTTTGCAATTTCAAATGAGTTTTATCGAAATTAATTTATCAAACGTTTTAGGGATTACAGATTGAGTCGAAATTTAAAAATTATGTACCGATGCTGTCAAATAATTAGGGGAGCCAATATTAACAGATTTTAAATTTTACATGTAAATCCCTATTCTGTATGCTAGGATTGTATCGATGAGTCTATTGAAAGATGATAACATTTAATAAGACACTGCGTTAGTGTTTTATTAATAATATAAACTACTTACCCTGAGCAGTGTAAAACGCCCCACTTAAAAATATAACACAAAGAGTATAGACTTCGACAACATTCATCGTTGCTGTTCTGATAAAGAATGATGCAAGACGACGGATGTTGTAACTTCCCCCACCTTCGGTTTCGAAGAGGCAGGTTTAACCGCAACGCGAATGTTTAAAGGCACACTAATGCAGATAATTATTGCAAAATATGATTATGATTTCAGGTTTATGACATCAACATGGAAATGCCGAATACGCTTTCATAATATTTACATTACATTTAATAAATTCAATAAAACGAAATGTAACCATTACATTTTAATTCCTTAATTGAAACAGGATTTTCTCTGCATTTACCGCAAGTGTACAAGTAAAGGAATGACATGCGAACATTGGAGATATTCTTAAAAATTCGATTAACATTCCCTGCGTCAGATGGTTTATCCCAAGCAAATTAATCAATGTTTGATGCAATCAGAGTGAACATTTCGATATGGGAACTTATTGAAATATTTCAGGGTGGCCGGTTTTTTTTTTGCCGGCTAGTATATTTGAGGAGTTGAACTGCAAAACTCTACAAATCCACTTTTATAATTTGTTCAGAAACCGCGAAAAACGTTCAGGAAGTCTATTTGTTGCTTAAAGAAATGAATGTTTAGCCGCATTTTTAAATATGATTTGTTGCGTTTTGAAAGGTAATTCACACATATTCGAATTTATCTATGTTTGGACAGTAAGAATCGATACCAAGCTCATTTTGGCCCAAAATTGGATTAGTTGAGTTTTGCAGTTCAACTTCTCATTTCGTATTACAGAAAATGCCAAAATTTGTTTTTTGCGTTTATTGAGTAAATCATGGATTTTTTTTTTTAAACAAAAACGGATTTTGAGTAAGCTTCTAAAACTGCAAATCTTTCCACATTTAACCGAATCTATATCTCTTACCGTTCCCGAGATACCCATAGTGATAATGAAAAAAACTCTGCCTGTATATTTTCGATTTTAAGATCTCACGATACTACTACTACGAATAAGTATTGATATTTTTATAATATAAACTAGCTGACCCGACAGACGTTGTCCTGTCTTAACTATAAATATTAAATTCGAATTGGTATAATTCATAAAAAGAAAATATTCAAAAACATAGTGTTTATTATTGTAATGCTCTATGATACACAACATTCTTCCTTTTTTTTCTGCCAACGTATTAAAATCGATACCAGAATCATGAATTGAGCAAAGTAACTACTGCGCTGCGCCGTCGTCCGTGTGTAGCCCTTAAAAAATAAGCAAGGTAACTGGTGACGAACGACGGCTCCGCTGCGCTGCGCTGTCGTCCGTGCATGGTCCATATATATTTATATATATTAAAGCAGATAACTGATGACGATGACGTCCGTGTGTGGCCCATTAAAATTAAGCAAATAAACTGGTGCTTAGACCTTAAAAATTAAGCAAGGGTGACGAACGACGGCTCCGCTACACTGCGCCGTCGACCGCGAATGGTCCATATATATTAAGGCAGAGTGGTGACGATAATGGCCGAAAACGGTTTAGGCTCTAATTTTTGAAATTCACGATCGCTTCAATGTGCAATTATTGCTTCATATTTTTTTTAATAATCAACGGATTTGAACTAAATAACAAAATTATTAAAGCTAAAGAATGTAAGAAGTGTATTGTTACTAATAAAAACATGTATCGGCAGTTGAAATTTTTTTTTTAGAATTTTTAAAATTCATGATCGTTTTAACGTGCAATTATTGCTTCAAAAATTCATAACTTTTTTAATAATCAACGGATTTGAACTAAATAAGAAAATTATTAAAGCTTAAGAATGTAAGAAGTGTATTGTTAATAATAAAAACATCTATCGCCAGTTGAAATATTTTTTTTTCGAATTTTTAAAATTCATGATCGCTTTAACGTGCAATTATTGCTTCAAAAATTCATAACTTTTTTAATAATCAACGGATTTGAACTAAATAACAAAATCATTAAAGTTAAAGAATGTAAGAAGTGTATTGTTACTAATAAAAACATGTATCGCGAGTTGAAATATTTTTTTAGAATTTTTGAAATTCATAATCGCTTTAACGTGCAATTATTGCTTCAAAAATTCATAACTTTTTTAATGATCAACGGATTTGAACTAAATAACAAAATCATTAAAGTTAAAGAATGTAAGAAGTGGATTGTTACTAATAAAAACATGTATCGCCAGTTGAAATATTTTTTTTCGAATTTTTGAAATTCATGATCGCTTTAACGTGCAATTATTGCTTCAAAAATTCATAACTTTTTTAATAATCAACGGATTTGAACTAAATAACAAAATCATTAAAGTTAAAGAATGTAAGAAGTGGATTGTTACTAATAAAAACATGTATCGCCAGTTGAAATATTTTTTTTCGAATTTTTGAAATTCATGATCGCTCTAACGTGCAATTATTGCTTCAAAAATTCATAACTTTTTTAATAATTAACGGATTTGAACTAAATAACAAAATCATTAAAGTTAAAGAATGTAAGAAGTGTATTGTTACTAATAAAAACATGTATCGCGAGTTGAAATATTTTTTTAGAATTTTTGAAATTCATAATCGCTTTAACGTGCAATTATTGCTTCAAAAATTCAGAACTTTTTTAATAATCAACGGATTTGAACCAAATAACAAAATTATTAAAGCTAAAGAATGTAAGAAGTGTATTGTTACTAATAAAAACATGTATCGCCAGTTGAAATATATTTTTTTTAATTTTTGAAAGTCATGATCGCTCTTACATGCAATTATTGCTTCAAAAATTCATAATTTTTTTTAATAATCAACGAATTTGAACTAAATGGCAAAATTATTAAAAAAATTCTCAACCGCGCACAGAATCTTCCGCAGAATATTTTAATTCGTAACACCACCGCGAGCGACATTCCAACCACCAAGAGATGGCGCGCGTATTATAAATCAATCGTTATTACCAATTTATGTATTTAAAGCCGACTTAATTGTTCATCGGATGCAAGTGTTGCAATTGAGCTCAGTGCAGCATTTGCTGTTAATATTTTGTTTATATTTTTTTTTATAATTTCAGCTACTTATTTATTTACATTTATCGATACGAATCTACAGGGTAAGCCCATTAAAACCCATTAATAACCGTCGGCGCAAACAATGGAAAAGGAATAACTGATCGAGCGGTCGATCACCGAGAGTAGAAAATTATTAAAGTACTAAAATCGCTATTAAAAAATAGGGGTTGGTGGTAGAAGGGTGAAAATTTAGGGTTGTATGTATTTTTTAATGCCGAATCATAAAAAAATAAAAATAAAAAATTTTGTCCAAAAAATAAAAATAAAAAATTTGCGGTGGACCACCCCTATCATTTAGGGGTATTAAAAATAGTTTACGTCCTATTCTCAGATCTGCTCAATATACACACAAAATTTTGTAAGAATCGGTCAAGCCGTTTCGAAGGAGTTTTGTTACAAACACTGTGACACGAAAATTTTATATATTAGATTTAGAGGGTGAACATTCAATAGTTCTTAACCATAATAATCTTAGCGGTAGGAAGGAATAAAGGACTATGTCAAGATTATGAGAAGTAATTTATTTGCTATTTATTTATCTTTAGTTTTGTGCAATAAAGTTATTATGTAGAGTCATTTGATTTACGGCCATACAATCTTTTCAATCCAATCAATGTATGGAAATACTTTCGTATAAACACCTGGAGCATCTGTGAGCAAACAAGGCATACCAAGAGACGTCAAACCTATAATGTTATGCATGCAAAATTCGTTTATCCCATTTTGCAGTGGACCACCAGAATCTCCCTAAAATGAAAGCCGACCCCATGAGTTTTAATTAAACAGAGTAATAATGATATAATATAGTCAGTGGACTGCTATTCAAATTTCCCGCACAAACATGATTGGCAACCATTTTCACTCGAGAAATTTGAAGACTTTGTTTTACCAATAAAATTTTAGAATACCTCAAAATTAAACAACTCCAGCGTCAACTTGTAGTTTGATTATTATTGAGAATTATTTAATTAATAGCGTTTCAAGCACAAAAGGGTATTTTTTACAATAACTTTGTTAATTTTCAATTTCATTTAAATTAATAAATATTTGCATTTGTTGTTTTGTGTAATTTAGTTTTCACAATGGCACTGACCAGGAAGATAAGTGATTTCTTCTATTCTTTAGTCTTTGTAGAACATGTGTGCTAATTTTTATAAAGCTATTAATATAACACGAATGTATTATTAGTAACTGCGTATTTTGGAGTTATTGTAATATTATGATCCTAATAAAGGTTTCATATATAAAATAAACATATTTGATCAAATAATTATAATACTTACTTTGCATGCATCTCTCCTGACATCCAAAGATGCTGCACACATCTGGGTTTCGGAATCTATACCATTTAAAAGCTTTCGTCCATTTGGTTGATAAAATTTGGTGCAATTTTCGTGTGGAATAACTTTAATTTCGGCCTTCAGCAGCACATTACTTTTATCGCCCCAAGCATTTGTATTCCCCCAACCTGTTACTGTAACTGTAGAATAATCTTTAATTGCTTTAGTTGTGGACAAACAAGCCGGATATGCATGAGCAGAAAATTGAACATCTTTCTCTAGCTGCAGTAGAGCGATATCATTGTACTTGCTGGGCCTTGTATAATTTGGATGGTTATACATTTTAGAAATCTTGATATCCTGTGGTTGTGCATCATCTTCATTGGAATTCAACGCTAAAGCGCCCACTTTTACAGTTACTGGAGGTCCACTGAAATTTTGAAAATTAGTTTTATCACTCCAAAAATAAATCACGTACTATGTTCGTGAGTACAAGCAGTGTGCGGCTGTTAATACAAAATTTTTGCTAATTAAAGTTCCACCACACAAATATTCTGTTGTTGTTGAATTTGTTTCATTAAATCCCAGAGCCACCTGAAATAATTATTTAAAAATTATTAAAAGTTTGTTGCTTATATTAAATAATTTGTAAAACTTAACATTATTCATTATAAATGAAAATGAGTGTATTAAATAGTCATGTTTGAAGAAAATGTGTTTAAAATGATTTTTCCGCCTGCCTCTACCGAAACCATATATTTCGGCCATAAAAATCGTGCCGAAACTACGATTTAGCGTATCTAGGGCCGAAAAAATAATATGCATAATCTAGGCAACCTTCCGCGGAATATGAGCAGGCTATGCAAAAATCTGACAGTGACAGTTCAATGGTGCTCGATATAAAATTTCCTGAAACACTGTTTTTACTTAAGGCAGGCAAAAAAATATCGAGTGTAACTTATGCCAAAATGCTTTAGCGGGTTGCTAAAGCCTATTTTAGGCCCTTGATACACTATATACTATTAAATGAAATAACATTCAAATTTACAATTTTCAATATAGATCCTAAAAGCCCTTTCAGGGTTTTGAATAAAAAAATATTTTGTCCGTATAAACACGTATAATAAATGAATAATATATTATTTTTACCATATGTGGAAATTCTTTAAATACTGCTATTAATCCGTTTCCAATAAGTACAGGCGATTGTTCGATGGTAACTGGGCAACCTTTATCAAGTATCATTTTAACCTGAGCTCCATACTGTTTGCACACTAACATGAAATAATGGGAGTAATTTAAAGTGCAACTTTATAAGAATATGCTAGGTGATACGTACTTTCTGAACTTTTTGAACTTGACATTGCTTTTGCAGTTTCTTCGACACAGCACACTAATGGAGTTATGCCCTTGAATCCACATGTCGGTGGTATCCTTCCAAGTATTAAACCATCTAGGGCTGAAGGACAGTCACGTAGGGGTTTACAATTATCCGTATGGAAGCATGAGTTTTCATCTGAAATTATTGTAAGCTACTCAGAATTGTAAATAGTTTTCAAGTGGTTTGAAATATATTTTACGAGTATCCAAATTTATAATCGAGGTGTTAACCCAGAAGTATTTTAACCTCAACATTTTCCAAAATATTTATTTACTTATTATATTTAGTAAAGTTGCTGGATTGTTTGAGTTAGCTGATTTAAATTCTATAGTGTATACATAAACAACTCAGTCAGGATCAGGGGTGGCTCGTTATATAGAGCCAAGGAGCCATGGCACTACCTGCAGTTTCAAGCTCTGCGAGAATTTTAATTAATTCCTAAAACACTTTTTCGCCAGTTACTTTGGTCTAGGAAGATAAATCATTCTTTCTTTCTTCAAAAAACGGGAGGGGGGGTGTATTGTATAAGTGGCTCTACCATCAACATGTTCCACGAGCCGCCACTGGTCAGGATCAACTTTTTGTAACCAGGCGACATTTTAAGTCATTTTATTGTGAGGTTGTACTTTTTAAAGGGCAGTTATTTAAATATTTTGTAAATTATTTCCTTAATTGTTAAAAAAGATATTACCCTAGAAAGGACATTAAAGCGTTAATTTAATTGCAGACTAACCAAAAATTACAGTAAAGGAGAATCGATACTTACAATTAGTCTTTCAGACAAGATAATATTTACTAATAATAATAATAGCAAGTAAGCACTTACATTAATGGCTAAAGCAAGATTATACTAGAAAAAACCTAACCCTCTCATGCATGAATTATTTTATAAACATAAAAGATTTTTTTCTTTGGACTTTTTAGTGTATTTGGGATAAAGAAAAAACAAATATGCAATTTTTATTATTTCTTTCTCTTTTGGTAACATTTAACAAAAGTGTCCCCATATGAGGACATCATGCAATAAGAGATGTAATATAAGTTAACGCTTTAAAACATTCTGGACGCTATTAGACATCCACAACATATGTAACGTTTTTTGCTTGTGCATGTACCGGGTGACCCAGGGTTCTGTAAAAGCCCCATAACTTATTTGCTATTTGGGATATCGACTTCTAGTTTTCTAGATCCCTGGGTCGCCTGGTATGTAGCTATAAAATAAAAGAAAAATCCAAAAAGACGTCTTCACTTGTTTTTCGGGAATTTTTAATCAAAACCTCTGCTTCGAAAAAAGCCAACATTCTAGTAGATTTTTTTAATTTTCTCAAAAACAGCTTAATGAATTTTAATAGATTTATCAAGAAATATTCCAAACATAGGTAGCTATGTAAATATAAATAAATATATTAATATATAAATCAAAACAAAAAATTCAACCAGGAGTTAACGAGGAATTTTTCATCAAAATCTCTGCTCTGGAAATGTAAACATTCCACTCGATTTTCTTCACTTTCCCGTAACCATTTTTTATAAATTTTCCAGAAAATATTCCAGACATATGCAGCTATAAAATAAAGGAAAGCTTCTAAAAAGACGTTATCACTCATTTTTCCAGTTTTGTTTTTATGAAAATCGCTGCATTGCTAAATACGAGCATTTTACCAGATTTTCGAATATTCAAATATTTTTTTTTACTATTCCAGACATTTTTATAGCTATAAATATAAAGGAAACACATAAGAAGACGTTATAACTAGTTTTATCGGAATTCTTTTACCGAAATCGTTTTGCAGAATGCGAACATTCGATTGGATTTTTTTTTCATTTTTTCAAAAATCTTGCAACGAATAAAAAAAATCAGGCAATATTCCAGATATGTCGCTATAGAACAAAAGAAGAATCCAAAAGCATATTATCACTAGTTTTTTCGGAATTTTTCATCTAAATCACTGCTTTGCAAAATACGTTTGACCAGATTTTCTTAATTTTCTCCAAAACCCCTTACTGAATTTGAATAAAATTTTCAGAAAATATTCTAAACATATGCAGCTATAAAACAAATTAAAAATCCGAAAAGACGTTATCGCTAGTTTCCCCGGATTTTTTCATCAAACTCTGTTTTGTGAAATACGAACATTTTCTGGATTTTTTCAAAAACCCTGTAATGAATTTTATTGAAATTTTTCAGTAAATATTCCAGACATATGTAGCTATAAAACAAAAGAAAAATCCAACAAGACGTTAAGACTAGTTTCTCCGGAATTTGTTTATCAAAATCTCTGCATTGAAAAAAGCAACCATTCGCCTAAATTTTCTTAATTTTCTCAAAAATCCCTTGATGAATTTGAAAAAAAAAATCAGGAACTATTCCAGACATATGTAGCTATAAAACAAGAGAAAAATCCAAACAGATGTTATCACTAGTTTTTCCGGAATTTTTCATTACGTAAGTCGGCATCAGAGTGGTGGAAAGTCCGTCAGCTGGACCGCAAAAGATGCCGCGCGCTCAATGCTGCGCTTTACTTCGAATGGTCTTTCCACTATTCTGGTGACATCTGACGATTATTTTCATGTTATGTGAACCACAAACCGTCACCTGAATGAATTCCAACCTGCATACTATGACTTCATTTTCACAGTTCCAGGTGACGGACATTCCACCTCCAAACAAGGGTCTGACGACTTTTTTAATGAATTACAGTTAGTAAATATTTACCTCAACAATTTTCAGCTTGCAAAAAATAACTAATCGGAAAACTTTTCTTGACAAGTTCTGCAGCCTACCACCGCTAGCGGAGGGTCTGGCGGTCGGATACCTCATAAACAATGTAGGAACTACCAAAGGTATAAAATCTAGCGTGCATCAAATGACTTGATCAAAAGTGACACTACCTCCCGGACTATTAGTGTTTTATTAAGTGATATGTGCTGCTAGTATATGAAGTAGAAGATAATATAACTTACTTACCCTGAGCAGTGCAAAACGCCCCACTTAAAATTATAACACAAAGAGTATAGACTTCGACAACATTCATCGTTGCTGTTCTGATAAAGAATGATGCGAGACGTCCGATGTTGTAACATTGACCTTCCTTTTCGAAGAGGCGGGTTTAACCGCAACGCGAATGTTTAAAGGCACACTAATGCAGATAATGATTACAAAATATGATGATGATGACGTCAACATGGAAATGCCGAATACGCTTTCATAATATTTACATTACATTTGAATTCATTAATTGAAACCGGATTTTCTCTGCATTTACCGTAAGTGTACAAGTAGCAGTTGTACATAAAGCGTATTTTTGTAAAGGAATGACATGCGAAGATTCGGAGATATTCTTAAAAAATCGATTAATATGTCCCTGCGTCAGATGCAGGGGGTGTTCACTGCATACGATTTTTTGGTGCCATATCTGAGTACTACGATCAAACGTATGGTGGCGCTGTTTGCCTAAAAACCGTGCCTGCATTTTAAGGTTTGCATATTGGCTTTGTTTTGTAAACAACAACATAATTATTTAGTATACGTGTTTCGTTCGTTCCACAGTTCTGTGCAGTTTTGTGTTTAATTAAAGACAACATTAATTCCGTTGAATTTAGTGATTGTATTATTTAATTGGTACACACAAGTAGATTTTTTTAAATTTATATAAATTCACATATCAACTTATTGTAGGAACATTACTGTCACTCATAAAATAGAACTGTTGTTGTGTGCCTGGATGTGACGATAGGATGTTGTACAGAATGGAGTTTTGTTTCAAGATAAGGAAAGATTTAAGTTATGGGTCATTAATATTTCAAATCAAAATTAAAACGTCACAGATGTATAGAACATATCAAGTATAATATGTTAATGTTGTTTATACTGAAAGCTTCTACTTCGTTATACATTTTATATAATAAATAAAATTAGTTGTGGTTTCAATATAGTTTAAATAAAATACCATTACTTTGTTTGTAAAACTTAAAATTTTTATTTTAGTGACTATAGTTTGGGCAATCACGATCACAATACTTTCTCGTACTTCGTAACGGAGAAAGTAAAAATGCACTTGACTTAAAGTAGTAAAGTAGTAAATTTATATGTACACACATCCTTTTAAAAATAGCAGTTTTACTAGGGAAACACTTACCACACACTCGTGTCTACAATTTGTTGAATCATTAAAAGGAGGTCACAGAAAAGTCGGTCACAATAGTTTTATTAAAAAGTCACACAGAACTAAAGCAAACGTTCAAATTGACGCCCTTCGCACTCAATACACAATTGGGCTCTCCTTAGCCAGTTTTCACGAACCGAAGTGAACATTTGCCGCGGATTATTTTTGCGTTAGCTGCGTCGTGTACTCATTGTCTGAGTGTATCAGCATCGTCAATTTCCTCGACATACACTTCATTCTTAAAATATCCCCAAACAAAACAGTCTAATGGGTTTAAATCCGGACTTCTAGGAGGCCATGGGACAGCAATTCCACGTCCGACCCATCGTCCTGGAAATTCATTGTTTAAATAATTTCTAACACGTCGATCGTAGTGCGGAGGTGCACCATCGTGCAGAAACCATAACTATCTCAGCACAACTAGAGGCACATCTTCTAAAAGATCTAGAAGTTCATTTTCTAGAAAATCTAAGTAACGGCCGCCATTTAAATTAAATGGAAAAATGAAAGGTCCAATAAATTGGTCGTTTACAATGCCTGCCCAAACATTAAGGGAGAAACGATACTGGAAATGCTATCGGCGCGTGGCATGGGGATTATTATCTGCCCAAACATGCATATTATGAAAATTAAAACAGCTATTTCACGTAAAGCACGATTCATCCGCCAGTAAAATGTTTCTAGTAAACTTTGGATTTTGGCCACTGTTCGGGCGCAGGTGGCTGTTCCCTTGGAGGCGCGGGTGCGGTGACCATCGTCGTTCCGGAAATCTGCCGGCCTTGAATAAATTGTCAATTTGTATTTATTGCAACCATATTTCTGGCAAGGGCAGGAGCCCCTAGTTCGAGGAAGAGGACATCTGCTTGAGAAACCAGATCGAATAACCCACCCCCCCCACATTTTGCTACCATTATCTCTTTTTGTACGTAAATAGTCTTGTCCATTATTTTTAAGTTAAGTTTTGAAATATCTTCTCCGTGCGACGGTTATGTTGATCGTCGTCACTCTTAAATTCCAAATTGTATATATTGTGTGCAAAACATCAAAGTGTGGTGGTATCATTACAACTACTCCCTGGAGCCCTGATTATTATTTTCATCTACTTGGAGTCGGTTTGGCGTTCAACGAGAAGAAGACGTGGTGATTGAGCGTTAATCCATCAGCCACTGACAGAACGCAACTCTCTGTTGAAAATCACCTGGCTGCAGATGTTGGACCCGTTGATAGTGATACGGGTGAAAATTATTTTCGCGAATGATTTTATGCATAAAACTATGAGAAACACCCAACTGCCGAGAGATAGTCCGTGTACTTAAACCAGGATCTGCTTGCAACACGTTTAAAATTTGATTTTTCACTGGAAACAAGTGATTTGGTCGGTTAACACCTCTGTCAACTGCACCAACAGGCTGCAAACTCCCTGTTTCGCGTGCTCTTTGAAGTAACTCCCGAAAACGATTTGGTGTTGGTAAATGCCGTTCGGGAAACCGATCCTGATAAAGCCGTACTGCTTCCGCGGAATTGCACCTAGCCTCGCCGTAAATAATTAACATGTCCGCTCGTTCAACATTGGAATAAATGTGTCGCGCCATTTTCACAAAAAAAGTGTTGGTCTGAACACGTTTCATCGAAGACTAAACATAAAATATTTTTTCTTGAAATCCACCCTTACCTCCCCTACTCAATTCATTGTAAATTTCCAAACAAGTGGAAGCAATAAATCCTTTGACAAGTGTACCATAAATCCCAGAGCCGTCGGCTTATCGTTAAATTTCGACCATTTTCAAACCGCCATAACTCTGTGTATTTTCAATCGATTTTGATGAATCTTTGAGGGTAAGAAACTTTGAAGTGTCTTCTTTAAAGTCATGCTTGCGAAACGAAACGTAACCGCTTCCGCCGCCCTCTAGCGCCCCTGTGAAAAAAAAGTTTTTTTCTGGAAACCATGTCCAACTTTGACGATGTCTACGGAGTTGGAAAAATTTTGTCCACTTGATCCACCACAAAGGCATTAAAATGTGATCAATTCCCTATGCAGGACTTAAAGAACGAAGTTCCTACGGCAATTTGGCACCAAGTTATGGGTGTTTGAAAAAAAAAGTGCATTTTCGCATATAACTCAGTAACTTTTCAACCAAATTTGATGATTCTTTCGGGGAAAAATTCCATTTTGGCTCTACTTTAAGGCAGTAAACTCAAATTGGAATGATCCCTTTTCGGACCCTTCAACCTCCGAACAAGAAAAAACACGTTTTTGGGCAAAAAACGTCCAACTTTGGCAACCAAGTTGGTGGAAAAAATGTGTCAACTCGATCCACCAAAAGGGCATTGAAATGTGTTCAATTACCTGTGCAGGACTCAAAAACGAAGTTCCTACGGCAATTTGGCACAAAGTTATGGTGTTAAGTGCATTTTGTGTTTTTTTATTTTTTTCTCGTGGTATTTATTTGTCAGATATGTTGAATGATTACATTTTCTCTTAACTTTATTATAGGGAAACGCAGTTTATACATGTAGTCATTAGATTCACGGCCATACAATCTTTTCAATCCAATCAATGTATGGAAATACTTTGGTATAGATACCTGGAGTATCTGAGAGTAAACACGGCTTACCGATAGATGTCAAACCTAATACATTGTACATGCAAAATTTTTTCACCTCTTGTTGCAATGGACCACCGGAATCTCCCTGAAATAAAAATCAATATTTAAAAGATATACTACAAGCGTTTTAATTAAACAGAATAATAAATATAAGTTTATGAGGGGGTTGATCGCCTTTCAAATTTCCCGCCAAAAATGATTGGCAACAATGATAATTCATAGAAAAGCATAAATATATATATACTTTTCTATGCAAATAGTTTTATCTATAAAGTGTTTATTTATCAAGAAGGGTAACCATTGACCTTCTATTTTTATAGAATAAGGCGTGAGCAACAGAATTTTGTTTCAGAGTTGGCTATGCCTGAGAGAGAGAAACATAGCAGTCATGTCTGAGATTATTTCGTTTTTTAAATCTAGTTCAATAGTCTCATGACTTAATAATATGAGACATACCTCATTTATTTTACAGCCAACTCTGAAACAAAATTTAAAGTTATAATAGCATCACAGCGTAATTACTATGATTTAATTAAATACATTCACCGATAATGATCTATTATTTCGATGACATTGATCAGCTAGGCATAATAAGTTTCAATACCCGTAGCTATTTATAAGCGGAAAATTTGAAAATGCTGACGACTTGAAACTAAATTATGCCTTTAGAATACCTATTATCAGAATTAAGCAATTTTGGCGTCGATCTGTTCTTTGATTAATATTATGAATTATTTAATTACCATCGCTTCAGATAGTTTTTACAATAACTTGGTTATATCAATTCATTTCTCTTCAATTAATCAATACTTACGCTTACCTTTTTCTACAATTCATGGCCCTAAATATTATTTTAACAAGTAATTACTTTCTGCCCTAAATCGCTAATTTTAAAACACTTACGCTACACGAGTCTTTCCTGCTACCCAAAGATGCTGCACATATCTGCGTTTTGGAATCCAAACCCCTTGTAAGTTTTCGATTATCTGGTTGATGAAATTTTGAGCAATTGTTGTGTGGAATAACATTAATTTTAATCTTCATCAGCGTATCACTTTTATCACCCCAAGCATTCGTATTCCCCCAACCCGTTACTTCAACTTGGGAATAATCTTCAATTTCTTCAGTTGCAGACAAACAAGCCGGATATGCATACTCGGAAAACGTAACATCCTTCTCTAGCTGCAGTAAAGCGATATCGTTATACGCGGAAGGCCTCTTATAATTTGGATGTTTATACATTTTTGAAATCTTGATCTCTTGTGAGTGTGCGTCGTCTTTATCAGAATTTAATACTAAATCACCCACTCGTACGGTTACTGGAGATCCACTGAAATAATGAAAATTAATTTTATTTATCTCATGGAAAATTCAATTACGTACAATGATGCTGTGTACAAGCAGTGTGCAGCTGTTAATACGAAGTTTTTGCTAATTAAGGTTCCACCACATAAGTACTCTGTTGTTGAATTTGTCGTATTAAATCCCAAGGCCACCTGAAATAATTATAAAAGCTTATAATATTACTAATAAGGAAGAATTTTTAAAAACTTACATTTAGAATGTTGATAGCCATCATATCATTTTCTCAGACTTGATGTTATGAAAGGAATATTTATAAGATCTTAAACTGATTTTTTCGCCTGCCTCTACCAAAACCATTTATCTCGGCCATTAATAAATGGTTTAGCGTATCTAGGGCCGAAAAAATAATATGCATAATCTAGACAACCTTCCGCGGAATATGAGTAGGCTATACAAAAATCTGACAGTGACAGTTCAATGGTGCGCGATATAAAATTTCCTGAAACACTGTTTTTACTTAAGGCAGGCGAAAAAATATCGAGTGTAACTCATGCCGAAATGTTTTAGCAAACCTTCACTCCACCGCAAAAAGCGGTGGGTTGCTAAAGCCTATTTTCGGCCCTTGATACACTATATACTATATATTGCGGAATTTCGAAAAAAACTTATTTATCACAATTCGCTCGTTGCGGAATTTTCTAAAATGTTTGTTCATATAAGTTTGATATAACCATCATCACTTCATAATTAGAGACCAACAAACTTTCTAACTTATCGCCAATAATCAAAGAGCTCATGAAATTCATTTATTTACAAAAGATCTGCAGATTATTGTTGTCTTTAAAAATTATATAAAGATTTAAACCATTAAAAAAAAACACTTAAGGTGAATATTCATTTTCTTCTGTCTCAGTTCTATGGATTGTCAAATAAATCTTCTAGTCATTTTAATTCCTGTATAATTTTTTGAGACATTGCACACAGGCAATAAATAAATAAATAAATCTGTCACTTTATTGGCTTGTTAAACAAATAACTATTACCATATGTGGAAATTCTCCATCTTCCGCCGGTTCTCCTCCCGCAATTATAAGATACGGCAGTGGGCATTTTTCATGAAGTATATCTTTAACCTGGGCTCGATACTGTTTGCACACTGAAAATAAAGTACAATTGAAAAATACGGCTACTTAGGTAAATGCTAGATTATACGTACTTTCAACACTTTTTTGAGTTGACGATCTAGTTATAGTTTCTTCGACACAACACACTAATGGAATTTTGCCGATGAATCCACAATTCTGTGGTGGCTTTCTAAGCTTTAAACTTTCTCGGGCTGAAGGACAGTCTTCTATAGATATACACTTACCTTTTTGTGACGAGTCTTTATTGAAGCATGAGTTGCCTTCTGAAATTTTTGTAATTTAGTGGAAATTGATTATGTACAAGCTTCGTTAAATAATAATAATAATAATATTTATTTTCCCAACAGACAATTGTCTAATTACAGAAAAAATTTATGATGTACAGAGTATATACCGGGTGTGGCACTTATAGCTCCTTTACCATAAAAGCTATCGACAAAAATCTAAGAATAAAGTGGTGCATAGTTACCATCGCTATGTTTCAAAAATATTTCTAATCATCAGTGGCGTGCCGTACTCCAGTGGCGTACCAAACTTATGTTTTTTTTTAAATGGAATGCCCTATTTTTTATTGCAGATTTGGAAAGTGCTCGACGAGTACTTATTTTTTTATCTAACATGTTATTCCCTTCACTTTAGCGGTTTCGCTGTTATAACCCCTTCTTTCAAAATTGCGCCCCATTTTTGAGATTTTTCTGTGGAGAAACTAATTGACGCCGGCGCCTAAATTTTGAATTGAGGTACAGGTTAAGACCTCGTATACCTTCACATAATTTTTTTTCGAGTAATTTATGGAAAAAAAATATTTTTTTTTACACCAATGAAAAATTTAGAGTTTTGGCTGTACAAAGCCGTAATTTTTTTAGGGGGGTGCCATTTGAAATTTTCGGAAAAAATGACAACATGCGAAGATCAATCAAAAATTATTTTTTTTCCATAAATTACCCGAAAAAAAATTATGTGAAGGTATACGAGGTCTTAACCAGTACCTCAATTCAAACATTAGGCGCCGGCGTCAATTAGTTTCTCCACAAAAAAATCTCAAAAATGGGGCGCAATTTTGAAAGAAGGGGTTATAACAGCGAAACCGCTAAAGTGAAGGGTATAACATGTTAGATAAAAAAAAAATACTCGTCGAGCACTTTCCAAATCTGCAATAAAAAATAGGGCATTCCATTTAAAAAAAAATAAGTTTGGTACGGCACTGGAGTACGGCACGCCACTGATGATTAGAAATATTTTTGAAACATAGCGACGGTAACTATGCACCACTTTGTTGTTAGATTTTTTCGATAGCTTTTATCGTAAAGGAGCTATGGTCCGAGGCGTCTTAAGTGCCACACCCGGTATATACACTGTGTCCAAGATAAGAATACACAGCATGGTGATCTTAAAAACAGTAAAAGATACAGGGTGGCTTAAATTAGGAAAAAGTTGCACTATTCAGAGTATGTTTATATGCCGATCGCAGAAATTCATGATTGTTTATCGTTTTCGAAATTTTCCAAAAAATGCATTTTTTCGGATTTTTGATTTTTCTAATTTTTGTATTTATTTTAAAAGATATTAAAAAACTAATGGCACTTTGTCATTGTCACTTTTTAGGCTCTACAAAATGACGGCTTCAAATTTTTTATCCGATGTTTCATCTTCGAGAAATCATCATCAACTTCATTTTTTATATGGCCACAAAAAAGGAAACACCTTGTATACGGTAGCATTTTTTATTACAAACTTAACGACGAATCACACAAAAAAACAGAAAAAAATTAATTGTAATATTTTGTAGGTTCTTAATCTGGTAGGCGTGGGAAAAAGAATTCAAAGATTATTGCAAGTGTTCAAATAAGTTCTCATTATTTTCTAGACACAAGTATGCTCTTTGTACAGTTGAATTTAAAACTAACATTTCTGAGGAGATTGTGTTAACTGCTGCTATAACCGATGCCAATATTTGTTCTTTATTTTCAAAAGTTGAGTCATACACTTGATTTTTTACATAACCCCACAGGAAAAAGTCTAATGGGCTCAAATCTGGTGATCGGGCTGGCCAAGCTACTTCACTGTGAGTTCCAATCCATTTTTCAGGAAACCTCCGCTACAAATATTTCCGTACATTTCTTGAGTTTGCGCTGGGGTACTATCTTGCTGACACCAGCAGTTGTTAATTATGTCTAGAGATAATTCATCCAAGGCGTCTCCCAATTCAGTCTGCAGCGTCAAGATACCGTTTGGAATTTAAATTGTTGAGATAAATAAACGGTCTACCTAAAATACCTATCCACATCAGAGGCCTGCATGGGCCGGGCCGGGCTTTCCGATGAATAATTTAACCCGGGCCGGGCCGGGCTTGGATAAATTTAATTTTTCTTATTAACTACTAACTGAATTGAAAAAAAAAATGTTATTAACACGAATTCAATGTGTTTTAAGGATTTTAAGGAATAAATGGTTCCAGTAATTTTATTTATTTAAATCAACATTTTTTGGGTACGGGCCGGGCCGGGCTTTGATTATTCAGCCCCGGCCGGGCCGGGCCGGCCGAGCCCGCAGCACATTTTCGTCGCTCCGGGCCGGGCTTTCAAAAACCCGCTTCTGCAGGGCTCTGATCCACATATTAAATCCAAATCGGTGTCGATGCCTTGCATTTTTTTTTAATGAGGATTGTCTGTAATAATGTTTGTTACGTCGTTTGAAAATGCCATTAATGGTTACCATGCTTTCATCAGACCAAATAACTTGACAAGGAAAAGTTTGAGTGTCTTCACACTCGAAAACTTTATTACATTCCAGAAGGCAAATGTTCAGAGAACAATATACTAAAAAAAAAAAATTAGATAAAGTAAAGATTCCTGGTATATCATTCACAAAAACTTGCTCACCTTCTGTCACCTGACTGAGACCCTGACAAATTCTAAATTTTTTATGAATGAAATTTATTCTTTCGTGGGCTGTAGACCTGGCTACACCAGTGTGACGTTCAATTAGTAGGGATTTTCAACAACGGTTAGTAGAAGTATTTTTTTTTTCGTTGGATTGTTTTTTACGAATGAACCAAATTCCTTTAAAACGTCTAAACATGGATTTCTCGGGTTGTCTTCGTTCAGGATAATTATAATTATCAGAATACATCTGCTCAGCACCTACACAATTTCTGCGGCACAAGATGTAACACGTCGACATTTCAAATTCTTCTTCGTTTGTGAAATTTCCTCTTTTCATTGTAACACTTTGATAAATTTTAACACTTTAACTTTTTATAAACAAAACAAATAATTTCAAAAGGCATTAGAACGTTTTCAACAATAATGTGACAGATTATACAGAAATACTGCAATTGTACCAATGCATACTATTTGAACGCATACTAAATTAAGAACCTACAAAACATTCAAATTTATTTTTCTCTGTTTTTTTGGCTTTAGAAGCGTATTGTGTGAAACATAATTAAATTTGTAATAAAAAATGGTGATGTGGCCATTATGTTACTTTCTCCGACTTTATATTTACGTTTTCATGGGTTTATTTTCAATTTAAATCATATTTTAAACGTACATCGAGCGTTGCGTAAACTCGGATGAAACTGACGTTTAAAACGTCAAAATCATGAAAGATGGAAAAATTATACTTCAAATTCAAAAACTAGGTTTACTCGAAAACTAACGAGATTTCGAAAAAACTTATTCTTTATAAGTTGTTCATTTTGGCATTCTCTGCAATTATTAATCACATAAAATTGCTGTAACTATTATCGTTTCATAATTATAAACCAAAAATTAAAAAAAATTAATAATTTTTTTTCTCGAATAGCAATGATTTTATGAAAAATATTTTCAAGCAAAAGCTATTAATTTCTTTGTTGTCTTCGATGTTTGTTTAAATGTTTTTGTGATATTTTTTATATTTAAGAAAATATTGGCAAAAAACAAAAAACAGTTAAGGTAAACACCCACTTCCGGTGTACGAAATTTTACCAAAAGCTTTTCAGTTCTTCGAGTTATCAATTAAGACGTATGTTCAAAGTTTCATATCAATTGCTCTATTGGTTTTTGAGATACAGCGCACACAGACAGACACACACACACACACAGACACACACACAGACACAAATTTTTTTTTCCAGAAATTGTTGAAATGGCATCTAGGGACCCCAAAACGGATATTTCCGTAAAAAAATTTTTTGAAAAAAAAATCACGATCACAATACTTTCTCGTACTTCGTAACGGATAAAGTAAAAATGCTACCGTCTACAAGGTGTTTCTACTTTTAGACCATCTAAAAAAATGAAGTTGATGATGATTTCTCGGAGATGAAATATTTGAAGACGCGTTTGTAGAGCCTAAAAAGTGACAATGACAAAGCGTCATTAGTTTTTACTTTCTCCGTTACGAAGTACGAGAAAGTATTGTGATCGTGATTTTTTTTCCAAAAATTTTTTTTACGGAAATATCCGTTTTGGGGTCCCTATATGCCATTTCAACAATTTCTGGAAAAAAAAATTGTGTCTGTGTGTGTGTGTCTGTGTGTGTGTGCGTGTCTGTGTGTGTGTGTGTGTGTGTGTGTGTGTGTGTGTGTGTGTGTGTGTGTGTGTCTGTCTGGGTGCGCTGTATCTCAAAAACTAATAGAGCAATTGATATAAAACTTTGAACATACGTCTTATTTGATAATCCGAAGAACTGAAAAGCTTTTGGTAAAATTTCGTACACCGGAAGTGGGTGTTTACCTTAACTGTTTTTTGTTTTTTGCCAATATTTTCTTAAATATGAAAAATATCACAAAAATATTTAAACAAACATTGAAGACAACAAATAAATGAACATCTTTTGCTTGAAAACATTTTTCATAAAATCATTGCTATTCGAGAAAAAAATTTATTAATTTTTTTTTAATTATTGGTTTATAATTATGAAACGTTAATAGTTACAGCAAATTTATGTTAACAATAATTGTAGTGAATGCTAAAATGAACAACTTCTAAAGAATAAGTTTTTTTCGAAATCTCGTTAGTTTTTGAGTAAACTGAGCTTTTTAATTTGAAGTGTAATTTTTCCATGTTTCATAATTTTGACGTTTTAAACGTCAGTTTCATCCGAGTTTACGCAATGCTCGATGTACATTTAAAATATGATTTCAATTGAAAATAAACCGTGAAAACGTAAATATAAATGGCTATGATACCATCAAATCGGAGAAAGTAACATGATGGCCACATCACCATTTTTTCTCTACATAACAGTCTGTCTGTGCACGCACGCTGTATCTCAAAAACGAATTGATATGAAACTTAGAACATAAGTGTTATTTGAGAATTTGAAGAACTAAAAAGCTTTTGGTAAAATTTCGTATTTACCTTAACAGGTTTTTGTTCTTTTAGCCTTTTTGGTACTTCAGGACAATGTTTTCAGAACTCTTTAAGGGCAGTTTTAAAAGACCTTTCTTCGAGGATTCTTTTTCAGAACTTCAAAACTTTTTTCTTTCAGGACCTTTATTTTCAGCATTTCTTTTCAAAAACTGTTTTTTTTCGGAACATTTTTGGGACTTTTCGTTGAGGACTTTTTTTAGAAAAAAATTTTCAGAATTTTCTTCTTGGCATTTTTTAGAATTTTTTTTTCATGACTTTTTGGACCTTTTTAAGGACTTTTTCAGATATTTTTAGCTTTATTCCCAAAACTTTTTATTTGAGAAATTTTGTGAAGGACTTATTTTAGGCCTTTTTGCAGGACATTGTTTCAAGACTCTTTGGAGTCTCTTTTTTAAGACAATTTCTTCAGATCTTTTCAAGGACCATTTTAAGGGCTTTTCACAATGGTTTTTTTTAGAAATGTTATTTTCAAGGACAATTTTTTTTATGAAAATTCGGGTTTTTTCGGAATTTTCTTCATGACATTTTTTAGAATTTTTACTTTTCATGACCTTTTTTGGACCTTTTTAAGGACAGATATTTTTAGCATTTTTTTTCAAGACAATTTTAAACCTTTTTATTTCAGGAATTTTGTTAAGGACTTATTTTAGGCCTTTTTGCGGGACTTTTTTTAAGACTGGGATTTCTTTTTCAGGGCAATTTCTTTAGGTCTTTTTAAGGACCATTTAAAAGATTTTTTACAATGCTTTTTTTCCAAATAAATTTTTGTTTATTTTTTATGTTATTTTCAGGTCAATTTTTTAAGACAATTTTGTTATGATATTTCGCGATTTTTTCAGAAAAAAATTTCAGAATTTTCTTCATGACATTTTTTAGAATACTCCTTTTTATTTTCAAAACTTTATATTTATGGAATTTTGTTAAGAACTTATTTTAGGCCATTTTGCAGGATTTTTTTTCAAGACACTTTGGGATTTCTTTTTCAGGATAATTTCTTCAGATCTTTTTAAGGACTTTTTACAATTATTTTTTCCAGAAATTTGTTTATTTTCTAAACATGTTATTTTCAGGGCAATTTTCTTATGGTATTTCTTCAGGACTCTTTTTCTGAACCTTCTCCAGGACTTATTTTAGCTTTCTTTCATGATTTTTGGGGCTTTTTTTCCAGAAATTTATTTATGGTATTTTGTATGAAGACTTTTTTCAGGACTTTTCTTCGCGGCTTTTATCAGGATTCTTTTTTCAAGACTTTATTTTCAACACTGGGATTTGTTCGAGAATTTCTTAAGAACCTCAGGACTTCTTTTCAGGATTCTTTTCTGAATTTTCTGATGCTTTATATAAAGACTTAATTTTTTCACAAATTTTTAACAGGACTCTTTTTTCAAGACTTTACTCTCAAAACTGTTTCTCCAAGACTTGTTTTCAGACAGAACTCTTTTTTCAAGACTTTACTCTCAAAACTGTTTCTCCAGGACTTGTTTTCAGACAGAACTCTTTTTTCAGGACTTTATTTCTGGTCATTTTGAAGAAAATGTTTTAGAAGACATTTTTTTCTCAGGACTCTTTGTCAGGACTTTTTATTAGGACTTTTTTATCGGGACTTTTTTCAAGACTTTCGTGTTCAGTACTTTTATTAGGGGTTTTAGGACTTTTTAATTAGGATTATTTTTAGAAATCTTTTTCAAGACTTTCTTGTTCAGGACTTTTATTAGATTTTTTTGGGACTTTTTAATTAGGACTATTTTTAGAAGTCTTTTTCAAGACTTCAATTTTTTTATAATTATGAAACGATAATAGTTAAAGCAAATTTATGTAATTGTAGAGAATGCCAAAATTAACAACTTATAAACAATAAGTTTTTTTTTTGACTATACTGATTTTTTGATTTTTTCCATCTTTCCATCTTTCATAATTTTGACGTTTGAAACGTCAGTTGCATCTGAGTCTACAAAACGCTCGATGTACATTTAAAATATGATTTAAATTAAAAATAAACCATGAAAGCGTAAATATAAATGATACCATCTAGTCGGAGAAAGTAACATGATGGCCACATCACCATTTTTTAATATCTTTTAAAATAAATACAAAAATTGGAAAAATCAAAAATCCGAAAAATTGCATTTTTTTTTAAATTTCATAAATAAGTGGTATTATGCAGACCACAGTTATCAGGATACATTTTGTCTCTAAAATAAACAGGGGAGCCAATATTTGAACACTTTAAAATTAACATGCGATTTCCTATGTCGCGTCCGCCAAGTCAACACCCTGTATATCATTTATGAAATTTTAATTTTTAATTTCAACCGTAAAAATAAATTTATTTCTTTTGCGAAGAGCACTATTTAAAACAGAAGATCAAATTATTACAATTATCCTCATCACAAACTAAACATAACAAAATATTTCCCACTTGCGATTATTTAATGTATTGCCAAATGACTAAAAAATAATACTAATTTTAAGCTATTTAAAAGATAAATCCATAACTTTAAGTTTCCACGTGAACCCTGCGAATTTGTGACCATTTATTTTTTCATTCTTTCATGACAATTTTTCATTTTATTATTGTATTAATTTTGTACATTACTGTAGGAATTTTACTGAAATTTATTATTATTGTACTTACCCTGAGCAGAGAGGTAAATCACTCCACTAAAAAATATAACACTTAAAGTGTAACATTTGATGACATCCATCGTTGCTGTTCTGATGAACAATGATGCGACATTATGGTGACCGATATTGTCACCTTCGGCTTCAAAATATCAGAAGCGGGTTTGAGTCTAACGCCAATAAACCACAGACACAACAACACAAATTAACATTACGAAAAGCGACGATCAGGTTTATGACGTCAGGATCAACAAATACGTTTTGGTGCTAATTACTTTGCATTTGAATGGCTTTAATCTAATTTATTCACATTCTAATCGGATTTTGATGGAAATGATGGCCATGAACTGGGAATATATTCGTAGCTTGTCCCTCATCTAAGTAGTCATATCTGAGATTTATAAGTAAGGTGATCAACTTTTTTTTATAACGAAAAGGAGGACGGACACATAAATTGATAAAAAAATGTCGTAAATAATAGAAAAAAATATTCATTGCAGCATTAATACACTAAAGTATAATAAAAACATTTATAATATTTTATATTGTAATTAAACTTACACACCTATTAATTATTATTTCAATGAGTACTTTTCCGTTGAATGAATATTTTTTTTATTAGTGTTTCATTAGTGCCAATGTATTGGCAATTTCTGAACAATTAATGTTACGTTTGTACGTGTGCTTAAGTTCCAGGATCGGGCTAATAACGGGTTAAATACAATTCCGTATTATAACGTGCGTCTTTATTTACAAGCTATCTACAACTGCATGTCACCGCCATCCATGATCTCTCGAGACCAGGGTTGCCCGTTTTCCAAAATCACAGACCGGGATATTCACACAGTAATATATTATAGATCAGGACACACACAAACAATAAAAAAAAAAACTAACAAAACAAAAATTATATAACCTCCATTTTACTACGCCATCTAGCGAGTGCGCCTGCCACCTATACACTAGATTTACCGACTAACTTCATGGTGTTAATAATGCGCACGCATCGTGAAAATTCACTCGCATCATTTTCCCTAATGCGCCAAAAGAAATATAAGTTCAAAAATTAAGGAAGAAATTCATCATTTTAATTCAATTAAATAAATAAATAAAAAAGAGAACATATAATACTTTGACTATATACTAATGGACTGCTATTCCCTCTCCATTCCCCATATAATCACTGCTCCAAAAGTTGTCCACGAGCTGGAGCCCGATATAAGTCCCGCCCCGGAGCCGAAAGTGGAGCGTAATTTAAAAATCGGCAAGCAAAAAAAATATTTCTCGATGTATTCATCAGCAACGTGGAGAATGCAAATGCGAGCATATTTTGGCAAGTCGGGTCCACTTTCCTGCATGTTCTTTACAAGCAAAGCATCAACCCACAATTTGCGAAGTTCCGGATTTGATGGAAATCTAATACATTATTTTAGGTTATAAGTCAAAACTCAACTGACGTGTACATCAGCTGACGAGCATTATAACCGCGATGGTGGACATATTGCAGTCTTTCGCATACCAATATTTTGACATAGTGTGAATATTTGACAATATAAATGTTTAAATATTCAAAGGAGTGAATAAATTGCAGGGTATCACAATATGCACTGCGAGCTCATAGAGCCATGTGTCATAGACACAAAATAACTACCAATTTAGTAATATACCGCAACCATTTAGGGTCCCGCCGCGCCACCGTCGCTTGTAGACATACATGAAGCGGCGCTAGCAGTCCATTAATATATAGTCAAAGATCGGGACACACACAAACAATAAAAAAAATGGTGATGTGGCCATCATATTACTTTCTCCGATTTGATACTTATATTTGTAGATTCATGATTTATTTTCAATTTAAATCATATTTTAAATCGAGCGTTTCACATGATTGAATGATTGCAACGTCAAAATTATAAAAGCTATAAATGACAAATCATGTTTCAAATTCAAAAAATCTTCACCGTAAGTTTACTGAAAAACTAAAAATAATGCTAAAAAAGTCTTGAAATGGATTTCTAAAAATAGTCCTGATTAATTAAAAAGTCCTAAAAACCCGATTAAAGTCCTGAACAAGAAAGTCTTGAAAAAAGTCCTGATAAAAGCCGTGAAAAAAAGTCTTGAAAAAAAATGTCTTGAAAAAAGTTTTGGAGAAACAGTTTTGGAAATAAAGTCTTGAAAAAAGAGTCCTGATAAAAGCCGTGAAAAAAAGTCCTGAAAAATAGTCTTCATACAAAATACTAGAAATAAATGTCCCGAAAAAAAGCCCAAAAAAGTCCTGAAGAAAGTTCAGAAAAAGGGTCCTGATGAATTATCATAAAAAAATTGTCCTTTAAAAACAGTCTTGAAAAATTGCCCCGAAATAACATCTTAAATAAATAAACAAAAAAGATTCTGAAAAAAAAAGCATTGTAAAAAGTTCTTAAAGAGATCCGAAGAAATTCTCCTGAAAAAGAAATCCCAAAAAGTCTTGAAAAGAATCCCGAAAAAAGTCCTGCAAAAAGGTCTTCAAATAAAACACTAGAAATAAATGTCCTTAGAAAATCCCGAAAGAAAGAGTCCTAAAAAAGTCCCGAAGGAAAGTCCTAAAAAGTCCTAAAAAAAATCCTGAAGAAAGTCCCGAAAAAGAGATAAAATATCCTTAAAAATTGTCCTGTAGTAACAATCTTGAAAAGGCGTTATGAAAATAATAAATGAAAATTTCCTTAAAAATATCATTAAAATTGTTCTGAAAAAATCCCAAAAAGAGTCTTGAAAGTCCCGAACAAAAAGTCCTGAAAATGTATCCTATAAAAAATGTCCTGAAATATAATACTGAAAAAGGTCCTGTAAAGAGGGCTTGGAGAGAAATTCCCGAAAAAATTATTCTGAAAAAATGTAACGAAGAAAATTCTGAAAATAATCTTGAAAAGAAGTTCTTAAAAAAGTCTCGAAAAAAGTCCTAAAGGAACAGTTCTGGAGATCTTGAAAAACGAGTCCTGATAAAAGCCGTGAAAAAAAAATCCTAAAAAATAGTCTTCATACAAAATACTAGAAATAAATGTCAGGAGAAAGAGCCCAAAAAAGTCCTGAAGAAAGTTCCGAAAAAGGGTCCTGATGAATTATCATAAAAAAATTGCCCCGAAATAACATCTTTGAAATATAAACAAAAAAGATTCTGAAAAAAAGCATTGTAAAAAGATCTGAAGAAATTGTCCTGAAAAAGAAATCCTAAAAAAAAATCTTGAAAAAAATTCCGAAAAATGTCCTGCAAAAAGGCCTAAAATAAGTCCTTAACAAAATTCCTGAAATAATTAATTTTGAAAATAGTCTTGAAAAAAATACTAAATATATCTTAAAAATGTCCAAAAAAGGTCATAAAAAAAATTCTAAAAATTGTCATGTAGAAAATTATGAAATTTTCTTTCTGAAAAAAATCCCGAAAATAAGTCCTCAACAAAGGATTCTTAAGAGAGTACTGAAAATGTCCCTGTGTGTGTGTGTGTGTGTGTCTGTCTGTGCGCGCTGTATCTCAAAAACTAATAAAGCAATTGATATGAAACTTTGAACATCCTTCTTATTTGATAATCTGAATAACTGAAAAGCTTTTGGTAAAATTTCGTACACCGGAAGTGGGCGTTTACCTTAACTGTTTTTTGTTGTTTGCGAATATTTTCTTAAATATGCAAAATATCACAAAAACATTTAAACAAACTTTGAAGACAACAAATAAATGAACATCGTTTGCTTGAAAACATTTTTCATAAAATCATTTTTATTCGAGAAAAAAATTTATTATTTCTTTTTTTAATTTTTGGTTTATAATTATAAAACGATAATAGTTACAGCAAATTTATGTTAATAATAATTGTAGAGAATACCACAATGAACAACTTCTAAAGAATAAGTTTTTTTCGAAATCTCGTTAGTTTTTGAGTAAACCAAGTTTTTGAATTTGAAGTATAATTGTTCCATCTTTCATAATTTTGACGTTTTAAACGTCAGTTTCATCCGAGTTTACGCAAAGCTCGATGTACATTTAAAATATGATTTAAATTGAAAATAAACCATGAAAGCGTAAATATAAATGATACCATCAAGTCGGAGAAAGTAACATGATGGCCACATCACCATTTTTTTATGAAAAATATATATAAACAAATTTATTTATTTTTTCATTGGCATATTTCAAATTAATAATGCATATTTTCGAGGTTTTGACTTATTTGCACATATTTCAGCATTTTATAATGCATTAAATCCTCTCTCTAGTTATAAACTATAATAATCTTACAAGGAGAGGATCAGATGTGTCACTTACCGATTTGATCCATCTTTGGCACACGTGTAGGTCATGACTAGGAGTGTAACAGGTGCAAGTAATAGGGGGCACTATTCAGCCGTTTTCGAAAAAAAAAATTGATTGATTGTAAAATTAAGATATTTAAATACACATGGATTTATAAAAAAAACTATAAAAAGAAAATGAATGAACCCAACTTCAACAATGGGGTTCGATCCTTCGACCTTCCGACTACGAATCGGAGGTTTTCTCGATGCGCCAAAAGGTCGGTACATGTTTATTAACGCAAAAGGTATATAAACATACGAATGGACAAAAAATAAAAATAAACTTTTTTTTTTCAGATGGATGAAATCGGTGAGTCACACATCTGATCCTCCCCTTGTTAGCGGTAGGAAGGAATAAAAGACTAAGGTTATTAGAGGTAAGGTTCTAGTATTTATTTGCTATTTATTTATCTTTAGTTTTGCGTAATAAAGTTAATATGTGGTCATTTGATTTACGGCCATACGATCTCTTCAATCCAATCAAGGTATGGAAATACTTTTGTATAAACACCTGGAGCATCTGTGAGCAAACAAGGCATACCAAGAGATGTCAAACCTATTACATCATACATGCAAAATTCGTTTAACCCAATTTGCAGTGGACCACCTGAATCTCCCTAAAATGAAAAACAACATTGAATATATGCACCTCATGAGTTTTTATTAAACAGAGTAATAATAATATAATGGCCAGTGATCAGTATTGATCGGTGGCTGTTCAAATTTCCCGCACAAACAAACATTTTTACGCGGGATATTTGAAACTATGTTTTACCAATAAAATTTTCGAGTACATTTGATCAAAATTAAACAACTCTAGCGTCAACATATATAGTTTGATTAATATTGAGAATTATTTGAATAATACTGTTTCAGGCACAAAAGGGCATTGTTTACAAAACTTTGTTAATTTTTAATTTTACTTTAATTAATAAATATTTGCTCTTATTGTTTTGTGTAACTTAGTATTCACAATGGCACCGACCAGGAAGATGGGTATTTCATTCATTTCTTCTGTTCTTTTGTCTTTGTAGAACGTGTGTGCTAATTTTTATAGCTATTAATGTAACAGAAGTGTATTATGAGTAATTAACATATTTTATGATCCTGCTCCATTCTGCCACAAAATAATTCGTTACAAAACTCCGCTTTATCTGCACCATAAAATTAAGTTTCGCACTGACGTCCATTCTCTTAATGTACGATTTAGAAGTTTATTAACTCTACGACAACACAAATCAGTTTTTGCTGAACGATCATTCTCGATCCAAATTTCTAAAGTATACAATAAGATACCTCAAGCGATTAAAGCGAAATGTGCCTCATTTCGAAAACACTATGCCAAACACCTTAAAAGCATTTGAATTTGTATTAGCCTGATATAAGTATGTTCTAATGTCTCCAATTTTCAGACTCAATATTTACTGAAAAACTCATTATTGTAAAATTGTAAATACGCAATTCAACTATACTCGTCGTCTAGTATTTCATACAAATCTGCACAATGGTTAAGTTGAAAAACAGTCACGGCTTTCTAGCTAAAGACTGAACTGCGCTATTAGATTTTAAATACCTAACTATTTACTTATTTTTATATTAACCTGTACATCATTTGTATTTGAAATGAAGTTCATTATTATTATTAATAACTATCAATAAATGTTTAATATTAGATCAAATAATTATTATACTTACTTTGCATGCATCTCTCCTGACATCCAAAGATGCTGCACATATCTGCATTCTAGAATTAATACCATTTAAAAGCCTCCGTCTATTTGGTTGATAAAATTTGGTGCAATTTTCGTGTGGAATAACTTGAATTTTAGCCTTCATCAGCACATCACTTTTATCGCCCCAAGCATTCGTATTCCCCCAACCTGTTACTGTAACTGTAGAATATTCTTCAATTTCTTCAGTTGTGGACAAACAAGCCGGATATGCATAATCAGAAAATTGGACATCTTTCTCTAGCTGCAGTAAAGCGATATCATTGTACTTGCTGGGCCTTGTATAATTTGGATGGTTATACATTTTAGAAATCTTAATCTCCTGTGAGTGTGCATCATCTTTATCGGAATTCAACGCTAAAGCTCCCACTTTTACAGTTACTGGAGATCCGCTGAAATTTTGAAAGTTAGTTTTATTTATCACACAAAAATTAAATTACGCACTGTGATCGTGTGTACAAACAGTGTGCAGCTGTTAATACAAAGTTTTTGCTAATTAAAGTTCCACCACACAAATATTCTGTAGTTGAATTTATTTGATTAAATCCCAGAGCCACCTGAAATAATTACAAACGTTTATAATATTAAACAAATTGGGAATAACCTTACTTGTTGCAGAAAGCATTAGATAAATACAATTGTGTTTATAATTAAATAATTCATATTTGAACAAAACGTTATTTTAATTGAAATTTACTATTTTCAATATAGATGATCTGCGAAAAATAATCTGTTGTAGGTTTTTGAATAATAATTTATTTTGACCGTACAAGAGGCTTTTGAATGATATATAATTTTTACCATATGTGGAAATTCTTTATCTTCTGCTAATACTCCGTTTCCAACAAGTATACGCCATCTATCGTTAAAAGGGCAACCTCCATCAAACAGCTTTTTAACCTTGGCTCGATACTGTTTGCACACTAATATGAAATAATAGAGTAATTTAAAACACAACTTTATAAGAATATACCAGGCGATACGTACTTTGTAAACTTTTTGGCGTTCCATTTACAGTTTCTTCAGCACAACAAACTAATAGAGTTTGGCCCTTGAATCCACAATTCTGCGGTCGCCTTCCAGGTTTTAAATGTTTTTGGGCTGAAGGACAGTCGCGTGCGGGTACACAATTACCTGTTTTTGACAAGTCTGTATTGAAGCATGAGTTTTCATCTGCAATTATTGTAAGTTACACAAAATAGTGGTTAAAAATATATTTTACATGTTTCCAAATTGATAATTGAAGTATTTCAATCTCCAATTCCAAAATATTTGGTTAAAGCAATGTGTATTTTTTATCGTACTTAAGATATTTTGTAAAGTTGCTGGATTGTTTGAGTTAGCTGATTTAAATTCTGCAGTATATACAAATACAACCCAGTCAACGTTTTGTAACCAGGCCATGTTAACAGCTTACTGTTATTTTGTTTTGAGGTTGTAATTTTCAAAGGGCAGTTAATTAAATATTTTGTAAATTATTTCCTTAATTTTTAAGAAAGATATTACGAGTATAGAAAGGAAAAAGTCTCAAAAAGTGTTGATTCATTTGCAGACTAACCAATGGTTGCTGTAAAAGAAGAATCGATACTTACAAGTAGTCTTTCAGAAAAGACAAAATAACAGCAAGACAGCACTTACGTTTATGACTTAAGCAAACTTATACAAGACAAAACTTAAATCTGCAAATGTAATTTTCGAAATGTGTTTTCCAACATCTCTTTATACATAGAATGGGATATACAGGAATTTACCTGTGTTAATATTGGCTTCCCTAATTATTTGACAGTATCGGTCTTCGTATATTATTTTTAAAGCTTTTTATGCTGAATGATTTGATACCTTATTCAATAGTTTCAGCAGAGTATTTACCGAGAAATTTGCAAAAAACTTTACTATTATTTTGAATTAAAAACAATGGTTTGCCATGAAATCATAATGGCGGATATTTAATTTTGTTCTAAAAAGTAACGTTTGCTGTTGCATTACGATTTACAATTATGTATTCTACATAAGAAAAAGTATTTACGATTAAAACGTACTATTTAAGAACTGTTCGTGAATTTCCGAAGAAGGCAATATCCAGCAAAAGTACAATTTAAAATGTATTACAATTGGCTCCCTTAATTATTTTATAATTTTGGTCTACTTACATTATTTTTAATACTCATTGAATAGTACTTCTGGTGGGTATTGCCTTCTTTGGAAATTCAACACTAAACAAAACACACACTTCTTAAATGGTATCTGAGTAAAACCATTTACTTATAAATACTTCTTGCGTATAATACACGGCCGGTTGTAAATCGCAATGTGACAGCAACTGTCACTTTTACAGCAAAATAAAATATCCGCCATTATGATTTCATGGCAAACCTTTGTTTTTAATTCAAAATAATAGTAAAGTTTTTTGTAAATATCTCGGTAAATACTCTGAAACCATTGAGTGAGGTACCAAAATATTCAGCATAAAAAGCTTTAAAAATTATGTACGAAGACCGATGCTATCAAATAATTAAGGGAGCCAATATTAACACATTTTAAATTTTGTATGTAAATCCCTATATCCCGCTTCGCAATTCTGTATGCTAGGATTGTATCGATGAGTCTTTTGAAAGACCATGGAAACATTTAATAAGACATTGCGTTAGTGTTTCATTAAGTGATATGTGCTGCTGGTGTATTAAGTAGAAGATAATTTAAATTACTTACCCTGAACCGTGTAAAACGCCCCACTTAAAAATATAACACAAAGAGTATAGACTTCGACCACATTCATCGTTGCTGTTCTGATAAAGAATGATGCGAGACGTCCGAAGTTGGAACATTACTGACCTTCTGTTTCGAATAGGCAGGTTTAACCGGAACACGAAGGTACAGCAGATAATTGTTACAAAACATGATGATGATTTCATTTTTATGACGTCAACATGGAATTGCCGAATACGCTCTCATAATATTTACATTACATTTGAATTCCTTAATTGAAACCGGATTTTCTCTGCATTTACCGCAAGTGTACCAGTTGCAGTTGGTTTTTCCAAGGTGAATTAAATTTTATGACATGCGAAGATTCGGAGATATCCTTAAAAATTCGGTTACTATTCCCTGCGTCTGATGGTTTATCCCAAGCAAATGAATCAATGTTTGATGAAAGCGGAGTGAACATTGTCACTTCCTTATGTCGGAGGTTATCATATCAGTTTTTTGGTATTGTTTGTTTACACTAACAAATCTGGTATTCTTCGACCCATCTTTGTAATCGAATGTTATTGGTTATTTATGTTTAAAAACAACTCATTAATTTGTCTTACAAGTGATAACGGTAGCAATCACCCTTTTGCAATAATTATATATTTATCCAAAATCTGGTCTAATAAGCAAATTACTGCGGTAATTTGAGGGATGTAATGTTTTTCATTATCCCCTAGTGAGAGAATAACTCGGACTCACGAAATATCAGGTCGTCAAGTATGAAACTTGTAGAAAAAAATGCAAAGTTCTTTCGTAATTTACAAATACAATGAATTATTTTATTCATAAAAGTATGTACCCACATTATCTATACACTTTTGCCATTTAAGCGGAAGGTTATTCCGTCCTGTGGTATAAACCCCTGGCGGACGGGAGTCGATTAATTCTTGGAAGGCCAATTTTACAGCATTGTCGGAATTGAACTGTTTTCCAATTAAAAAGTAGTCCAAATTGCGGAAGAAGTGGTGATCAGTGGGTGCTAGGTCTGGTGAGTATCGAGAATGATGAAGAAGTTTCAACTCCAATTCCTGCAGTTTTGCCACAGTCATTTGTGCGATGTGTGGTCTAGAGTTATCTTGCAATAAAATAGGAGTCAATCTGTTGACCAATCTAGGCTGTTTTTTCTTAAGTTTTTGCATCATTCCCTCCAGTTGGTTGCAGTATATGTCTGCCGTGATCGATGAGCCAGATTTCATGAAATCATAATGGATCACACCTACGCTAGACCACCAAACACTTACCATAACTCCTTTTGATGAACATTTAACCTCATCTAACCATTGTGCTGAATGTTTGCAATTTTTATATAGGATTCATTTCTCATCACAAGTGACAATTCGATTCAAAAATGGATCAGATTTGTGACGAGAAAGCAACATTAAGCAGGCTTCCAAACACTTTTGTTTCTGTTTTCTATCATCTCATGTGGAACCCACATATCCAACTTTTTCACCTCACCAATTTGAACTTAATGTGCTAATACTGTTTGTTTGCTAACAACAAACTTTAACGATAATTCAAAGGCACTTTGAGATGAGTCAGATTCAACGGTGACCTTTAGTTCATCATTATTGAGCTTTAATTTTGGGTGACCGCGTGGCTCATTTGTAAAGTCAAAGTCACCTGTACGAAATTTTGCTAACCAACTTGACACTGTCTGTTGCGTATTTACACTAGAGACAAATACATTATTAATGTTTAAAGTGATCTGCGATGCCGTAGTTCCACGCAAGAACTCATATTTTATAATACTGCGATTTGCCGACAGTTCCATTTTCAACAAAAATAATTTATTGAACATGTGTTTAATATTTTTTAGAGATTATGATTATATTATTTAAACAAGCCAGATGTGCATTTTTCTACCAAAGAAAACAGAACAGCAAAATGTTAAGCCAATGTCAAATAATCAGCTTTTAAAGTTGCCAATATTTTCAACTACAAGTTTCATACTTGACGACCTGATACATAGATCCTTCGTAAAATTTTTGAAATATTTCAAATTGACACCATGTACGTCAAATTTTTATAAAAGTTATTTCAATATTCAATGCAACTACAGACGATTTTGGATAAAATGTTATATTATATTCATGTGGAATTACTCATTAGTCCCTTAAGAAAATTAAACTTTTTCTTGCCAGACTAATCACGTACATTCCGCATTCGTATAATAAATATTATCGAAAGCAAAAATATGTGTTTAGACGTCTTGTAACCAGGGGCGGCTCGTTATATATAGCCAAGGAGCCATGGCACCACCTTTAATTTTAAGGTCAGCCAGAATTTTAAATTAATTCTTGAAACATTCAGTTACTTTGGTTTAGGAAGATAAATCGTTCTTTCTTTCTTCAAAAAAGAAGGGGGGATATATTTTATAAGTGGCTCCACAACATGTTCCACGAGCCGCCACTGAGGACCGGAGAATTTTTGGAGTTGTGAATTTTCACACTTGTTTAAAAAATTGAGAAACAATTGCCACCAACGCCAAATTTTACAAATTTATTCAGAATCCATTCCTCTTTAAGATTCCATCAACACGTGGAAACACCCCATTCTTAAATTTTGATATAATCAGCGGTGTAAAACACCCCACTTAAAAATATAACGCAAAGAGTATGGACTTTGACGACTTTCATCGTTGCTGTTCAGATAAACAATGATGCGGGACGCCCGATGTTGTAACATTCGCGACCTTCGGTTTCGAAGAGGCGAGTTTAGTTGTAACGCGAAGTTGCCAAAGGCATACCAATGCAGATAATTATAACAAAACATGATGATGATTTCAGGTTTATAACGTTCACATGGAAATTCCAAATACGCTCTAATAATAACTACATTACTTTTTAATTCCTGATTTTCTTTTAATAAATGCACCGTAAATCTGTAGCAGTTAGTTTTGCCGAAGTAATTTACATTTTGTTATTTATTAGCATCAAATATAATTTAAATTGTCACACTTTGCAGTATTCAAGCTTAAATTAAGTGTTTATACTTTCTCCGTATAAAGTACAGGAAAGTATTGTGATCGTGAAAATGTTTGAACGGAAATATTGATTTTGAGGTGCCCAAAATTTTTGGAAAACAATTTTTTTGTGTCAGCGTGTGTATTTTCCAATATAAAAAAACGGTGATGTGGCCATCATGTTACTTTCTCCGACTTGATGGTATAATTTATATTTACGCTTTCATGGTTTATTTTCAATTTAAATCATATTTTAAATGTACATCGAACGTTGTGTAAACTCGGATGAAACTGACGTTTAAAACGTCAAAATTATGAAACACTGAAAAATTATACTTCAAATTCAAAAACTCAGTTTACGCAAAAACTAAAGGAATTTCGAAAAAAATGTATTCTTTATAAGTTTTGGCATTCTCTACTATTATTATTAACATAAATTTGCTGTAACTATTATCGTTTTATAATTATAAACCAAAAATTTAGAAAAAATAATAATTTTTTTTCTCGAATAAAAATGATATTATGAAAAATGTTTTCAGGCAAAAGATGTTCATTTCTTTGTTGTCTTCAATGTTTGTTTAAATTTTTTGAGATATTTTTCATATTTAAGAAAATATTGGCAAAAAACAAAAAACAGTTAAGGTAAACACCCACTTCCGGTGTACGAAATTTTACCAAAATCTTTTCAGTTCTTCGGATTATCAAATAAGACGTATGTTCAAAGTTTCATATCAATTGCTCTATTAGTTCTTGCGAGGCACAATTTTTTTTTCCAGGAATTGTTGAAATGGTATCTAGGGACCCCAAAACGGATATTTCCGTAAAAAAATTTTTGAAAAAAAAATCACGATTACAATACTTTCTCGTACTTCGTAACGGAGAAAGTAAAAATGGTATAACAAAAACGTTAAAGACAATTAAAAAGTGAACATCTTCAGAAAACTAGAAATATTTACGTGAAATTTAATCACATACGTAATGAACAATTTATAAAGAATAAGTATTTTTCGAAAACTCGCTGGTTTTTGAAAATATCGATAAATGTGAAAAATTTTACAAACTTAAGATGTAGATGGTTCGTATCCGCTTTCTTTTGGTCTCGTACATGAATCGTTTTTGACCGAATAACACTGCACGTACTTGAACTTGTTTTTTTTTTTAGTATATCATGGATAAAAATAAATTGTTTTTCTATCGCTAATAATAAAAATACATTTTAATCTTTTGACACATTAATGTGGAAATGGCGCAAATTACTGGTAAGAGCCCAAACTGAAAATATAAAAAATGGTGATGTGGCCATCATGTTACTTTCTCCGACTTGATGGTATTATTTATATTTACGCTTCCATGGTTTATTTTCAATTTAAATCATATTTTAAGTGTGCATCGAACGTTTCGTAGACTCGGATAAAACTGACGTTTAAAACGTCAAAATTATGAAAGATGGAAAAATGTACTTCAAATTCAAAAACTCAGTTTACTCAAAAACTAAAGAGATTTCGAAAAAAACTTATTCTTCATAAATTGTTCATTTTGGCATTCTCTACAATTATTATTAACATAAATTTGCTGTAACTGTTAGCGTTTCATAATTGTATACCAAAAATGAGAAAAAAAAAAATAAATTTTTTTCTCGAATAACAATGATTTTATGAAAAATGTTTTCAAACAAAATAATCGCATTTCTTTATTTTCTTCAATATTTGTTTAAATGTTTTTCATATTTAAGAAAATATTGGCAAAAAATAAAAAAAAAGTTAAGGTAAACACCCACTTCCGGTGTACGAAATTTTACCAAAAGCTTTTCAGTTCTTCGGATTATCAAATAAAACTTATGTTCAAAGTTTCATATCAATTGGTCTATTAGTATTTGAGATACAGCGCGGACAGACACACACACAGACACAAAAATTTTTTTTCCAGAAATTGTTGAAATGGCATCTAGGGACACCAAAACGGATATTTCCGTAAAAAAAATTTTTGAAAAAGAAAATCACGATCACAATACTTTCTCGTACTTCGTAACGGAGAAAGTAAAAAGCACTGGTGACCGAGGGGGAGACAAATTGGATGAGAAAAATTTCCGGCCTATTTCTATATTACCAATATTATCAAAATTATATGAGAAAGTTTTTTATCAGTAAATAGTAGATTTTCTGGAAACATAAAATCGGATATCAAATAACCAATATGGCTGGTCTCTCCACTGTAGATGCTGTTAACGCATTTGTCTATGAGGTTCTTAAAGGAATTGAAGCAGGGATGCACACCAACACCTCATTTTTAGACCTTAGTAGAGCGTTCGACTGCATTTGTACAAAAACTATATTTCTTCAATTTTCATCCTAACAGCTGTCGGCTCATAAACTCGTATCTGACGGAAAGAAAACAAACTACAATATTAAATCAACAATCATCGAACAAAATGGACTTGACGTATGGTGTACCTCAAGGGTTCATCCTAGAGCCACTTATGTTTTTTATTTATCTAAATGACTTACCATACTTAATCACTGATAGCAGGGGCGGCTCGTTATGTAGAGCCAACGAGCCTACCTCTGGCGTTCTGAAACTGCAATTGGAGCCAAATCATTTCTGGTTCATCTCATGCACGCGACGACAACGTGCACGTGTTAATCCTATTTCCGCACAGCACACGATGAATAAACTTAGTTCATTGCCGAATAAGCCTTTTTGCTCATATACTATTGAGAAAATTTGCAAGCAAGTCATGTACTCATTAAATACATGTCAATTGAAAAAAAAACAGAAATTCGACGTTCAATTATTTTTTGATTTTTTAAATTATTAATCGTTTTTTAGGCGATTCCAGTCGATTTAAGGACTATTTACGACAAACGACATTTAGCGTATCTCCGTTCCTGGAGGTCCCACAATTTTTTTATAGATGAATAAATTCAGAATGAGCTCTTAGACATAAAAAACAAAATAGAAAAAAAAAATTTGAAGAAAAATTCCGTATTTTCGTCCCACAATTCTTTTGTAGACGAATCGTGTTCAGAATGAGCTCTTTTTTTGAAGAACAAAATTATTTACTCGTTTCTAGCCGATCTAAGCACTATTTAAGTCTTTTGCGTATCCGTTCCTAGAAGTCCAAAAAATTCATCCAGCAAAGTGTTCTACCCGTCGTTCTTTTTTGAGGATAACTCATGAACGGATAATCTGATTTTGAAAATTCTTCCGGCAAAGAAGAAATTCGTCCTTCAATTTTTTTGCGGTTTTGAAAAGAACAAAATGGCACATAATAAAAAAAAGTAGATGGGACCAAGAAAATTTTTAATTGTTGTTTTTTTTTGTTTTTTGGGAATCTCTTGAACAACTGATGACCAAATTTGGGAAATTCTTCCGTCAACATGTTTTAATCATCAAATAGATGCAGATAAGACCAAAAAAATGTAATTTGTAGTTTTTTGAGCGAAAAGATTTTGAAAATGCTTTCGGCTTTGGACAGATGTAGATGAGATTAAAAAAATATTTATATTTTCTAGTATTGTTGGGGATAACTCTTAAACGAAAAGACAAAGTTCAAATTCTTTTAGCAAAGATAATGTAGGCTAAAAAAATAAATTTGTCGTTAAATTAATTTCTGGTGTTTTATAATTAATCAAAATTGCACGATTTCAATGTTTTTTCAATTTTTTTTTTGACATTATAACCTCAAAATGTGACAAGTCGTTGTAGGTGTTCATGTAACGATGAAAACAAAATAACTAATGATTTAGTAACCGCTATTTAAAATAGCAGTTACGGTTACTACAAAATAACAAGTTATTTAGTACCCGTTATTTAAGGTCACCTCAGATGACTTTACTTAGTGTAACAAAGAGAATCTCAGATTCTAATTGAATTTTTCTTAATTAACGTGGAAAATTTAGTGCAATTTGAAATCCGGTTTAATTTTGTTTATGAAATCAACGCAAAATGCCAAAATCACACGTTTTTAATGTTCGAAAATAGAAAATCTCACGATAATGTTTTTTGGAATTACACAACTGCCAAACGCGGTGTTCAATTTTGAAAACAAAAGTGTAATTTTAAAACGGATTTAAAATCTCACGTTTTTTTAAGTTAGAAAATTTTAAAATCGTGATTTTGATATTTGCATAACTGCATAACTGCCGAACGCATTGTTCGGTTTTTATGATTGAAATGTCAAAATATGGCCAATTTAGTGCAAGTTTCGAACGGATTACGAAATTTTCTCTTTAAGTTAACACAAAATCCAAAAATTCCACTTTTTTAAAGTTCGAAGATTTTAAAATCGTAATTTTGATTTTTGAAATTGCACACCCGCGGAACGCGTTGTCCGATTTTGATGATTTATACGTCAAAATATGGCGAATTGAGTGTTATTTTAAAACGGATTAATATATTTTCTTGTGGAATTAACGCAAACTGTAAAAATTGCAATTTTTTTAATTTCCAAAATTTTAAAAACGCGATTTTAATTTTTGGAATTGTACACCTGCCGAATGTGTAGTCCGATTTGAATGATTTGAACGTCAAAATATGCCGAATTTCTCGTGAAATTAACACGAAATGCAAAATTGCAGTTTTTAAATTTCCATGATTTTAATTTTAGTAAATCGCACACCTGCCGTACGCATTTTTCGATTTGGATGATTCAAACGTCAAAATATGGCAAATTTTATGTAATTTTAGAACGGGTTACGAAATTTTCTCTTGACATTAACACAAAATGCAAAAATTGAGTTTTTAAAATTTCCAACATTTTAACTTTTGAACTGACGAGATTCTTTCGGCAAAGTCTTATATTCATCCAAAAGATAGAACCAACAAATTAAATTTGTTGTTTTTCGAGTGTCAACGAATGACCAAATTTGGCAAATAATTTCAGCAAAGTGTTGTATTTATTGAATAGATGCAGATAAGATCAAAAATTAAATTTGACGTATAATTGTTTTCTGGTCTTTGAAGTATCACCGTGTCTATATAAAAAAATACATTCATTGCTCAATTGTTCTGTGGTTTTGAGAAGGTAGCTCTTGAACAAAATGGCCGATTTTAAACATTTCTCCTGAAAATTGTATTGTATTGTACTCATCGAATGTACAGGACCAAAAAAATCATTTATCTTCAATCATTTTTTTTAGGATAACTTGTGAACGGATGACCAAATTTGGCAAATTCATTCAGGAAAGTGTTGTACTCGCCGAATAGATGCAGATAAGACACAACAAAATACATTTGTAGTTCAATTATTTTCTGTTTTTTGAGGATAACTCTTGAATGGAAGGACAGATTTTGCAAATTCTTTCGGTACTCGTTAAGCAAAAATAAGTTTCAAATTGTTAAAGTATTGCACTCATCAAGTAGATGTAGATAAGGTTACAAAATACAATTCGTCGTTTAATTGATTTCCGTGGATGAAGAAGATTTCGTCTTTATTTAATTTTTTTAGTGCTTCTGCAACAAGTAAAGGTTTTCAATGATCGATTTTTCTTTCGTCAAAAAGATATATTGTGTATGCTAAGTGGCTCTAACATCAAAATTTTCCACGAGCCGCCACTGACTGATAGTATTTTTTTCCTTTATGCTGACGATACGACTGTTATTAATAAATTCTTAATGTTACAATCAGCTGTAGATCAAAATAAAATTAGTGTTAATCATACTTCCAGGTGGTTTGCTATAAATACGTTTATAATAAATAGTGAATAGATAATTCATCTCACTTTTTCTCGGAAAATTCCGGCCAAGGTTCGATTAAATGCGAAATTTTTCGGATTTCATTTGGATAACAAACTAACTTGGGGTACGTACGGTGATGAGATAATATAGCATATTCGGTGGAATGTGGCGGCCGAGGTCGTAAAACGGTCGGTCCGCCCTGAGGATCGACGCACCCTCAAAGAAAAGGTATTGGTGGTTCGTCTAATTGCATCCCATACATTTATTACTGTCCTTCGCTCCGATTGGTGTACGCACTTTTACACCAGTACTTCTCAACAAAGATTGGTTTGAGATAAAAAATATTACGTCCACTACTTACCGAACTCCGACCCTCTTTTACGACCACAGCCGTCAGATTCCGGAGAACGGACTATATCTCGAAATGTATGTCTGCTATGGCAACTTGCAAATTGTATCCACAAATTTAGCTTAAGATCCATTTATTTTGCCATATGTGTCTTATCCAAGTTACGTTATAATAACATGGGGCCCACTCAGCTATAACAACTCGTTTGTTTGGTTTATAAGCAATAAGAATATTCACTTTTTAAAAGGTAAAGTAAAATACTTGTTGATTTTCAAAAAAACTTTTATTACATTGAAATCGCAACAATTGTTTCGCCACACCGTGGCGAAGAAATGGTAATATTATAAGTTTGTTCGTTGTTTATATAGTAATCAGGGTGGTGGGAAGGGGGTTGAGGGATTGTTATTTTCAGAATTAAACTTGTTGAGTAGTGACCATTACTACAGTTATCAGTTACCACTAGTTACAGCCTTCTACTCCTTCTTGTCTTCCGTTAAGTAAATTGCTCACATGTTAACTGATTCCACAATATTATTTGACACAACATTAATTTTAATATTTTCAATATTTTTCTCTGTTTTGTGCTCATCCGCAAGACCGCATACTGGGTTACATACAGTTGTCGCTGTGTTTGCAATTAAATTATAACCATCAGATGAATCTGGCAAAGATAAAAAAAAATATTCGTAAAAAAATAATTATTGAGAAATGCCCGTGCATCTTTTGCAAAATAATTGATTTAAAAAGTGAGCATCTGAAGTCGAACAGTTGACAAATATTGAAAGGAAACAAACACAAATAAATAAGTTAAACATTCAATAATTCCAGCGGTAGGAAGGAATAAAGGAAGATTGTTAGAGGTAACTTGTAGTATTGTTTTGTGCAATAAAGCTAATATGTAGAGTGATGTGATTTACGGCCATACGATCTTCTCAATCCAATCAAGGTATGGAAATACTTTCGTATAAACACCTGGAGCATCTGTCAGCAAACACGGCTTGCCGTGAGATGTCAAACCTATTACATTGTGCATGCAAAATTCGTTTATCCCATTATGCAGTGGACCACCAGAATCTCCCTTAAATGAAAGTTTTAAAGTTAAATTAAAGTTTTAATTAAACATAGTTATAATAATATAATGGCCAGTGGTCAGTATTGATTAATAGCAGTTGAAATTTCCCGCACAAACATGATTGGAAACCATTTTTACGCGGGAAATTTGAAAGGCGAACAGACAATACTGACCATTCGAAACTATGTTTTACCAATAACATTTTAGAGTACCTTTGATCAAAAGGAGACAATTATTGCATCGACTTGTTGTTTGTTTAATATAAACAATTATTTAATTAATAGTGTTTCAAGCACAAAAGTGTATTTTTAAAAATAACTGTGTTAATTTTTAATTTCACTTTAATTAATAAATATTTGCGCTTACTGTTTTATGAAATTTAGTATTTGCAATGGCCTGACCGGGAAGATAGTTATTTAGGTTAGTAATTTTTGGTCTTTGTAAAACGTGTGTGCTAATTTTTAAAGCTAACAAGAATTTATTATGAGTAACTAACGTATTATGGAGTTATTGTAATATTATGTTTAATGTTTAACATAAAATGAACATAATAGATAATAAATAAATTAGAATAAATAAATTATAGTTTTAGTAAGACTTAATTTTGCTTGCAGAGTTACGAACAGGTTGAATATTCATATATTCAGGCTACATTTTGTTGTATTGAATTTATTGAATTTATATAATAGATAATGGTACGATAAAATAATTATTATACTTACTCTGCATGCATCTTTCCTTAAATCCAAAGATGCTGCACATATCTGCGTTTTGGAGTCTATACCATTAAAACGCTTTCCTTCATTTGGTTGATAAAATTTGGTGCAATTTTCGTGTGGAATAACATTAATTTCAATCTTCATCAGCGTATCACTTTTACCATCCCAAGCATTCGTATTCCCCCAACCCGTTACTGTAACTTTGGAATAATCTTTAATTTCTTCAGTTGTGGACAAACAAGCCGGATATGCATAATCAGAAAATTGGACATCTTTCTCTAGCTGCAGTAAAGCGATATCATTGTACCTGCTGGTCGTATTATAATTTGGATGTTTATGCATTTTAGAAATCTTGATCTCCTGTGGTTGTGCATTATCGTTGGAATTCAACGCTAAAACTCCCAGTTTTACTGTTTCTGGAGGTCCACTAAAATTTTGAAAATTGGTTTAATTTATCACGAAAAAAAAATTTACGTACTATGATAGTGCATACAAGCAGTGTGCCGCTGTTAATACAAAGTTCTTGCTTATTAAAGTTCCACCACATAGATATTCTGTTGTTGAATTTGTTTGATTGAATCCCAAAGCTACCTGAAATAATTATAAAAGTTTGTAATATCGATTATATTAAATTATGTTTTTTCACAAACGGGAGAGAATGTCGATTTCTTAGCCTTCGAAATCGTGAGAGAAGTAACATTTCTCTCCCTAGGGAGAGAAATGATCATGCGAGATTCCGTTATTTATTTTAACTGCCACGGCTGGCAAATTATTTTTTCTAGGTTGGGTTTTAGGAACGAATGTTTTATTCTAAAAGTATCCCGCTTGTGAAAAAAATAGTATATATGTCGAATTCCATAAACGGGGTTCAAAATGAAGGGAAATAAGATTTGGTTGCAAGTTCTTGGGAACCGGTTTTTTTCGAAGTTTGGATCACCAGGAATGGGCCGAAACCGGTGTACACGGAAAAATTTGCTGGAACACTACTTTTTTTGGCCATTATATGTTCATATTTGCAGTCAAAATTTCGTGATTTCGGGAAAGACGTTTCTTGTCCCAAGTCTGGTATTTACATTAATTGAACATTTTGGTGACCAACAATGGATTGAAACTGATAACTATTTTTGATTAAATTTGATTAACCATGATTAATGGTGATTAATGATTGGAAACTCACAGAATTTCGGCATTGTTTGTTGACGGGTCGCTGGATGTTAACTCATTAGCAAATGAGTAGCCTTGACTAATGACGATCTATTTTCATTTTCGATTATTAACCCAAATTAACGTCGATTAATGGTGATTTATCATGATGAGATACCTACGATGCAATCATCTCTATTTTCACGACCTGTAGTGTGACGACTTTGATCAACCATCAGTAATGGTGTTTAATATATGATTAATGGATGATCAATGCATGGAAAGGATGTCAGTAACTCTCGATATTGCCTGATCAGGGCTTGCTGGATGTTAACGAATGAGCGAAGTATGAATTCATATTAATTACGATTAACTTTCATTAATAATGATTATCGCGAATTGAATTGACATGATTCTGGTAAACTTAGCGCTTCTGTTGGATATTTTGAAAAAATCCAGAGGAAGCGCTATCACCATTGATGTCAAGGCTAAGGTAAATCAGATTGTTCATAATTAACGTTGATTAATCAGTGATAAATGGATGAAGAGTGGGGGAGTTTCGATATTGTTTCATAACGAGTCGCTGGAGGTTGATTGATTAGCGAATTACTATTTTTGTTTAATGTCGAACTATGCTTATTAATGACGATTAACCCAAATTAATCTCGATTAATGGTGATTAACCATGATGAGGGACCTCACGATGAAATAATTTTTGTTTTCAACATCCTCGTGAATCTTGAACAATAACATTTTCAAACACATTCCCAAAAACGTTCGCTCGGACCATTGAGTAAGAAGTAAACAGAGAGTCAATGTAGTATACTTTGGTAAAACTGGGCGGGGTGTGCACAGGGGCAAGTCGTACACTGCTGCCACGGTATCGCAACGTGAGACGCATGGAATTATTAGCAAGGTTCACAACACCAATCCCCAGCACCACATCGCCGGCATGGCAATTCGCATTGCTTGCATATCGTTCGTTTTTACTTTTTCCGTTACGAAGTACGAGGAATTATTGTGGTCGCTCGATGTACATTTAAAATATGGTCCACTGGCGCATAGGTTTTTTAGTTAAGACACAAACCGACCCGACGGATTAGAATCGTAAAACTCAGCGAGCCGTCCGCTAGATGATTTTAGTATCGCCCACTGGTGTCGAATGCCTTGCATGCAAAACGCAAAATGCTATACCGTTGATATTTCTTACTCAATGCTCGGACTCTTAAGAAAATATAAACAAAGAGAGTTTTGCACGTTCTTCTACATTTGCGTATGTTTTTGAAATGGCACATGCTCTACGAATAAAGTTCTAAGGATTCAGTATTGTTTGAGCTGTCAAGTGTTGTTGTACTTGTGGTCACGGAAAAAATGGAAACGCTACAAATTGATTTGTGTGAATTGTCTCTTGAGGATCAAGAGAAATTAAAAAAAAAACGGCAACAGTCAAAAGAAAAGTATGAAGCTGTCCAGAAATTACGTGAGTTGAAGCGAATAGCAATGGCGAGAAGACGAGCTGTACAGCTTGAATCTGTGATCAAAGATGTTGCGATCAGGACTCAGCCAAGGTAAAGTTTCAAATATTTGTCCACGAGCTCCAAAATATCACTCTTGTACTCTACAGTACGAACGTCTACAGCACGAACGACAACCGCTCAAAAAAAGTTTACAAGAAACCGAATTCTGGGCGTAAATGGGTTGAGTTACTATTCCTTAGATTCCTTGCTCATGTCCAAATATTTGCAGATCGACTGATGCACTCTCCTGCGGTCCTGCCACGTCAAACACACTGCCAGCAACTCGCACGTCTAAAAACGTGCTTGGTGTTAGTCTTGCTCCAGAAAATCCAAGATTCAATAAGGACGAAGAATCTCGAGGTCGCGAGCTTAAATTAACACGGAAAAATCGAAAGCTAGCTTCGCAGCTTAAACAACAACGACGTGTTTCGGATACATGGAAACAGAAATATTTGAAATCAAAAATGGTCATAAAATCTTTAAAGAAGGGGATTTCCAATCTCAGGAAGCGAATATTAGGATACCAGTCGGATCGCGAGACAATCTCAAGCAATCAAAGAAAAATTAAATCCTTGAAAATACGGAGGGAAATGGCAAAAGTTCTAATGATTCCTCCTGTAGGTGTCGATCAATTGCAGCGGAGATTTTCCCTCGTGACAAAGCATTATCGGTCAGAACCGCTTTTAGAACCAGTTGTTCCTAACAAGAGAATGAAACAAGTTCGGGACAGAATCATCGCATTTTATGTAGAAGATGAAAATTTCACCCCTCTCCACGCGTTGACAAAAAATGGAATCAAGAGGAGGAAGAGGTTCATGACAGATACAGTAGGGAGTTTATATAAAAAGTATAAGGAGAATCCAGCCAGAAAGAGTCTCTTTTATGCCTTAGAGCCATTCTGGGTAGTGAGCAAAAATATAAATAACAGAGATACTTGTCTTTGTCGGCATCACACCAATTTCCAGTGCATGCTGGACAGATTATTTTCATTTAAAGTTGTAGGAACAAACAATATTTCTGAATTTGTTAATTCATTATGTTGCGATTCTAGAGTGAAGGAATGTGTGCTGCGAAAATGTAAGAAATGTTTAGAAAAAATGGTTCAGAGTGTGCCTGTAAATTCAGAAGAAAAAACCTGGTATAATGCGTGGATAACATCAAAGCTGGAAAGACCTGGTGCAAAAGGAAAGACTTATTCTGTTACATTAACCGAGAGACGCAAAATTATCTGCACCGTTGTCGAGTTGATACAAACCTTAAATAGTACAATACCGAAGTTTTTTCAACATTTTTTTGTCACGAACCATCAGATCCAGGAACTGAATTGTATGAAAGCGCATATTTCTATGGACGAAGTGTACATAATCATCGATTTCTCTCAAAACTACGTTTGTAAATATAACGAGGAAATCCAAAGTACTCATTTTGGGGCTTCAAAGAAGCAAATCACGTTGCACACAGGGGGGTTCTATTTCAGACATGAAATAGGTGAAAGACGGGTACAAACATTCGTCACGGTCTTCGAAGTCCTGCGGCATGATGCGGCGGCGATTTGGACGCATCTCATGCCTATTTTTGAATTGATAAGAGCAACAGTACCAAACGTCAGAATTATTAATTTCCAGAGCAATGGGCCTTCTACCCAGTACAAGTAACTTTTTTCTTTTCCGATACTTTTGTGAAAAATGGAAAATGTCAAGTGCTACCTGGAATTTTACCGCTGCTGGTCATGGAAAAAGTATTGCCGATGCTGTGGGTGCACACGTTAAATCGCTTTGCGACAGATTTGTCGACATTCTGAAAACTGAGGACGTTGTAGCTTTGATCAATTCGAGAAGCCAAAATATCAAGGCATATTTAATTGAGAACGATACCATTGCGCATATCGATGCCCTTCTACCAGAGGATTTGAACCCAGTCCCAGAAACACTTTCGGTACACCAAGTGGTGTGGCTAAACGAGCAAGCGGGTGGGCTCTTCTTTCGATCATTATGCTGTCGAGAATGTTCTAGACAGGCAAGTTGTTCTCACCATTTATTATCAAAAAGCTCTACAAAATATGTGAGTTAGCTGATTAATTTGAAATCTGATCCGTTACGATTTACAATTTTTGTTTCTTGAGTATATTTCAATAATTCCATGAGACAGCACATTATTGGTTTTTTCAAATATTTACTATTTTGTTTGTAACTTTTGGAATGACTAGTATCAACAACCAAAGATATTTGTGATAGCAGTAAATTATTATAATGATGGATTTCTTAGATTATTTATAATGGAACCGAAAAGAAAAGTCTTCTTCTTCTTTCGTTTCTGGCTATGACTTCGTTTGTAAGTCTTCTTGGAAACACCTGGTAATGAAATCACCGAGACTATTATTGTCCAAATTAACGATAAACACGATCTCACCGTTCCCTAACAACTCTCCACCTGTGTTGCCCGATGTAAATGGCCGATTAATCAAAATGAATTCGAGTGAATTAATCCTTCCAGCGCTTCGTCATCAAACAATATCAAAATTCTGTTTCAAACTCTCCATCCATTAATCACTTGTTAATCAGCGTTAATCATAATTAATCTTATATAAGTAAGCGTTGCCATCAGTGATGAGAGCGATCGCTTTGAATTTTCATAAAATATTCAACAGCAACCCTGGTTTACTGTATTAACTTGAATTTAATTTGCGTTAATCATCATTAATAAAGGTCAATCGTCATCAATAAAAATTAAAGTTTCTCTCATTAATTAACACCCAGCAAGTCCCGATCGAGCATGCATTAATCATCCATTAATCATCATTGATGGTGGTTAATACAACTAGTCATACTACTGGTGCGTTGATACTTTTGGAAATCATGACGAAAATCAACGTGAAAACAATAATTCTTTCATCGTGAGGTTTCCCGTCATGATTAATCACCATTAATCGACGTTAATTTGAGTTAATCATCTCAATTCAATTGGCGTTAATCATTATTAATAAAGATTAATGATCATTAATATGAATTCATACTTCGCTCATTCGTTAACATCCAGCAACCCCTGATCAGGCAATATCGAGGGTTGCCGACATCCGTTTTGTGCATTGGTCATCCATTAATCATATATTAATCACCATTACTGATGGTTAATCAAACTCGTCACACGACAGGTCGGTTGATACATTCGATAATCTTGAGGAAAATTAACATGAAAATAAAGATGATTACATCGTAGGGTATCTCATCATGGTAAATCGACGTTAATTTGGGTTAATAATCGAAAATGAAAATAGATCGTCATTAATCAAGGCTGCTCATTTGCTAATGAGTTAACATCCAGCGACCCGTCAACAAACAATACCGAAATTCTGTGAGTTTCCAATCATTAATCACCATTAATCATGGTTAATCAAATTTAATCAAAAATAGTTATCAGTTTCAATCCATTGTTGGTTACCAAAATGTTCAATTAATGCAAATACCAGACTTGGAACAAGAAACGTCTTTCCCGAAATCACGAAATTTTGAGTGCAAATATGAACATATAATGGCCAAAAAAAGTAGTGTTCCAGCAAATTTTTCCGTGTACACCGGTTTCGGCCCATTCCTGGTGATCCAAACTTCGAAAAAAACCGGTTCCCAAGAACCTGCAACCAAATTTTATTTCCTTTCATTTTGGACCCCGTTTACGGCAGATTGTGTATGGAATTCGACATATACCTCGGGAGAGAATGCTATTTTTCCCTCAGTGCATTGTGTCCCTCAGGCTTTCAACCTCGGGATATATAATCTACTATTAAAACTTTAATTATTAATTATGAATAAAAATGACATTTACGTTTGAACAAAATGTTATTTTAAATGAAATAAAATTGAAATTAACAATTTTCAATCAAAACCATAAAAAAAACAATCCGTTTTAAGTTTTTGAAGATTATTTTGACCATACAACGTTTTTGAATAATATATTATTTTTACCATATGAGGAAATTCTTTATCTTCTGCCTTTTCTCCTCTTCCAATAACTATGAGCGGTTTTGATTGAACAATGGCTGGACAAACTCCATGAAGCAGCTTTTTAACCTGGGCTCCATACTGTTTGCACACTAACATGGAACAACGGGAGTAATTTAAAGGACAACTTTATAAGAAGATGCTAGGTGATACGTACTTTGTAGACTTTTTGAGCTTGACATTGCTTTCGTAGTTTCTTCCACACAGCACACTAATGGAATTTGGCCCTTGAATCCACAATTCTGAGGTATCCTTCCAAGTTTTAAATGATCTCGGGCTGAAGGACAGTCATGCACGGGTATGCAATTACCTATTTTAGACAAGTCTGAATTGAAGCATGAATTTCCGTCTGAAATTGTTGAAAGTTACTCAAAACAGTATATAGTTTTCAAGTGGTTAAAAATACATTTTACAAGTTTACAAATTAATTATCGGGGCGTTATTGGTTGGTTTAAATCCTGCAGTAGATACATTTTGAGTGTTTATAAAAAATCCATTTAGTACTAATAATAGCTATATTTTGAAAATCACCTTCGTCATTGCCGATTACTAATAACTTCATCATCTGTATATGAATTTATTAAATGTATTTAATACTTCTGCAACAAGTGAGGTTACCTCAAATTGATTTATCTGTATATGATTTAATAGTACTATTATTTTCAACGTCATTTACAAATATTAGGAATAATAAGGGTCCCAATTTGCTCCCCTACGGTACATTTTTCCTCAGTTTGTTATTAATTCGTGTCCTTTAAACTCAATCTTTCAAGAACGATTCTAATAACCTTAGTCCAGTCCCGCGAATACCATATCGTTGTAGTTTGTTGAGTAGAATTTTGCGATTCATTGTATCAAATGCCTTGGAGAGGTCCAGGAAGATGCCCAATGGAATTTTGCCATCATCCAAGGCACACATTAAATTAAAAAAAGATCATTATTTACTTAATGAAATTATTTTTCCTTATTAATTCCAATGTTTCGATGAAACCGTATTATCTTTTACCAAAAATCAAATAGTAACAGTACTTTTTTAAACGCCATTTCTTCGAAAACAGCTGAATATCAACATGGGGTACGCTGCATGAAAAATACTTAGAATTTTACGCAGAATCCATAAATGCAACAAAAAATGGTGGTTCACATTTGAAAATTTTAACTTAGGGGCCGTATCTCGATTTTGGGACACCCTGTACATTTGAATTGTATCTCAAAAAATGCGTGTTAAAAAATAATAATACACGTGTCCGAGCATTTTTCTGAACGAAAATACCCTGAATTTTAATCGAATTAATTCCTTACTTTATGTACACAGTGTATAAGAACATAATAGTAATAAGTATTTTATTAAGTGATCTGTGCTTCCAGTATATTAAGTAGAAGATAATATAACTTACTTACCCTGAGCAGTGTAAAACACCCCACTTAAGAGTATAACACAAAGAGTATAGACTTTGACGACTTTCATCGTTGCTGTTCAGATAAACAATGATGCGAGACGCCCGACGTAACATTCCCGACCTTCGGTTTCGAAGAGGCAAGTTTAGCTGTTACGCGAAGGTGCCAAAGGCACACCAATGCAGATAATTATAACAAAACATGATGATCATTTCAGGTTTATGACGTCAATATGGAAATGCCGAATACGCTTGCATAATATTTACATTACATTTTAATTCCTTAATTGAAACCGGATTTTCTCTTAATAAATGCACCGCAAGTGTACAAGTAGTAGTTGGTTTTCCCAAGGTGTATTAAATTTATTCATGAAGCATATTTTTGTAAAGGAATGACATGCGAAGATTCGGAGATATTATTAAAAACTCGATTACTATTCCCTGCTTAAGATGGTTTATTCCAAGCAAATGAATCAATGTTTGATGCAATCAAAGTGAACATTGTCACTTCCTAATGTCAGAGGTTATCATTTGTTACAGTTTTTTTTTTTCACATAAGCAAATCTGGTGTTCATCGACGCATTTTTGTAATCTAATGTAATTGGTTATTTATGTTTTAATCACAACTCATTAATTGGGCTTACAAGTAGTAACGGTACGAATCACCCTCTTTGTAATTGTTATATTTATAGAAACCAAAAATGTGCTCCAATAATATTTGTTTAAACGTCATGTATCTCATATTTTTTACAAAAAATAATGTAATTACGAGAAACACTTATTCATTAACCCGACATTGGTGACGCAAATTTAATGGTGACGCCGGTCTCACGCACCGGGGTTTTCAACTGAAGATTTTTCGAAACGTGTTACTAATAGTTCATGTTTTTTTTTTAAATTTATGCTCTTTGACAATAAAACAAATATATTTAATCAATTTAAGCTCTACAATGCGGCAGCTACTCTAAATTGCAACAAAAACAATAACGGAGAACAAACCCGGTCTCACAGACCAGTGGGTCACCATTGGCGGGTTAATAGTAATTTACGATACAAGTAACATATGAAGGTGTTTACATTACGAGAGAAAAGTTTGAAATTTTAAATTCTCGAGTAATGTAAAAGCAAATAACGTTACGTGTGTCGTAACACTGTTTATTTTATCCTATTTCTATTTTTTTAATAAAAAAAAAAATGTTTAATAAAAACCGCCAAAAAACAAAATAATGTTTGTATTCCAATATCTCCATGGCCACAAGTTGCGTTAAGATAATTAGTGTTAACACAACACTAGTGTTGTTAAAGGTACCTTAACGTAACTCATTGCTAAGGAGTTATTAGCATAATAACATAGAATCCAATAAAAATAAATAACGTTACTTATATCGTAACTGGGTTTATTTTATTATATTTCTATTTTTGAAATTTAAAAAAAAAATGTTTAATGAATTAAACAAAAAGCAAAATTTTGCCAAATATCCCTTAGAAACGAGTTACGTTAAGATAACTGACGTATCTCGTTGCTAAGGAGTTATCGGCATAATAATAGTTTTGAATGGTTTGTTACGTCATCTAGTCGTCTTTAGTGGCAAACAGTTTGGTAAAAATTGAACCCTGTGAACAGAAATCTCTGCCGTGAATGGCATTGTTTTTAAGAATAATAACTAAGAACGAAGCCTAAATGACTGACAGTTTCTGGCCACTGTCCATTATCAGTAGTCTGCGTCCGTTGTTGGGAATACGCTTTACTATGAGTAGATGGCGTAACAAACCACTCCACTGTTTCAAAACTGCTGAGTTGCTTAATGCTAAAGGTAAAGCTAGTTTCTTTTAACGGACGCACTGTATTGATGACGGCTAGTAGCCAGAAACCGGTCTGAAGTCGTTATTGATGGGAAATACTAATTAACATTGGAATTATTTACTTTGGGATAAGCTAACCAAATCTTAAAATTTTTCAGCGGGAAATTTAAATCGACAACAACGTTCTTTGTCACCTTGCAGCCTAGTAAGAGTTAATAATATACAGTTTTTTTTTCAACTATGATATAGAAAACCAAAAAGAGCCATCAGCCCTTTGTAAGACATTGTTGTAGATTTAAATTTGACTTTTAATGAATCTGTAACAAGGATTTCCATTTTAATTTTAGAAAGAATGGTTGATAGAAATTTGGGTTAAGGAAACAATATGAAAATGGGGATCAATGTCCGACTAGAGTTCGAATCTAAGATCCTCACCGAAGCCTTATTTTCAATATTAATATTATTATTTTAAAATTAGATTAATATTAATAATACTTCGTTATACATGCTTTTTATATAGAATAAAACACTTTTTTTACTTTGTTTGTATAATACCTATTTGTTTATTTTGTTTGACTTTAGTTTTGATAATGGCAAGCTGAGTTGCCGAAACTGCAGTCAAACAAAATAAATAAATAAGTGTTATACAAACAAAATAAAAAAGTGTTTTATTCTAAATTAGATTAAGACAGAAATATGAAATCAATAGTCGATATATAATTTATCCCTGACAGGATTCGAACCCACGACCCCGAGGCTCAGACACAGAGACGCTATTGACTAGGCCACCTAGTGGCAATATTAATTCTATTATTTTAAAATTAGATTAGGTCAATTAAAGAAATAATAGTCGATGTATAATTTATTTAATGTAAATATAAAAATATGTGATATAAATAAAAAGTTGTCTTAGATAATACTAGTAAGGCCATACAATATTTTCAATCCAATCAAGATAATGCGTTACTCTTGAGTAGACTCTGGGACGTCTCTCAAGGACACAAGAGTCTCCAATTGAAGTGATTCCAATCAAATTGTACATACAAAATGTTTCCGATAAATCAACTAAAGGTCCACCAGAGTCATCCTAAAAATTAAACAAACAAGTAGCCAAATTATATCCTTATAGTTTCAAATAATAATATTTAATTTCAACAGACAATAAAAAAAATTAATTGCAAATCAACATGCATAAGTTATTATTTCCTTAATATATCCGAATTTAATGTTATTTATAAATCTATAAAACTAGGTATTTTAAAAAGGTAAGAAAACAGTCTTTAAATTTCTATTAAAATATACTGGGTGTTTCTTTAAAAAAATATTTTTTTTACATTTAGCGAAGGTCTTCTTACTTCATTAAAATAGCATATAATTACTTAAACAAATGTAATCATTTAAAAATGTAACATTTCTGTATAATTTTAAAATATCAACTTGTTCAAATATTGCTTGTTATGCCCTAAATAACAGAATAACTTAGAAACGGTTAAATTCAGCCCAATAAAAGTTATTGTCAGGTTAATTAGTATTAAAAACTATGCAACGAAATGTGAAAATATACCTAGTGTTCTAAAAAAAAAACATGAAATACATAAAAAATATTTTCCGAGTCGATGGCCATCTGTAGCTCATGTGTATTAGAGTTTCAATAAACTGTGTTTAATAATATTTTCCGATTATAGAGTTGATAATTATCTACAACTTTTATATAAATCATATTTTTCTTGCTTAAATATTTAAGGCCAAAAAGTTACTTTGACTTAATTTATTTTTTAAATACTTTGTGGCGTATCCAAAGTTGAAATTATTATAGTAATAAGAGATGTTAAAGCTGTAACTCCGTTTATACAGTTCCAATCCTAAATTTATATTATGAATATCCGTACGGAAACTTAGTTTTTCAAAAAGATATGGAGGAGATTTTGAGAGGATCATTTTATAAAATTTACATGAAGTATGTAAAATTCGTTTAAGACGTTTAATTTATTGTTATTTTAGTCATAATATGTAAATCAATTTTTTTCTAACTCTTGAGATTACCGACATAGCCTATAAAAACATCGAATTTGAGCCACCCGCTACATTTGAAAAACTTTTATGGTGATAAGAAAATAATAACTCTGCACTTTCGAATTTTGAAAAAAAATGTTTTCAACTAACTTTCCTCACCCTACAAAGAAATGTAGCTCGTTGCTCCGATCCAGCACATATTTGCGTCTCGTTGGAGATCCCGTTTCTTAATGCGCGTTCATTTAATTCAAAATAAGTTGAGCATTTCTTGTGCGGATAAATTTCCAGTTTTACTTTCATCAAAACCTTATCTGGCTTTCCCCAATCTTTACCCCAACCAGCAGCTAAGACACTGCTGTGTCCTTCATCCTCCGTATTCAGACATATTGGGTATATATTATCTCTAAACGTCACCAGGTTCTTGAGTTGGATTAAAGCTATATCATTATATCTGGTTATAGGTTTATATTCTGGGTGTGTAATAATTTTCAAGACATCAACGTTTTGGGAGCCTTCATCTCCTTCGTCTGAACTGAGGTTTATGTCGCCTAGGCGAACGGTCACTGGGATTCCTCTAAAATTATTGTTTTAGTTTGGTGCTTAAGGAAAATGCTAAGATAATTACAATTCTCTGGAAGAGCAACAGTGCGCTGCTGTTAAAATGAAGTCGTTGCTGATTAGTGAACCCGCGCATGAGTATATGATGGAACCATTTTCGGCTTGATATCCTAGTGCTACCTAAAATTATTACAACCCATTTGTGGTTTGTAAACAGGACTCAGAGTTTAGTGCTTTGAAAAATGAAAGATGTACTTGCTTAAAGTTAGTATTTTCACATTCTTAGAAAGCAATTTGTAGCCTATAATTTTGAAATTTGGAAATTGTAACAGTTACAGTCTGTTCGTTATACCGTGGTAAATTTACGGTCAGATAGGCGGGCACTCCTACCGGTAGCGGCTGTAATATTTGACCGATCGTCTCAATGGCGTTCGTAATGTATGCTCTGAATTCCGTGAAAAAAATTTATTACCCAATAATTGCACCTTCGCCCAATCGTCTGTTTCACCATGGTACTTCGCAGAGTTTACATGTTTATTAAGGAAAAACGAACAGCCTATACATTAAATGTATTTAAGGAATAACTGTTGATAATGCATAAATAAGGAATGCAACTTTCATGAAATACCACAAACTAAAAAAATAAAAAATGTATGTGTGGTTCATCTAAAACCTGAATGCAGTTGTACATAACCTTATTAACCTAAAAGTTGCATGATGGCCATATTTTTTTTACTACGATTTCTTATTGAATGTTTGTTATACCATTTCTCATTACAATAATGCTGAAATCGTTTGTATTTGCATATTTGCGAACGTAACTTTGGGTTTGATTAAACTTATCTTGAAATACGTATTTTATATTTGTTTATTGTCAATTTGATGAGATGAGTAGAGAAATGTATTCAGATAATTTTAGGATAAATACCTCAATATAAAATTTGTTTTTGAAATTTTTATAAAAGTCATGATTATAAATAAAACACTTTCTTTGTTAATATCATACGATTTATTAATAGCTTTTAGTTTGATAATGATCAGTACGTGATCAAAACTATAGTCGCTATTAATAAATCGTGTGATATTAACAAAGAAAGTGTTTTATTTATAATTCAAAATGTATCACGAAGTAAATGCCTCCAGTGTCAATCAATTAAAAGTCATGACTTATTGACATATTTTTCCATGTGTAATTTATACTACGGTATTCGTCAAAGTAAATTCAACAAGCTTCATAACGATTTTGCAGATCTTTTGTAAAAAGTGATTGCTGAAATTGCTGAAAACAGGTTCGTGTTTCTACAATATTTGCTAGTGGATCTTCAACTTGAAATACTCTTTCAGAATGCCCCAAATATATGCATAAGGTCGCGACAGATCACGTGAATGCGAATGACAATAAAAGAGAAATTATTCTTTTTTTAATGTTCTCCGGCTGTTTGGCTTGTTGCACAATCCTGTTGAAACCACTGACAGTGCAGCTGCAGATTTTATGATTGACTAACAATTCCTAATTTCCTAAATCCTCTACTTGAAACACTCTTTTATCATGCTCCAAATATACGCATAAGGTCTTTGCAAAATTTGCAAAATTGTTCTTTCGTGTAGCGTTCCATATTTACTAATCGCAAGAATTACAGATGAAATATATACAATTTTTTTGGAGCTATCAACTTTATGAAAAATAGTGCGGAACTCAGATCTAGCGCTCGTTTATATTTATATTTTTGTATCTTTCTGTACTAATGTGTTTACATTGTGTATTTTAACCAGTGGAGCTCACTTACAAATTTTCTCATTAATTTCAAAATGAAATATCAATAAATAAATTATTTAGCCAAGTACAGCATTTCACTATTATTCATTACCATATGAGGAAATTCTTTCTGTACTGCAGCCAATCCATTCTCGTTCGTTATCAAATGATACGGAAGAGGAAATCTGCAACGGTCTATAATTTTCTTAACTGATGCTCCGTACTCTCTGCATTCTTGAAATAAAACATTATTAAAGATTTGTGAAACCGAATATAGTATTAGCGTCCATACTGTTTATGCTTCTTCGTCCAACCATCCGATATGTTTCAGGGAATTGGACAGGATCGGTGCAACACACTAAGGGCTTTAAACCGTCAAATCCACAGTGTTGTGGATATTCACCATTTTTAAGATTCTCAAGTGCGGTTCGGCATGAATCGATTTTGGTGCACTGTCCAGGTTTGGATATTTTTTTGTTGAAACATTTGGCTCCTATAAATATAATTTTTATCACATGAATAGAATCGCGAATCTATAGCAAAACAAATCAATCCAATTTTATATTTTCACACGAACTGCATTTCTCCGCCTCATAATGACCAACGAGATTTGGTTGTTTATTCTTACTCAGATTCCGTTAAGAAAACTTATCCATTTTGAATGGTTTTTGACCATGAGGAACACCGACATCATTACTATGTGCGTTATTGAAATGGCAAACAAAGGTAATGAAGACGAAATATAGCCTGAATATATGAATATTCAATCTGTTCGCGACTCTGCAAAATTAAGTTACACATTGAAATGGTAAACAATTATTATGGTCTTGAATGTCTCTGTTTCAGGTGTAAAGTTTTTAAAATGTGGATTCAATTGTAACAGGTATATAGAGACTTTTAAAGCAAAATTTATTTTGTTGTACCAAATATCATTTAAAAAAAATGTACCGGCAATCTAATGATAATGGTATTCATCAAGTAATACTCAAAAAGCAATGTGCGTTTTAAAATAATAATCTAAAACTAATAGCCAAAAAGGTCAAATCCAACAAGAGATGAATTGATTGATTATTTCATAAATGAAGATATTATTAAATGTCTGCCTAAAACAAATATTATGATAGGCAGTTCCAGTAGCGGCCTGTTTTAATGATGGAGCCATTTAGCTTGGAATATATTCCACTGCCTTCTTTTTGGAAAAAGAAATAAAAAAACGATAATTGAAATTGAAAATCATCACTTGTTGCAGAAGCACATATTCAAACTGTTCGTAACTCTGCAAAATTAAGTCTTACAAAAACTTGGGAAGAAGACAGTCTTCCCCAACAATAAGTATAACGACTTTTGACTCCATCGTTGATTTTTTAATTAAAGATTGATGTACACATTAAGATTGATTTTGGTTTTAAATAATATTTTGATTTTCTATTGTGAAATTGTTTGTACAGCTTTTCTTCTAACACAAATAATTATAATAATTTATTTTTATCTTTTCCCTAGTTACAGACATAAATATAAATTAAACAATAATACAGAAACAAAATAACAAAAATCTATATTCTGTGACAGAGAAAAAATGAGATGTAGTTCAGATGTGTGTCAGAGCACAGACGTATTTGTCTATTTAAATGTACATCAGCTAATTTAGGAAAATCCTGCTGTGGTGAGCTTTTTAAATGATTGGTACTAAAAAAAAGTTTCTCACATTAATCCTTACGATAATTACTATTGTTTTGAAATAGTAGGGGTTTGCTAAAGCTTTGGCAATTTTTTAAAATTATTTCTTTGTCTTATTTTTACTACAAAAGACATGTTATTCTGAATGCTTTGGTACAGCAGCTAAATCTGAAAAATTCTGCTATGGTGAATTTTCTCAATACAATCTTTCATATATTCATCTTTAGAATTATTACTGTTGTTATTTAATAGCAACACTCTGCGAAGGTTTTGATAAACTTTTCAAGAAGTTTTTTTAATGGATTTGTATTTTTCACTATACAAGAAATGCCATTTTGAAGATCATGGTTCAGTAGCTAAATTAGACAGATCTAGGTGTGCTGGTCCTTTTAACTATTTCGGCAGTGAGAAATATTTCTACATTGATGCTTAGGGCGATTGTTGTTATTAATGAATAGTAAGGAGTTTGATATAGTTTGGCAAAATTTTCGTCAATTTGCTTCTTTTCACCACAAAGAAAATATTATTTTGAAGGCTAAATTAGACAAATCCTGATGTGCCAAACGTTTTAAATATGCCGGTAGTAAAAATGTTTCTTACGCAGCCATTATTTTCTTAACATCATTCAAGTATTTCGAGCAATTCGAAATCAAATTTTACACAAAGCTGTTCCAAGTGTATTTTTGCTATAACGCCTGAACTACGTGAAATATCAAAGTTTTTTTTTATGGCGGTTAATACAATTTTAGCTAAGGAGTATTTTATCCCATTTAACCAAATCTTTATCTTTAATAATAACGAAGATCCCCATGTTGATAATTAACACTTTGTGTACCTAAAAGTAATATTTTTTGTAATTAAACAAGTAAAATAAAAATATACAATCAAAGAGTAAATCCAACTGATAAAATTAAAATCATAATATTGTCGATTAAATAATAATAAAACTTAACGAGAAAACATAAATAACAAATTTAAAAATAAATAAATAAAGCAAATAATAGTAATAATGAATAAAGCTTTACTTAAAAAATAGTTTACGGTATTTACAAGATCCCAAAGCAAAATAATTAAAGATTCAAGCAAAAATCAGGTGGTGTAGTAAAGATTTATATTTAAGACTATTTTAAATTTGATAAAAGTTTAAATCATTATCCTATTAGAGCCAATAAACTCGTCTATTGAGGAAGACTAATTTAGACATGAGGTTTTCTTCCAGAACATTTTGCACGGAAGAGCTCTAGTTTTTTGGAAAATTTAACACTGTAATGGTTTGTACACATTTGTGACTTCTTTAATCTAAATCGATTTTGATACAGATCATTTTTTAATCTTGTTGTGTAATTTTTGTATCGTGGGCCATAGGATTTTACATGCTAAAAATTATACCTTGCGTTAATGTATATTTTATCATATAATTTTTAGGCAAATGTTAGTTAGTAATATAAATCAATTATTTTTCTATATGATTCGCTTAATTAGAATAATGTAAACATGTTTTATTCCATTAAAAAGTGCTCTTATTATTGGCGTTACAAATTCCACCCATTCTTCAACAGTATAAACAGACATTTTCTAGTTTAAATTCGTTTGATTACTTGCCTCATTAATCAATTTGACATTTCGTAAATTCAAGGTACTTTGATTGTTTTTGCTCAGTTATTTATATTAAATAATTTCATTTTTGAATGGAATAAAATATGTTTAAGTTATTCTAATACAGCGCATCATGTAAAAAAAATAATTGATTTATTGCTTATTAAATTTTCCTTAAAATATTTTTTATAAAATTAATACATTAACACAAGGTATAATTTTAAGCATGTAAAATCCTATGGCCCACGATAAAAAAAATATACTGTACAGACCACGGAACACACTTTAAGATTAAGCGTAAAGTTTTTACTCATTTTATTGCTAAATGACTTTTATATAGCAGTGGTTTACTAACAATAGTAGTAGATTATATATCAAGGGAGAGAAATCATTGATTTTGCACACCATCGCCCTCGGAGATACAAGCACCGAGGAAAAATAGCATTCTTTCCCTAGATATATTTCCTCCAGAGATTTTTTTTTCAAAATGTAAGTTGGCCTCCTGACTACGTCAAAATGTTCGCCTACTAGTCCCTAAACACCGTGAATTTTTTCAGATTTGTTTTCACTCGCATTCCCGAGATATCCACGATCCAGTATAGAAAAATCCAGGGTTTTGTCCATTTTCTCAGACGTTCATGTGAAAATAACTTTGAATAGACGCGTTTTCATGAAAAATTCATCAGGACCAAAGTTACTCGGCTTGGATAGAGCAATAAGATCCCGAGGTAGATTTTTTTTGGGCGAAAACATAACCTAAAAATTGCGTTTTTTCCAGAAAATTCGGGGAAAACCTATTTTCGCCCATTCGAAAATGGCTCATCTTGGTTCTAAAACTTAGATAAATGTGTCGGGAATAACCTGACAAATTTTCTGAGTGGTTTCTCGACAAGCATCAGACGCAATATCAAAAAATAGCCATAAAGAAAATGTATGTCTCGAGGGTTGAAGTGGGTTTTCGGGGTTCTCTGCGTTACTTTTCAGGCATATTTTCATGGGAAATAACCTCAGAAACATCCGGGATACATGTTGCATAGTAATGTTTTATTTTCCCGAATTATTCAATTTTTTGCCTTTTTTTTTAATGGCTATTTTTGATATTGCGTCTGATGCTTATCGAGAACCACTCTGAAAATTTGTCAGGTTATTCCCGACACATTTATCCAAGTTTGCGAACCAAGATGAGCCATTTTTAAATTTCCTCGAATTTTCCGAAAAAACGCAATTTTTAGGTTATGTTTTCGCCCCAAAAAAAATTTCCTCATCGGGATCTTGTTCGTCTATCTAAGCCGAGCAACTTTGGTTCTTATGAATTTTTCATGAAAACTCGTCTATTTACTGTTATTTTCACATGAACGTCCGAGAAAAATGGATAAAAACCTGGATTTTTCTATATTGAATCGTGGATATCTCGGGAACGCGAGCGAAAAAAACTCGAAAAAATTCACTATGTTTAGGGACAAGTAGATGAACATTTTGACGTAGTCATTACATTTCGAAAAAAAAATCTTTCGCGGAATGCCCCATATACTAATTTTTTTACAAACTGGACATTTTAAGAGTAAAACATTCGTCTTAACCTAACCGTTAATATCAAAAGTTAAGGAACATCGTAGGGAGAGAAACGATTCCCTAGGGCGAGAAATGTTATTTCTCTCAAGATTTCTATAGCTGAGAACTCTAATTTCTCTCCCGTTTGTGAAAAAGCAACTATTATTATTATCACTACATATAATTGATGTATGTTCGCAAGTGTATTAAACTAATTTAACAAATTATGCGGATCATAAAATTACTTACCCTGAGCAGATATGTAAAACACCCCACTAAAAAGTATAACACAAAGAGTATAGACTTTGATGACATTCATCGCTGCTGTTCTGATTAAGAATGATACGGAACGCCCGATGTAACATTTCCGACCTTCGGCTTTGAATATCTCAGAAGCAGGTTTAACCGTAACGCGAAGGAGTCACAAACACAACAATGCAAATACACATTTCATACATGAAAAGAGGACGATAATAATAATAATAATAATAATAAATATTTCTCCGCATTTAGTAGTACATGTGAATATTCTATCAATGGCAATGCCAGCGGTTAATAATTTATGTTTATGTGTATTGATGATGATAATTTATTGAATTAAATTTTATTCGTAAAGCTTATTATTGTAAATGAATGAAACGAAGAAAATATTAAGAATTGGATTACATTCCCTGCGTCATAGGATTTATCCCAAGTAATTTATTGCAATCAGAGTGAACCTTGTCACTTCCTAGTGTCAAAGGTTATCATGTTTCATGGTATTTTTTATTGCTGGTGTTCGATACATCTATTGAATTTAATGCATTTGGTTATTAAGCTGAAAAATTCACTAATTATTAACCACAACTAATTAGTTGCTATATATGTAATATGCAATTTGACCTGTCCTAATATTCTATATTTGTAATTTGGACCAACAAATCTATCTATCTATCCATCTATACCGAGTGTTTCAGATCACCCGTTCACCCCAAATAACTCGCGAAATACAAATCGGATTGACATACAAAAAAAAAATCCGTCTAAAATTGTTTTTGAGCTCTATCATGTGGCATGAAATGAGAAACGGAGGGGGGTAACTTTGAAATCTTAAATAGAAACTTGCGTTAGCTTGTTTTTTTCTCTCTCCGTGTAGTGGAATTAAACAAAAATAAGTTTGTTGTTAGAAACACCATCATACACCATCACATGGAATGCTATTGAAAATGAAATTCTTTTTTATCCGTTTCTACGAATTATTTTTTACAAGAATACTTACCTTTATCCAGGGGCGGCTCGTTATATAGAGCCAAGGAGCCATGGCACTACCTGCAGTTTCAAGCTAAGCAAGAATTTATAATTAATTCTTAAAACACTTTTTCGCCAGTTACTTTGGTCTAGGAATATAAATCGTTCTTTCTTTCTTTCTTTAAAAAGGGATTACTCGCAGAGACTCGTGCAAACCATACTTCACGAAGCTTAATATACTAACGCTGCCATCCTTAATCATATATGAACTTTGCCAATATATTTTTAAATGTAATTCAGATTTTGTCTCAGCCGGACAAATTCATAATTACCCCACCAGAAGTAACGGAAATATATACATAAGTCAATATAAATTAAATACTACAAGAAACTCACCAAAAGTACTTGGAGCATTACTATTTAATCGTTTACCCAACCACATTAAATCTGCTAAGAATATTAAAACTTTTAAGAAACACCTTCATCAATTTTTAATAGATAAGAATTATTATAATATAAATGAATATCTTTGTTAGTATTTTTAAGTGATATTATGCTGTATTATGTGTTTTGTTTGACGTGTCCAATATGTATGTTAATGTACATTCGGTGGCAATAAAGCTATTATTGTTATTATTATATTGTTTCAGTGGCTCTACCATCTACCATCAACATGTTCCACGAGCCGCCACTGACTAAGTGGATTTTTACATAATCATAATCTAAAATGTGTTTTGGGTGCATTTGAAGAGTTTCAAGTCCATGGCAATTGTTTTTATATTTTTTTCAACAGTAGGAAATTTTTACAAATTTTCTTAACTCTACGCTCATTTCGTTACGAAAATTCAAAATCTACGGTTGGAGTATTGAATGGATTTTGACATAATCATAATCAATCTAGAATGTGTTTTAAGTGCATTTGAAGAATTTCAAGTCGATGACAATTGTTTTTATATTTTTTTCAACAGTAGGAAATTTCTCCAAATTTTCTTAACTCTGCGCTCGGTTCGTTACGAAAATTCAAAATCTACGGTTGGAGCATTGAATGGATTTTGTCATAATCATAATCTAGAATGTGTTTTGAGTGCATTTAGAAAGTTTCAAGTCGATGGCAATTGTTTTTATATTTTTTTCAACAGTAGGAAATTTCTCCAAATTTTCTTAACTCTGCGCTCGGTTCGTTACGAAAATTCAAAATCTACGGTTGGAGCATTGAATGGATTTTGTCATAATCATAATCTAGAATGTGTTTTGAGTGCATTTAGAAAGTTTCAAGTCGATGGCAATTGTTTTTATATTTTTTTCAACTGCAGGAATTTTTTACAAATTTCTTAACTCTACGCTCGGTTCGTTACAAAAATTCAAAATCCACGGTTGGAGTAATGAATGGATTTTGACATAATCATAATCTAGAATGTGTTTTGAGTGCGTTTGAAGAGTTTCAAGTCGATGGCAATTGTTTTTATATTTTTTTTCCATAGAAGGAATTTTTTACAAATTTTCTTAACTCTACGCTCGGTTCATTACGAAAATTCAAAATCTACGGTTGGAGTATTGAATGTATTTTGACATAATCATAATATAGAATGTGTTTTGAGTGCATTTGAAAAGTTTGAAGTCGATAGCAATTGTTTTTTTATATTTTTTTTTCATAGAAGTAATTTTTTACAAATTTTCTTAACTCTACGCTCGGTTCATTGCGAAAATTCAAAATCTACGGTTGGAGTATTAAATGTATTTTGACATAATCATAATCTAGAATGTGTTCTGAGTGCATTTGAAAAGTTTGAAGTCGATAGCAATTGTTTTTTTATATTTTTTTTCCATAGAAGGAATTTTTTACAAATTTTCTTAACTCTACGCTCGGTTCATTGCGAAAATTCAAAATCTACGGTTGGAGTATTGAATGTATTTTGACATAATCATAATCTAGAATGTGTTTTGAGTGCATTTGAAGAGTTTCAAGTCGATGGCAATTGTTTTCATATTTTGTTCAACTGCAGGAAATTTTTACAAATTGTCTTAACTCTACGCTCGGTTCGTTACAAAAATTAAAAATCTACGGTTAGAGCATTGAATGTATTTTGACGTAATCATAATCTAGAATGTGTTTTGATTGCATTTGAAGAGTTTCATGTCGATGGCAGTTGTTTTTATATTTTTTTCAAGGGCAGGAAATGTTTACAAATTTTCTTCACTCTACGCTCGGTTCGTTACGAAAATTCAAAATCTACGGTTGGAGTATTGAATGGAATTTGACATAATCATAATCTAGAATGTGGTTTGAGTGCATTTGAAGAGTTTCAAGTCGATGGCAATTGTTTTTATATTTTTTTCAACAGCAGGAAATTTTTACAAATTTTCTTCACTCTACGCTCGGCTCGTTACGAAAATTCAAAATCTACGGTTGGAGTAATGAATGGATTTTGATATAATAATAATCTAGAATGTGTTTTGAGTGCATTTGAAGAGTTTCAAGTCGATGGCAATTGTTTTTATATTTTTTTCAACAGCAGGAAGTTTTTACAAATTTTCTTAACTCTACGCTCGGTTCGTTACGAAAATTCAAAATCTACGCTTGATGTATATTGTATTAGTGGCTCCACCATCAACATGTTCCACGTGCCGCCACTGCCTTTATCCCAAATATCACACACAAAAACTTATTGACGACACGAAATTTTAGGAATTTCTTTAATCAAAGCCTTATTCAAAAAATGATCATCATGACATCAATGTCATTTGATGCGAGAAATAAATTAAATTTAATAAATGTCATTTTGACAGTTTGTGTCGATTATAGCGCCATCTGTCGCTAATAGAAAAAACATTTCCGATACAAACCCAAACTTTTTAAGCGCAGAATCCAAATCCGCAATAAAAAATAGGGGTTCCTATTTAAGATTTCAAAGTTACCCCCCACCCTGCCTCAGGGGTGGAGGGGGACGGTTCACATTTCATACCACAAGATAGAGCTCAAAAAACAATTTTAGACGTATTTTTTTATGTCAATCCGATTTGTACTTCACAAGATATTTGGGGTGAACAGGTGGTCTGAAACACCCTATATATTTAATAATCTCGAAGATTGGATTAGTTGCCGTATATAATTAATAATCTCAAAAAAATGTACGTTCGCAAGAACAAATGTCAATGTGAAGCCCGTGACACGTCAGCAAGGAAAACTCGAAAATGGAAAAAATCAATTTTTTTTAATAAGACCTTTTTCTTTACCAGAAGAACGAGCTAAATCTATTGGCGTCAAAAAATTTCCTCTGAGGAAAAAATGCAATTTTTTTTTTTTAAGAATTGTTGACGGAAATGCGGGTCGAGAAAGTACGGATGATTTGGGAATTGGCTTAAGCATCGAGGCTACTCGGCCACTAGTGATATATATAGTTTTTGAGATTTCAGTTTTAATAATGAATAGGACATACACTAAAAATCCATGGACCCGCACGGCCACTTCTTCGTTCCGAAAAAGTGACCGCACGGATGGTGGAATCGAACCCACGACCACGAGGCATGTGAGCAGGTGCTCTACTCACTAGGCCACCGCGGCCCCAATTTTTTTTTTTTTAATGGTTTCAATTAGACACAATGTAATCTAGGTTAATACTTTGTGGTGGCAAAGAAAATATTTGTTCAGTTAAGATAGTTTTTAAAACAACAGGCCTTATTGCCTCCTGGTAAATCACGACGCGACGCTCTCTCCTCCGGAGCCATTCGGACACTGGGAATGGGCAGTCTGCGGTCATTTTTACGGCGGTCCAACTGCAGCGTTGCGCATTTTCGAAAACCCCTTTATGGGTTTTAATCCGGACGCACATCCTAAAACGGGAGCCCTTGTCAGTTTAATTTAGGAATTCCCGCATAATAGTTTCCGTGCCAGACCAGAAGATAATAAATCGACGTGTATCGGTGGTGCATGCATTCTACGTATCCGGCGCGACCGAGTTTCGCGTCTTAAATGGCCACCATCAATTCTCTCCGCTGGTGGAAAACAACCCGCCCACTAAACATAACTTTCCTTCATTCGGGGGGGTCGAATTTTATATTCGGTTGAAAAATCTCAATTAAGAAGTGACTCGACAGAGAGAGAGAGGAATACATTTATCGAGACACTTTTACAAATAACCTTAGCCTTCAGTGACTTGATTTTATGAAATAATCCTAAAACTGTAATTTTCTTTGGTACTTGGGTTAAATTACTTTCGTGCGCATTATGAAATGCAACGAGATAAAGGCAACTAAGAAGCAGAGAGGATGGCGCTGTTTTGTTTCTTTATGTTTGCGATAACGTCGCAGCTCGGGCGAATTATGAAAATCCAATACTGGAGATGGCGGTTATGGTTCGGTCGGAGATTATTTACGAGGCTTGGGGCTTGTCGAACCAATTTCGAACCAGCAGCTCGACACGTAAGCTATAGGCGCCATAATGTGTAACTACACGATTCCTCACTCTTAACATTATGTGTATGGACTGCGCTAAAGGGACACCTTTAACACCATTCTCATAAATAAGCCGTGGTCGTAATTCAAATGCAACAAGAAATTACCATCATAAAAAAAGCCCGTCCTAAGTAATATGTGGATAACCATAACCAATGATATGGAAAGCAATTATCTGAAGATGTGTGCTTAACTCGGGCTCTATTGCGAAGGGCATCGCTCTCATTAAACATGATCATGGCTAATACACTCGATCCCTCCGATTAGAACGCTTGTGGCCATTATACAGTTATGATAATGCAGAAATCCGAGTATCCGCATTAATAAAGAATTTTTCGCCTGCTTCTACCGAAACCATTTATTTCGGCCATTAAAAAATAATATGCATAATCTAGACAACCTTCCGCGGAATATGAGTAGGCCATGCAAAAATCTGACAGTGACAGTTCAATGGTGCGCGATATAAAATTTCCTCAAACACTGTTTTTACTTAAGACAGGCGAAAAAATATCGAGTGTAACTCTTGCCGAAATGCTTTAGCAACCATTCACGGGTTGCTAAAGATTATTTCCGGCCCTTGATACACTATATACTGTATAGAAAGCCGTAGGGTTTTTAGAATAAATTCATCAAGTTGCTTCTTTAACAAAAACAAATGATTCATTCCCAACCGCCAAGATCTATCTGCGTAGGCTCCTATTCAAGGAAAAAGAATATAAACAAAAATATTTAATCTAATCCTGTGTAATACTCAATGGGCTAAATTTAGTAATTCAGAAACTCTTAAACTATCTATCCTTACGTACCTTTTCCAGCCCTAAATACTTCCTTTAGTTTTCGCAAACTGATATGCTATTAGGTTTCTTCCTTAACCCATTGTGGTCGAAAATTTTTGACAAAGTCCAATCAGCAAATCTTATTTATTTTACGAAAAAAAACACCTACATTGCAAGTTTCTTATTGTATACTTTCATAGTGAGGTACTTCTCGAAGCACAAACCTGGGCGCAACCAAATTTTCCCGATGCACGTTTTCTCTTCTGTCCTTTCTCCTTCCTGCCGCAGACTGCATACATCTTCAGTGGATGGCCATCCTCGCTTGCGGGAAGTAATCGAAGTTGCCCAACCAGCTGCACAGCCAACAGCTTCCAATATTCTTTATATCTTCGTTTCCGGTCTTGATTGTATAGCATGACGCTATTCACGATAGTCAGTTCCATCAACCAAAAAACATCGGTCTCTGCCATTTCACAAATTTTCATTAAAATCATCCTTCCGTGCTGTTTTTTTTCGTTCCTTGCCATAAACTGAAGTTTACGATTTAGTTTATTTCCAACATCTTGCGTGGATGGCCATCCAATTGACGTTTCGAAGTTGCCAAAAGTTGCTGTACGATCAACGCCTTCCGACATTATTTATCTTTTCGTTTCCTGTTTTGATTGTCTGAAGCTATTTAAAACGATCAGTTCCAACTACCAAAGAAACATCTCTAGATTCTATAGAAATGTGGCGAAGAAAAGTGGTCAAAAAATTTTCAGCTGTAATTCAACGACTGGTATGTTCATTACCGATGATATTTTGGAGTTAAAACCAAGCTGCGCACAATGTGATCTTCATCGGTTATCACGAGTTATAGTTTTTGAAAGAATATAACGAATAAAATTTTATAATCTTGAAGACAACTCACATATTCCAATGTTTCAATTCGTTTTGTAGTTTCTTGCAGCACAAAAACTCCGTAAACTGCCGCCACTACGACTTCGTTTTTTTCACCATCTCACTGATTACTGTTAGAAACTGTACCCCAACGATTTGTCCATTTTGATGTTTTCAAAATTCTGTCATGACCGCCACAAATTATCACCGCAACCTTTGTTTTTTTATCATCAGGTTGATATACATGCTGCTCTGCATTTCCTTGCATCTTGCATGACACTTCAGTACTGGTTTGCAACCGTATTCGGCCACGAATTCTTAAACCGTGACAGTATTAAAGTTTGTTCTTATTAACAACTGTTCATTTGCTCGGGCATAAACTAGTAACTGTGTTCGGTGGTCAAAAAGTATCCTGATATGGTCTTAAAGCTTTAGGTTATAAATTAGTAACCGTATACGGCAGCCAATTACTTATTTGGCTTTCAAACATTTCCTTTGAAACCGTAATCACAGACCGGGGCGGCTCGTTATATAGAGCCATGGAGCCATGGCACTACTTGTAAACTCAAGCTTAGCGAGAATTTTTAACTGATTCCTGAAAAACTTTTTAGTTAAACAACACCTGTAACACCGCATGGAAATTCCACATTAATTTCAACAGATGGTTAAAATTTTGACAGGCTATTGAATAATGTGTTTTTACAAATTTCCAAAGAAAGCAATCGCAAGTTCACCAAAACAACAATGATTGCAATAAAAGGCAAATTTTTATGACGCATTTTTCAGAAATTAACATGCAAACTCTACATTTATTGCACCTAATGGTTGAAATTTTGACAGACTGATTTTGAATAATGTGTATTTACAAATTTCCAAAAAAAATAATCACAAGTTTACCACAACAAAAATAGTTGCACTAAAGAGCAAATTTTGATGATTAAAAAAGCGCATTTTTTAGAAATTTGCATGGGAATTCCACATTTATTGCAACAGATGGTTGAAATTTCGACAGACTAATGTTGAATTATGCGTCTTTACAAATTTCCAAACAAAATAATTTTCGATTTTTTTATTAAAATTTTCGATTTTTTGGTCAGCAATTTTGATTTTTAGGATCCAAATTTTGGTGGAAGTTTTTAATTTTTTATCCTATATTTTAGATTTTTTAAACCTAAATGATTGATTTTTATACGCAACTTTTTTATTTTTTGCCAATATTTTGAAGTTTTTTTTTACAGTTTTTGATTTCTTGCCCTTTATTTTAGATTTTTAACTTGAGTTATTATTTTTTATGGGCGATTTTTTTTTTACTTTTTGGCTAAAATCGATTAAATTTAATTTTTCTTCAAACATTTTTTTTGTTTTTTTTTCAAGAATAAGACCATTCTGAACACTATTTGTTAATAAACATTTTTGTGGGACTTCCAGGAAGCGATGTTTTCGAGTTTCTAGTCAGCAACTTATTTTGAGCTAAAGAGTTATTTTGGGGCAAATTATTTTTGTTTTCCTTGATTTTTTAATTTTTTGGTTTGCATTTTTTATTTTTAGACCAGTATTTATTATTTTTTTGGCCTATATTTTTTATTTCTCCGTTCCAAATTTTAAAGTTTTTGCCCTAAATATTCTTTATTTTGGTTAAACTTTTTGATTTTTGTTGTTGAAATTTTCGGATTTTTGTTCTGCATTTTTTAACCGCGAATTTTCGATAATTGTGTAAAGTTTCGATTTTTCATGCTTATATTTTAGTTTTTACCTTAATTAAGAGCTAATTGTGCAAGTGATTAATTTTTTACAATTTTTCAAAACATTAAGTGCAATTTGCGTTCCCTCCAGTGCAGTTTTGAGTCAATTCATGTTGTTTTGAGTACCAATATTGCAATTATTTTTACAAGTAATCAAAAATGGACTCTTTTCTGCTTAGTTTTTGTAATTTTGGAGCTAATTGTACAAGTGATTAATTTTTTACAATTTTTCAAAACATTGAGTGCAAATTTCCTCCACTTCAGAGCAAATTTTGCGTTTATTCCTTTGTTTTCTGCAGGAGCATGTCGTTGTTTTCGAGGGAAATCAAAAGTACACTATTTTTGAATAATTGAAGTTTACTTGAAGCGAATCTTTGGGATAATACATTTTTACAATTTTTCAAATCGTCGACTGCAAATTTCCTTCGCTACAAAGCAAATTTTGAGTTTTTTTCCTTTGTTGTCCGGGGCTAATCACCCCTAAATTTAGCCTAAATTTTCTTCTAAATTTTCGATTTGTTTGTTAAAATTTTCGAGTTTTTGGTCCGCAATTTTGATTTTTAGGATCGAATTTTTGGTCGATTTTAAGATTTTTTTAACATAAATAATTGATTTTTATACGCGACTTTTAAAAAAAAAATGTCGATATTTTGAAGTACTGTTTTTGATTTCTTCCCCTTCATTTGAGTTGAATTATTATTTTTTATTGGCGATTTTTTTTACTTTTTGGTTACTTTTTGACTGCCGTTTTCGAGTTTCTGGTCGGCAACATATTTTGAGTTAATGAGTAATTTTGGGGGCTGAAGAAAAGGGGAAATGATTTTTGTTTTCCTTGATTTTTCAATTTTTTTGGTTTGCATTTTTTTATTTTTAGCCCTGCATTTTTGTTTTTTTTTTCCTATATTTTAGATCTTTGACCTGTATTTTTCATTTCTTCGTTCCAAATTTTAGAGTTTTTTTTTTTTTTTTGCCCTAAATATTTTTTATTTTGGTTAAACTTTTAAACTTTTTTTTTTTTTTTTGGTGAAATTTTCGGATTTTTGGTCTGCATTTTTTTAACCACAAATTTTCGATATTTATCTAAATTTTCGGTTTTTCGTGCTTATATTTTAGGTTTTTACCTTAATTAAGAGCGTATTTTTTATTGGTCTATACTTTAGATTGATTTTTATGTGCAAAATTTTTGATATTTTGGCCGGTATTTAATTTGCATAATTAGTCATTTCTATCTTTCATCCAATAAATTGTAAAAGCTGCTCTACCATCAACATGTTCCACGAGCCGCCACTGATCACAGAGCCGTATTTACGAAATCGGAGACCTGAGACGCAAATATTTCCTGCGGTTCTCTCGTATAATTAATAATGCCAATAAAAATTGGTCATCTAAAAAAGATAAAGGATGAATTTTAATTCCTGGCGGGATCCAAGATCAACTTTGCGAAAATATGGTCAAACCTTCATCCCTTGTATCAAATGTTATTCCATTAAATATCATTATTATGCCATAAACTGTTGAAATTCTGAAGTAGTTCAATTGTCTAGAGCTCAAAAAAATATAAAAACAATTGCCACAAACGAGATACTTTTCAGATTTGCTTAAGATCAATTCTGCTTCAAGATTCCATAAAAATCAAAAGACTTTCCTTCACGAGATTTCGATGGATTTCCGCGAGAACACAACTGGCTGAAATTCTGAAGTTTTTTTTTTATCAGAGCTTAAAATATATTAAAAAAAAATGTAACAACTTAAAATTTTCTGAATTTACTTAAAATCAATTCTACTTCAAGATTCCATAAAAATTAAAAGATTGTCGTTTGCGAGATTTCGAAATATTTGCGCGAGAACATAAATTGTTGAAATTCTACAGTTGTTCCATTGCCCAGACAAAAACATAAAAAAGATTGCTGCAAGCGTGAAAATTTCTAGATTTACTCAAAAATAATGCTACTACAAGATTCCTTAAAACTTTCCTTGGCTGAATTTCAAAATAATTGTTGTTCAAATTGCCTAGAGCTTTTCGTTTTCATTTGATTTATTTGATGCTTCTGTAAAGGTTTTCGTTTTCAATTATCGTTAGTTTTTTTCCTTAAAAGGAAGGCATTATATTGTAGGCTAAGTGGCTCTACCATCAAAATGTTCCACCAGCCGCCACTGGCATTGTTTAACTGTTTGGGTTGTAGCATAGAATCCTCCGATTAAATTTGAATTTGAAAAATCTCTACTTCATATTTTTATATAAACACTTTCTACATTCAACACACTCATGGAAAACTGTATTATTTAATATTATTTCTAAACCATCCCAGCTGAATAGATGATTGTTTGCAATCCGAAGAGGAGAGTCTCTCGGTATAAATATAATATCAGCGAGGGGTCAGCGTAAGTATGATGAGGGAAGAAATAAAACGGGAGCCGTGGGCGGAGTGAGCGCGAGTGCGGAGATCCTCCGGCCATCGCTTTTATAAAGTCCCACAATGGCACCGATCCAAACATCCTTTCAAGAAACTTGATATCGTGATTCCGTGGGTTTATACCGCAAACTGGGCAAACAGAATTGAAACGCGAAACCGGTCCAATTCTCGCTATTCACAACATGGCCAGAAACAGATCGGCTCTGAAGTGAAGTTGATGCGAGTTGGACCCAAAACTCGCCTCCTTCTCGCTGCGATCCTTTTGATTGCTTATGCTACATTCCGGGCACGGAACAGAAACAAGAAACTTTCAATTGGAACACCGTGAAAGAGCAATGCCAATTTAATATACGTGTACGTTGCTACCAGCGCCAGGATTCCATTCCGAGGGTTCAAAGGACACCATCCATACTTATTATCTATACATATGTGGCCGCTCGAGGGACCGATGCCGACTTGTAAATCATAAATGCAACTTCACCGCAAATCCGGGAAAGAAGCGCGCGATCCCCGGGCCCATTTATAACGGAGCGGATATCTTTCTCTTCCGCGCGCTACCAGTATACAATATCCAGTCTGGAAGCCAGGACTGGATCTGGGACTACATAAAATTAAGCTTAAGCTTACATTATGAGCCGCATTATGCCACGTTAAATTTCACTTACGCCGGCCGGTTGCAACGTAACAATTTATAAAGGGATCACGAGGTTTTCTGGCCCGAAGACTGCGGAGAAGAATTTAACGTACTTCAACTAATTGCAATACCATAATTAATGTTGCAGTGGCCTAATTTCTTAAAGGCTTTGGGGTGAATATCATAAGATTTCTGGCTTTAATACAAGGCATAGGCACATAATTTATCACTCAGATGATCAATACTTTCCAGAGCAAACTTTTCTGTAATACTAAAATGATTGTGTTGTTTTTATATTAGAACATTGTATATGAAGATTATATATATTCCGATTATCTTATAAATATCCCAAAAATGCAAGAGGAGAGGTAAAATCAGCGAAAATCGTAGATGACCAGTCTCTAACCTTCGGAGCTGGGTATTGCTCGCGGGGAAGATTTTCGAGCTTTGTGCCCATCGAGACTTTCGATCTAGACACCGAAACGAACAACATATCCAAAATTTGGTCAATTTTACCGAAAGCCAATTTCCATTTGATTTGTGAGGGGTCCTTTAAACATACCCTCTATTTCTTCAAGCGAGATCCCCATAGTGAGCCTCGAATTTGAAGCACCCTGTATATGATTTTTTTTTAACGAATATAATATAATACAGTGGATAGAATTTGAAATTTTGTACATTTACGAAGTTACGCTATCAAAATTTGTTCAGAAGTTTGAGCCAAAAAAGGAAAATATGGCTGATTTTCGAGGCGCGAATTCATCCCCTAAACATGTTTTTTAGCCGAAACAAAAAAAATACGTATCGAATATTTTGACCCCCTCTACAAATCCACAAATTTTATTAAAATCTGAGAGAAACACTTGGGTTACTTCCGTTGTTAGTTCCTTGTTTTTTAAATTTCAGTATTAGTCTAAGAATATTTTCAACAATACCGATAACTGTGGCTTCCGGCGAAAGGAGTTTTTCCAAATTGAAATCAATTAAAAATTATTTACGGTCAACTATATCAAAAGAGCGATTTGCTTATTTAGCCATAATTGATGAAATTGCATAAAAAAATATCTCGATAAGTATTGTCTGAGAATTTAGATCAACACTGAGTAGCGTTCGAATAGTCGATGTTCTTGCCACTGAACTGAAGATTTGATCATAATCTACTCCTCTTCTTTGCGAAAGACCTTTGATCACTAACCTGGACTTGAATTTGCCGATCGATTCATCGGCGTTTGTTGGTACTTTGTGGCGTCGTTGTAGGTATCTGGTTCCTCGAAGGTCACCATGTGAGCATCACATAATCTTGGAATTTCTGTGGAGCTGTAAGATCTACTCGGTTGCTTAGTTTTCGGATAGTCTTGCAATGATTCTCTACTTCATTGGCTTCCGGCATTTCTAAAATGGTCAAATCACTGTCACTGTCATCCAGTTCTCTGACTTCTATTTCCTCGTCTTCTTCAATTCGGGATTTGCTGTCGTTCCTGGGAGTATAGTAACCTCTTTTTTCCACCAATTTATCTTCGAAGATCTTGGATCCATAGAGCTTGTCCTCTTCACTGTAGATCTTGTCTCCGTCGTTGTTATCATAGCCGATGAGGGTTCCTTGAATGGCCTTCAGATCCATGTTCGTCCTTTATCCCTTCGATATGAATATACATCTATTCAGCAATTTGAACCAATGTTTCAAACCTGGTTTCCTACCATGCCACAACTCCAAAGGTGATGTTCCTGGGGCCTGTCCTGTTAAGGATATAGGTATAGCCCGCTCTCTGGAATCTGGCGGCTATGGTCGTAAAAGAGGGTCGGAGCTCGGTAAGTAGGGGACGTAAATTTTTTTTCAAACCAATCTTTGCTGAAAAGTACTGGTGTAAAAGTGCGTATACCAATAGGAGCAAAGGACAGTAATAAATGTATGGGATGCAATTAGACGAACCACCAATACCTTTTCTTCGAGGGTGCGTCGATTCTCAGGTCGGACCGACCTCAGCCGCCAAATTCCACCGAACAGACTATACCTGTTCGTATCATCTCAGCCCAAAGTGCCTGAGAAATGTTTCCATGCGCGTGCATCATTGCTCTAGCAGTTTCCACCACCGTACGATTTTCCCTCTTACTGTATCCTTTTTGCCCTGGAGTATAGGGCATTGTAAGACCTTGAACAATATCTTTCTTGTGATCTGTTTGTTGTCGAACTTCTTGCCATTATCACTCAGCAGCTCCCGTGTGTTTCTGCCTCAGCAAGGAACTGGCTCAGTTTTTCAGCAACTTCCGATTTTTCTCGCAGAAAATAAAGTGTCTTGAATTTTGTGTAATCGTCCTTGAAAAGCACAAAATATCGATATTCAGACCTCGATTCTTAAAATGGACCGTGGACATCCGTGTGAATTCGGTCTCCCGGTTCCATTATTCTCGATATCGTGCCGAACGGTAGACGATGAGCTTTATCATAAATGCAACCTTCACACATTTCACTATGCATTTCTACGTTCATGTCAAGCTCCCTCCTCAGTAGCGATTTCACTTGGCGCTTATTCTAATGTCCGAAAAGTTCATGGCACAACCCTTTCGCGCTACATTGACCTCATTTGATAAGGATCAAACTTCTCACGACCAACTTGTACAGTCCTCTATGACGAGATCCCTCCAATTGTTCACTAGGAAGTTGCAGACTTCAGCTGATGAGATGAATTGGCTTTCCGAGTACTTATACAGATTCCTCTTGATTCGGAATACACACCATCAGCCACGATAATTTTGAACCATTTTCCTTCGATTGCTGTGACAACTTCTACTTCACGAATTCCTATGGCTACGATTTTCTCACTATTTGCTATGGTCACTGTGTGTTCTGTTGATAAAGACTCGAACGTTCTGAAGCAAATCTGATCATTTAAAATATGGCTTATCGCGCCATAGTCATCCCTGCATCTCGACGACTCAGTATGCGTTTTAACCATGTGATGGGCTTCCTGCAGTAGTTGCATATCAGTTGTTTTTTTCTTTTTCCTGGCATCGACTGAACTTCGTTGCTGTGATGACTTCTTCGATGATTGCAGGTAAGAGCTTCCTGATTGGTGAATCCAGCTTCCTTGGTCCGTAAGGCCTTTTATACGGACCTTGTTGATTGATTAAGCTATCAACCGTTCAATCACTTTTTGCCCTCAGTATCCAGCTGCATTTAAAAGAAAAATACTCCTCTGGCAATGTATTCAGAATTGTACAATGCAAAAATACATCTGGCAGCCCGTGATTACTTGCAGATTCTTTAGTCATTTCTTCTTTCAATTCAAACCAAATATATTTCAAATTTGAAAATATATTTCAAATTTGAAATATGTATATATGCTCTGACATATTTTTCTACTTTAAAACTTTACACAAATATTACTTATCTTATTTTAATTTTTGTTAATTAATTGAATAGTTTAAATAATGTTAGATTTCTCTGTAATTGGATATATGTCTGTTGGGGAATAAACGGTTATTATTATTACAGACGATTTTTACATTTTTTTAATTGAAAAATAAAAGCCCCCCACCCAATCGAATCCATGTTTTCATTGCTTGTATTTATAGCATAAGATTAAAGTATTTTTCAAAATATAATTATGTACATACATCGAAAAAATATAAATAATAATTAATATAAAATCAAGACGGTAATCTACTCGGGTAACCCACTTGACATTTTACGAGCAAAATTGTCGTTTAGCTTCCATTACAATCTCATCACCCTCGAATGAGGGCGATAAATCTGGTCATGTAGAGGGTGAGCGTTACCGCGTTAAAAGGCATTTTAAAAGTGAAAGAAATGCCCTTCGACAAAGGGTGTAAACTTTTGCGAGAAACGCCGGGCGCCCTTTAATGTACGTATACGAGACTTTGATGAGAGTTTCATTTTATTAACAGTTGAAAAGTCTTCGAATACTTTCTGGAAGCATTGTAGTGATAAATTAATTCATTATACATAAAAATATAACGATTTTTTTTTACTTAGGCTTTAGCCATTCAGTCACACACGGCTATTATTTGTGTATTTTTGTATGAATAAATGTGAATAAATGAAGAAATTCATAATGTAAGACATACGAGTATACAACCACGGACCCGAGCGAATACTTCTCGATCGCCGAAAAATCTTCCGCCCGGGATGGGATTCGAACCCACACGGCCGCGGTGTACAACGATTTTCATCATATTTATTTGTAGTTTAGTATAATGCTTCAGACAACCATCCTGTAATAATTCAGTAAAATAAACCTTAGATATGGATGTTTACAGCAGATATCCAACCGTTATTTATTCGCGTATTCTTTATTTTTTTTATTTTCTCCGAGTAATAGATTGTAAAAACAGACCCGACTTTCCGACCATAAAACTTGATATATAATTCTAATAGATAAAAGGGGTGAGAATTTTATTACTCGGACGTATTTTAAGGCGGCGTATAATTCCCGCCCGAGTGTCCCCTACAGGAATCATTTTTTTCCTAGAGTCCACATTGATAAAACGCAATTTAAAACTTTATTTTAACGGGCATAAATAAAGCGGGACGGGGCTGGAACGATAGGAGAGCCTAAATAATAACTTCTTGGTAATTTATCTAAGAGCCGATAAGATATATCCGCAGTATAGAAATTCGAACTGCATTATACATGGAAACCGGACCCGACAAAGTTCGCAATTAATCGTCTTCGGGAACACGGTGCCCGGGATAAAAAATGCGAAACGGGGTGGAGGAAGGATCGTTTTAAATTAAAAGTTTAAATTTTAAGGCGCTTAGATAACAAACAGAAAAAAATAAAGTTGCCCCGTGAAGTTTCATTTAACTTGCACAATACATCTATTGGTCTTTTTATTCAGTTGAATTTTGGGTAAACTCTGAAATAAAACATTTGTTCGTTTATTTTGTAATCTCATTGCCTACATTACTCCTTGAAGCATGACTAGTAGATTTTCAGTAATATGCATCAATTCATAAAAAAACGTTCATATGAAATTTGTGTTTTTATATATTTCTACTTTTGACTAGAGCTGTGCAAAATAATCAATTAATCGATAAATAATCGATAAATCGGTTGTTCGATTACTAATCGAAAATAATCGATGAATCGATCATTTGATTAATCGATCATTCGATAATTTGATCAATCGATTATTTTATTATTTAATAATCGATTAATAGATCATATGATTAATCGATTATCTAATCATTTTATTATTCGAAGAAACTTTTACTTTTTTAATTGAAAGCATGTTTTAATGCGTATATTTTCCGTTTACAAATTAATGTTCTATTCATGTGCAATGGTTTAAATGGTAAAATATGCAATTTTTGACTCAAATGGTGACATTTTAGACTGGTAAAATATGCCTTTTTAATATGTAAAATATGCCATGGTTGTCTGTTAAAGTATGCCATTTTTTCACAGGTAAAATATGCCAATACCCTTTGGTAAAACATGCCCTTTTTTACTTTTGACTATTAAACTATGCCAGCTTTGAGCATTTTTGACTTTTAAAGTATGCTATTCTTGACTGGTAAAGTATGGCATTTTAACTCCGCAAATATGTCACTTTTGACTTTTAATATGTCTCTTTTTAACTTACAAAATGTGCTATGTTTAACTGGTAAAATATGTCAGTTTTGACTAGTTAAATATGATATTGTTTACTGTTAACATCTGCCATATTTGACAGTTAAGATATCCCAGTTTTGACTGGTAAAATACATCGTTTTGACTATTAAAACGTGCTACATATTTTTGACTTTTGAAATTTGGCATTTTTGGCAGTTAAAATATGCCATATTTAACTCTTAAAATATGCCAGTTTTGACTAGTTAAATATGTTATTTTTGACTGTTTACATTTTTCATATTTGACTGGAAATCTGCCGGTTTTAACAGTTAAAATATGCCAGTTCTGGCATTTAAAATATGCCAGTTTTGACAGTTTAAATATATTTATGTTTTGACAGTTGAAATACGCAATGACAGTTTTGACTGGTAAAATGTACCATTTTAACTATTAAAATATGCTATCTATTTTTAACTGTAAAAATATGCCATTTTTGGCTATTAAAATATGCCATATTTGACTGGTAAAATATGCCATTTTTGACTTAAAATATATATATTTTGACTAGTTAAATATGATATTTTTGACTGTTAACATATATCATATTTGACTTGTAAATCTGCCAGTTTTGACAGTTAAAATATGTCAGTTTTGACAGTTGAAATACGCAAGTTTTGACAGTAAAAATATGATAGTTTTGACTCGTAAAATATGCCATTTTAATTATCAAAAAAATGCCATCTATTTTTGACTAAAAATATGCCATTTTTGGCTATTAAAATATGCCATATTTGACTGGTAAAATATGCCATTTTTGACTGTTAAAATATGTAAATTTTGACTAATTAAATATGATATTTTTGACTGTTAATATATATCATATTTGACTGGTAAATCTGCCAGTTTTGACAGTCATAATATGCCAGTTTTGACAGTTGAAATAAAGCAAGTTTTGACAGTAAAAATATGACAGTTTTGACGGGTAGAATATGCCATTTGAACTGTTAAAAAATGCCATCTATTTTTGACTGTAAAAATATGCCATTTTTGGCTATTAAAATATGCCATATTTAAAAGGTTAAATAAGCCATTTTTGACTGTTAAAATATGTCAGTTTTGACTAGTTAAATATGATATTTTTGACTCTACATATATCATATTTGACTGGAAAATCTGCCAGTTTTGACAGTTAAAATATGCCAGTTTTGACAGTTAAAATACACAAGTTTTGACAGTAAAAATATCACAGTTTTGACTCGTAAAATATGACATTTTAATTATTAAAAAATGCCATCAATTTTTGACTAAAAATATGCAATTTTTTGCATATTAAAATATGCCATATTTGACTGGTAAAATATGCCATTTTTGACTGTTAAAATATGTAAATTTTGTCTAGTTAAATATGATATTTTTGACTGTTACCACATATCATATTTGACTGGTAAATCTGCCAGTTTTGACAGTTAAAATATGCCAGTTTTGACAGTTGAAATACGCAAGTTTTGACAGTAAAAATATGACAGTTTGGACTAGTAGCATATGCCATTTTAACTATTCAAAAATGCCATCTATTTTTGACTGTAAAAATATGCCATTTTTGGCTATTAAAATATTCCATATTTGAATGGTAAAATAAGCCATTTTTGACTGTTAAAATATGTCAGTTTTGACTAGTTAAATATGATATTTTTGACTGTTAACATTTTTCATATTTGACCGGTAAATCTGCCAGTTTTGACAGTTAAAATATGCCAGTTGAAATACGCAAGTTTTGACAGTTGAAATGCGCAAGTTTTGACAGTAAAAATATGATAGTTTTGACTCGTAAAATATGCCATTTTAATTATTAAAAAATGACATCTATTTTTGACTGTAAAAATATGCCATCTTTGGCTATTAAAATATGCCATATTTGAATGGTAAAATGAGCCATTTTTGACTGTTAAAATATGTCAGTTTTGACTAGTTAAATATGATATTTTTAACTGTTAACACATATCATATTTGACTGGTAAATCTGCCAGTTTTGACAGTTAAAATATGTCAGTTTTGACGCTTAAAAAATGCCAGTTTCGACTGGTTAAATATGATTTTTCGACTGTTAACATATGTCATGTTAGACTGGTAAATCTACCAGTTTGAACAGTTAAAATAAGCCAATTTTAACAGTTAAAATATGCCAGTTTTTACAGTTAAAATACGCTGGTTTTAACAGTTAATATGTGCCAGTTTTAACAGTTGAAATATGCTAGTTTTTACAGTTGAAATATGCTAGTTTTTACAGTAAAAATATGACAGTTTTGACTGGTAGAATATGCCATTTTGACTATTAAAATTAGCTATCTATTTTTGACTCAAAATATGTCATTTTTGACTAAAACTCCATCTAAGCGAATTTGGAGAAAAATAAAAAACAAATTGAACTATGTACACAACTTTACGTTCTCTAACATCCATGAATGCACAGAATTAAAATTAGATGTGTTTCATTAATAAATTTGCAAAACCAATTATTATATTATTTACGCCCACGAATGAAAGAATGAAAAAAAGACATATTTTGAAAGAATTTTCTTAAATAAATATAATAGTTGTCAAATTTTATTCCCGCTTAAATTTTATACTTTCTTTACAGTTTATATTTTTTAAATTGCACAATAGTCGTTTTGTCTGATTTTGATGATTCGAACGCCAAAATGTGGAATATTTAATATGATTTTAAAACTGATTACAAAATCACAAACTGCAAAAATCACAGTTTTTCGAAGATTTCAAAATAATGATTTTGGTTTTTGAAGCCAGAAACGTTGTTCGATTTTAACGATTCCAACGTCAAAAGTGGATATTTGCAATTTAAAAACGAGTCAATCAATATTCTTGTAAAATCAACGCAAAACGTCAAAATTGCACGTTTTTAAAGTTTTAAGATTTAAAATTGCAATTTTGATTTTTTTTTAAATTGCAATGCCTAATGCCTCGTTTGATTTTCATGATTCAGGAATTAAAAAAAATGGAAAATTTGGTGTAATTTGGAACAGATTACATTTTTTTCGTGAAAAAATCACACTTTTTTTAAATTCAAAATCATGATTTTGATTTTTGAAGCCAACAGCGTTCTTCGATTTTGACGATTTCAGCGTCAAAAAGTGGAAAATGTTGTGCAATTCTAAAACGAGTTAATCAATATTCCTGTAAGATTAACGCAAAACGTTAAAATTGCATGTTTTCAAAGTTTGAACATTTGAAATTAGGATTTTAATTTTTTTTTTAATTGCACTGTCAAATGCTTTGTCTAATTTTGATGATGAAAATTAATTTAAAAAAATGGAAAATTTGGTGTAAATTGAAACTGATTACAGTTTTTTCTCCTGAAATTAAAAGATATTTGAAAAATAGCACTGTTCGAATAATTCAAAATCGTGATTTTGGTTTTAGAAGCAACATAACTACCAAACGCTTTGTCCGATTTCGATGGTTCTAACGTCAAAATGTAAAAAAATATTCTGGAATTTTCTAGTATAAATCTCCACCAAGCGAAGTTGGAGAAAATTAAAAACCAAATTAAAACTTTACGTTTACTTTACGTACTTTGTGTTTGATTGGGAAGATAACTAACAAATAGGATTGTAAAAATTTACATTCCGCATGGAAACCTTGAGGGTCCGCGAAACCTTTCTTAGCCTTGATGCACCACTAGACTACTAGATACATTTTCTAATCAGAGGAGATAAAAGAAAACATAAGTCAAGTGCTACAATATTCAGCTGATGAGATGGTTACTCTACCTGTACCATCTGCCCTTGATCTGTAACATTTCTTTTCCAATAAACCTATCCATCATGCATTTTCACAACTGCATAAGCAAACAGTTTTTTTAACAAAATAAATTCAATAAAACGAAATCTATTGAATTTATTTAATGCTTTCTGCAATAAGTAAGGTTTTTTCTAATTTAGTTTTTTTAGCCTAACTCAGCTTAGCTAAACAACATTATAATTACAGATGAGTAAACTGCGCTGTGTTTATTTATAACGAATTCCTCTCACCCGTTGTTCCCCAATTGGGGAGGGTTGCACAGGTAATTTCTCTCCTGCCGTTTGAGTTTTTTTTTCGAGCCATAAAAACAACCCCAAACACCTTGTGCCCTCGTCAGTGTTTACACCCCGCGCTATAATTAAAAATGCCGCATCACATTAGCATCTGAAATTGCGGTCGCGCTATCTTCCTGGCGGAAGAGCGTACCACCGTTATCTGGCAATTACTGCCGTCAATATTTACCCCGAGAGGGAGCTCGAAAAAACTTGGGCACGTTTTGGAGAATTTGTTGTCGGCCAATAGATGATGGTGATGTTTAATAATATAATTGCACAGCTGCGCAATGGCAGAAAAATAAATATTAGAAGTTATGTGTTATGTATGAAAAATGTACGTAGAATATTATATTATTAAACGAGTGAGAGTTGGCAATGGCCAACTTGTTCACGAGTTTAATACTATACTTTTTCGCATTATATTAAATAATTACCTAAAGATTTTTCTGTTTGTATAAATTATAACGAATCATTTTTCTATTTGGAAATTGCGACAGTTCGCTGACAAAAAACGAATCGTAACTTTAGTAACAACTAAACTGTTGGGCATTGAAACCGCTATGATTTGATTGGACGTCACTTGTTGGGTAATGAAACCGCTATCATTTGATTGCACGTCACCTGTTGGGCAATGAAATTGATATCATTTGATTGGACGTCACCTGTGGAGAAAATGATTCGGCCGAATAATGGACAACTTTCTCAATCAAAAACGATTTAGCAACGTTTATATTATTTAATAAGATGCGAAAAAGTTTATTTTTTGCAGTATACGTACGAACGGATGTTGAGTAATCCTACATTCATTACGACATTAGCCGCGAAGATCGTTGTGTTAGCAAGTAACTGAAATTTTTTGACGATTCATAAAAATCAGATAATGCGTTTGGTAGTTATGTAGTTTTAAAAATCAAAGTCACGATTTTAAATTCTTCGAACTTTAAAAAAGTGTGATTCTTGTGTTAATTTGACGAGACAATTTTGTAATCAGATTTAAACACATGAAATTTAAAGTTTTAATGATAATCTTGAGGTTGGCGGTCTTTGCAGAGTTTAATAATATTTGGTTCCAATTTTGAGGGATGCAATCTTAAGTCACCTTAGCCGCAAAGGGTATAGCCGAATAAGATGCTCAAAAGTGCCCCCAAAGCAAATCAATAATCACGATGACTGGATGAAAGATAATTAAAAATGCTGTTGATTGCTCGACATTTAAAAATTTGAATTTCGCGCCAAAATTGTGATAAAAGAAGTTATTTTTGTGAAGTGTATCTCTCTAATAAAAAAAAAAGTTCATCATTTCACAAAAATAACTTTTTTATTACAAATTCAAATTTCTAAGGTGGTAAAAGTGGTTTTTAATTATTTTAACTATCTTCCACACTGTTTAAAATTCTGAAAAAAATGTATGTTATAGAATTTGGTAAAACACATTTACAAAAAAACTGACACAGTCCTCGAATGCCTTCACTGCAAAAATGAATTTTGAAAACATTTACTTAATTTTTCTATTTGAATTTGGCGCCAAAAAAATTGAAAAAAAATACTGAAAGAAGTATTTTTTTGTTTGTTTTGGGTAGACGTGGTTTCAGCTTGATTCGTGCCATAGAAAACGAGAAAAAAAATAAAACGTAAAATTCACTTTTTCAGTCATATCTCGACAACGAATTGCTTCAGGAGGCTGAAATTTCGAGCAATCAACGGCATTTTTAATTATCTTTCATCCAGTCATCGCGATTATTGATTTGCTTTGGGGGCACTTTTGACCATCTTATTCGGCTATACGCTTTGTTTTTATCTCGCGCCAAAGAGCAGATTTTAGATATTTGCTCAAATTAACTGTCGATCGCCCACTAGGGGGCGATTTCTACGTTGAGAAACACCGGCTGAGACCATCATGGTTAACAAAATTGGTTTTAAATAAAACCAGATACAAACTAATATCGATTCTAATGAGTCAAATAAATGATTTCTTTTGTATTTTCCGTTAACCTAAAATATGAATTATAAACTAGGTACAGGTACACAACCCTAGAACGTTTGCGCGATGAGGGTCGCCTTGGCCTTCCGACTGTACAAAACAGGAGTAGACCCAAATGATCTACTTACTGTAAAAATCGTGATAAATTAAGTAGTAAGAAGTGAGGAATGTCCTTCCTTCATTTCCTTCCACTCCGCTTTCCATTTTACATATTTTTCGTGTTTATATTGCGCTATAATATTTTCAGATTTACCTTTAATCATTAAAATTAATGGTTCTTTTTTTGTCTGGAAATGTGTAGTAATGTTGTCCATGATTCTGTTATAAACTCAGCAATTGGAGCAATGCACTTTTGTTCCATTTTTACGTATAAAAACTAGCAAAACGCAATACGGTAAGTATTATTAATTGACCGCACCAGCCAAAGCCATAAATCAACCGACAGCGAAATTGAATAAGCACGATCGTAAATGTTGGCAATAAAAGTGGTAATATTTTCCAATTGTCGCTGGCAGTGCGGTCGCTTTAAATCTGTTTGGCGACATTAAAACGGAATGGGATTATCACTTATGCATGCCCATGTATTTATATTGGGCGAAATCCCGAAGTGGCCCGTAAATTTTTGAGTGTATCGGCGGTGTAATGCCGCTCATACGCCATTATAATGTCGGTGTTCGAGGCGTTACATAATATGAATACGAATGCTCTGTCCGTGGATCGAGCAGTTTTAACTGCGATAAATTTTAATAATAAAGTGCAGCGTCGTACGCCGAGCGCATATTCGGTGGAGGCGCCGGGGCGCGGGTATCGGAAACGTGGCCGTACTGTCAATAACCGATTGTGTTCGGGTAATCGCTTATTGTATATGTGTGCGCGAGAGAAGTAAATGTGCATTCCGGTGGATTATGTATACCGGGAGTGGGTTGCAAATCGACACGTTCCCACTTTATGCCGCATTGCGCCTGCATGTCGCGGGACCTCAAACTACACTTTACATGCGGCGGATGTTTACTGCCGCCAGGTGCCCTCAAATGCTGCATATATCCGGGATATCCACACTCGAAGCAATTTGCCTTTGATGGGACTGTCACACAAATATAAAACGGTTTAACGATATATTCCTCGGACAATTCGAAAGGTCGTACGAGTCTTAAGATTAACTAAAACAAGTATAATATAATAAAAACACTTTTACTTTGTTGGTGTAACACAGATTTTTATTGTTGACTATAATTTCGGCAACTCAACTTGCAATTATCAAAACATAAAGTGATACCGAAACTATAGTCAACAATAAAGAGCGGTGTTATACCAACAAAGTAAACGTATTTTTATTATATTTACAACATGTATAACGAAGTAGAAGCCTCCACCATAAACAATAAAACTAGTATATTTAATAAAATAAACATAAGACCTTTAAAACAATTTACTTGTTAACACAACGATCTTCGTGATTTTGAATAAGCGATACTTCGGCCATTGAGGATGATTTTTTTTCTACGTCCGTTATAAAATGTACAGTTTTTTTCATTAATTTGCGTTCTTAAAATATGTGTTTTCGGAAGCCTTCCGGAAGCGTGAAAAAAAGTGCCATAACGGTTCATTTTTTCACCCTTTTGCGTGAAAAAAAGTGCCGTAGCGGTTCATTTTTTATGAACTAAAAAATCGTTTGCGCAAAGTGTGTCATGAACGCTTCGCAACATGCCGTGCCGCGAGTTCTGCCGATAAATGTCAAACATTCATTTCCGATCAAGTAAACTTGATGATTATTATTATTTTATTCATTTAAAAGTATTATTACTTATAAAAATTTATTAAAGTTTTATCGAATTTATTTAAAGTTACGGACGTAGAAAAAAAAATCTATGAAACTCGAGAGTAAAGCAACTTTTTTTCACTTGTAGGAAATTGCCGCACTTGCCTGTGGCTCGTACGGCAATCTTTCCTTCTCGTGAAAAAAAGTATTACTTTACTCACTTGTTGTAATAAACCGCCTGGTTGCAAATTTTCGACAACATGGTACAGACACCTTCCATGTACTGGAAGACCACGTACGGTCCACACGGATAATATCCAACGTGTTGTGAATAGTGTGCAGGACAGTCCAGAAACATCAACAAGAAGACGTTCGGCACAACTGGGGTTATAAGGTTCAGCTTGTGCAAGAACTGAAGCCGATACACTACCAACAACGGCTTGATTATGCCATTTCATTCCGACAAAAAGCAGAAGAAAATCGCGATTTCATTAACAATTTGATAATGAGCGATGAAGCCCATTTCCAATTGAATGGTTTCGTAAACAAGCAAAATTGCAGGATATGGACTACGAAGAATCCAAGGACAGTTCATCAGCGACAATTACACCCACTTAAGTGTACTGCTTGGTGCGGTGTATCGTCTGAAAGGATCATTGGCCCATATTTCTTTGAAAATTCACATGGCGCCTCAGTTACGGTTAACGGTGCTGAATATCGAACGATGCTGGACAATTTTTTGAGGTCAGCTGTAGAAAACCATCCACAGTTGTGGTTCCAACAAGATGGAGCCACAGCCCCCACTGCAAGGGACACAATGGCTCCGTTACGGGTCCTCTATGGCGAACGCATTATTTCGCGCAGAAGCGATTTCAATTGGCCCCCACGTTCACCGGATTTAACAGCGCCAGAATGTTTTCTTTGGGGTTATTTAAAAGAAAGGGTATACGTAAATTAGCCAGCGACCATTGAGACCTAAAACAAAACATTCGCAATGAAATTGAAGCCATAACACCGGAAATTTTATGAAAAGGTATGGAAAATGTACTGGAAAAATGACCACCACTTGCGTTTATAATTATTCATACTTAAGCCAAAAATATTCCCCATAAATATACTGTATAACTATACTGTTCAAATATACTGTATAAGCGCCGTTTATCACAGCAAATTAATTTATCGGTAGGATCAACCTCAATATGTGTTACCAACTTAAATTTCTATAAATAGAAAATCATGGCACACTTGAGGTTTTTGTTTAATGAACATATTTTACTTAGGTGACTAGAAAAAAATCCTTAGGCTACAATTTAATTTTATTTTGCAACAAACTACCTGTCCATTTAAAAACTGACCTAAATACAAAACGGTTTAAATAAAATCTGTTTAAGTTGTTATGCAAAAAAGAATTATATAGAATCGAAGATTATATTATTTAAAATATTTAAATTAATTACATTACGTTTTTTTCTATGACGCACATTCTTCCTTATGTATTATTTTGTTGATTCAAGAGAGAAAAAAGTATATATTATTATTATTATTAATGTACTAACCAAATAAAAAAATAATAATAAAAATATTAAAATATAATAATAAATAATAAAAATTAATTATTTGGTCTATTTTTTGATCCTGTATTTTAGATTTTTAACTTGGATTATCTGTTTCATTTCGTGTATATTTTTTATTTATTTTTTTTGCTATTATTTTCAAACTGGTCAGAAATTTATTTTTAGCGGCTGAGAGTAGCAAATTATTTTGCTTCCACCTAAGTTTTCGATTTTTTTTTATTCCGTTTTTATTATTAAATCAGGATTCTTGATTTTTTTGGCCCATATTTTAGATTTTTGTATTTTCTATTTTTTTTTATATTTATACAAACATCTTTATTAGAATTGTTACAGTTGAATAACATGCATATAATAATTTCTATTTTCCCGCAATTCTTCATCGGCTATCGACCGGAGGTCTTTCAGCCCATTTTTTTTAATTTTCTTTATTTTGAGCAAAATAGTCGATTGATTTGTGGAAATTTTCGATTTTTTTTTGTCTACAATTTTTATCTCTACGCCCGTTTTCGGTGTTTTGTAAATTTTTCACCTTTTAGGCCCTATTGTAGATTATTAAATTTTTGGCCTATATTTTGTATTTTCGATTAATTTGGTTTCAATTTTTGGCCGAAATTTTCGATTTGTTTGTTAATTTTTTTTATTGTTAGGTACGAATTTTAGATTTTTTATTTTTTGTCCCATATTTTAGATTTTCTCAATCTTAATTATTGATTTTATTGTGCGAATTTTTTTAATTTTTTTGCTAATATTTTCGAATTTCTCGTCGGAATTAATTTTAAGATAAAAAGAGTTACTTTTTGGGCTGAAAATGGAAAATGATTTTTCATTTGCTTGTATTTTATTTTTTTTCGTTTTATAGACCAGGTTTTTTTTTATTTTTTGTCGATATTTTAGATTTGTTCCAAATTTTTCATTTTTTGGCTAAAATATTGGATTCGTTTGTTGAAATTTTGGATTTCTTCGTCTGCATTTTTTATTTTTAGACCTGAGTTTTTGACTTTTTGTCCTAAATTTGGACAAAATATTGAATACTCGGACCTAAAATGCAGACTTGCCAATTACAAAAATGTTGCCTGCAAGGAGTTAGGTATACTTTGATCAATGGATCTTTGCGTGCACGTCATAGATAGCTGAATGTAGCTCCGACAACATATTAATGCGTTTACTCTCTCTACGTTAAGTTAAAAGACGCAATCATGTGTGTACGTATGTCCTCCAAGGTGAGAAAACTCAGTCTTCGGTAATGACGCACACGCAAAGATTCATTGATCCAACTATATATCCAGTGTTTCGTGAATACTCGTATTAAAAAGAACGTCTGAATTTAACTCCTCTGCAGTAATTAATTTAAGTTTCCGGTGTCTACGCATGCATATCCGTAATGTTAAGTGTTAAGGTATTTAAACGTCAAAAAGTGTGCCTTTTGGGTATCGTCGAATGAAACCTTGTCCTAATCGATTTCATAAAAATTATCGTTCATCTAAACGAGAGGAATAATTTGTTCTGGCAAATTGTGATTAGATTTATAAACGTAGGTTTTACTTACTTCAATAATTAAGTGGTGTGTGGTAATTTGAACTCCTTATTATTATTTATGATGTGTGAACGGATGGGAACGTGCCTTCATTTCATAACACCCCAAACAGTTATTAACTTAAGAGTTTTCGATGCGGACGCATTCATATCTGTAATGTCGAAATTGTTTCTCGCTGTCGAAAGTATTTTTGGTTTCTCCATATAAAATCTCGTATCATAACCAGTCCATCGAGGAGAGTTTTAGTTGGTACACTCCGCGCCCTTCAGGGGGAGTAGTCCAACACCAACATTTTCTATAAAAGATTTTCTCTCCTCGCATCAAAAAAATGGTGATGTGGCCATCATGTTACTGTCCCCGACTTGATAGTAGCATTTATATTTACGCTTTCATGGTTTATTTTCGATTTAAATCATATTTTAAATGCACTAGATTCGGATGAAACTGGCGTTTAAAACGTCAAAATTATGAAAGATGGAGAAATTATACTTCAAATTCAAAAACTCAGTTTACTCAAAAACTGAAGGGATTTCGAAAAAAACTTATTCTTTATAAGTTGTTCATTTTGGCATTCTCTACAATTATTATTAACATGAATTTTCTGTAACTATTATCGTTTCGTAATTATAAACCAAATTTATGTTAACAATAATTGTAGAGAATGCCAAAATGACCAACTTATAAAGAATAAGTTTTTTCGAAATCTTTTTAGTTTTTCAGTAAACTGAGTTTTTGAATTTAAAGGATAATTTTTCCATGTTTTATAATTTTGACGTTTTAAACGTCAGTTTTACGCGAGTCTACAAAACTTTCGATGTACATTTAAAATATGATTTCAATTGAAAATAAACCATGAAATCGTAAATATAAATGATACCATCAAGTCGGAGAAAGTAACATGTTGGCCACATCACCATTTTTTTCTAAGACGAGACACTTTCGAATGTAGATAAATTATATTAAATCGTCTAATTTAAGCCCAGGAAGCCATGTTTTTTTAAGATGTACCCTGTAAATATACAATTTTAAAATTTACTTGTTAAATGCACGCGTGTAGTCAAATATTACTAATTAATGTTGAAGAGAAGAATAAACTAAGTATTTTTAAATAACTATTTAATTCATCTGCAGTTCAATAAGGCATGCTAATTTTATTACTTAACTACGATAAAACTGTCTCCAGTTACACACGTTATTTATAACAGCTTTTTCCTTGACAAGTTAAGGTCGTAAAGATTGAAAAAAAGGTAGCACCATTGTGTTTGCTTAGCGTTCCGTTCCAAGTTCAAAGATTTAGTGAGATCTGTTGCCTTTTGTAAACTGAGAACTTTGAATTGAACGACCGACTCCAATGGGATTATAATTTCTAGATAAATTTGAACAACAAAAAGAGCACGTGCTTGATACGTTCTCATTGTTTAAACAATATTTTATGGTTGGACTGAAATACATGAAATAACGTCTCATGCTGATAAAGTGATAAGACGTGATTCTGCACATAATCACAACTAAAAGACAGTCGTCAATTTAATAAATATTATTCCTGATCACATTAATTTAATTATAGATGTAAACGTCTGAAACAGTAAACGAAATCCATATTTTCCCAAGTCGGTATCCTATCCGGAAGTGCAGCTGCTCGTGATGTTTTCCTTTGGAGATTTACCGTTAAAAAAATATGATCGCCGGTATTCTATAATGTCGGCTCATGGAACGGAACTTATATATAAGTTGTGCCCCGAACATTTTCTCAAAACTACAACACTCGACCACATACGCGATATAAATCACCGGGAAGTAAAGCACTCGGTGACAACAGCAGATTTCAGCGATACAAACTACCAGCACTACATTTGATGCGATAAAGCCTTCCCCGGGCAAAAGGACGGCATAATTTAGTATCTATATCTTTTCTGGTGGCGCAAGAAATCCCACGGTCGGAGTTTTAGGGCCACCGAGAAAAAAAAATCCGGACGAGCCCTTCTGTTTATCTGCGGAATTCCTACAAATCCCGGACAGATTCCGGGGAGAAACTTTGAAATTTGCAATTAACCCCGGGAATTCTTAATCTTGGTAATTCATCCGAGTGGCGAGCCGGCAGCAAATAACGAATTAACTCAATAAGCTTTAAGGGGTATCGTTGTAAAGTATTGCGTAATGTAAAGACTGCGTTCCGGTTACTTAATTCGTCTTAATAAATATCTTTGAAAATACATGAAAGTACATCGTAAATCTCTACTTTTCTCTAAACGTGAAATAAATTTGTTTGCAATTAAAAATTCACAGAATGTGTAAATATAATCTACAGAATTGAGTTTTAAGGAAAACGAAAGTATTTCAAAAGTGTATGCGGCTCGAACTCTACCTTAATTTCAAGTGATGTTTGAAACTGTACAAACTTTTAAATATGACGGTAGAAATAGCATTCCTGTAAAAAAATCGTTTCGTTGATTCAATCATATTATTTATGATATGCGGAAAACTCATCAACTTATGGGTAAAGATGACTCTTTTTTGTGAGGGTCCCACTTCCAAAATGTTCCAATTTACCCTGAAAATAAAGTGGAGACCAAAAAAAACAATTTTTCGTGAGCCTAATGACTCCGCGACTTTCTTCTCAGAGTTGACTCTTTGAGTCGATTTACTCATGAGTTACCCAACTCAACTAATAGATGAGTACTAATAAAATATCCCTTCAAACACTCTCGCCAACTTCTAAAAAATTATAAGCAGCAATATAAAGCAGAATAGAAAATCTTCAAAAAGCTGAAAACGATCTCCAATATCTTAAAAATTGACTTCTTTATTAAAATGTTACAATTTTGATGTTTTTTGTTGAAATTATTGACCGTTTTTTAAATCGCATAAAATCAAATGAAGCGTTTGGCAGTTATTTTGAATTTTTTTAAAAGTGCTTGTAGTTTGTGCTAATTTCACGAAAAAAAAAATTATAATCCGTTTCAAATTACACCAAACTTTCCAGTTTTTTTTATTTTTCCGAAAAAGCGTTTGACAGGTATGAAATTAAAAAAAAATCCAACTTTAAATCTTCGGATTTTGAAAACATGCAATTTAGATTTTTTTCCGTTGATTTCACGAAAATATTTATTAACCCGTTTTTAAAATGCTCAAAATCTCTTCTATTTTTTGATGTTATAATCATCAGTTTCAAAAACCTTAACCACGATTTTTAAATCTTCGAATTTTAAGTCAGTGCGATTTTTGCAATTATTTGTGTTAATTTCACGATAAAAAAATGGTGATGTGGCCATCATGTTACTTTCTTCGACTTGATAGTATCATTTATATTTACACTTCCATCGTTTATTTTCAATTTAAATCATATTTTAAGTGTGCATCTAACGTTTCGTAGACTCTGATAAAACTGACGTTTAAATTATGAAAGATGGAAAAATTATACTTGAAATTCAAAAACTCGGTTTACTCAAAAACTAAAGGGGTTTCGAAAAAAACGTATTCTTCATAAATTGTTCATTTTGGCATTCTCTGCAATTATTATTAACATAAATTTGCTGTAACTATTAGCGTTTCATAATTGTATACCAAAAATTAAAAATAAAATTAATAATTTTTTTTCTCGAATAACAATGATTTTATGAAAAATATTTTCAAACCAAAGATGTTCGTTTTTTTGTTATCTTTAATATTTGCTTAACCTCTTAACGTCCGCAATTAGAAAAACCTGAGTAAAAAAAATTAATTTATGAAAAACGAGCTTATAATTCGGTTAAGAAAAAATAAATCAATGTTCCAAATCTGGAACAAATGTCCACAAATTTACAAATGAAAATCGACAAAACAATTTCTGTTTTTGTTAATACATAAGTATATATTACATTTCATGCAAAAAAAGTAAGTTTCAAGTCCACATCCGGGTTTTTTGCATCGTTGCCTTTCTTCTTTTTTTTCACATGGAAAGTGAGCAAATTTATCGGTGCGTATGTCAAATTGGGGTATGGGTTTTGTTTGGCTTCTTTTTTTTCGAATTCTCTTTCAACACTTCCACTGGGTATCGATGCTAAGCGAAGTACTATATTTCCACTGGCTCCTATATCTTCTTTCCCAGGCGATGGCAGTATCTTCCCAGTATAAACTTCAAAGTTATGGATCAACCCGTTACTGTCACATAAAACAAAGATCTTGTAACCCCATTTATTCTATTTTTTTGGATTGTATTGTTTCAGTGACGAGTTTCCTTTAAAAGGCAAAATTTGCTCATCTACACATAACATTTGTGGTTTTACTTGGTTTGCAAATTTTTGCTGTAGATTGTCTAGAAAAGGTCTTACTTTGAACAATTTATCTCTGTTTACATCATTTCGGTCTTTTGGGAGGTTCGCGTTGTTATTGAAATGGAGATTCTTCTTTATTTGCTCCCACCTTTTTCTAGCCATACAAACGGAAACCTGTGATATTCTACAGGCGGAACTCCAATAAAATCGATGCCTCGCTAAACCAGATCAGTTTGAAACATCAAAGTTGACCTTCGTTTGACCTTGAAAATTAACGCCGAGGTTATTTTCAAGGTCACCAACATATCTCCCCCGCCGAACTCTGCAACTTTTACCTGAAAACTTTTTTGCCATGTTGCTCAGGTTTCGAGATATTTGGGGTGGCAGTTTAAAATGTAACACCCCGTAGAAATTACCCATATTTTAAATACTCAACTTTGTTTAGTTAATTTAGCCAATGCTCTTTTTTTTAAAGGAAGGATGTTTGATGGAATAGCGGGTTAATGAGAGTGAATGACTATATGGGAATTGGCGTAAGCGATTTGCTCTTCGGCCACTAACGTATATAAGTTTTTGAAGATTTCATTTTAAAATGCTCTTTAATGGAAATTAAATTATTGAAGTACACAAGTAAAGACTCTAATTTGAATTTTCTTTTGCACACACACTGCCCACGTATAAAAATATTCTGCAGAAAATATATTAACACAAATATCCCTGGAATAATCCCAGTATTAACGGCTACAGGTGCAGAATACCTGTACACTTTATTAAAAACGGTTCATTCCGAGTACACGGTCGCAGTTTGCGACCGCAAAACGAACAACACAATTACACCTTGAAACAATTCCCATTCGGAGGCAACGAGCCGAAAGCTAGAACTTTAATTTCCCATTTCAATTTCTGTTATTTTCAATTACAAATTATTGATCGCCTCCGGACGGTAAACTTTCGTAATTTAATTCCAGAATCTGTTATTATACACATTAATTGAAACCAATTAAATATCTTCTAAAAAGTCTTATTTTTGTTTCGTGCGCAAATTCTAAAATCCTGTTTTATACTGAAACCGATTACATTTTTTTCAACGGTAATTACAATATTAAATTGTTTTGTTTATTTATTATTGAACCGAATAAATGTATTTGTTAGGATGAAAGTTCACTAGCTAAAGTGGCTTCCAGTAATACCAAATAATGTATTATGTTATACACTGTGTTCGTGATAGCTGTTTGAATTTCTCGCTCCTAAAAAAAACTTTTAATGTTGGTACTTACCAGTGGCAGGACTATTAGGGAATTTATTTTGAACTAAACTATAACAGATGTTCAAAGTGTTGCCCATTTTGATCCAAACACAAATTTACCCGGCGTTTCATGTTGTTGAAGACATTTTGTAGAATTTCAGGTGTAACATTGTGCACCGCTTCTGTTATTGTATTGCGCAGTTCTTGTAAAGTGTGGAGTCGATCAGTATACACTTTATTTTTTAAATATCCGAACATAAAATAGTCCAGCGGTGTCTAATCTGGTGAGCGAGGTGGCCATAGATCTTTGCTAATTAACCTATCTCCGAAGAACTGCCGCAGGTGATTTAATGTTGCATTTGCAGTATGCGCAGTACCTCCGTCCTGCTGAAAGTAACCTTGCTGCAATTCATCATCATGAAGTTGTTCGATAGAAGGATTCAAGAGTAATTCCCGATAGCGAGCTGCGTTAATATTACCATTAACAAAAATAGGGCCATAGATTCTCCTTCGGGACATTGCCAGCCATACACAAACCTTCTGAGGATGTAACGGAACCTCAACAAATATATGGGGGTTTTCTGCAGCTCACACTCTATGGTTTTGCGAGTTCACATAGCCGCTAAGGTGAAACCAAGCTTCGTCACTGTAAAACGTTAAATCTAACAAATCGTCATCATTCAGGAACTCATTAAACCAATTGCAATACTGCACTCGGCGAGGATAATCAGGTGGCAGCAACTGTTAAGTTGCAGTTACCTTGTACGGGTGTAAATGTAAAAATTTGTTGCAAGCCCTCTGACGATAAATTTGTCTGAGCAGACAAACATCGGAGCGATTTCTTCGGACTCACATCTAGTCTTTGTTGAATATCTTCAACGACTGCTTCCGTAAGGACAGTAGGTCGGCCTGTAGATTTTCCTTTGGAAACGCTGCTGGTTTCATGGAATCTGGTAACAATACGGCACAAAGTAATTGTAACCAAACTCAACATCAGGAAACTGCTCATGAAATTATTCCTCGCAATTTTGATAGGAATAATTCCAACTCCCTTCTGCGTTGCGTGTCCCTGTTCGAAAATATGCTTCAAGGATAAACCTGTTGTGGTGATCTTCGAATGGCATTCTTAACCTAAAATCACATTTCATAATTAAGATTTGCATGTGTTAATGCGGTTATTTTTGAACTTACCAATAAAATATCTACAGTAAGATGAGATGGTATAAAACGTAAATGTTAAACTAATTATCTATAAAGCACACGCACACACGATCGCACTGACGGTTAATTCTGCGGGCGCTAATGATCGATTTGACACTCGCACGCAAAGTACCAACATTGCAATATGAAAAACAACGCGCCAAATTCAAATGCCTATCAAACAATGTTGAACGCAGGGTAAAATAATGTACTGTAAATAATTGCCAATAAATGTATTTTTCTACTTCCGTTATAAAATGTACAGTTTTTTTCATTAATTTGGGTTCTTAAAATATGTGATTCTTGAACTCTACAAATAGCGTGAAAAAAAGTGCCAAAACGGTTCATTTTTTCACTGTTGCGTGAAAAAAAGTGTCGTAACGGTTCATTTTTTAACGCTACTACAAAATTGTTTGCGCAAAGTCTGTCATGAACGCTTTGCAACACGCCGTGAGTTCCGCCGATAAATGTCAAACATTCGTTTCCGATCAAGAAAACTTGATGATTATTATTGTTTTCATTAAAAAAAAATGTATGATTACTTATAAAAATTGATTAAGGTTTTATCCAATTTATTTAAAGTTACGGACGTACAAAAATTTTTGTATGAAACTCGAGAGTAAAGCAACTTTTTTTCACTTGTAGGAATTGCCTCACTCGCTTTCGGCTCGTGTGGCAATCTTTCCTACTCGTGAAAAAAAAGTATTACTCACTTGTTGCATAAATAACTATTATCTACGCTCGCACTTTTTTCGTTGCAAAAGTGACTTTTTAGAACACCAGTGCTTTTTTATGTTTTTATGGCACGGAAATGTCAAATTTGACATATTAAAATATTATAGCACAAAATTTCAACGAAAACTTGTTCCTCGCTCGCGTTTTTAAACGCCAATTCGTGCAATAAAGAATCACTTTTTACAGTTGTACCGTAAATAACTATTATTTGTTGTATTTGGTTCTCGTTTAGCACGTGGTGAAAATTTTTAAATATTTAGAATTCAGGGTTCCTCCGAATAAATGCATGTTAAAAGCCATTTTTTATACTAAAAATATTAAATTACAATGACACATCTTTCAGTCCTGTATTTTGTATATTACATTATTCTTTTCTAATGGCGAACTTTCAAAAAACAGCAAATCATTTAATGTGAAACGGATAAAAGAATGTATTGAATTGTGTTTTTAATGTTAATGCGTTTTATCGTAAAGATATCGTTTAGCCATTGACACCCTTCTTCGAAGATTATCTTTAGACGGCATATCAAGTTAATCCCTGTGAAAATCCCCCTCGAAGAAGGGTCGTAGGACGCCACTTTAGCCCTCTCACGCCTTTATCCCGATGAAAGACACAACACCATAACACCATCGCAGCCACTTGAGCGTTTTCGCCTCAATAAAATATGAAACTTTAAAAACTGTTTATGTTTCGCCGCAGTTACATTTGCATATTATTATACGTAGCGTGTTTGAGTTTTAAGTTTCTAAATATTTTATTAGATAAAGTATTAAAAATGAATTACAATTTATTACAATGTTTTATCCTTTAGTCTGTCATATTTTATTACCAATAAGTTTAGCTATTAGTTTTACACCTTCTTTAATAATTCAGTAACAATAAGTTTAGTTTTGCGCGTTGATATATTTTATTTAAAGTAAGACATAAAAATAAATGATAAAAAATAATTCCTTTAATTTCATCCGGTTTAGAGTAATTTTAAATCCATTAAGCATTTGATTAGACATTGTAACATTACAACATTAAATTTATAGCAGGATTTGACACAAAGTAGCAATATGGAATATGTAACATGCCTGTGATATGAAGGATTACATTAATGCATCCTAATTGTAGGTATAATGATAATCTCATCAAAGGCGACATAATATACCGCATGCTGTAAATACAAGTACCTCATAAATCTTCATAACTTCTATTTACGCAAACAAGCAACAATTTAATAATAATAAACGTTACAGATCATGCACAGCGGGTTTTAAGCATTTTTTGGATACATATTTTTTATCAACTCTTATTCTTTGTAAAAATTGCAATTCGAAATTTCTTAATGGATTGAACTGTGATAATTAAACTAGAGAACTAATACTGCAACTAAAATGCTTTATTATTACAGATCAATTATATGTATCATATTGTATAGATTATGCAGATTCTATGATTAATTAATTAATTTCTCACTTAACACATGGTGAAACGTATGTATTTTTTTGATTTATTAAAACACTTTTTTGTGTTTGTTTCACTGAGAGAAAAATAATAAAAAACACTTAAACATTTTAATCAATCAGAATTATGCAGATTCGTTAAAGTAGAAGAGTAAACAAAAAAATGTAATGTGTGATGATGGTATTTGATCAATTATTAAAAAAAATTATAAACTTCGTACGAGATCTAAAATAACAACTTGAGATGCACCACTTTCTCTTATGAAGGAAGGAAGTGTTGGGCAACTGCTTTCTTCTGCAAACTTTTAAAAATCGCCGCTGTACTTAATTAAAAATTAGCACCAATTATGACAATCATATCGTATGTTCATTAAAAAAAACCTCAAGTGTGCCATAGTTTTTTTTTAATGAACATACTTTATTTTTATAATTAATGATAAAGGCCTTATTATAAGTTTATTAAGTGATCTAATTAAAATTGAATATCAATTGTTTCCATTGATTGCATAAACAATATTCAGTGACCAACAAGTAGATGAATCCTGGGGAAACAATTTATCAAGTGGCTGCTGGAAAAAAATAGAATTTAAGTAGTCTCAGTCTAAATAAAAATCCCCGTAAAATATCGTCGTGGGTAGAAGGGCGTCGGGGCGGTTTTGATGGATGTTTTTCGGATGGTGCCTCCCTCGGGCTCCCCGCCGTTATTAAAAAAAATATATATGAAAAAGACGCGCCCTCACTCGACCCACGCAGAAATTAATAATAAATTTTCCTGGCACATTCATCACCTCCCAGTCACGGTGTTTCGCTATTATTTAAAATGTTTGACTGGAGGTAAATAATTAAATTCATTTGCGGTGAATGTGTATTCCGCACGAACATTAAAAAAAAAATTGTATCCGCATTAAGCTCGCTTGAGTACCTTGAGATATACCAGAATTGGTATTGAATTATTCACCAAAAGATGCTAATTTTTAGGTATTGTTTTCAGATTTTAAAATCGGGCTGAAGTTGATCATGTGGACTAGGAATGCTGATTAACCTCCCTGATAACAATCATCCATTTTCGGACGGGTAAGTGTTTGAGTTTTGAGTATGAGTTTATGTATTTAAATATCAAAAAGCACCAACATGTATTCTATATTTCTGAATTGATTTCCACTTCTATGAAGAATGAATTTAATCGAATATATCAATATATCATTTACGAAATTATTCGTATATGATTGGATCAAACGTGTGAACTGAAGTTGCCTGCCTTCTGGCAGCGTCCCATCCTAGCAAGCTGGAGGTTGTTCGATCCCTGCCAGAAGCATAAACGGACATTTCTGTTTTCCATGTGTAACATCGTGTTTTATTTGAAATTTTATGTATAAAATCCCTTTCTAAAGCTAAATATTCGCAGCGCCAATATTTTTCAACAATTGCAATGATATAGAATTTGGTAGGTGTGGCGTTTTAAATATTAAATAAAATAATGAAAAATTAAAATTGTTATTATGATCAATGATGGCTTTTGAAAATTAAAAAAAAAGTCGATTTTTTTCAGACATTGATCGGCCGTAGCGGCTAAACGAAAACTCCAAATTGAACGCGGATTTCAAATCTGTGCTCCTTGTGTGAGAATTAGTCGGATTAAATTAAAATTGGACATTTAAATTTTTTGACGAAAACCTGAAAAACTACCTTTTGCTCAAAAATTGGCTTTGAAATAATTTTATAAAGAAACAACCGGTTCGATTCGGTGTTTCTACACATCACTGGAAAGATCCGTTCAAGAGGCCTCGGAAAATGTATTTTCGCAAGAACAAATGTCAATTTGAAGCCCGTGACGCGTCAGCAAAGAAAACTCGAAAATGGAAAAAATTGAAAAAATCAACTCTTTTAATAATCGTCGTAGACCCTTATGTAATATTATAATAAAACACTTTTAACTTTGTTTTGTATAACTTATATATTTATTTTTGTGACTTAAGTTTCGGTAATCACAAAAATAAATATATAAGTTATACAAAACAAAGTTAAAAGTGTTTTATTATAATATTTAAAATGTATAACGAAGTAGAAGCATCCAGCATAAACAATACCTTATGTAATACCTTTTTCTTCATGAGAAGAACCAGTCAAATCGATTGGCGCTAAAAAATTCACCATGAACAAAATTTTTTTCAAAAAAGTCGATTTTTACAGACTTTTATCGGCCGTAGCGACTAAACTAAGACTTTAAATTGAACGCGGATTTCAAATCTGTGCTCCTTATGTGTAAATTAGTCGGTTTTAATTTTAATTGGTAATTTTTAATTTTTGACGAAAACCTTTAAAATAATGAAAAATTAAAATTGTTATTATGATCAACGATGGCTTAAGGAACTGATGAGGGAACAATATTTATTGTTTACATTAATATTGTTATATTTGCCACCGCTGGCAATGTCCATTTCTTGTCGGTGTTAAAGCCACCCGGATTTCGATTAGTACAGCATTGAGGCAATAGATTCCGCCACTTTGGAATACTTATATTCCAATAGAAATCTCCGTTTCCCCATCAGCAACTAACTACACTGATGAGACCTGAAAGGTCGAAACCGGTCTGTAGGTGTTCTGATGGGGGAACAATATTTAATTTTTTGAGTTTTGTATAGTTTGCGGTGATATTTCTTGAACTGCCATCATAATTCTATCTTCCAACTCTTCTAACGACTGGGGTTTGGTTTATGAAGTAGCGTAAGAAGTGGGCGGGGCGATGAGGGTGGACCACATCGGGCGGCATATGTTTTGGGGCGGCGTTTTTTATATTTCTGTCTAAATTCTATAAAAGTAAATCATGTAATGAGCAAGCAAAAGACATCTCGACACGCCGTATACTCGAAGAAAGGGGTGCGGTTGTTTTCCTGGAGCCGCGCTTGTATTTTATGTTTTGTATGAGCGCTGACACCAGCGCCAGCTCTAGGCAGTGTTGCCAACTGGACAAAAATGTTTCGTTTCGAGAGAATTTCAATAGGGGAAAACATCATAAATGAAAAGATCCATTCAAGACGCCTCGAAAAATTTACTTTCGCAAGAACAAATGTCAATTTGAAGCGCGTGACGCATCAACTAGTGATGAGATAAACGGTTATTTTCCAGTAACGGTTATAACAGTTACTGTTACTACAAAGTAACTAGTTATTTAAACGGTTATTTAGTAACCGTTATTTAAAGTAACCTCAGAGAACTTGATGTATATTTTTTGTATATATTTTAAGGTTAAATCAAATAAGAAAACTGTAACTAAGAAATATTTGTATAATCTAAGTAACAAATTTGACTATGTTACATTATATTTTTTTATAATTGTTATTTAAAAAAAGAAGCATATCCTCCTTTAAAGGAACCTAAAATACACAATTTATCTCTTGCCAAACGTGATAGATGGGGAAATATTTGGAAATTTTCTCTCCACCATTTTATCGGATCCTCGGCCAGTGGTAAAATATCATCATCCTGAATCCCTATATCCCTCGCGATTTCAGGGTACCTCTTGGTTTTGTGCAAGCTAGCATCTTATTATCGGTTCCATGATCGCTGAATAAATGGATTACTCTCTCTCGCTTCTGTAACCGGCCATAATGTGAAATTTTCCAAAACGTAAATTATGTCAGTACCAATATAAAATGTAAACGAATCACCTCGAGATGGCATATGCGTCCTGATTCCGAATCAGAACGTCTGACGCACTATTATTTTAACGTTTGCATATCATTAAATCACATTTCAGTAATCGTGTTATTGAAGCAACGGTTCCGAGGCGTCACATGTTATTTTCTACTCGTTATTTTCTAAAAGAGTTAATATTATTAAGAAGTTATTCGTTATTAAATCGGTTATAAGTTACTAAGTAGTGATTCGTTATTGAAACATTTATACGTTACTAAGAAGTGATTCGTTACTGTATCGGTTATAAGTTACTAGAAAGTTAAATGTTATTAAGAAGTGATTCATTATTGAATCAGTTATAAGTTACTAAGAAGTGATTTGTTATTGAATCGTTCTCCTTTAATAATAAGCCTAATTATAAATGAAAAATACAAAATCCTTTAGGATGATTTTATACAAATTAAAAATGCAGTATTAACAACTAGCAATAAAAATGGTGATGTGGCCATCATGTTACTTTCTCCGACTAGATATCATTTATATTTACGCTTTCATGGTTTATTTTCAATTTAAATCATATTTTAAATACACATCGAACATTTCATAGACTCGGATAAAACTGACGTTTAAAACGTCAAAATTATGAAAGGTGGAAAAATTGTACTTCAAATTGAAAACTCAGTTTACTTAAAAACTAAAGGGATTTCGAAAAAAACGAATTCTTTATAAGTTGCTTATTTTAGCATTCTCTACAATTATTATTAACATAAATTTGCTGTAATTATTATAGTTATATAATTATAAACCAAAAATGAAAAAAAAATAATACATTTTTTTCTCGAATAAAAATAATTTTATGAAAAATGTTTTCAAGCAAAAGATGTGTGTAACTGTGTTGTAATTAAATGTTGATGTATTTCTACTGGTTAAACTTAAACATTATATTGTAATATTAATCGTGTTTAACAGTTTTCTATTACCCATATGATTATGAATAAGCTAGCAGTTAACATAAAGAAATTATTAAATAACCGTTGAGTAAAATCACCGTTAGTGGGATTTTTCGATAACGGTTACTGTTATTATTTCGTAGTAACAGTTACAAAGTATCAGTTAGTGAAAAAAAACGCCCATCACTAGCGTCAGCAAAGAAAACTCGAAAATTGAAAAAATCAACTCTTAATAATCGTCGTAGACCCTTATGTAATACCTTGTTCTTCATCAGAAGAACGAGCTAAATCAATTGGCGTTAAGAAATTTCATTCAGGAAAAAATGCAAAAAAATTGGCAAGTCACCATGAATTTTCAAAAAAAGTCGTTTTTTTTCAGACTTTGAACGGCCGTAGCGGCTAAACGAAAACTCCAAATTGAACGCGGTTTTCAAATCTGTGCTCCTTGTGAGTAAATTAGTCGGTTTAAATTTTAATTGGTGATTTTTAATTTTTGACGAAAACTTGAAAAAGTACAGCTGTTACAGCCCTTGGAACTTTTGCACAAAAAATGCAACTTTTTAAATAATTATCGTGGACAATGGTCCACGATAATATACATCAATGGATGTATATCTTCTTTTTCATCAGAAAAATTGATTGCCGTTAGAAAATTTCAGCTAGCTTCAATAGCAAAAAAATTAGCTAGTCACCATGAACATTAGACTGGTTATAGCATATATGGGGGAGTTTCGAAGTATGCGAAAATCAAAGGGACAACCCAGAAACTTGTTTGTATAGATAAACAACGTTGTGACCTAATCCTTCATCGACGGTAATTAGAAGATGCGCGGCATTTCTGTCATTTATTTTACACTTGCCTAAAGCAAATGAGATCCCTTCACTGATAAATGCTATGCTTGTGGTTATGGTTCTATTTCCAAAATTACTCAAAATTCAATCGAGATTATGTTTTCCTCAAAAGGTAGATCCATACCAACGTCAAATTTTACATACATTTTATTTCAATAGCACGCGAAACTATGAAAAATTGTAATTTGAATGGTTTCAAATAAATACAAAAATAATTGCCATCGATTTCAAACTTTCTAAAATAACTCAAAATACATTAGAAATTATGATTTCGGAATAATCTGGATACACACCAAAACCAAATTTTGTGTACTTTTATTTGAACATCGCACGAAATTATGGAAAATTGTAATTATTTTAATGCTCTCAAACAAATACAAAAACAATTGTTGTAGACTTAAAATTTTCTAAAATTACTTAGAAATGATTAGAAATTATTATTATGTGAAAAATCAGCAGATTTTATGTAATTAGTTATCACGAAAAATCGTGAAAAATTGTTATAATTTCTTGTGGCTTTAAATAAAAATAAAGACAATTGCCATCAATTCAAAACTTTCCAAAATTACTCAAAAATCATTCGAAATTACGATTTTGGGAAAATCTGGATACACACCTGAACCAAATTTTGTGATACTTCTATTCGAACAGCGCGTGAAATTATGAAAATTGTAATAATATTAATGCTCTCAGAAAAATACAAAAACAATTGTTGTGGACTCAAAATTTTCTAAAATTACTCAAAAAAACATAGAGATTATTATTAAGTAAACAAATACTTACACACCATCACCAGATTTTGTGATAATTTCTTGTAATCAGTGCGAATAATCGGAAAAAGATTGTTATAATTTTGGTGGCTTGAAATAAATATAAAAACAACTGCCAACGATTTAAAACCTTCCAAAATAACTATAAATAAAAATTTATTCGAAATTATGATTTTGGGAAAATCTGAATAAAAATCAAAACCAATTTTTTACTTGAACAGCACGCGAACTTATGAAACATTTTGATTTTATTGCTCTCATGAATATATAAAAACAATTGTCAAACAAAAACATAAAATTTTCCGAAATTACTCAAAAATCATTTGTGATTATTATTATGCGGAAAACTGCTTATACACCATCACCAGATGTTGTCATAATTTCATGTAATCACTGCAAAAAATTGCAAAAAATTGTCATAATTTTGGTGGTTTGAAATAAATATAAAAATCGATTTGAAACTTTCATAAAAAACTCAAAATTCATTCGACATGAAGATTTTGGAAAAAGCTGGACACACACCTTGATCAAATTGTGTGATACAATGTTTTGAACAGAGCTCGAAATTATGAAAAATTATATTAATTCTATAAATATAAAAATATATAAGAACTTGGCTGAAAGACTTAGGTCGCTGGCCCATTGTATTCCTCTAAGGAGGGCAATATATAAGAACAATTGTTTTTCTTTTACTTGAATTTTCAATTTTTTGGTCACCATTTTTTATTTCCAGACCGGGATTTTTTATTTTTTGGCTCATATTTAAGATCTTTGGCCTGTTTTTTTCGATTTTTTACTAATTTCTTGTCTTTTCTGATAATTCAGTCGAAATATTGTTTATTTTGGCCTGAATTTTCAATTTTCTGGTCCGTATTTTTTATTTTTAGGCTCGAATTTCTTATTTTTGGCCCTATAGTTGAATTTGTAACCTGAATGATTGATTATTGTGTCTACATTTTTTATTTTTAAACCAGAGTTTTCTAGTTTTGGTCAAAATTTTTGATTTTTTGGTCCCGATTGTGGATTTTTTTAGTATATATTTCTGATTTTTGACCTGTATTTTCGATTTTGTTGTCTAAATTCAACTCTTCTGTCCTACATTTTCTTTATTTTGACAGAAAATTTTGATTTGTTTGGTCTGCATTTTCTATTTTTAGGCCCGAATCAAAATGTTTGATGTTTGGCCACGATTGTTGATTTTTCATTTTTTTTTGCCTCTATTTTAGATTTTTTACTTGCATTTTTGACATTGCGGTATAAATATTTCCTTATTTTGACTGAAATTTTGTTCAATTTTTTTAATCTGCGTTTTTGATTTTTAGTCCAGAATTTTCGACTTTGGACTAAATTTATGATTTTCTTCATATTTTTAAGATTTTTTAACTTGAATGATTGATTTTGTTGGGTGATTTTATTGTTTATTTTCTGGCTATTATTTCCGAGTTTCTGGCCAGAAATTTACTTTTAAGAATTATTTTAGGGGTAAAAATGGCAAATTAATTTTCCTTTACATGAATTCTCAAGTTTTCGGTCTGCATTTTTTACTTTTAGTCCAGGGTTTTTGATTTTTCGATCGATATTTTATATCTTTGGCTTGTAATTTCGTAAAATATTGATAACTTCGTCAATTTTAGTCCAATTTCAACAAATAAACACGTTTTGGATTCACATTAACGTCCTCTATCGACATAATATATAATTTGGCCATTAGGGTGGACAAAAATGAAAAAAAGGGAATAAACCGACTTTTTCAAATTTTAGAGGGCTAGGGCTCGGTTACGTAATGTTCGATATGGCTCAAAATTTACGGTTATTAGTTTTTCATCTATACGAACAAGTTTCCGGGTTGTCCCGTTAATTTTCATATACTTCTAAAATAAGAACCACTCTAATGAACATTTTAGAAAATTAAAAAAAAAATGATTTTCAGACTTTGATCGGCCGTAGCGGCTAAACGAAAACTCCAAATTGAACGCGGTTTGCTAATCTGAGCTCCTCGTACGTCAATTAGTTGGATAAGAGATTTTTAATTTTTGACGAAAACATGAAAAAATACACGAGTAAACCCGTCGGAACTTGTTAAAAAATGTAACTTTCTTAATAATCATCGTAGACTATTAAAGTATACCTTCTTTTCACCAGAAAAACAGGAGAAATTGATTGCCGTTAAAAAATTTCAGCTATCTTCAATAGCAAAAAAAATAGCTAGTCACACATGAACATGTTAGAAAATTTCAGTATGGGCGGAGTCTTCCGTGTACAGATGGTTCAAACACCCTGTATATTTTTAATATTGTAAAACTCTCCCCATACATATTCCTAGAAAATAATTTAAAATAATCGAAACTAGTCGGAATAATGTTAAAAATTTGTGACACAAATAAAATGCCTTCTATTATTAATATAACAAATTGTTATTACTATTTTAGAGATAGTCAAAATAATTGTTTGTGCAAATATCAGATTTCGTCGCCAGGGTTATATAAAACAAGAGACACCTGCAGACGGCGTAAACGTTTACTGGAGGAGGCCGCAAATTTCTGGTATATAAATAACAGCCCTGCCAGGCTGCTTTCTTGCCACGCCGATGAGTCGTTAGAGAAAATTAATTAGCATGATGAAAAAGGCACATAAATCACTTATCGTGAGTATGGAGAGCAATTTATTTTATGTCTCGTAAAAATATTCATTAATTAGGGCAAATTTTATTTTATTAACGAACATTAAAAAAAAAAACGTTGCGTTTTTTTAATAGCGTAATATCCCCTTTATGTATTGTTTGTTAAATGTTTAAATATTTTAAGGAAATTGAAGATATAAAAACAATTTCTTATGGCAATGTCCATATCTTGTCGGTGTTAAAGTCACCCGGATTTGGTTCAGTACAGCATTCAGGCAATAGATTCCGCCACTTTGGCGTTTCTACCTTTAATTTCTTACTTTTTACTAAGTTTATACTTCTCCAGCAATGAGCTGTTATTATTTTAGGGATTTTCAGTTATGATCATGTCTGAATTAAAAGCTTCTACATCAAAAAATTGTTTCAAATATTGCTCTAAATCTTTTCCAGACTTTTTATCATTAGTTTAAGAGTCCTTGATGAATGACTTAGGACAACATTTGAAACCATTTTATGAATCGTTTATGAGATTGAGTGCAATATTTTGAAAAATTCTTCTAAATGAAAAGGTAAATGTGTAATAAGACCGCAGAGGGCAGTAAGACCGATGGTCAATAGCCCAGAGAGACAAACAGATTTCTAAAATTTATGTATATTTTGTATTTTCGTATATTTTTTTCAAATCCCATGGAGATGCGAAGCCAATAAAAAATTGATATACATGCGTAAAATATCGATATAGAAAAATATTTTAACAGTGGTTTTGTGATGCAAATTATCGTCGAGCCAGAGGCGGGAGAAGTCTTGCAGAAGGACGCGATCGGCAGGAGTGAAAAGTTGAAGCTGCGCCCTTGAATGATGATGTGGGGATATGCGAATAGATCAAAGCCGAATCTATATTCCCCGACATCGATAATCGAACACACACACACACACACACACACACAAATTCATCCAGGAGGGCAACGGAGAACTCCATCCCTCTTCACCTATTTGCCTCTTCAGATATTCGGCTTGCGTGCCGGATTCCATTCTCTGGAGGTTGATGTTTCAGGATGCCCGCGTGTGTGATACGAGGATATAAAAGCCAAAAAAAAAATATATATAGACGAAAAATATCAAACGCTAATCCGAAATAACGGACTTTTATTGTATCCGGTCTGTTTTCAGAAAGGGTTACAGTTTCCTTTTTTACGGTCGACACATTCCGACAAAGTGCCGGGACGAATGGCGCCTCGTAAAATGGGCAGTCGCGGGACCGTCGGGATTTTAATTAGGAGATTTCACCTGGACTGTAAAAACGAAAAGGAGATTGTTACAATTTTTATATTTTATTCGTGCGGGTGAATAAAACGCGTTTTATTTATAGAAGGCCTCGTTTTAAAACCTTTCGTATCGACTATTTATATCTTTATATCTGTAACCAAGTATTAAAGTTGAAAAGAAAACATAATCATAGAAAGAATTGTGGATATAACTTTCTCGGATTTAATGGCATCAAAATTATTTTTATGATATTTTTATCGATTTTTTTTTTCGAAAACAAAAACTTGTTTTTAAGTAGTTAATTTTGGTATTTACTGCAATCTTTCATTATTTCATAATCAAACACAGAAAGTCAAATTCTTCATTAAATGTATTTATTTACAAAAATCTATATAAAAATGTTGAACTGCACATGAAATATATTTATTTACAAAGATGTGCAGTTCTTTATTATGTTCAAAAATTTTACCAAAATTTTTGTATAATTGTTAAAAACGGAAAACTCTACCTTTCCAAATGTAGAAACTCTAACCACTCACATTTGATATTAAATTTCCAATCATTAAACTTTGATAAAATTATTATTCAGAGACAGATTCAATCTATCCCAACTAAGGGTTTACATTTTCACTCCCACGTTCCCAATACACCCTTCCCATATTCCCATTGTTTCCCAATGACGGTGATGTTATCGTTTATTCTAAATTTTACATGTGTCTTCTCATCCGAGCAGAAGGGGTTTCGCCCCGGGCGTCGGAGGAGCTGCGGCAAGAAAAAAGATTCCTCTCTGAAAATAACATTTATTAAGCGACGTCCCTGTAATTCACGAGCACGTGAGATTTTTTCGATGCCACAAATTTTTCATAGCATTCTATAAATGCCAGAAAGGCTCCGATATCGGGGGCCTCCTCACGTGTGTGTATATAATTTAAGAGGTTCCGCGATTTAGCGCTCACGCATTCCTTCTGGCCTCAAAAGAATTCTCCGCAGAGATAAATTGGTACTCAATTTCAAATTCCGCCGAGATAACTTTTGCAACAGTGGCAATTTCCTGTGGATAAAAAAAGTCCCACCGTGGCACATGAGATAAAGGGAGATATATAGCTCTTCTAATATATTTTAAATCGTTTCATTAGATATTTATGTTGTAGATCCTGCAAAACAATATAACTAGTATATGCATCAGTTAATTCTAAATTTCAAATTCTTTAATTAAACATTTCCCTTCCTTGATTCCAAATAATTTGAATGTTTTTCTCAAAAACAATTCAAAAGCAAAGCTATACCGATAAAATATATACAGGGCTTTTATTTTAACACTGAACACACCTATGTTCAATCGTAAAATAATCACATCATCGCATGGAATTTAATTGAAATTATATGCAACCAAGTAAACAGGTGATGGTGACGCACCTTAAGGCATTACAAATAAAGTTAGACTAACCCTTTCGGCCCTGGTGATGGCAATTTCCACCGCAACATTTACATGTCTCTACTTTTGCTGTTTATCACTAGATGTCACTTCAACAAAGCCTCACTAATTAATTCCTATACTAATTATGCAAATGAGTTCAAATTTGGTATTTATTGGCCTTAAAAAGCTCCCCATCAATAATTATTAACAAACATTTTTTTTTCAAATTTAAAAATCCAGGGCTGAAAGGGTTAATCAAATTAAATACGGTTTCATAGAATTTTTCAATTTCCATTTTCAATGGCAATCTTTGGACGACGAATAATTGATATGGTTCACCGTCTCTGACCTAAACCCCTATCGCACTGTCACGTGATAATAGGTGCATCCAAGCATGATATCACGGTTTTAAAATCAAACCGTGACAGCACGTAAGCTCACGTGACGTGATAGCAGTCTGTTTGTGCCTTTGGCGCAGTTGGGCAAAATAACCGTCTCTGCCTAAACCCCTATCGCACTGTCACGTGATAATATTGTGCTTCCACGGTTTAAAAATCTCAAAGTGACGGCACGTGAAATCATGTGACGTCATAACAGTCTGTATGTGTCTTCAGTAGTTGGGCAAAATATAAATTCGGGATTTAATTTTTAATTGAAAATTTCTTTTCAGTTGATTAAAATTTTATCTGCAAATACAAGTGGCCCCACCTTTAAAAATCTGTTTGAAAATAATCAGCCTTCTATATTTTAAAAGAATTATTGGAAAATCTTTGCTGAAAACAAAATGGCATTAATTGGAACTCAGAATTTTTAATTATTAAAAATTGCACAACTTTACTTTTCAGTTGATTAAAATTATTTCTGTCAATGGAACCGGTCTTGGCTGCTAAAATCAATTTGGAAATGATCAGCCTTCTACGTCTTAAAAGAATCACCGAAAAATCTTGGCTGAAAACAAAATGGCGTCGGTTGAAAGTCAGAATTTTTGAATTGAAAATTAGTTAAAACTAGTTTCCTGCTAATAAAAATTGTTTCTGCCATTGCAACTTACTTTAATCATCAAAATCGCTTTAGAAGTAAACATGTTTTAAAAGGGTTTTTGAAAAATCTTTGCTGAGAGCAAAATGGCATCAATTGAAACTCAGAATTTTGAATTATTTAAAATTGCACAATTTTACTTTTCAGTTGATTAAAATCATTTCTGTCAATGCAACCGGTCCTAGCTGTTAAAATCGATTTGGAAATGAACAGCCTTCTATGTGTTAAAAGAATATCCGAAAAATCTTGGCTGAAAACAAAATAGCGTCGGTTGAAAGTCAGAATTTTTGAATTTAAAATTACTTAAAATTAGTTTCCTGCTAATAAAAATTGCTTCTGCCATTGCAACTTGCTTTAATCATCAAAATCGCTTTAGCAGTAAACACTGTTTAATTTTTTGCAAGAGTCATAGAAAAATCTGTTATGGGAACAAAATGGCGTCGGTTGAAAATTAGAATTTTTTAATTGAAAATTACTTAAAATTAGTTTCCTGCTAATAAAAATTGTTTCTGCCATTGCAACTTGCTTCAATCATCAAAAAGGCTTTAGCAGTAAACAGTGTTTATTTTTTTGCAAGAATCATAAAACAATCTTCGATGGGAACAAAATGGCGTCGGTTGAAAATTAGAATTTTTTTATTGAAAATTACTTAAAATTAGTTTCCTGCTGATAAAAATTGTTACTGCCATTGCAACTTGCTTTAATCATCAAAATCGCTTTAGCAGTAAACAGTGTTTAATTTTCTGCAAGAATCATAAAAAAATCTGTTATGGAAACAAAATGGCGTCGGTTGAAAATCAGAATTTTTTAATTGAAAATTACTTAAAATTAGTTTCCTGCTAATAAAAATTGTATATGCTATTGCAACTTGCTTTAATCATCAAAATCGCTTTAGCAGTAGACAGTGTTTAATTTTTTACAAGAATCATAAAAAAATCTGTAATGGGAACAAAATGGCGTCGGTTGAAAATCAGAATTTTTTAATTGAAAATTACTTAAAATTAGCTTCCTGCTATTGAAAATTGTTTCTGCTATTGCAACTGGCTTTAATCATCAAAATCGCTTTAGCAGTAAACAGTGTTTAATTTTTTGCGAGAATTATAAAAAAATCTGTTATGGGAAAAAATGGCGGCGGTTGAAAATTAGAATTTTTTAATTGAAAATTACTTAAAATTAGTTTCCTGCTAATAAAAAATGTATCTGCCACTGCAACTTGCTTTAATCGTCAAAATCGTTTTATGAGTAAACAGTGTTTAATTTTTTGCAAGAATCATAAAAAAATCTTTGATGGGAACAAAATGGCGTCGGTTGAAACTCAGAATTTTGAATTGAAAATTGCACAATATTAGTTTTCAGTTAATTGAAATTATGACTGCCAATGCAACTGGTCCTAGCTGTCAAAATCGGTTTGGAAATGATTAACCTTCTATGTTTTAAAAGAATAATTAAAAAATCTTTGCTGAAAACAAAATGGCGTCGGTTGACAATCAGAATTTTTTAATTGAAAATTACTTAAAATTAGTTACCTGCTAATAAAAGTCGTATCTAAAATTGCAACTTGCTGTAATCGTCAAAATTGATTTAGTAGTAAACAGTGTTTAATATTTTGCAAGAATCAGGAAAGAATCTTTAATGAGAACAAAATGGCGTCGGTTGAAACTCAGAATTTTGAATTGAAAATTGCACAATATCAGTTTTTAGTTAATTAAAATTATATCTGGTAATGCAACTGGTCCTAGCTGTCAAAATCGATTTGAAAATGATCAGCCTTCTATTTTTTTAAAGAATAATTAAAAAATCTTTGCTGAATACAAAATGGTGTCGGTTGAAAATCAAAATTTTTTAATTGAAAATTACTTAAAATTAGTTTCTTGCTAATAAAAATTGTATCTGCAATTTCAACTTGCTTTAATCGTCAAAATCGCTTTAGCGGTAAACAGTGTTTATTATTTTATAACAATCATAAAAAAATCTTTGAAGGGAACAAAATGGCGTCGTTGGAAACTCAGAATTTTGGATTGAAAATGGCACAATTTTAGTTTAGTTAATTAAAATTATATCTGCCAAAGCAACTGGTCCTAGCTATCAAAACTCGTTTGGTAAAAATGAGCCTTTCATGTTTAAAAAATAACTGAAAAATCTTTGCTGAATACAAAATAGCGTCGGTTGAAAATCAGAATTTTTGAATTGAAAATTACTTAAAAATAGTTTCCTGCTAATAAAAATTATATCTGCTATTGCAACTTGCCTTAATCGTCAAAATCGCTTTATCAGTAAACAGTGTTTAGTATTTTGCAAGAAAGAATCATAAAACAATCTTTGATGGAAACAAAATGGCGTCGGTTGAAACTCAGAATTTTGAATTGAAAATTTGACGATATTAGTTTTCAGTTAATTAAAATTATATCTGCCAATGGAACTGGTCCTAGCTGTCAAAGTCCGTTTGGAAATGATCAGCCTTCTATGTTTTAAAAGAGTAATTAAAAAATCTTTGCTGAAAACAAAATGGCGTCGGTTAAAGTCAGAATTTTTTAATTAAAAATTACTTAAAATTAGTTTTCTGCTATTAAAAATTGTATCTGCCATTGCAACTTGCTTCAATCCTCAAAATCGCTTTAGCAGTAAACAGTGTTTAATATTTTGCAAGAATCATAAAAAAATCTTTGATTTAAACAAAATGGCGTCGGTTGAAACTCTAAATTTTGAATTGAAAATTGCACAATATTAGTTTTCGGTTAATTAAAATTATATCTGACAATTCAACGGATTCTAGTTGTCAAAATCGCTTTGGAAATGATCGCCTTCTATGTTTAAAAAAAATAATTAAAAAATCTATGCTGAAAACAAAATGGCGTCGGTGGAAACTCGGAATATTGAATTGAAAATTGCACAATATTATTTTTCAGTAAATTAAAATTATATTTGCAAATGCAACTCGTCAAAATCGGTTTTGAAATGATCGGCCTATGTTTTAACAGAATAATTAAAAAAAATTGATAAAAACAAAATGGCGTCGGTTGAAAGTCAGAATTTGTAAATTGAAAATTACTTAAAATTAGCTTCCTGCTAATAAAAATTAAATATTTGTATTCTTACTTCGGTGATGTAATACTTTTTTATTAACACAATTTTGACAATTAAATAGAACTAAGTAAGTATGGTTGCCCACCTATTAATGCGTTGATGTGATTATTTTACGATTGAACATAGGCATTAACAATCATATGTTCAGAGTTAAAATAAAAGCCCTGTATATGGCCAATGACTTAATTTTCTGTTTAATTATGTTGTAATAATCGATTTAAAAGCGAAGCTATACTGATCAGAGATACATCTCAAAATGCATATATGGATGGTGAAAAACTCAATTTTCAGTTTAATTATTATTTATTTTCTAAAAATCGATTCGGAAGTGAAGCTATTCTGATGAAAGATAAATCTCGAAACGAATATATAGATGGAAAATGATGAAAAATTCAGTGTCGCAACTTAATTATCTGTCTATTTATAATTTAATAAATCATTTTTCAGTTTAGTGTACTTTTTGTAAGCCATGTTCGAAATTACGAATTAATATTTGATTTAGATTTATCGTAGCTTTCCCAAATAACAGTGTTTTAATTTATTCACCGAAAATATGTTCGAATAAACGATTATACGAAACAAAGACACCATTGCTGAATACTTGTTTCAGAATACGGGTTTATTTATAAAATACGACGCGGTACGAGAGGGAAACGAATTTAGAATTTATCGTCTTGTAATCGGGGATGACATTGTTAAGGGTGGAGAAAAGGGATGGTTAAAAGGAGGAGAAACTGTTACAAGGCAATATATTACGGGGATTTAGGAAACGTGTACTTATTTTATATCAACATAAAAATATAAATTCCGGGCTGCTCTCCCCTTCAGCGCTTTATATATTTTTTTTTATCGGCTTTATGTCAATTCATATAAAATAATCCACTTATGGGAGGGTTCCGCTTCTTAATCGGAACTGACACTTTCTTGATGCTATTATTGCCATATAAAGGCGAAATTGACGCTCAAATGGTTTATTTAATTTGCTATCGTTATAAATAAAATTGGATTGAAAGTAAACTGAATCGATAGGTTAAGGGTCAGCTTTTTTGCGGTATATGGCAAAATCTATCTATTACCTTCTCTTCTGAACCATGAGATTATTGATAAACAGGACAGCACGTGAACGGTATGTTGCCAAAGGTACATTTCTTTTGAATGGCTCCTGATGGCCTGTGGAGGAACATTTTTTCATCGACTTTTTCTATTCAGAATTTTAGGAAGAACATCGCCACGTGTAGATTTTTTACCAATTTATACACACCCGATATCTCCCTTTCTGAGGTTTAAATTAAGTTTCTTGTTACGAGTAAGAATCTTAAAATAATTAATGTCTATACAATTATTAATGTTATTGCTATTTCTTCGATTTAAAATTAATTTTTTATGTTTTGATAATCGTGTGTGAAAGGCTTCTCCCAAATCATAAAGGGGGACAAACCTCTTTCGGCTTAGATGAAGAGACACATGTGAAATTAAAAATAAACGATACCACCGCCGACGTCGTCGGCGAATGATGAGTATGGAGAAAGCGTGTGCGGGGAACGCGTGCGCGTCCCGACGCCCGAGACGCTATGCCGCGAGGGTCGGCACCTCTATTTGAAAGCGGAGCCCGTCGCGACGCGCACCGTCGCCCCCGATAAATAACGTATCGCCCGCACGACGACGCACACGTATGCGTCTCCGAACGGAATGTTCTTCGCCCGGTCCCGAACGACCTCTCGCCGCCGTCACCAGCAACGACAACAACCAAAAGCCATGCGAATCATGAATCAGGACTAATAATAAATTGTGTGTCTCTCTTACAAAACCGTGTTATGTGAGATTATCCAGTGAAAAATGACTGCTCTGTACTGCGACCTGCGGATCGTGCCTCTGGTCCTGTTAATTTTTTGCGAAGGTTTGTATAGTAAAATGCGGTGTTTGCGCCCGTGCTTAACCGGAAGTAAGGTCGGCATCCTGCTGGTTTTAAGCTCCCCAGGGAGAGATGGTCATAAATCTATATTACGCCGGAAGAGGTGTCCCGTAAAAAATAAGACGGCGATTGTTACAACTCCCCCGAGGGGTGGGACCACGTAATACTGCTTGTACTGGCAAAAAGGATTTCGCTAGTTTCGGCACTATTAGTTATGGATTGACAACCCTTTACGTTTCGTTTATTTTTATCTGGCCCTATTGGTTCCACTCTAATTTTTTCAATATTTTTTCGTTGTTTAGTCTACACTACAATATATATATTTGTACAAATATTTGTAATAAAAAAATTTGTAATATATTTTTTTTATAAAATAGTATATTAAAGTAAGGTGTGAGCCACAGAATTTTGATTCAGAGTTGGCCATGCCTGATAGAGAGAGAGAGAAACATTGCAGTCATGTCTGAGATTGTTTTTTTTTTCAATCTAATTCAATTGAAGTAATCTAGTCTCATGACATACCTCATTTATCTCACAGACTACTCTGCAACAAAATTTTGTAGCTTACAAATTAGGTCTTTCCCACACGCGCGAGTTTGCAAGCCTCCAGCAATAGAGCAAGTGCTTCTAAAGACCAACATCCACACAGACTTTACGCTATATTTTTTTACGCCTGCAAAATATCTCAGAATTACTTATTTCGACCATATTCCTTCATTGTGCATGACATGCGATGCCTGTAACATAAAAGTAATCTTGTTTAATATCAGTTGGGGTTTTGTTGTTAAATGCCGATTGCAAATTAATCAAGACCAATCCAGAAATTCAGCATTAAGTTGATCAAGTTAGATGCCTCTATTAAGCAACACAACGAATTGATAGTTTAGATGAGGAACAAAAACTGTACGTTTATTCTGTATTTTGCTAATCCTGTTGAAAAAATTGAAAGGTTGTAAATCACGTGAAGGTTATTAATGCCAGATTAATTTTATCGTTTCCCTCGCAACTCTAAAGAGCACACATTTTTCAATATTCGATATTAAAGCCGCTGCAGCGGGTTTTAGTTGATGTTTCTGGTGCAGGCGTAATAAAAAAAATTGATTTTATATAAATGGTAATGAGAAGTTTGTTTACAGCTTGGCGACCATACTAGAGCTGGGTAACTCATAAGTGAGTCGATAAAGAATAGAATCTTAGAGATGATTATATTGCAAAATTTTTAAAGTTTTCGTTTTTCTTTTGTTCATCAGACATTTTTCAAACATACTTTCTTACGAAACTCTTCACGACGAGTCGGCTCACAAAAAAGAGTGATTTCGAATATCTCTAGTACATCCTTACTAAGATTAATAAATTGATTAAATAAAACCAAACAAGTTTCTAGACAGATTATAATTCTTATGTTGCATTATGCCCAATGTTATTTTATCAGGGAGGCCAAAGTTACAGCTGATTCATTCTAGCGGGCCAGAAGGTTAACAATTTATCGAATAAAATTATTAATATAAATTGATAACATATTTTTATAATCAATGTTATTGCAATTTTAACATCAAGAAATATACGTTAGAAGTTTTTAACATAATCAATAATAAATAAAAGCCATTTTATTCAAATTTGGATGCATCGATTGACCGCTTGGCGGGCCGCATAGATTTTGACAGCCGGCCAGATGCGGCCCGCGGGCTGTGGGTTAGCCACCACTGCACTAAGCTATAAAATCCTGCGTAATAAAATAGTGTCATCTGAAACGTTTTAAACCTAATTTTTTATTTTTTTTTAATTTATAATGATCACTTCAAATGTTGCATAAACTATTTAAAATACTAAGCCTTAGCCACATATTTTCTATTGGTTTTTTTTCTAATATTTTAATGACTGATTTAAAAAAAAAAATCCAAGTAAAAATTGGCTAACCAATTTTCTATCGGATATTTCATGCAAACACGCTGTAAATTTATGAAAAATTGTATCAATTTTGTTGGCCCGAAAAAAATATAATAATAATTGCCATCTACTTGAAACTTTTTAAAAGCACTTAACACTGCTTTAAAAATTGTTTAGTGAAAAATTACAATACATTCCGTTGATAACTTTTGCGATATTTTATGCCAACGGAAATTTATAAAAAAAAATTGTAATCATTTTATTGCCGTGAAAAAATAAATATAAAAACAATTTATATCTACTCAAAACTTCTCAACATCACTCAATATTAATTTAGGATTGATTTTATGAAAATTTCCAGTACATTTCGTCAACAGCTTTTGTAATATTTTATGCAAACACGATGAAAATTTATAAAAAAATGAATTGTTTTTTGACGCGAAAAAAAATATTAAAAACCACTACTACTTACTTAAACCTCCTCAATATCACTGAATATAATTTAAGATTGATTGTGTGAAAAAATAAAATACATTCCGTCAATAGCTTTTGCGATATTTGATGCAAAGACGAAGTAAATTTATGAAAAATTGTAATAATTTTATTGACGCGAAAAAAATATAAAAGCAATTGCTATCTACTTGAAACTCATCAATAGCACTCAATAATAATTCAAGATTGATTTAGTGAAAAATTCAAATACATTCCGGCAATGGCTTTTGCGATATTTGATGAAAAGACGAAGTAAATTTATGAAAAATTGTAATAATTTTGTTGACGCGAAAAAAATATAAAAACAATTGCTATCTACTTGAAACGCATCAATAGCACTCAATAATAATTCAAGATTGATTTTGTGAAAAATTCAAATACATTCCGTCAATAGCTTTTGCGATATTTGATGCAAAGACGAATTAAATTTATGAAAAATTGTTACAATTTTATTGACGCGAAAAAAATATAAAAACAATTGCTATCTACTTGAAACTCATAAATAGTACTCAATAATAATTCAAGGTTGATTTTGTGAAAAATTCAAATACATTCCGTCAATAGTTTTTGTGATATTTGATGCACACACGAAGTAAATTTATGAAAAATTGTAATAATTTTATTGACGCGAAAAAAATATAAAAACAATTGCTATCTACTTGAAACTCATCAAAAGCACTCAGTAATAATTCAAGATTGATTTTGTGAAAAAAATAAATATATTGCTACATGCAAACACGATGTAGATTTATAAAAAAATGTGATAATTTTATTGACGGGAAAAAATACAAAAAAATTGCTATCTACTTAAAACTCCTCGATATTACTCAATACTAATTCAAGATTAATATGAAATTTGTGAAAAATTCCGTTAATAGCTTTTGCGACAAAGTCGAAGTAATAAATTTATGAAAAATTGTAATAATTTTGCTGGCGAGAAAAAAATATTAAAAAAATTGTTATCTACTTGAAACTCCTCAATAGCACTCAATAATAATTTAAAATGGATTTTGGAAAAAAATTAAATACATTCCGTCAATAGCTTTTGCGATATTTCATGCAAAATCGAAGTAAATTGATGAAAAATTGTAATTATTTTGTTAACGCGAAAAAAAAATATAAAAACAATTGCCATGCACGGTGATGTAGAGGCCGTTTGAATAGTGAAGAAGCCCAGATTTCAACGGTCGTTTGTTGCTAGTGGCGTAAACGTTCCGAGAAAACGTAAACTTATTATGAGATTTTAAAAGTAACAACAAAACGTTTTTCTTTTTCCGGTGTTTCAAAATTATTGGTATCCTTTTTAACACCCACTCTTCCTTCTAAGAGACGCTACTGATTTAGTGACTCACGGGCTAGTATTAAAAAAAAAGATTAACAAAATTTTACTCATTTCTTAAGAAGGTGCAACATCATTAGTACAGTGGCGGCTCGTCGAACATGTTCATGGTAGAGCCACTTATAAAAAATACCTCCCCCCCCCATTCCCTTTTGAAGAAAGAAAGAACGATTTATCTTCCTAGACCAAAATTACTGGCGAAAAAGTGTTTAAAGAATTAATTAAAAGTTCTTGCTGAGCTTAAAACTACAGGTAGTGCCGTGGTTCTTTGGCTCTGCATAACGAGCCGCTCCTGCTTAATTTGATAAAACGATCAATTTAATTTTTGTAGAATTTCGTCAACACGTTTTACATATATATTTTTTTTAATTTTTCACTCGAGTATTTCACACTTTGAAAACTAAAATTTAAAAAAATTCACAACTCGTGAAATAATCGGTGGATTTTCAAAAAACTGCACTTATTTTGATAAAACGATGATTTGCAAATCTAATTTATTTTTTGTACAATTTAGTCGATACGTTTCATGTTTTCTTTTATTTTTTCACCCGAGTATTACACAATTCGAAAATTAAAATTTTCAAAAATTCACAACTCGCGAAATAATCGGTGGGTTTTCAAAAACTCCATTCCATCTGATAAAACCATGATTTGTAAATCTAATTTAATTTTTGTAGAATTTAGTCGACACACTTTATATATTTTTTTTTTATTTTTTTGCTGAAGTATTACAAAATTCGAGAACTAAAATTTTCAAAAATTCACAACTCGCGAAATAATCGGTGGAATTTCAAAAACTCCATTCCATCTGATAAAACCATGATTTGTAAATCTAATTTAATTTTTGTGGAATTTAGTCGACACGATTTATATATTTTTCTAATTTTTCACTCGAGCATTACACAATTGTAAAACTAAAATTTTCAAAAATTCACAACTCGCAAAATAATCCGTGGATTTTCAAAAACTCCATTCCATCTGATAAAACCGTGATTTGTAAATCTAATTTAATTTTTGTAGAATTTAGTCGACACGCTTTATATATATTTTTTTAATTTTTTTGCTGGAGTATTACACAATTCAAGATCTAAAATTTTCAAAAATTCACAACTCGCGAAATAATCAGTGGATTTTCAAAAATTCCATTTCATTTGATAAAGCCATGATTTGTAAATTTAATTTAATTTTTGTAGTATTTAGTCGACACGTTTTATATATATTTTTTTAATTTTTCACTCGAGCATTGCACAATTGTAAAACTAAAATTTTTAAAAATTCTCAACTCGCGAAATAATTGGTGGATTTTCAAATACTGCACCTAATTTGATAAAACGATGACTTGCAAATATGATTTAATTTTTGTAGAATTTAGTAGACACGTTTTATATATTTTTTTAAATTTTTAACTCGAGTATTACATAATTCGATATCTAAAATTTTCAAAAATTCACAACTTTCGAAATATTCGGTGGATTTTCAAAAACTCTATTTAGTTTGATAAAACAATGATTTGCAAATCTAATAATAATAATCTTCCTAGACCAAAGTAACTGGCGAAAAAGTGTGAATTTATTAAAAATTCTTACTGAGCTTGAAACTACAAGTAGTGACATGGCTCCTTGGCTCTATATCACGAGCCGCCCCTGCATTAGTACACCGTGCTTTCAATACTTTTACGACCGTAGCGAATGCAGGAGGCGCAGTCGGAGTAATTCGGGACAAAGCCGGGCCGCACTCCTTTTCCGAGTTACTCCGACTGCGTCTTCTGCGTTCCCTATGTTCATAGAATTATTGAAAGCATGGTATACTCTGAATGCTGTTTTGAACAATATTCTATAATTAAATCGAATTGTGATTTTGACAAGAATCAGCAAAATTAACGGGGCAGTCAAGGTATCAACTCCTTTTAAATAAGTAAAATGTTTAACTAAACAATTTCGGCAGATAGACTGATTAATTCCGATTCCCCTTCACCTGCCCAGTACTTCACAGATGAGGACTAATAGTTAGAAACCGGTCTGTGGTATGTCGCTGAAGAAAACGATAATTTAAAATTTATAAGAAATCCAGTTTTTTGAGAGAAAGACAAGGATTTTGGTTTTGGACTTTTTTTACTATGTTTTTTGGGTACATTTTAAAATATTAAGGACCTTTTTTTGCTCACCATTTTATTTCAGATTTTTCAATAGAGTAACGTAAAGAATCGACTCTTTTAAGTCCACTCTTTACACTGAGTCGGCTCTCAAAAAAGACTCATTTCTCTCAACTGGTAACTTTATTGCAACCAGTTTCGATTTATTCAATCATTATCAAAGCTTGGGTGAATAAGCTAATTGCGTATGTTATTATTATTTTGTTTCACCACGTGCTAAATGAAAATATAATTCAAGAAAAATTGTGATTACTTTTTTTTAATAATCTAAAACGACTGAACTTGCTCCGCAGCACCAGCTGGTTTATTTTAAACATATTTTTTACATTTGAATTTCATTCGAGTGTAATTTAATATCGTTTACACAAAGACGATGGCTTAATTTTATTATTTAATAAGAACGGTATCTCACCATTACTAAAAGAAGTAAATAATCTTGTTATAATTGATAAAAATGCTTTGATCGTGCCCAGAAAAAATGTACTCCAAAAACTATGATATGGAGCCCTGATTCTATACTAAAGGAAAAAAAAAGAAACACTAGAAATTCTTGAAATTTCGACCATTTTCAAACCGTCATAACTCGGCGCATTTTCAATCGATTTTGATGAATCTTTCATGACAAAAAACTTTCAAGTGTCTTCTTTAAAGTCATGTATGCGAAATTACCCCTTACCGCACAACCCCTTCCGCCTCCCTCTAGCGCCCCTGTGAAATACAAAAGTTTTTTCTGGAAACCATGTCCAACTTTGACGATGTCTACGGAGTTGGAAAAATTTTGTCGACTCAATCCACTATAAAGGCATTAAAATTTGATCAATTCCCTATGCAGAACTTAAAGAACGAAGTTCCTACGACAATTTGGCACCAAGTTATGGGTGTTTGAAAAAAAGTGCATTTTGAGGTTTTTCGCTCATTAAGATAAGCAAAATGCCCCCAGATTCTGAATTTCTAATTAACCAAATAATGTTATATCTTGAGGTAAGAATTATCCGCGGACATACTTTATATGGTCCCCACCCTTCCCCTCACCCCTCTGGGGTAAAAAAGCGTTATTTTTTGTTTAAATTTTTTATCTGACAATGTGTTTAATGAAAAATTCTGAAAAAAAAACATCAAGGTAGGTTATCAAGAAACCTATCAACAGAATTTTTTTCAAGGTCATCCAAGTGTCCTAAAAAAATTAAAAAAACAAACTTCTCATTTTTTGAGGTAGACATCGTTTAGGTGCTCGCCGTTTTTTTTTTCACTATTTCATAAAAGTTGATTAATGTTACCTCTGACAGGAACTTTCAATACATTTCGAGTGGTGCGTCATCCCTAAAAATCCAATTTTCCGTGATTTTTTTCGATTTTTTCACTTTTACAGGTAAAGGTTGAGGTTAAGCCAAAACACTAACAAATACTTTTTTGTAGCATTTTTCAATACAAAAATTTTCGTTTTTTAATTTTTTTCTATCTTAATGGTAAAAAAGTTATAACCAATTTAATTTTTTTTCCTACTTGATTTTTCAATTTTTGTTGATTAAAAATGTAGATTACATATATATTATATATTATTATAATTTACTTTACTATAATCACAAATGAAGAAAAACATTTTTCGACATTAGTAACTATTTAATTTTTAGAAACCTATAAATAGATTTACACACATATTTTTGTATTAAGGCTAAAAATATAAAACTAAAATTTTCGTCTTGAAAAATGCTACAAAACATGTCATTAGTTTTTCTGCTAAATATCCACCTGTGCGCTTATAATTGGTAAATATCGACAAAAATTGAAAAATCAAATTAAATTAGTTATAACTTTTTTACTATTAGAGATAGAAAAAAAGGAAAACGATAAAAAATTTTGTCTTGCAAAATGCTACAAAAAAGTTTTAATTAGTTTTTTGGCTAAACCTCAACCCTTACCTGTAAAATTGAAAAAATCGAAAAAAATCGCGGAAAATTGGATTTTTAGGGATGACGCACCACTCGAAATGTGTTAAAAGTTCCTGTCAGAGGTAAAATTAATCGACTTTTATAAAATAGTAAAAAAAATCGGCGTGCACCTCAACGATTTCTGCCTCAAAAAATGTAAAATTTATTTTTTTATTTTTTTGAGAAACCAAATGAACTTGGATGACTTTGAAAAAAAATCTATTGATAGGTCTCTTGGTAACCTACCTTGATGAATTTTTTCAGAATTTTGAATTAAACTCATGGTCAGATGAAAAATTAATACAAAAAATAACCCTCTTTGACCCCAGGGGGGTGTGGGGAGGGGTGGGGACCATATAAACCATGTCCGCCGATAATTATTACCTCAAGATACAACATTATTTGGTTAATTAGGAATTCCGAATCTGGGGGCATTTCACCTATCTTATCCGGGGGACCCTTTGATGATTCTTTCGGGAAAAAATCCCGTTTTGGCTCTATTTTAAGGGGGAAAACTCAGATTGGAATGATCCCTTTTCGAACCCTTCAACCCCCCGAACAAAAAAAAACACGTTTTTCGCCCTTCATCAAAATCGATTGAAAATACGCCGAGTTATGGCGGTTTGAAAATGGTCAAAATTTCACGAATTTGAAGTGTTTCATTTTTTTTTCTTCCAGTGTATTGCAATGAAAAAAATATACACGAATTTACACGGAACTTTAAACATCAGCCTTATTTGACAATCCGAAGAATTAAAAAGCTTTCGGTAAATTACGAGAAGTGGGAGTTCACCTTAACCGATAAATAGTAGCAAAATCGTTTTATAAATGATGGAGATACTAAAGGACTATACATATTTTACTAATAAGTTTTTTTTAGCCAGGAAATAAGGCATAAGGCTTGAAAAGTTTTTTTTATTGTACTTATCTGTTTTCATCGGTTTTTACAATGACATTTTCAAAACAACTTTTTTTTCGAAATACCTATCACTTGTCCTTCCGACTCTGCTTCTTAGAGCGTTCGCACTGTATAACATAATTCCTAATAAACAATATTGCCTTTAAATTTTACAACGTAACGATTTATAAATAAACATAGGAAGTAAGGTATAATTATTAACAGCAATCGAGCAATAATAGCCACCGTACCATTCATAATTCCCGACGTATGTTAATTATAATTTGAGTGACGTTACAGCGTAAAAATAATAAATTCGAAACGCGACAGCCGTAAGTGCCCTTAATAAATTTTAAGTGCCGCCGTCAAAAATATTAATAGAAGTCATCAATGCGGAGGTCAGAAAATAAACGGCGTAGACCGTGGTGATTATTTCAGACTGCGCAAACGAGGAAGCATTCTTCAGGACTTGGCACCTGCACCTTATGTCTGGCTGTATGCATCGCGCGCGAGCTTCAGGAACAGGTGAAGCACTATAAGCCGCTTAATTCCGTCTAGGTGTGTTGTTCTCAGCAATTACACTTACGTCCTTTGTGCATTTCTGTAATTTATAACGCGAGCAGATGTTCAAACGAGACACTGCATAAAGAAATGGGCGTTTATATATAGAGACCTAAAATGCGGCACGTCGCTTCTTGTTTGCACCAAAAATAATCCGACATGTCTAGCCTTGCATTCGGGGCTTATGTAAAGATTAATCATTTATAATGGTTTTGATATATCGTTATAAGCAGCGCTCGACAAATACGGTCGTCTGGGCAAACAGAAATTATCAGATGAAAGTATTTTTTGAGGATATGCTGAAAAAGTATATATTTTATTATAATTAAAACTCGCATACGACCAACTATTGATTTTGCATTCATGAATCGTAACCTAATATTTAAAGACTAGGTTTCATTTCTTTCAACTGTTTATTCTCACTATTCTCGGAAGGTATCGTTCTTTTTGCCTATTAACCCTTTCGGCCCTGGTGGTGGCAATTGCCACCGCAACATTTACATGTCTCTACTTACTATGACAATCCATATTTTTGCTGTTTATCAGTAGATGTCACTTCAACAAAGCCTCACTAATTAATTCCTATACTAATTAATCAAATTTGCTGTTTATGGTCTTAAGAAGCTCCCCATCAATAATAATTAACAAAAAACATTTTTTTCAAATTTAAAAATCCAGGGCTGAAAGGGTTTAGTTTGCGTGTTTAGAAGAATTTTTATTCAATTGTATTTATTTCGATGAGCAGAGTAAGGAGGTATTCTGTCCGAATACTTTCTCACTCTGCGCAAACGTTCCGCAAGGTACCGCGAGATTTTGGCAGGGCTCTATCACTGCGATAGTACAAGAGCGCTCCGCACCACCCTCTCCGCTGCCACTGCATCCCCCACGTGTTACAATAAAGGTTGGAACGAAGAATCACGTCTATAGTATATTCATTCTACAGATAGAGTTGTAAAAACGCCCACAATCGTTAATGCGTCATTCTTATTGGCCGATTCCGCACGTCCAAATCACGCAGTACAAATGCAAAGGTGTATCAGCTGTTACCGTCTGTTCGCGATCTAGTATTTTTCTGCTTGTTTGATTGAAATTCACTTCACAAGATGTCGATTTTTTCAAAACAATTTTGGTTTTTGAATGTGCGGCAATTTTCAAGAGAGTTACGAATTTTTGAAAATGCATTTTTTTCAATGGCGAACACTCGAGAGCAAAAACAATAAAAAATAAAATTAAACGCAAGGATAAAATTCTACAAAAATTCAGTTTACTTTACTTGTTGTCGATCTTTCAAAATAATTTTGGTTTTTGATTGTGCAGCAATTTTCAAGCGAGTTACGAATTTTTGAATAAGTATTTTTTTCAGCGGGGAACACTCGACAGCAAAAACAATAAAAATTAAAATGAAATGCAAGGATAAAATTCTACACAAATTCAGTTTACTTTACTTGTTGTCGATCTTTCAAGATAATTTTGGTTTTTGAATGTGCAGCAGTTTTCAAGCGAGTTGCGAATTTTTGAAAAAGTATTTTTTCAGCGGCAAACACTCGAGAGCAAAAACAATAAAAATTAAAATTAAACGCAAGGATAAAATTCTACAAAAATTCAGTTTACTTTACTTGATGTCGATCTTTCAAGATAATTTTGTTTTTTTAATGTGCCGCAATTTTCAAGCGAGTTACGAATATTTGAAAAAGTACTTGTTTCAGCGGCGAACACTCGAGAGCAAAAAAAATAAAATAAAAAAAAAACGTAAGGATAAAATTCTACAAAAATTCAGTTTACTTTACTTGTTGTCGATCTCTCAAAATAATTTTGCTTTTTGATTGTGCAGCAATTTTCAAGCGAGTTACGAATTTTTGAAAATGTATTTTTTTCAATGGCGAACACTCGAGTGTAAAAACAATAAAAATTAAAATTAAACGCAAGGATACAATTCTACAAAAATTCAGTTTACTTTACTTGTTGTCGAGTCGATCTTTAAAAATAATTTTTGTTTTTGAATGTGCAGCAATTTTCAAGCGAGTTACGAATTTTTGAAAAAGTATTTTTTTCAGCGGCGAAGACTCGAGAGCAAAAAAAATAAAATTAAAATGAAACGCAAGGATAAAATTCAACAAAAATTCAGTTTACTTTACTTGATGTCGATCTTTCAAGATAATTTTGGTTTTTGAATGTGCAGCAATTTTCAAGCGAGTTTCGAATTTTTGAAAATGCATTTTTTTTAACTCGAGAGCAAAAAAATAAAAATTAAAATGAAACACAAGGATAAAATTCTACAAAAATGTAATTCACTTTATATGATGTCGATCTTTCAAAATAATTTTTGTTTTTGAATGTGCAGTAATTTTCAAGCGAGTTACGAATTTTTGAAAATGTATTTTTTTCAACTTCGAACACTCGAGAGCAAAACAATTAAAATTAAAATGAAACGCAAGGATAAAATTCTACAAAAATTCAGTTTACTTTATTTGTTGTCGATCTTTCAAAATAATATTTTGGTTTTTTATTGTGCAGCAATTTCCAAGCGAGTTACGAATTTTTGAAAATGTATTTTTTTCAATGACGAACACTAAAGACCAAAAACAATAAAAATCAATTCTAAAAGCCAGAATAAAATTCTACAAAAATTCAGATCACATTACAAGACATCAGTCTTTCAAAATAATTTTGGTTTTTGAATGTGTAGTAATTTTCAGACCGGTAATAATTTTTTGAAATTGTATTTTTTTCAATGGCGAACACTCGAGTGCAAAATATTAAAAATCAATATGAAACGCAATTATAAAATCCTGCAGCAAATCAATTCACTTTATAAGAGGTCGATTCTCCAAATTAATTTTGTTTTTTGAACGTGCAGTAATTTTCAGTCGAGTTATGAATTTTTGAAAATGTATTTTCTTTAATGTCCAACACTCGATCGCAAAAAAATAAAAATTAATGTGAAACGCAGGAATAAAATTCTGCAAAAATTCAAATCACTTTACAAGTCATCAATCTTTTAAAATAATTTTGGTTTTTGAATGTGTAGCAATTTTCAGACCAATAATGAATTTTTGAAAATGTACTTTTTCAATATTGAACACTCGAGCGCAAAAATTAAAAATGAATATGAAACGCAGGGATAAAATCGTTTAAAAATTCGGTTAACTTCACAAGATGTCGATCTTTCAAAATAATTTCGGTTTTTGAATGTGAAGCAATTTTCAGTCGAGCTATGAATTTTTGAAAATGTATTTTCTTCAATGACCAACACTCGATCGCAAAAAAAATAAAAATCAATGTGAAACGCAGGAATAAAATTCTACAAAAATTCAAATCACATTACAAGTCATCAGTCTTTCAAAATAATTTTGGTTTTTGAATGTGTAGCAATTTTTAGTCGAGTTATGACTTTTTGAAAATGGCGAACACTCGAGTGCAAAAAAATAAAAATCAATACTAAACGCAAGGGTAGAATTCTACAAAAATTCAGATCACTTTACAAGACGTCGATCTTTCAAAATAATTTAGGTTTTTGAATGTGCAGCAATTTTCACTCGAGTTATGAATTTTTGAAAATGTACTTTTTTTCAATATCGAACACTCGAGTGCAAAAAAATAAAAATTAATATGAAACGCAAGGATAGAATTCTGCAAAAACTCAGATCACTTTACAAGACGTCGATCTTTCAAAATGATTTAGGTTTTTGAATGTGCAGTAATTTTCAGTCGAGTTATACATTTTTGAAAATGTATTTTTTCAATATCGAACACTCGAGCGCAAAAAATTCAAAATTAATATGAAACGCAGGGATAAAATCGTACAAGAATGCAGTTAACTTCACAAGATGTCGATCTTTCAAAATATTTTTTTTAATGTGAAGCAATTTTCAATTGAGTTGCGAATTTTTTAAAATATTATTTTTTCAATGTCCGACACTCGAACGCAAACTCGAGCGGAAAAAGTTAAAAATTAATTTGAAACACAAGTATAAAACTCTATAAAAATTCAATTCACTTCACGAGACGGTAATTCTTTCTAAATAATTTTGGCTTTCGAATGTACAGCAATTTTCAGTCGAGTTATGAATTTTTGAAAATGTTTTTTTTTCAATGTCGAATTCTCGAGCGCAAAAAATAAAAAAATAATATGAAACACAAGAATAAAATTCTACAAAAAATCAATTCACTTCATAAAACGTCGATCTTTCAGAATAATTTTGGTTTTTGAATGTGCAGCAATTTTCAATTGAGTTACGAATTTTTAAAAATATTCCTTTTTTAGTGTCCAAAAAATTTAAAAAATAATTTGAAACGCAGTAATAGAATTCTACAAAATTTCAGATGACTTCACAAAACGTCGATCTTTCAGGATAATTTTGGTTTTTGAATTTGTAGCAATTTTCAATTGAGTTACGAATTTTTAAAAATATTCCTTTTTCAATGTCCAACACTCGAGCGCAAAAAATTAAAAAAATAATTTGAAACGCAAAGATAGAATTGTTCAAAAATTCAGATCACTTCACAAAACGTCGATCTTTCAGAATAATTTTGGTTTTTGAATGTGTAATCTTTTTCAATTGAGTTACGAATTTTTGAAAATATTCCTTTTTCAATGTCCAACACTCGAGCACAGAAAATTAAAAAAAAAATTGAAACGCAAGGATAGAATTCTACAAATATTCAATTTCCTTCACAAAACATCGATCTTTCAGAATAATTTTGGTTTTTGAATCTGTAGCAATTTTTAATTGAGTTACGAATTTTTGAAAATATTCCTTTTTCAATGTCCAACACTCGAACGCAAAAAATTTAAAAAAAAATTGAAACGCAAGGATAGAATTCTACAAATATTCAATTTCCTTCACAAAACGTCGATCTTTCAGAATAATTTTGGTTTTTGAATCTGTAGCAATTTTTAATTGAGTTACGAATTTTTGAAAATATTCCTTTTTCAATGTCCGACACTCGAACGCAAAAAATTAAAAAAAAAAATTGAAACGCAAGGATAGAATTCTACAAAAATTCAGATCACTTCACAAAACGTCGATCTTTCGGAATAATTTTGGTTTTAGAATGTGTAGCAATCTTCAATTGAGTTACGAATTTTTGAAAATATCCCTTTTTCAATGTTCAACGATCGAGCGCAAAAAATTAAAAAAATAATTTGAAACGCAAGGATAGAATTCTACAAAAATGTAGATCACTTTACAAATCGTCGATCTTTCAGAATAATTGTGGTTTTTGCATGTTTAGCAATTTTCAATTGAGTTACGAATTTTTGAAAATATTCCTTTTTCAATGTCCAACACTCGAGCGCAAAAAATTAAAAAAATAATTTGAAATGCAAGGATAGAATTCTACAAAAATTCAATTTCCTTCACAAAACATCGATCTTTCAGAATAATTTTGGTTTTTGAATCTGTAGCAATTTTTAATTGAGTTACGAATTTTTGAAAATATTCCTTTTTCAATGTCCAACACTCGAACGCAAAAAATTAAAAAAAAAATTGAAACGCAAGAATAGAATTCTACAAATATTCAATTTCCTTCACAAAACGTCGATCTTTCAGAATAATTTTGGTTTTTGAATCTGTAGCAATTTTTAATTGAGTTACGAATTTTTGAAAATATTCCTTTTTCAATGTCCGACACTCGAACGCAAAAAATTAAAAAAAAAAATTGAAACGCAAGGATAGAATTCTACAAAAATTCAGATCACTTCACAAAACGTCGATCTTGCAGAATAATTTTGATTTTTGAATCTATAGTAATTTTCAATTGAGTTACGAATTATTGAAAATATTCCTTTTTCAATGTCCGACACTCGAACGCAAAAAATTAAAAGAAAAAATTGAAACGCAAGGATAGAATTCTACAAAAATTCAGATCACTTCACAAAACGTCGATCTTTCAGAATAATTTTGATTTTTGAATCTATAGTAATTTTCAATTGAGTTACGAATTATTGAAAATATTCCTTTTTCAATCTCCAACACTCGAGCGCAAAAAAATAAAAAAATAATTTGAAACAAAAATTCACTTCAATTCACAAGACGTCGATCTTTCAAAATCATTCTGGATTTTGAGTATGCAACAATTTTCAAACGAATTACGAATTTTTGACGAATTCTCGAGTAAAAAAAAATATGAATTAATATCCCTACCAAAACGACGGGGTGCGAGGCATTTTTTAGAGTCCGCCAAAGAATAGTTTGTTAATATTCTTAAGGTGAATCAGAAAAAATAATAATAAATTTACATAGTGTAAATCAGACTTTTGCGCAGAACGTACGACGATTGTGGTCGTTTTTACAACTCTATCTGTGGAATTAATAGACTATAGCACATATTTATAAGCAACAGCACTACAGAGAACAACAAACCATATATTGAGTAAAGTAGATCGGCGACTCTGTAGAAAACGTTTACCGCGTCTTTAATTCTGCACTGCCACCGCACGGTAGTAATGGCGCTGCAAAAAGCGAGCCCCACGGAAGACACCGCCCACTCTTGTACATGTATTCTCTAAATAAAACACAGGGCTGTATCGACTATTTAATTGTTATTCTCTATTTTCAATTATTTAATGATAATTCGTACATGAAAATATAACTTATACCAGTGACGGTTCGCGGGTTTTTTTCTGGTACGGCCGAGGAACAAGAGGTGGTAATACAGATAGGTGTGGTCACGCAGCCAGCCGTCTCTGCAACTGACACTACCTATCTGTATTACCACCTCTTGTACCTCGGCCGTACCAGAAAAAAAACCCACGAACCGTCACTGACTTACACTCTGTTCTGTAACCCCTTATATCAAATAATATTTACATGGAATGGAACATAGAACTGGACATTACTCCAGACTTCTACAAATTTATTGCGTCATAAATAAGCTGCGCACTTCACGAGGAGTCCATTTCCATCTTTTAATATCCACGAGGAGCCCTTTTGAAATAAACGAACAGTGAACATTTAAAGCGAAATCGGAATCGTAACAATAAAAATACGAATATTTTGCATAGAGTGAATATTCCAATATTAATCAGTGGAATAAAATGGCACGTCCGTGAGCGCTCGCGCTATAAAGACGGAAATATAAAATGGAAACACCGAAGGGAGCTTTATTCGAAAGAGATGAATTGGTCGCTCTTATTTTACCTTATTGCTAATGAATTCATCGGAGTGAGGATATTGTGCTTGCATTAAATTTCTATTATAATGTACCATTGTCTACCCAGACACCGTCTTATTTCAAGCTCGATGACAAAACATCTGTTATATTTCATTCAGGTAAATTAAAATCTGACATAATAAGGCAATTTGCATTTAAAGCAAATTTATATTTCTCCATCTTCCTAACGAATATGTGAAGTTCATTAATAATGAAACTCGGTAAAGGATAAAGATATGCGCAACTTTTGCACTTGAAGCATACTAATGATTTTAAGAGCGGGGAAATTAATTGTATTTCCCCTGCTTCGTGACTAATGTGGAAAAGTTCATTTAGATTGCAGTTATACTGCTAATGCGCCGATAATAAAGTTAGTGCCATTTAAACGGTTGTTATCTAACATTAAACTTAAACGTCGAGTTTACGTATTCTAATCAAGACTAACTGTAAATTATACTTGAAGTTAATTATTTAATGCGCAAACAGGAAGTGTTAAAATATATAGAATAATATGAGAGTTAATTATTCAAGGGTCAGTTTATAAAATATGCATATAATACTGGTTGTATGTGTTTTGAATTTACTAAATACAATAAAGCGCTGTTAAATTTGATAGATTTAAACTATTCATTGTATAATTTAATATTCGTCGTTGCCAGAAAAGTTACTGTTTTAATAATTAATCCATTGATTATATTATGAAAACTATAGTACCTTATATCACTATTACATTTTTGTTCAATTAAGTTATTTATTGGAAAATTCTGTTATGAAACATTCCTCGCAAAGATATTTCAAATTTCAGCAGCGAAAATTAATGTTCCGTGATGATTATACTCGTTAAACTTGTAAAACTAATGCCAGCAATTAACTTATCCAACATTTGTTGGCACAAGATTCAGCTGCGATGCAAAGTTTCGCTGTAGTGTCGGGAGTTCACGTTTATTGCTGTTATTAGTTTTGGAACCTTCCAATTGATTGGTCTTCTAAGTATCAACTAATTTATCAGTCAAGTTTTCTTTGCCATGTTATTTGATAATATTATTGATTATAATAGAACTGAACGCATATTCGAAACTTGAGAGCATGAATAATTTATATGCAATTATCGGAATTAATTTCAGATTGAAAGAGAAATCAATATTATTAATTACGTAGAGAGTTTGTACGAATTTGATAAGTAGATATTTATTTTGTATTCTAATTTCATCCTCAACTTAACATTTTTTTAGTATGTAAAAAATTCAAGACAAAATTAATCGATCTGATTTTTAGACACAATTTCTACCTTATCTCAAATAACAATCTTATTTCTTATCATTTCGGATTATAAGGCTAAAAGAACTAAAAAAATAGTTTTCTTCTAAAATCGGGGGTAATGGGATTTTTTCCCCGAAATAATCATCAAATTTGGTTGAAAAGTCACTGAGTTATGTGCGAAAAACCTCAAAATGAACCCATAACTTGGTGCCAAATCGTCGTAGGAACTTCGTTCTTCGAGTCCTGCATAGGGAATTGATAAAATTGTAATGCCTTTATGGTGCATCGAGTCGACAAAATTTTTTCAACTCCGTAGACATCGTCAAAGTTGGACATGGTTTCCAGAGAAAAACTTTTTTTCACAGGGGCGCTGGAGGGGGGCGGAAGAGGTTACGTTTAAGTTTGCATGTATGACTTTAAAGAAGACACTTCAAAGTTTTTCGCCCTTAAAGATTCATCAAAATCGATTGAAAATACGCCGAGTTATGGCGGTTTGAAAATGGTCGAAATTTCACGAAGTTTTTTTTCCTCCAGTGTATTTTCAAAATTAAATTTAAATTTAATTGCGTTGGTTTTCTCAACAATTAATCATGATTCCGTTAGAAAATCCGGCAGCCGCTAAAACGAAAGTTATGCCGCAGTTCGGTTTCAAAATTCAAAGTGATGTCATTGAAACTCGGTACATTTTCGAAATCGATGAATTAATAGATGTCATTTTATTATTTTGTCATAATAATCATACCAGCTTATTAAAACAAATAAAACAATTGTTTCTATTCCCTTTTAAACAAGATAACAAAGTTACTAAATTTGAAAGACGTTAGTTGTAATTTTCTGGCAAATAATGGCAAATACTGTAGGAAATTGATATGGTTTTTATTTATGGCGAATCACGGAAAATGTATTACAAGTAACTGCATTGTAAAACATTTTCTATTGCAAAATTGTACATGAAAAAATTTTAGTTGTGTAAATCTGATGTGTCTCCATTAGTGGAGGATAAAACATTTTTACTTTCTCCATCACGAAGCACGTAAAAGTATCGTGATCGTGAAAATTTTTTCATTTTTTTTACGGAAATATCCATTTTGAGATCCGTGGAGGCGATTTCAACGATATCTTGAGAAACAAAATTTTGTTTGTGTTAGCGTGTGTATTTGTACGTGCGCGCTGTATCTCAAAACTCTTATATGACAATCTGAAGAACTGAAAAGCTTTTGATAAAATTATTTATACCGGAAGTGAATATTTACCTTAACCAATATTTTTTAGATACAAAAAAAAATATTACAAAAACATTTAAACAAATTTTAAAAATAATAAATAAATGAACATCTTTTGTTCAAAAATATTTGTCATATAATCATAAAAAAAATGGAAATGTTTATCATTTTTGGTTAATAATTATGAGACGATAATTGATGAAATTTATGAACAACTTATGACGAATACATTTTTTTAATCTCTTTAGTTTTCAAGTAAACTGACCGTAAATGTTATTAGAATTTGAGGTATAGTTTGTTTTTTAATATTTGAACGTTTCAAGTATCATCCGATTCCGTAAAACGCTCGATGTGCATTTAAAATGTTATCACGAGAAATTTTCTTAAACCCTTTTAAAATGATATTAAATTCGACATATTTTGACGTTTGAATCATCCAAATCGGAGAACGCGTTTGGCAATTTTGCAATTTCAAAAATCAAAATCGCGATTTTATAATTGGCAAACTTTAAGAGACATGCAATTTTTGTGTTGATTTGCGAGAAAATTTACGCAACCTGAATTTGCAATATTTTGACGTTTGAATCATCAAAATCAAAGGACGCGTTTGGCTGTTCTGAAATTTAAAAAATCAAAATTGCAATTTACTCGTAAAATCTTCGAACATTGAAAACGTGAAATTATGACATTTTACTTTATTTAACGAAAATATTTATTAACCAGTTATTTAATTGGACAAAAATTGAAACAATAAAAACGGACAATGCTTTCGACAGTTGCGCAATTTAAAAAAATCAAATATGAAGGACAAATTATACAGTTAAAAGAACGGTTGTGGCAGATGGCCTCGTAGCCGACGTCAATTCCCAAAATCATTCACGCTCCCTAAAAAAACCGAAATTCCATCCACGTCCTTCATTAAAAAAAAAAATGAAGGAATTGTCGAACTTTAAAAAAGTACAATTTTTGCATTTTGGGTTGATTTAAAGAGAAAATTTTGTACTATCTTTTAAAATTACACAAAATTTTCCACATTTTGACATTGGTATCATCAAAACTGGAGATCATATTTGGCGGTTCTGCAGTAAAAAAAATCGCAATTTAGAATATTCTAACTTGGAAAACGTGAAATTTTGATGTTTTGCGTTGATTTTACAAAACTATTTCTTTGCCAATTTTTAAAGTGCACTAAATTCGGTACATTTTGTCATTGAAATCATTAAAATCGAACAATGCGTTCAGCAGTTTAGAAAAAATAAAAATAGCACTTTTAACATATTCAAACTTAAAAAAATTGCAATTTTTGCATTTCGTGTTAATTTAACGAGAAAATTTTGTACTCTCTTTTTAAATCACTCTAAATTTTCCACATTTTAAAATTGGAATCATCAAAACTGGAGATCACGTTTGGCTGTTCTGCAATAAAAAAAAAACGCAATTTAGAATATTCGAACTTCGAAAACGTGAAATTTTGACGTTTTGCGTTGATTTTACACAACTATTTCTTTGCCATCTTTTAAAGTGCACAAAATGTCGTTAAAATCAATAAAATCGAACATCGCGTTCAGCAGTTTAGAAAAAATAAAAATAGCAATTTTAACATATTCAAACTTTAAAAATAGCAATTTTTGCATTTTGTGTTAATTTAACGAGAAAATTTTGTACTCTCTTTTAAAATCACACTAAATTTTCCACATTTTGAAATTGGAATCATCAAAACTGGAGATCACGTTTGGTTGTTCTGCAATAAAAAAAAAAACGCAATTTAGAACATTCGAACTTGGAAAACGTGAAATTTGACGTTAATTTTACAAAACTATTTCTTAGTCAAATTTAAAATTGCACTAAATTCGATACATTTTGTCGTTGAGATCAATACAATCGGACAACGCGTTCAGCAGTTAAAAAAAATTAAAAATCACAATTTTAACATATTAAAACCTTAAAAAGTTGCAACTTTTGCATTTTGTGTTAATTTTATGAGAAAGTTATAATCATAATCCGTTTTAAAATTACTCCAAATTCGCCATATTTTAACGTTCGAATCATCAAAATAAGACATGTTTTGCAAAAGCAAAAAATCAAATGGGAAACGTGAATTTACAAAAATGTTTCATAACCAACTTTTAAATTGCACTAAATTTGGCAAATTTTTTTTAACCTCGTTAGTTTTTGAGTAAATTAAGATTGCAAGAATTTTAAATATAACTTGTCATTTTCATAATTCATAACTTTGACGTTTCAAACCTCAGTGTTATCTGAAAAACACTTTCCATGATAAAATATTATTCTTGAGTATAAAGAACTTAGGCTAACAATGCTTTAAACGTTAACATTACTAAAGGCAAAATAGTCTCTTGTCATTTTGTTTAATTTTAATGTCAATAAATTGTTTTTCAAAGCCACCTTCGATTTCTATTTAGTAAAATGGCTATTAAAATGGTTGATAAAACGAGTTTTCCGCAAATAACTTTTAATGCGTTAGGAATTAGGACAGGGTTGTTATTAAGAAAGATGTTTGTTTTTTAATTCTGCATGGAATGACGTAAAAATATACAGGGGCTCCAATTTAAAATAAGAAAAATAAAGTGGTTTAAAGTTTTAAATGTTTGACACTAAATTTTTGGCACCCTGTATAATTCATATCAATCAAACTTAGTTAACGGGACTATCAGACCTTATTTAATAAGTACCTTGTGTGATTTTATTAACAAGGCACTATTTTTATTTTTTATTCATTTTTTAAAACAATAGCGCGAAACTGATTTTTTTTAGTTTTAATTATTTTTTGCTGATATCCCTGAATCGATTCCAATAAAATTATAAGAGTATGTAGGCAACCATAAAAGGTACCCAAATAAGCACTAAAATACACAGCATGTAATTTAAAAAATATATCATTATGACGTCACGCTTTTTTGGGACACCCTGTATAATCAAAAATATTTTCCTGAAATGCATTATAGGATATAAATATATTCTACAAAATATTGAAATCCTAACTTAATTAGTAACTGAGCTCTAGAAGACGGGAGGTGAGATGCAGGACTCTAATTGGAAGAAGAATATTCAACCAACTTTAAATTTTGTTAAACAAATTAGAAACAACTTTACTTGTTGCAGAAAGCATTAGATAAATACAAGAAAACGACATACATTTCGTTTTCTTGTATTTATTTAAATTTTGTTGCTGGCCATCCAAATCATCCAGTACAGTCTAAAATGATTAATTAGCATATAATCTCCGAACTAATCATAAATCCAATAATCGAAGAGATTACCTCATAAATATTGTATTAGGGCACTTGTGGCATCAAGTATAGACGTAAAAGACTCGGCTACTCCATTAAAAAATGGTAATCTTATCGAAATTTCAAACGCGAAACACGCCATGATCATTACCACAAAGAACGTTTTCAGTATGAAAAAAAAATCTCAACTTTTTTTTAAATTACACTTTTAAATTAGCAAATAAAAACATCGGGATGCTTACTTAATAAACTCCGCGTGGAATGGACAGGATTAATTATAATTTGGACAGTATCGAATTTTAATTTATTATTTTTTACATAATTTTGCAGTTTAATTAACAACTGGATAATTATTAAATATTACGGATTAATTTTATAACAGGTATTTGCCATTAATTGGTGAAATATATAAACAGAATCAATTATACAATTTATTTGTAATTTATGAAATTGCATCACAATTGGTGTTTATAAATAAACAATTTATTTGTTTACGGTTACACCTTTTGCAAACATTGAAAACATGATAAATGAAAAAAATTAAAATTAAGACTATAGTTGAAATTAAATTAAAATTAAAATTAAACCTAAAATTAATATAAGAATATAAAATATTCCCAACTTACGGGAGCTAAAATTAATAGTATATTAAAAAACGAGTTCAATAAGCGCCATTTTTTCGCACGCGTCCAAGTTTAGAAAATGACGAACGTAGCGAGGAGTTTTCTACTGGACAAGTACGAAAAAAGGCCTTATGAAGGAGTTTTTTTTATAATTTTTTTTTCTATTTTGCCCCTTTTATTCCATTTCTAAATTAAAAAATCGTCCATACATATTTAGAAAATTGTATGGTGGTTTGTAACACTAATAACTGACATTTCAATTTCAAATTAGTTTGCGATTTCGAGACATCACATAACCTCAAAACTATCTCGCCGAAAATTTAGCACAAGTTGACGGCTCTGAATTTCAACGGTGCCAATCTTGAAAAATTAAATTATTAACCCTTTCAGCCCTATATTTTTAAATTTGAAAAAAAAAAGTTTTTGTTAATTATTATTGATGGGGAGCTTCTTAAGGCCAATAAATACCAAATTTGAACTCATTTGCATAATTATTATAGGAATTAATTAGTGAGGCTTTATTTAAGTGACATCTAGTGATAAACAGCAAAAATATGGATTGTCATAGTAAGTAGAGACATGTAAATGTTGCGGTGGCAATTGCCACCACCAGGGCCGAAAGGGTTAAAGCACTCGGCGAGCCATTAACGAACCCATATGAGTGCGTTAATGACTCCGTTTTCAAAAATTATTAATAGATTCAATCAAACGTATTCTGGAAGAATGTAAACGTAGCTATAGATTTAAGTATCTAAAGATAGTCCTTATTTTACATTTTCAGTCTCATTATGAAGTTACAATGAACGCATAATTATATTTAATTAAACTGAATATTATCAGTACATGCTCTGTTTTTAATAGTGAGTTTAGACTTATGCGGTCGAGATCAAATTGCATACTCGGTTTAATAAAACGGAGTGAAATTTGGATTCGGTTAATGACAATGCTCAATTCAGAACTTCCTCTTCGCCACAGCTTCCGGTTTAGTTTTCAGAAGTTGTGCTGGATAAATACTGCAGTTATCATGCGCCGCTCTGGCTGCTTCAATGTACAGTTTTAGCTTGAGCTAACAATTACACGAACTCCAGACACAATTGTTATGTGCACTGTAGTTATATAAATATCCATAAAAATGTAATTGTTTGCTACGAAGTTATGAGTAAAGATATAATTTGATAGTTGTTATATGGAAAAGTTCTACTTCATTATTCACATTTTTATATGATCAATAAAACGCTTGTACAGCGCATTCGTGTTATACAAACAAAGTTAAAACGTGTTTTATTCATCATATTTCATTTTTTTTAGTGCTATAACTGACAAGCTCATCTCCCACCACTGTTGGTTAAATTACTTCCTAATTACTGTACTGCCAGTTTAGGTATAAAATTTAAAACAATGGAAATATTTGGACAATAAATACATGCTACAAGTACACATTATTTTGGTTATAACTCCTAAAAGCGTTTCATTTAGTTCCGGCGTCTGCCTTCGACGGGTATTAATAAGGAAACTTTTCAAATTACCCAGTGGTAATAAAAGCATATGATTTTTCGACGAGTCATTAAACACTTTCATAAATGCCTACCCCATTAGGGGTCGGCTCTTTTCCACAAGGGTAATTTAAAATGCAATAAGTGTTCCAAGCAAATGTAATTCGTATATACATAAATTTTAAACTTAAAAAAACGGCTAATGTCCTTTTTTTTTGCTAAAATAATCAGTTATTTCGTAAATTAAGTTTCTCCATTATTTCTTTAAAAAGAGATTTATATTTTTACCAAGAAGCGACTGCAATCAATTTTCACGAACTTCCTCTAATGATTTTAATTTATATTTAAGTTCCATTTTATGCGATTAAAACAAATAAAGTTAAATGGCTGAAGGACTCCCGTCGATGGCCTTTATAGTTAGGATTAAGTACAATAAACGTTTATAATTATTTAAAGTAAAAATTCTTTGCAGATTATCAATAACACGTAACTTTGCAATAACTTAATCAATTTTGTTTTTCTTAGGTAACATTTCATAGAGAACTACTGGACCGATTTTTCTGAAATTCTTACCTTCAATGTAAGCATTTACGGCTGAGAAATTAAAAAAAAATTAATTGGATTCAGAATTATGACATCAAAAAATAACAATTTTTCGAGTTATTTACATTTAAAAAAACCCGCCACTAAACATATGGAAATAATCTCAGTCGTATTGGTAGGTATCGATACCACCTTTAAGACAATACAAATACCGTGTTGATATATTTTATAGTTTTGAAGAAAAGTGTACCTAAACTTTTAAAGTAAAATTTTCAGGAGAGTCAAAATAGTCCGTACAAGAGCTCTCCTCCCCTATTTTGCCTACAAATTTCGATCACTTCTACTAATCGGAAAAATGTTAGAACTGCCATACATTTTTTTCAAATTTTTCTGAGACCTAGAGGCATTTTTTTCCTGAGTATGGAAAATACCATGGCGAAAATCACTAAATGACCAAAATTTTTTTAAATTTTTTTTCTAGGCAGAATTGAGTTTTGAATTAGAATCGACGATAAAAAAAACTACGATTATTTTTTTTCATTTTTGATAACCGATGCTTTCATCATGCATCTCAAAAATGTGGGATAGTTTCTTGTATAGTGACTTTTGATTTAATTCTACCACAACGATATATTTTTTTTTTAGAAAAATCTATTAGAAGCAAAATGTTAAATTATAATATAACAAATAACGATAACTGTCCGATCCTTTATACCGCTACCTAATAACGTACATAAATGATATAAATAGTTTATACGTAAGGCAATATCTGGGCAATAAAGGAAAATGCGAGTTCGATTGGTAAGCAAAAGGCTGGTCGCAAAACCGTTTAGAGTCGTTCGATTCGGTCCCTTCGGCGTTTTTATTATTAAATCTTCCTAGGTTCCGCTCCGCCATAAAGTCCTATCTTAATCCGATCATAATGCACGTGGGTAGTCGGTTATTTTCAGAAAAGTAATTTCTAATATTCCCTCATGTATTTTCTAACATAGAAAACATCGCACACGCGAGACCCACCAAACGGAAAACAATCCACCGTCACGATATTTCGCATTATTTATGCTGAAGACGGTTTACATCGAAAAATAAATGTGGTTATGTAGAAAAAATGGTGATGTGGCAATAATGTTACTTTCTCCGACTTCATGGTATCATTTATATTTACGCTTTCATGGTTTATTCTAAATTTAAATCATATTTTAAATGTACGTACAGCGTTTTGTAGACTCGGATGAAACTGACGTTTAAAACGTCAAAATTATGAAAGGCGGAAAAATTATACTTCAACTTCAAAAACTCAGTTTACTCAAAAACTAAAGAGATTTCGAAAAAAACTTATTCTTAATAAGTTTTTCATTTTTGCATTCTCTACAATTATTATTAACATAAATTTGCTGTAAATATTATCGTTACATAATTATAAACTAAAAACATAAAAAACTAAATACATTTTTTTCTCGAATAAAAATGATTTTATGAAAAATATTTTCTAATAAAAGATGTTCATTTAGTTATTGTCTTCAATATTTGTTTGAATGTTTCTGTGAAATTATTTATATTTAAGAAAATATAGGCAAAAAACAAAAAACAGTTAAGGTAAACACCCACTTCCGGTGTTCGAAATTTTACCAAAAGCTATTTAGTTCTTCGTATTACCAAGTAAGACGTATGTTCAAAGTTTTTTATCAATTGCTCTGTTAGTTTTTGAGATACAGCCCGCACAGACACACACACAGAGACACAAAAAAAAATTCCAGAAATTGTTGAAATGGCATCTAGGGACCCCAAAACAGATATTTCCGTAAAAAAAGAAAATTTGAAAAAAAATCACGATCACAATACTTTCTCGTACTTCGTAACGGAGAAAATAAAAAATGTATGTTTATCAAGAATAAAAAATGTTAAATTCGATACAATAGCAAAAAAATAATCAGTTATAATACTTAAGAATAATAATAATTACAAAATATAGTATTCAATAAGTAATTGTGGAGGCATTCACTTCGTGATACATTTTGAATAATTCAAATAAAACGAATAACTTTGTTAGTATCATAGTTTGAAAATGACAAGCTGAAATTGTCGAAACTATAGTAACTACTCCAATAAAGTGATACTAACAAAGTTATTCGTTTTATTTGAAATATAGTATTCGCATGCAAGAACTCTGCATGCATTGCTGACCTCACTTTGGGAATCTCTCATTATCTGTTAAACGTGACGCACTATCAACGTATTTCGTAATTTGCTGTTTAGAAAGCTCTCGGACGTTAACAGTAAAAGTCTTATTTTCTTTCATTAATTTTTATCATTTGAAAATTATTTGGTGAGCGTCACTTTACAGTCCCGTTTTCGAGATTTCAAAATTTGACGATCGAAAATTTTGATTTCGATTGTTCCAAAAAATTTGTAAAAATTATTGATGAAAGCAAGTCGTACCCTCTACTGACCTTAATCACTTCAACTCTTCCTCTTAAAATGCAAAAAATACGTCCTTGAAATAAACATCAAAATTGGTGTAATTATTTCGATCAAATTTTGAAAAATCATATCTTCTCAAGGAAGCAACAAATCAAAAATGTTCCTATATTAATATTATAGGGGAATGCTTTGTGAATATAATGCGCTATAAAATTAAAATACAAGTTCACCGTGTTAGATTCAGATTTAAATTTGATAACTTTACAACTATAATGTTAATTTGTTTGTAGTATAAGGTTTTTGTTATTATATTGTTTTTATATGTATTCCTGTATATGCCCCTGTAATTGGGCTTTATATCTGTTGGGTGTTTAATATATAAATAAATAAATAATGGAGCTTTGACAAACTCTTCAAAGTCAAAACTAAAAGCATAAAGTTTCACGAAAAATAATCTTGAATCGCTCAGTTTGAAAGTCAAGGCAACGGGACTGGGGCCCACAGAGATAAAATACTTGTCACTTTTCAACCCTTCCGGTAAGAGGTATCTTTGGTGAAAATTTCAGCCGAATCCATATCATGCGATTTTCACTCAAATTTCTCATGAAAAATGAAAAATATGGTGCCTTGACACATAAAAAATTCATAACTCGCAAACGATTAGTAAAATCGAAAAAATTCAAAGAATAACTATTATAGAGCTATCTTTAGTGAAGAGGACAAAATAATTTTAAATCATCCAGGATGTGGAGAGAAGGCTTCACGAATTTTTTTATATAATTTTGAAAGAAGGCCCTGAAGGCCTCAAGGAGTATTATTGGGACGATAAAATTGCCCCAATACATACCCCTTCATAGCTGCCATATTGCCTAAACAGGTCATCTCCATCGGCAGTACTGAAGAGGATAAAAAAAATAAAACATGATTTTTAATCGTTTTGGGCAGTTTGTGAAAATTGGAGAAAATCAATATTTTAAAGAAATATGTACTTTATGTAAGAATTTTGTAATGTTTTCCATTTTGTTTTAATAGTTATTAAAAAGTTTGATATTTGAGCTGAGAAAAAAATTCGACCCCAAAAAAGAGGAAGGAAACGTAAAAAAAATATGTACTTTATGTAAGAATTTTGTATATGTTTTCGATTTTGTTTCAATAGTTATCAAAAAATTTGACATTTAAGTTGAGAAAAAAAATCGACTCCGAAAAAGAGGAAAGAAACTTAAAAAAAAATATGAACTTTATGTAAGAATTTTGTATGTTTTCCATTTTGTTTCAATAGTTATCAAAAAAATTTGACATTTGAGTTGAGAACAAAAATTCGACTCCGAAAAAGAGGAAAGAAACTTAAAAAAAAAATATGTACTTTATGTAAGAATTTTGTATATGTTTTCCATTTTGTTTCAATAGTTATAAAATAATTTGACATTTGAGTTGAGAACAAAAATTCGACTCCGAAAAAGAGGAAGGAAACTTAAAAAAAATATATGTATTTCATGTAAGAATTTTGTATACGTTCTCCATTTTGTTTCAATAGTTATCAATAAATTTGACATTTGAGTTGAGAACAAAAATTCGACTCCGAAAAAGAGGAAAGAAACTTAAAAAAAAAATATGTACTTTATGTAAGAATTTTGTATATGTTTTCCATTTTGTTTCAATAGTTATAAAATAATTTGACATTTGAGTTGAGAACAAAAATTCGACTCCGAAAAAGAGGAAGGAAACTTAAAAAAAAATATGTACTTAATGTAAGAATTTTGTATATGTTTTCCATTTTGTTTCAATAGTTATCAAAAAATTTGACATTTGAGTTGAGAACAAAAATTCGACTCCGAAAAAGAGGAAAGAAACTTAAAAAAAAAATATGTACTTAATGTAAGAATTTTGTATATGTTTTCCATTTTGTTTCAATAGTTATCAAAAAATTTGACATTTAAGTTGAGAAAAAAATTCGACCCCGAAAAAGAGGAAGGAAACTTAAAAAAAAAATTTGGTCGCTTTTTGAAAAATTATATCTCGTTAATGGGGCAACAAATCAAAAAGTTTTTGGATATAAATAATGTAGACGGATGCTTTGTAAAGAGATCACGCCTGAAATTTCATATATAAGGTCCGCGGCTCCAAAACGGCTTTAACGATTTTTGTTAAATTTGCCAGGATGTTCTGTTTGCCAAGGGGAATACTTGGAAAAGATTTAATTGAAATCGGTTTTTTTTCACGGGGGGTGGTGGGGTAGAGTCAGAGGGGCGGCACCCGGAGGATCGATAGAGCTCTAGGAGGTACATCGGACAGTGTCGGAAAAATTTCCAGTGAAACTTGTTGGGAATGCGTCGGAGGGGGAGAAGGGTGTTTTGTTTAAAAATCAAAGCGATAGGCCTCCATTTGTCGAAATTAACCATTTTTGACCGACGGGGATGGTAAAATTTTTGGTTAAAAACTCAAAAATTAACAAAAAACGAGATCAAGAGTCTCTTTGAAAGTCTAAAAAAATTGCCAAAAAACTTCTTTTCCGTCGTGTTTTTTCGTCGCCCCGACGAGTGTGCCGGTTCCGGAGGGGTGTTTTCAAAATTTTGAAAAATTACAGCTCAAAGCTCGTCCGACCCCCTATCTATTTTAAAAGTTTCAACTCTTCGATTTGAATAGAAAAAAATACGATCTCGATGGAAGCAAAACGAACCCGGGAACCGGGTTGGGGGAGTTTCCAAAATTTTGAAAAAATAACAAAGTCAAGGCGCGTTATCCCTCTTCTGACCCTAGAAGTTTCAGCTCTTGGATTTAAATAGAAAAAAATACGTCCGCGAAAGAAACCTCAAAGAGAGGGGAAACTTTAGAAAAAAAAATTGGTCGGGGGTGGTAAAATTTTAGAGGAAAAACTCAAAAATTGAAAAAAAGGAGACCAAGAGTCTCTTTGAAATCATTTAAGAAAATCTAAAAAAATTGCCGCCACGCATCTCCTTCGTCGTGTTTTTTCGTGGCCCTGGCGGGTGTGCCGATTCCGGAGGGGTGTTTTAAAAATTTTGAAAAAATTACAGCTCAAGGCTCATTCGACCCCCTACCTATTTTAAAAGTTCCAACCCTTCGATTTGAATAGAAAAAAATACGACCTCGATGGAAGCAAAACGAACCCGGCGACCGGGACAAATAATGGCTCTGGAAGGGTAGGGGGTGTTTTAAAATTTTTGAAAAAAAAACTTCTCCTTCGTTGTGTTTTTTCGTCCGATTCCGGAGGGGTGCTTTAGAAATTTTGAAAAAATTTAACCTCAAGGCTTGTTCAATCCCCTACCTATTTTAAAAGTTTTAACTCTTCGATTTAAATAGAAAGAAAATACGACCTCGCTGGAAGCAAAACGAACGAACCCGGGGATCTGGCCAAATGACGGCTCTGGAAGGGTAGGGGGTGTTTGAAAAATATAAAAAAAAATAACAATATCAAAGCACGTTATCACTCTTCTGATCCTCGAAGTTTCAGCTCTTGGATTTAAATAGAAAAAAATACGTCCGCGAAAGAAACCTCAAAGAGAGGGGAAGCTTTAGAAAAAAATTTGGTCGGGGGAGGGAAAACTCAAAAATTTAAAAAAAGGAGACCAAGAGTCTCTTTGAAATCTTTTAAGAAAGTCTAAAAAAATTTCCGCCACGCTCCCGTTCGGTCGCCAAAAAACTTCTCCTCCATCGTGTTTTTTTTCCGTCGTCCCGGCGGGTGTGCTGGTTCCGGAGGGGTGTTTTAAAAATTTTGAAAAAATTACAGCTCAAGGCTCGTTCGACTCCCTACCTATTTTAAATTTTCAATTCTTCGATTTAAATAGAAAAAAATACGACCTGGATGGAAGCAAAACGAACCTAGGGACCGGGACAAATAACGGCTCTAGAAGGGTAGGGGGTGTTTTAAATTTTTTTTTTAAATAACAATATCAAAGCGCGTTATCACTCTTCTGATCCTCGAAGGTTCAACTCTTGGATTTAAATAGAAAAAAATACGTCCGCGAAAGAATCCTCAAAGAGAGGGGAAACTTTAGAAACAAATTTGGTCGGGGATGGTAAAATTTTAGAGGGAAAACTCAAAAATTTAAAAAAAGGAGACCAAGAGTCTCTTTGAAATATTTTAAGAAAGTCTAAAAAAATTGCCGCCACGCTCCCGTTCGGCCGCCAATCCTTCGTCGTGTTTTTTCGTCGCCCTGGCGGATGTGCCGATTCCGGAAGGGTGCTTTAGAAATTTAAAAAAAAATTAAAGCTCAAGGCTTGTTCGATCCCTACCTATTTTAAAAGTTGGATGGAAGCAAAACGAACCCGGGGACCGGGCCAAATGACGGCTCTGGAAGAGTAGGGGGTGTTTTAAAAAATTTAAAAAAAATAACAAAATCAAAGCGCGTTATCCCTCTTCTGATCCTAGAAGTTTCAGCTCTTGGATTTAAATAGAAAAAAATACGTCCGCGAAAGAAACCTCAAAGAGAGGGTAAACTTTAGAAAAAATGTTTGGTCGCTTTTTGAAAAATCATATCTCGTTAAGGGGGCAACGAATAAAAAAGTGTGCCAAATAAATAATGTGGGCGGATGCTTTGTGAAGAGATCCCGCCACCGATGGATCCTTCAAGTGCAAAAATAAAGTCAGTGGCGGCGTTTCGGCGAAGACCTAAAATTTCATATATGAGGCCGTTGCTCCAAAACGATTTTTGTTAAAATTGGCAGTGATGTTCCGCTCGTCGAGGGGAGTATCTGGAAAAAATTAGAAAAAAAAATCGTTCGGTGCGTTTTCGAGTTTTGACACTTGCTTTTTTTGGGTTTTTTATTTCCGGGGGGTGGTGGGGTGGAATCAGAGTGACGGCACTAGAAGGGATCGATAGAGCTCTCGGGGGGCATCGGACCGTGCCGGAAAAAATTCCAAAAAAATTACCTCCGCACCCCCAGGGGTGATTTTTACGTTCTGACACGGTAACCCGAATTACTCTGAAACCGGTCAACATACGGTGGTAAAATTTGGTGGGGATGCGCAAAAGGGGGAAGAGAGTCTTTGTTGAAAAAAATCAAAGCGATCGGAGTTCATTTGTCGAAATTAACCATTTTTGACCGAAGGGGGTGGTAAAAATTTAAGGGTTAAACTCAAACTCAAACTTAAATCATATCTCGTTAAGGGGGCACCAAATGAAAAAGTGTGTCAATATAAATAATGTGGGCGGATGCTTTGTAAAGAGATCCCGCCACCGACGGATGCTTCAAGAGCAAAAATATAGTCAGTGGCGGCGTTTCGGCGAACCCCTAAAATTTTACATATGAGGCCATTGCTCCAAAACGGCTCTAACGATTTTTGTTGAAATTGGCAGTGATGTTCCGGTTGCCGTGGGGAGTATCTGGGAAAAATTAGAAAAAAAATCGTTCGGCGCGTTTTCGAGTTTGGACACTTGCTTTTTTTGGGTTTTTTATTTCCAGGGGGTGATGGGGTGGAGTTAGAGAGACAGCACCACGAGAGATCAATAGAGCTCTCGGGGGTGCATCGGACCGTGCCGGAAAAATTTCCAAAAAAATTGCCTCCGCCCCCCGGGGGTGATTTTTACGTTCCGCCACGGTAACCCGAATTACTCCGAAACCGGTTAACGTACGGCGGTTAAATTTGGTGGGGATGCGCGGGAGGGGGAAGAGAGTCTTTGTTGAAAAAATCAAAGCGATCGGCCTTCATTTGTCGAAACTAACCATTTTTGACCGAAGGTGGTGGTAAAAATTTAGGGGTTAAACTCAAAAGTTAAAAAAAAAGAAGACCGAGAGTCTCTTTGAAATATTTTTTAAGGTCTAAGGACTTCTCCTCCGGCGCGTTTAAATATTCGCCCGGGGGGTTGTGCTTGTCCTAGAGAGGCGGGAGTGGTCGGGATTGACTCGATCAACAATTTTCCACAAACTGACAAAAATAAATTTCGAGTATACTATTAACCGCACCCCCTGGGGGTGTGGTCCACCCCTCGGTGTTGGGGTTGATTACCACAATCTAATAGTTTTCCTCATTTAGCGCCCTCTATACGGTGTTAAAATTTCAAGTCTCTCCGACTTTTAATTTCGGCGCCTCACGTTTAGGCCACTTGCAATTAGAAATGCAGTAAAGTATATGAAGTTTAATTGCAGTGTTTTCTAAGTGAAGTGTAAGTGAAAACATAGGGCTCTATCACAGTCATGAATCCGTAGAACATAAACGAAGGTTGCTGCCTAAATTTAGGGGAGCCAATATTAACACTTTTCAAATTTTAATGTAAACTTCTATGGATTTAAAATCGATTATATCGATTATTTACTATATTTAAGAATTTCCTCACTGTCACAATCCGTAAGTAAAAGTGATGAAACGACAGAAAATCACATAGACTTACGAAAGTGCTTCCTTTTTGTTTACTATTCAGTTATAAATCTAATCCGCAACTAAACATGATTAAGTTAACCGCCTTAAAAATGCACACGTTCATGTACCCTAATCGGGCGAGGCAACGTGCTCAGCCCTCGAGGTGTTTGGAAAATTGGAGTGTCACCTGTCTTTGGCAGAGTCGGTTTGACTAGAAAGCGGATAAAGCGACGCCTCAGGCTCCAAATTTCAGGCACTCCGATATTAATCATTCCACTATAATAAATAATACGAAGCTCCATATTCCGCGTTATGAGCAGAAATTCGCATGCGGTTGTAATTTTCATCTTTTGTTCAATTAATTGGAACTAAGTTTATCAATTATATATTATAATATACAATACGAGCATATATGATAATTATAATATTTGTTGCCCAAAGAATATTCTTGATTACAATTTCATGCAGAATTTACTAGTACAGAAGTACCTCTAGTAAATTGTTATAAATACGCAGGTATTTTTTTTCCTTCGAAATATCCAACATAACATATTCTCTGGATGATATCTGCGGCACGCGGTGCGTCAATTAAGTCACAGTTAAATTAGAGGCCTCTCAGACATAGTATTTTTATTGTTTATGGTGGAGGCTTCTACTTCGTTATACATGTTGTAAATATAATAAAATACTTTTACTTTGTTGGTATAACACAAATTTTATTTTAATGTTGACTATAGTTTCGGCAACTCAACTTGCCATTAACAAAACATAAAGTCATATTTTTAGTATTTTTACTATTTCTGTTACGAAGTACGTGAAAGTATTGTGATCGTGCCTTTTTTAACGGAAATATTCATCCCAGAGACGATTTCAACGATTTCTGGAGAATATTTTTTCTTAATTTATTTTATTGGATCAACTTTCTTAAGAAAATATGCATGTTTAAAAAAATATATTCGATTAATTTTGAATGTAATTTCAAAATGTCTGTAAAATCGACTCTGTGTCATTGTTGAAAAATTTATCGCCTTCTATATTTCATACTGTTTATTCAGCTTAACCGATAATAACATGAATTATAGATTTTCAATATTGGCCGTTTCCTCGACAACAGTTTATTTATTAACTATCCGAAAAGACGACACGTTTCTCGTGTTTATAAATTCTGTACGAACTCCGCGCTAAAACAGCATTGCGGATGTCCCTTCGTTGTTCGTGCAGTCGCACCATTTCGAGATTATGAGCCCTTTAGGCATTATGTAAACATCTTCGGGGGCGTCACATGAATCCTATTTAAAAAACATCCGTCTTGCGTTTGGTGAAATCCCCGCGGGCTGCAGGATATTACAAAGAAGTACGAGACGAAGAAGACGTTGCCGGCGACGCGATGCGATAATCCTGGCGCGAGAACGTCGTCGGCACAATTGCCAGACACGTCCGCGTGAAATACGGTCAGAAACGTCTGGCGAATTTCGCAGATTGCCACCCTTGCCGTCCGTGAAGAGAAATACGAATATGTTGCGCCTAACATATATAATATTACGCTAAGAGGGGAAAACACGACGATTTTCTGCTCGGCAACTTTAAATTGTCCCATTATTTATAACTTTTCGTGCCAAAATAGAAATTGTGATTCCCACTTCACCGTTTGCTCCCCATAAAAACAGAGCAGTGGAAATGTAATGAAAATTGTAAGCATCTGTCCATCCATTTCATCCCAGAGTCATATATTGCGATATTTGCTCTACTGGAAACAGTCCAATAATAATCTTAAATCTTAAAAAACAAAAAAATCGAGATTTATACAGGATAGCATCAGTATTGTTGAAAAAATAATTATCATCATTCTTATTTCATTAATTAAACTAATAAATTTGCTCATAAAATGTCAAGTAAAATCTTATCTTCGCAGAAAACCACCTATCATTTTGTAAATCAAAGGGCAAAGAGGTTCTTATTGCAAGTGGTGTATTCACAAAATCCTTATAAATAGTGCATATAACACCGATTTTCAAAACTGGAGACAGAGGGTTGTTAACAATCACTGTACAATATCATCTATTCTTTCAATATTACAAAAAAAAACAGAGTTATTGTAACAAATTGCGGTTCTCGTAAACTTGTGCAACAGCAGTACAGTTTTCGTGGAGGACGCTCTGTAACAGATGCTGTCATTGCTCTTGTTATGGATATACCCGGTGACCCAGGGATCTGTAAAAGCCCCATAACTTATTTGCTATTTGAGATATCGACTTCTAGTTTTCTTGAACTGGTACCCACACTTATTCTACATATTTTAAAAATATATATGTTTTTGTACCGGGTGTCCCAATATACATAACAGAACAAAGTAATGTTTTTTTAAATGGAACACCCTATATTTTATACTTTATTTTCAACCCTCTTGAGAAGCTGATGAAATCAGTATAAGATAGTATGGGTTTACTATGGACGGTTGGTTAGTTATGGGCAAATTTGTGGCAAAAACAAGGACACATTGAAAAAATTGCAGAAGCGCTCCTAGTAAAGCTAGCGTCATTTTTTATACACTAAAGAATTTTCCACATCATGAAGAATAATACAAATCGGCTTTGGTTCTTTTTTGTTCATACTGCTATACAGGGTGTCAACATCCACAAAATAATGGATAACAATTTTTTTCAAATGCAACACCCTATATATCTTACCACCTATGCATGGAATTTTTAATAAGCTTTCCAATGATGTACAATTTGTATAATGAAATATTAAGGATTCTTGAAATTTATCCATAAAAACGTTTTTCTTTTGTCACCTCCTGCTCATTTTTGGATTTTCAGCCGAAACTATGCATTTTCTGAAAAAATAATAAGAGACCAAAGTTGTAGAGCGGAAAATTTTCGATCGATATAGATCTTTCGGCTTTTCCAATAATGCGTGCATTGCCCGCCAGAGTGCGCAAAATCGTGACCTTATATGCATTTTAGCGTTTTTCTCAAATTTTTTGTTAATTAATTGCACTATACTTTACTTTCCACGCCCTCTAGCAGAGAAACGGGTAATTATAGAATTATTCAAATGACCTACGTCGATTGAAAATATTCCGCTCTACAACTCTTAAAAGAAGCAATTTTTGCCAAAATTGCATAGTTTTCGCTAAAAATGCAAAAAACCATTGAAAAAACGTAAAAATTGATACATACATTTTCAATTTACATTTTTAGGGAAACTATGCATTTTTGGCAAACATTGCTTCTATTAAGAGTTGTAGAGCGGAACATTTTCAATCGATATGGGCCATTTGAATTTCCCTATAATTTCCCGTTTTTCCGCTAGAGGGTGCGGAAAATAAAGTATAGTGCAATTTATTAATAAAAAATGTGAAAAGAAAACGCTAAAATGCATAAACGGTCACGATTTTACGCGCTCTGGCAAGCAATTTTAATTCTTAAAAGTTGAAAGACCTATATCGATCGGAAATTTTTCGCTCTACAACTTTGATTTCTTATAATTTTTCCAGAAAATGCATAGTTTTGGCTGAAATTCCAAAAATCAGCAGAAGGTGACAAAACAAATATGTTTTTATTGATTATTTCATTCAAATCATTTAGAACCAATCAGAACCCCCAAATTGTACCAGGTGACTTGTTTTAATAAATGGAAAAACCGCATCGTACCACGAAGTTTTTCCGGAAAAACTTCACCATGCTAGTCAGAGTTGGACTTTGTCACTTTTCTGGTATTAAAAATGTTTGATAACTGAAAGCATATAGTAATATAATACAGTGTCGACTGCCAAATGAGACGATTTTCTGACAGATTGGGCAAGTCCGAACAGGCACAGTAAAAGTTTTTCCTGTGTCTCATTGGTAACGCAAACTAGGAATACAAACATATAAACGTCAAATTAACCCACCAACTTTTCAATTCATTATCTTCTGGATCAGTGAAATTAATTAAGGTAATTCAAGATTTCGGGTTTCGATAGAAAAAGGAATAGTGAAATCGACGATATAGGTACCGTACCTAAAATAACTTCAAAAACACATAACCAGCTGTTTGTGGTCTTTTGTGATGTAAACCAATATGAAATTAATGAACATACATCTATTACACAATTATGCAACCTTTCGTAATATTGGATGTTCAATATGTAGTGAATGGATGAAAGTTGGTACAGAGAGTGTGTTGTAAAAGTGACCTGAAATGAAACAGCGAAAAGTCTGCACGTATTTAAAAAACTATTCTTTTAAGGATATTTAAATTATAAGTGTTCGAGACGCACGTAACGCCAAACATCGAGAACTACAAAAATTTCTCGATATGCGAATAAAAAATGCAGCTACCTTATCAAGAGAAGACATTATTTTAATAAGTACTTTGCATGATGGTAGGACTCCGTTACAGAAGAGAAAAGAAAAGATGCTAAAACCTGCTTAAATAACACCAGCACATCTTCAAAAATGATTGATGAATAAATAGTGTTTAACATTGGAAATTGCTCCATCTATCAAATTTTTTAAATACTAATAAAACCAAGTCATAAAACCGTTTAAGAAATATGTCTTATTTATTTGTAAGAAATGTGTAAGGAAATTGCTTTTCATGAAATAATCATCCCAAAAACCACTCAAGTTTTATTTTTATCCAGGAAAAACTTCAAAATTTTTCACTCAAACTTTGTTGTTTTCTAAAATTTAACTCGAGCAAAATCACCAAATCGCTCGACCTGCGGTCTCGCGATTTAAGACGTGATTTTGCTCGCGTTAAATTAATAAACAACAAAGTTATCATGAAAAATTTCGAAGTTTTTCCGGAAAAAATAAACCTCTTGTGGTTTTACTTATGATAAATCTCAAGAATCCTTAATATTTTGTTATACAAACTGTATATCATTGGAAAGCTTTTTAAAAATGCCATAGATTCGTGGCAACTTATATAGGGTGTTCCATTTGAAAAAAAAATAGTTATCCATTGCCATAAGAAATAAGAAAGTTGATGATGGTTCAAAAGAAACGATACATGTTACGGAGAAAAATCTTATGCCAACTATTAGATAATAAAAATGCCATAAGAACATCTTTTCCGTTTTTAAATATCACCTCAAATAACGAAGATATAAAGAAAAAAAGAAAATCAGTTTTTTCAGTTTTTAACATAACTCGAAAACAAAATATTTTAATTAATTTTTTTCAACGGATTATTAATCAGCACAAAATTCTGCAAAAGTGCCGAATTTAAACATACCATCTATCTCTTCTCACAAGCGAGATCCCCCTGGTGAGCCTCGAATTTGAAACACCCTGTATAACAGTACAAAACTACTTGTACTACTTGTACTGGTGTTTTGGCCCACTGTGTATATTAGAGTGTATTATACAGTATCCTGCATGCCCGGCGCATTCACCAGTTCTTGCTTTAATTACTATTCAGAAGTATAATAGCGAATAATAATAATAATTGTAATTACAAAATATATTATGTCATCAAATCGTTTTTCAAAGCCACCGATTTTTATTCAATAAAATGGCTATTGGAAAAATTAATAAAACTAATTATAATAAATAACTTTTAATGTGTTAGGAATTGAGATAGCGTAGTCATTAGGAAACATGTTTGTTTGTAATGGCATAAAAATATACATGCGCTCTAATTAAAAATAAGAAAAATAAAATGCTTTAAAGTTTGGAAAGTTTGATACTAAATTTTGAAAACTCTGTATAACTCATATCAATCAAACTTGGCTAACGGGACCGTCAGTCTTTATTTAATAGAGACCCTGTATAATTTTATTTATGAGGCACTATTTAAATTTGTTTATTGATTTTTTTTGTTTTTATTTCTTTTTTCACTTCAATCACTTAACGGATTTTGATAAAATTTTTGGAGTAAGTAGGCAACCATAAAGCCACTCGAATAAGCAATAAAATATACAGCATGTAATTTAAAAAGATATAGAATCATGACGTCACACTTTTTTGGGACACCGTGTAGAATCAGAAATATTTTCCTAAAATACGTCTTAGGATACAAATAAAGTCTGAAAATTATTAAAATCCAATCTTAATTAGTAACTGAGGTACAGAAGACGAGATATGAAATGCAAAATATTGCGGAGTAATTCTGGGGGATGCGCCGGGCAACTGTTGGTTATTTTAATAACTATTCAGATTTATAATAATTATAATTGTAATTACAAAATTTGTTATGTCAACAAAATGTTTCGAAGCGACCTTCGATTTTTATTCATTTAAAATTTCTGCAAATAACTTTTTTTCTGCAGGCGTCCCGAAAATAAAACTTTCGATGTGATGTATTGAATCGAAAGTACCACTTTACATAAATCGTACCGAAAGTAGTTATTTTCGAGACGACTTTGTTTTACTTTCGGAACGATTTCTTTACTTTCGGGACGATTTTGGGTATTTATGTAATTATGGCAGCGCTTGTCATATAACATTCGTGTGTGTTTTTGCTTTTTACTTTCTCCGTTACGAAGTACGAGAAAGTATTGTAATCGTGATTTTTTTTCAAAATTTTTCGTTTTGGGGTCCCTAGATGCCATTTCAACAATTTCTGGAAAAAGAAATTTTATGTCTGCGTGTGTCTGTGTGTGTGTGTGTGTGTGTGTGTGTGTGTCTGTTTGTGTGTCTGTGCGCGCTGTATTCCAAAAACTAATAAAGCAATTGATATGAAACTTTGAACATTCATGATGCTTTGCCATCCAATGCTAAACATAAATATCAAGGAACTGTCAAAAATTTTAGCACGGTTTGAAAGTTATCTTTTTTGGAAGATATTTCCACACCCTTTACAAAGTTTTTTTTATTGCCATTAACTCGGTAAATTTTAATTTGTGGTTTGGATTAGGGCTGCAATTTTTCTTCGAATATATCCAGTTTCGAAAGTTCAAATATTCGGAGAAAATATCTTCGAAGCTTGAAGTTTCACGGTTTTGAAGATGCAATGATTCGAAGATTAGAAGATACGAAGATTCGAAGATTCAAAGATTCGAAGTTTCGAAGATTCTAACATTCAAATATTTGAAATTTCGAATTTTCGAAGTTTCGAAGTTTTATCAGAAGAGGCAATTTTTAAAGAAATATTTTAACGAACGTAACAAAATGTAAATTTTAATGTCAGAAAATTTATTTTATTTAACTCAATGCGTGTTTACATGAGTGGGCAGTTTTATACAGAGTGATTTATTGAAAATTGCCGACTCGTTTGCACCGTGAGTAAACACTTTTTCGTGAACAAATGGGAACTTTCCCTTTTTAAAATCGCCCTAGTAATGGAACTTTTATTAAGAGGTGTTGGATAAACTTTTTGTATTTACAATTTTTTTCTGAAATGTGCAATCACTTAAAATATGATATGCAATGATGCTTTAAAGTGCTTTTTCTTTCATTAATTTAACGAGCACAAAAAGTTCATCCATTTGCCTATTCATATAAATAATTGTTTACGGTAATATTGAATGTTCCTTCATTCAAATAGAATATCATAAATAAAAATTAAAAAATTGGGATGTGGCCATCATGTTACTTTCTCCGACTTGATGGTATCATAGCGATTCATATTTACGTTTTCATGGTTTATTTTCAATTGAAATCATATTTTAAATATACATCAAGCGTTGTGTAAACTCGGATGACGTTTAAAACGTCAAAATTATGAAAGATGGAAAAATTATACTTCAAATTCAGAAACTCAGTTTACTCAAAAACTAAAGGGATTTAGAAAAAAAAAACGTATTCTTTATAAGTTGTTCATTTTAGCATTCTCTACAATTTTTAATATAAATTTGCTGTAACTATTATCGTTTTATAATTATAAACCAAAAATTAAAAAAATTAAAAAAATTTCTCGAATAAAAATAATTTTATGAAAAATGTTTTCAAGCAGATGTTCATTTCTTTGTTGTCTTCAAAGTTTGTTAAAATGTTTTTGTGATATTTTTCATATTTAAGAAAATATTGGCAAAAAACAAAAAAAAACAGTTAAGGTAAACGCTCACTCTTGGTGTACGAAATTTTACTAAAAGCTTTTCAGTTCTTCAGATTATCAAATAAGATGGATGTTCAAAGCTTCATATCAATTGCTCGTATTAGTTTTTGAGACACAGCGCGCACACAAACACATTTTTTTTTTCCTGAAATTGTTGAAATGGCATCTAGGGACCCCAAAACGGATATTTCCGTAAAAAAAATGTTGAAAAAAAATCACGATCACAATACTTTCTAGTACTACGTAACGGAGAAAATAAAAAGCGCGCATTTTGCTATCAGAGCGTAATTGCGTTTTTTTTCCAAAGAAATTAATTCGAACGCGAAAACGTAAAAATAAAGATATGTTTTCCCGAGGAACGGGACGTGAATTAAACCATCAACCGAAATTTATATTCTGATTCTTCGCAATGAAAAGATCTCCTTAATGTACATTGGGGTGGGCAATGGAAAAAAATCGTGGATGGAATTTATCGATTTAGTTTTCGCCCACGGCCCAAATAAGTACAGAAATAATACAGTTGACAAACTTTCGCCATTCGACCGGAATTTATCGGTGATTTGTAGGCGATATTTTTCCATAATGCGCGATTTTATTATACAGCCACGAAACTTGTATCAACATCCATCGATTCCGAACACAAAAAAATTTCACTAAGTAATAAAGGAAGAACGTCTAACGCCGTATTTTACTTACGTAATCTTATTTTCTCCGTAAATTTTCCCGTAAGAGGCTTATTAAATTACACTTGGAGCAATTAAATTCCATAATACCTGTTCTTACTTTTGGGAATTTATTAGAAATTGAAGGATGATAAGCTTTACCTTTCCTTAATGAAATTTATTGCAATCGTGTGTTATTTTTCAATAAAAGAAACAGAAACAAAACCAAGTGTTTTTAATTAAATAAAACACAAAGTACATTGGAAAACAACCTCACCGCAGAGCCTTAAATATTTACCTCGTCGTTCCCGGGAAAGAACTCCACTTCTTATTTTTTGGGCCGGTAACGACGCGTTAGAGGCGAAAAGAAATATTTATTAGGGCCAAAGGTCATAAAGATTTAAAGGTCACAGATAATTTTACGGCGCCTTTGTATATTTTATGGTGATGGGCCACTCTTTACTTCAAATAATGTGCCCGAAGTTATACTTCTGGGCCGAGAGTAAATTTAATTTTTTCCGAATCGAATCGATAAATTTGGACGTGACCTTTTTCTACAAGATTTGCGCCTGAATTAAAGATAATACCTTTCCGTGCGTCGCTGAATTTTCTCATTGATTATAGGAATCTATTGTAGCGAAATGAATTTGATCTTTAGCATTCATAATTATGGGTTACTGATACTGAAGTACAAAAAAATAATATAATGAATTGCTGTCACCTAATGTATATAATCCACAAAATTTCGTTTGTTCATCATTCTTGAAAATGGCACTAAGCCGAAACTAGTTGAAAATAAAGCAATTTAATCATGAAACAAACCAAGTGAATTTTAATTTTTAAACCTATAATAAATTGATTTAAAATCTAAAAACGCACCTTCCCTTTTGTAGCGATTTGTACGAACAACTCGGGCAGGTAAAGTTTGGCTCTTTTTTTTTGACTAATTCCCCATATCTTCAGACAATTTCCATCGTCTGTAATAGGAAAAGAGGGAACGTGGATGGTTCGTGCGGGAGAACCTTGAATTTTCAGTGACAATCACCGCCACCCTAAAACAAAAACCTTAACAAGACACGACATCAAAATTAACAAAATGAGCTCTGCATTGGAGAATTCCATTTAATTTTAGATGAATTATTCTAGGAATTTTCAGAAAATATGCTGCTATTTACGACTTTCTGACCTCACGGTGTTGTCTTAGAACATATACGCATGGAACAGGAATACCGTATAACTTACGTGTACCGAAACTATGTTCAACATCTGTGCGACAAGGATAGATATAACTTTTTTTTTGTTCGCCATGCGCATGTCCCCAATCGCGCGAAAATCGCATAAGAGTCCATGAGTGTGAGAGAGACTTCCTGTGTTGAAAGAGTGGGATGTAGATAGTGCGTGACAGTGCTACCAACTCAATTCTTATCACACACACAGAAATGCACGCGCATGAGAATTTCGAGCAAAAAAAAGCATCTCACTTCTTGGAAACAATTCTATGCTTCGTATTCCTGTTCCATGATTATATGTTCTTGACATAAACATTTCTACTTACTTTGCTTTGGTCCAGGCATAAGAAATTTCCTGAAAAAAATACCGCTGCCTTAGTTAATTATGCTAAAATTATTTTTTCTATTTGTGGTTATTAGTGTGAAACGATTTTCTACATAACTAACTACTTAATTCAGGCACATACAATCCTAATTATAAATCCTCCTAAAAGATAGTTTACTTACTAAAACGATTACTCCAAGCAAACACTTAATCTTGCTCCCGTGGCGAACTTGATGAGGAATTTATTGCAAAATAACTAAAGTGTTTCCTGAAGTTGCCACAGTAAAATATTTAAAGTGTAATTCGCGTAGTCTCTGTATTAATTGCGTTAATTTCGAAAGGGGATAAATGACGTCGGGCCCGTGCACGCCACTGAGTTTTGCGGCGACCGAGATAAATTAAGGGTATAAAAAGCATCGCGACGTTTATTAATGCTGCCCTCTTCAGTTTCAACATTTCCAAATGTGTACTCTGATTTTTTTACAAAAGACTTTCTGCCATCAGCTGACCAGAGTTATTCTTTCAAAGCGCTATCAGAGGTGTCACTTTATTGCGACCGATGTAATGGTAAGGAAACATTGTATACCTAAAATATTTTTACATAAATTAATTAAATTGTTGATTACAGGGTTACACCAATTATAAATTAATTAGTTTCCAGAAATAATATTTCCTCGAAACATTTTATGTTTATTTGTTTTCTCTGATAAATTGTTTAATGTTGTATTTGAAAGTGTCTTAAAAGTTTTTTTTACCTCGTTATTTACATAAATAATCTCATTTTCGTGTGGGTGTGACTAATTGATATGGTTAATCAGTTTTTCCGATTAAATAATTTAGTAGGAATCGTGATTTGTTAAAAATATTTTTTTATTTTGTTTTATATTATGTATTATAGTAAGTAAATAAAAAAAAACTTTTAGGCAATAATAGAAATATCATTTACATTTGGTTTGGAATGGATTTTAATGATTTTAATTAAAAACTATTTGAACCATACATGGTTTCGTCAATATAGAATTTGTTGAAAATTTCTGCGATTGTTAATTAAAAATAATTTATAGCTTCTCGTATTTGCACCAGAATCTCATTCCGCGTAATAACATTGATAAAAAAAATTGCTTTGAACCGACAAAGGCTAATGGCAGTAAATCGTGTCATCGTGTTGGTTAGTTGTTAAATTCCCTTCAATCAAAACGTCAGCCTTCCTTCCCCCATTAGCTGAGGTGGCACGCCAACACTGAAAATTAGTACCTCACATGTATATTCCAGCTGTAATTAATGATTGGGTCTGAGGCTGGATTTTCCGCACTTCCGTTTTTCGAATTATCCCTCTGGTCTGGTGTAAAGCAACAGTTGGCTTTTAGCTGTTTGCCACGTCATTATTGTGCGTGTACGGCTGCGATTATTTGAGGAAATCTAACGCCTGATTAAGCCACTTATTACAAAGGAATGATTCATGATAGACCAGTAACAGGTGAAACGTTAAAACTTGATTTGAATAAGTACTGGAGAGTTAAAATCTACATCCTGAGAATTTTCATCCCGAAAATTATTTCAACGTATTATTTGTTGCGTTTTTTTTAAATAAAACTCTTGTTTATATAGAATAAAACACTTATTTACTTTGTTTGTATAACACTTTTGTTTTTTTATTTACTCCTATTTGATTGCAGTTTCGGCAAAGCATGTATAACCAAGTAAAAGCTTCCTACATAACAAATAAAACTCTTGTTTGGTTTCATGTTTCCATTATAATCTGAAATCAAACAACTTTTGTTTCAAATACCTTTACACCCACAACTGTGATATTGTTTCAAGTGTGTAGCAGTGTTAATTTCAAATTATTTGTTTTTACGTCGTTGTGAGATTTAATTTTGTATATTTACGAGCAGGTTGAATATTTATATTTCGCTTTGATTAAATTTATATTTCAGCTGATTTGAGGAATATTTCACCGAGAAAATAAACGTAAGATTTTATTTATATTTAGAGAGAAAAGTTGTGGTATTAAAAAAATAAACGAAGTGTAATTGGAATGGTGAGCGGTGCGGATTTCAACGGTCGCCCTTTTTTGTTCGCCAAGGCTGACTAAAGCAAGAAAAGGAATTTTCTTTTATGCGCCCCGGATTGAATTAAGAACGAATAGATCCGCTGAATGAAAAGTTTCTCCTAGTTTCTGAAATTATAGCGGCAAGTTTAATCGTCTCAAATAATCTAAATGGACAATAGACAAAAAAATTGAATGCATCTAAGCTGGTTATAATTGCAATTGTTAATTACTAATATTACCTTAACTTTCTAGGTACTAACAATTATATAAATCTGAAAGTTGCTTTTATTCTTGATGAAACCTTTCTCATTAGTCCAATGAAAATAATAGTTATTTATTATGCGAATGTGGAATGTACGTAATTAGCCCGGTAGAAAATAGTTATTTATTATACGAATGTGGAAAAGTTAAAAAACAAGGGTAATTTTCATAAGGGACTGATGAGGAATTCCGCATATAAAATTTTGACAAGAAATTTTAACGATGGTCATTTTGCGTAAGCGAATGCATTTTTAATGCTTAAAAGTTTCTAAATTTACTCAGAATGTATTCGAGTTTCGTTTTGGAAAAAGCTACAAGTTTTATGCCACTAGATTTCAGGCTAATTTTATATGAACAGAGAGTAAAGTTGTAAAAAATTGTAATCATTTCATTAGTTTGAAAATATATGTATAAATAATTGCCATTGACCTGAAACTTTCTAAATTTACTCATTTCGAGATTTATTTCGTGAAAAGATTGTACGCCACTAGATTTTAAAATAATTTTACATGGACCGAGACTAAAGTTGTGTAAAATTGTAATCATTTCAGTAACTTGAAACAAATTAGAAAAACAATTGTCGACGACTTAAAACTTTCTAAATTTACTCAAAATGTATTCTAGATTTATTTTTTGAAAAGCTACAGGTTATAGGTCACCAGATTTCAGGATAATTTTATGTGAATAGAGAGTGAAGTTGTGGGAAATTCTAATAATTTTGATAGCTTGAAGAAAATATAAAAACAATTGCCACCGACTTAAAACTTTCTGAATTTACTCAAAATATATTCGTGATTTATTACAAAGTTACAAGTTGTATGCCAGTAGATTTCAGAATAATTTTATGTGAATCGAGAGTAAATAAACTTTTAAAAAGAGTTATAATTTTGGTGACTTGAAAATAAATATATAAAAATTGTCAACGTCTGAAACTTTTCAAAATTGCTTATAATGCCTGCTAAATTTTGACACTATAAAAATTACAAATACCTCGTCAGTAACTTGTGGGACAACATTATATAAACAGGACGTGAGTTGCAAAAATTGTATTCAATTTAGCGACTCGATAAAAAAAATATATAAAAATAATTGTTAATAATGTTAACCGATGTGAAGAGAGCCACGGATTTGCTGCCAATTTCCCGGCGCGTTCACCAAATAAAATTTCTTCAATAATTATGATTTATGATAAATCAAACGCTGAGAATGTAATTAAACGTTGTTGTTAAAAAATTACATTTAAAACGCGTCAAACAGTGCCATTTTGGCCTTTAAAAGTTTGCCATATTTTATATAAGGCTTGAGTGGACCCGCGAAAAAAAAAATTCATAAGAAAGTTATAAACAATTTCACCAAAAATTCCATCGTTCCAATCGTTTAAGTGGACTCTTATCTACACGTTGTTGTTAAAAAATTGAATTTGTAACGCGTCAAATAGTGCCATTTTGGCCTTTGAAAGTTTACCATATTATATAGATGGTTTGGGCGGACACGCGAAAAAAAATTCATAAAAAAGTTATAAACAATTTTACCAAAAAATTCATCATTTAAATCGTTTAAGTGAACTCTTGTCTACACGTTGTTGTTAAAAAAATAAATTTGAAACGCGTCAAACAGTGCCGTTTTGGCCTTTAAAAGTTTACCATATTATATAGATGGTTTGGGTGGACACGCGAAAAAAAATTCATAAAAAAGGTATAAACAATTTTACCAAAAAATTCATCACTTAAATCGTTTAAGTGAACTCTTGTCTACACGTTGTTGTTAAAAAATTAAATTTGAAACGCGTCAAACAGTGCCGTTTTGGCCTTTAAAAGTTTACCATATTATATAGATGGTTTGGGTGGACACGCGAAAAAAAATTCATAAAAAAGTTATAAACAATTTTACCAAAAAAATCATCACTTAAATCGTTTAAGTAGACTCTTATCTACACGTTGTTGTTAAAAAATTGAATTTGAAACGCGTCAAACAGTGCCATTTTGGCCTTTGAAAGTTTGCCATATTATATAGATGGTTTGGGTGGACACGCGAAAAAAAATTCATAAAAAAGTTATAAACAATTTTACTAAAACAATCATCGCTTAAATCATTTAAGTAGACTCTTATCTACACGTTGTTGTTAAAAAATTGAATTTGAAATGCGTCAAACCGTGCCATATTGGCCTTTGAAAGTTTGCCATATTACATAGATGGTTTGGGTGCACACGCGAAAAAAAATTAATATAAAAGTTATAAACAATTTTACCAAAAAAATCATCACTTAAATCGTTTAAGTAGACTCTTATCTACACGTTGTTGTTAAAAAATTGAATTTGAAACGCGTCAAACAGTGCCATTTTGGCCTTTGAAAGTTTGCCATATTATATAGATGGTTTGGGTGGACACGCGAAAAAAATTCATAAAAAAGTTATAAACAATTTTACCAAACATTCCATCGTTTAAATCGTTCAAGTGGACTCTTATCTACACGTTGTTGTTAAAAAATTGAATTTGAAATGCGTCAAACAGTGCCATATTGGACTTTGAATGCTTGTCATTTTAAAAAGGGAATTCGCATGGACTTGAGAAAAAATGATTGAAATTGTGGATTGACCGTACAAATGCCAAAATGGCACTGTTTGACGCGTTTCAAATGTTATTTTTTAACAACAACGTTTAATTACATTCTCACAGTTTGATTTATCTTAAATCGTTAAAATTAAATAATTTTTTTTCTGTGGTGGAGACGCCGGGAAATCTGTGGCTGAAAAATCTGTGGCTATCTTCACATCGGTGAGATTAGTTCCGTAAACTAAGACTTAAAATTTTCAAAACTTACTTATACTTGCATCCCAAATTACGATTCTGTAAAAATGGTGAATGCTTCAGGCATAGATTTTGCGATAATTTCAATCAAATATAAACAATGTTCTGAAAATTGTAAAAATATTGGCGATTCGACAAGAAATACATAAACAATTGCCATCGATTTAAAACTTTCCAAAATTGCTCAGGATTCAATCGAGATTGATTCTGTGTAAAGCTTGAATAAACCATCCCATAATTCGTTCTGAATTTTTGAAACTGGATCGCTTATAAATAATGTCAGCCCTCAAAAAAGTATTTGTAGCTGTTGAAGAAAATCTTTGTAATGTAAGAAAAAATAAATAGAAATATTTTGAAAGAAAGACACAATACTATTCTATTGAGACACTTTTATAAATGAAATTCCCTTTTCGAAGAAATGACACAGCCCCACAAAAAAAAAAGTGTTCGGACTTGTGGGTCGGACATACGTATTCACATGTATTTTTTGACGCTGAATCCGATCCCGAGCTAAGAAATGGCCCTCCACGTCTGGAATTGGCCCCAGCGACCAAAAATGGCCTCTATAGGAGCTGAAATATGAATTCCGGGATGAGGCGAGGCCATTTTTGGCTCTGGGGCCAATTACAGACGTGGAGGGCCATTTCTGAGCTGGGGATCGGATTCAGTGTCGAAAAATACATATGTCCGACCCACAAATCCGACACTTTTTTTGTGGCGTCCGAAACACGATTTTTCCGGGCCCTAAGGAGTCATTTTCTCGGTCCCAAACGGGGAATTTCAGTTCTCCATAAAATTTCCGACCACAAATCCGGGTTTGGCTTTAGAATGCACCTTCGACCTCGCCTCATCCTGGAATCCATCTTTAAGGCCCTACAGAGGCCATTTTTGGGCCCTGGGGCCAATTCCAGATGTGGAGGGCCATTCCTGGGCTCGGGATCGGATTCAGCGTCGAAAAATACATGGGAATACATGTGTCCGACCAACAAGTCTGAACACTTTTTTTTTGTGGGGCTGTGTTATTATCGAAGAATTGGCATTCGAAAAGTTCTTTTAATATCTTCAAATAAAATTTTGAACATAAATATGTCTTATGACAATCCGAAGAACTGAAAAGCCTTTGGTAATTTTTTACTGGTCCCATCTGTTTCTATTGTTACCAGCCGACGCACAGAAAAGGCCAAAAATAGAAAGAAGTTTTAAATTTAAACGTAAATTGGTATATAAGGGTTTTCGAGGTCGCTGATTACGAATTTAAAATTATAATTTCAAAATTCAAAATGGCAGATCTAATTTGGCCGATCACTTCAATACAAATTGTTCGGAATTTCAGATAAATTGGTATATAAGGGTTTTCGAGGTCGCTGATTACGAATTTTATATAATAATTTCAAAATTCAAAATGGCGGATCCAATATAGCCGACTACTTCATTAAAAATTGCTCTGAATTTCTTATAAATTGGTATGTAAGGGTTTTCGAGGTCGCTGAGTACGAATTTCATATTATAATTTCAAAATTCAAAATAGCGGATCCAATATAGCCGACCACTTCATTAAAAATGGTTCGGAATTTCATATAAATTAGTATTTAAGGATCTTCGAGGTCGCTGATTACGAATCTCATGTTATAATTTTAAAATTCAAAAAGGCGGATCCAATATGGCCGACCACGTCATTTAAAAATGGTTCGGAATTTCATATAAATTGGTATATAAGGATATTCGAGTTCGCTGATTACGAATTTTATATTATAATTTCAAAATTCAAAATGGCAGATCCAATATGGCTGATCATTTTATTAAAAAATGTTCGGAATTTCATATAAATTGGTATATAAGGGTTTTCGAGGTCGCTGATTAAGAATTTTATATTATAATTTCTAAATTCAAAACGGTGGATCCAATATGGCCGACCACTTCATTTAAAAATGGTTCGGAATTTCATATAAATTGGTATATAAGGATATTCGAGTTCGCTGATTACGAATTTTATATTATAATTTCAAAATTCAAAATGGCAGATCCAATATGGCTGATCATTTTATTAAAAAATGTTCGGAATTTCATATAAATTGGTATATAAGGGTTTTCGAGGTCGCTGATTACGAATTTTATATTATAATTTCTAAATTCAAAATGGCGGATCCAAGATGGCCGAGAAGTTTTAAATTTAAACGTAAATTGGTAAATAAGGTAATTAAATAATATATTGATGTATCACCATATATTGTTGGTATATAATGTTGTTATTAATTATTAATCTGTATAATTTATATAATGGTAATTCTACTTTTGTAATATATCGTTATTGTTATGTAATAGTTATATTGTGCAATATTTTATTTTGATTTCTTTATTGTATTTTTTATTTTAAATTTTTCTTGTGAAAAGGTTCGTCCGTAAATAAACTAATAAAAAAAATAAATATTAAACGAAGATTCCCCGTATATAGCTGGTAAATTAAAGTTTTTAAGGTCGCTGATTACGAATTTCATATTATAATTTCAAAATTCAAAATGGCGGATCCAAGATGGCCGATCACTTCATTCAAAATTGTTCTGAATTTCATATAAATTGGTATATAAGGGTATTCAAGGTTTCTAATAACGACTATAATATTACAATTGCGAAATAAAAAACAGTTTATGTTTTTGATTGATTTTTATTTAAAAAATGGTCGGAGTAGCAGTTATTATGTAATAATACGTACAGTTAAGAAAATAAGTAAATAAGAAAAAATTGTAAAAATCAGTCGCTATTATCATGGTCGAAATCAAAGTCAGTATCATGCTTATCAGAATTTTTTTAGAAAATTTTTAGACTCATCATCATCAGGGAAAAATAAAAGCTCTAGGGCCTCCGATGACAATTTTTTACCTTTTTTAGGTTTCATTTCTCTCAAGTGGATCCGAAGATACCAGGAGCCAATTAAACACATCTTCCATTATATTTGTGCGACAATTTTTTCTGGAAAACCGTTCACGATATTTTTTGATATCCTTATTTCTGGCTTCCTGAGCATCTTCAGATAATTTACTGATTGGCAATACGGCTGATTCTATTATTTGAGCACCATGTATTAAAATTTTATGAACTGTCGTAGACATGTAATACCAAGGAAACTTGTCTACGCAGTATCATGACAATATTTATAAAAAATTTCGACCTTCACGTTATAGCCACATGACATGACCTACAAGATAACGTGAATTCGATGAATTAAATCTTCGTCCAATCCCAGGATTTGAGCAGACACTGATGAATTCTCAAAAATTATTGTTTTAAAGTATTGCCGTTGTTCTAGTTGCCGTATCCTACTTTTGGGCGATTAACAAGAAGCCCTAGCTGCATCTGAAACCTCTTCTGAATTGTTTTTTTCCGAATCTCGAAACTCTTTTTGTCGTCCGTTGATCGCGATTGCTATCGAGTTTATATCCAAGGTGTAGCAAGTACTCAAAGCAACGGATCCATGCGTGTAACGTTGATAATCCGTAATGTAAAGTAGAAACGTCAATTTATTTATTTTTTACTAAATCGATATTATTAAATTATTTTGACGTTGCTCCGCACAAATAGCAGCCCATAGTTGATGTAGTAGACGTTATATCATTACAGGCCTTGCCATCAATCAAACCATTTCGTCGCGTATTTCTAACCTCACAAATACAGAGGCAGAGACGGGCAGAATTTTCTTCCAGATTATATTAAAAAACATCTTTAACAACATGCTCGATATCTCAACTACTTGGTTCCCGCTGGATAGATAACTTTTTTGCTAATTTACGTTAAATTTTTTTACAAAAAAAACCATTATGTAGACATTATTTCTAACACACGCGAGTATAAAGTAATAAAAGCGTTATACACGTAATTATTCTACATACCTTTCTTAACACCGTCCATCAAACAGAATTGAAAAAGGATACTGGAGTCAAAAGTTACACGCACTTGAAGTAACAGTGATATTTCGGAGCTGCTACACGTGGTTTACGCTGTGCCGAGAACGGTAACTTTGAACTAACGTAGCGTCTCAGGTATAAAAGATATCTCACTTTCCTTTTGGAATAACATGCACCAAAGCTCCCTCTACAAGATTCTATGGTACTAAACTCATTCAGTGACTATCATTTTTTCGATTTTTGGCCACCTTTTTTCAGATCGAGCCCACTGTGCGACGGTGGTCTTATTTTAATTTAAAAAATTAAAAACAGTGTAATGCTCTTCTTTCTCAATACTTGGAAACTGATGCTTTTAACATAACTTTAGTGATATCTTTGCGTCCATCATGTGATTTCATTACTTTTTCCTGTCTCCTTCAGTAATTAATCCAGCATCCAAAAATGCAAACATTGCGCTATTGTAATGTTTTATAATCACTTGTACTTGAGGTAGAAGATACATCAAGTATCATCACATATAATATGCAAAGGATCTTCAGATTCTTCAGTTCGTCGGAGAAAAGAACTTCATTTGGTTGTAATATTAACTCTTTCTTTCTTTTACTTCTTGCCTCTTCTGTTATTTCATTTGTCTTCTATGCTCAGGTAGATCTGACGATCCAATTTTATTTATTTCTATAAATTGACACTTTTGTTGTAACCCATCGATAAGTCCATTAATCTGACAAGCGAGAAAGATCACAATTGACAAATACATCCAGTTATATTTAGATGCCAAAGTAATAGGGGCCGAAAGTGGGAAATACCTAGCGAGTTTAAACTTTTATGAATGAGGGGAAGCGCAGCGTAGACAAACACACAGGCAATATAATGTCGCACTTCTGCTCAAGTTTGAACATTATTTTTCTTTCGGCGCGAAGAAAATTACAAACACACCAACACTTTAATGCACGAATCTGATACACTTCACAAAACTGCCTAAATATGATAGCTTGATAAATGCAACCTCTTACGATAAATAATATAGCACTAGTGGGATACGGGATTTTGTATGCACACTGAAAGAGTGAAACCTCTTACGATATTATTTCGCCCACGTACTGTATGAGATTTCTGATAGATGAATGATATTGTCAAGTTTCTAGCCTGTTAATATCCCAGTAACGAATCTTAAATTTCTCGTGTGGTGACGAATTCACCCTAATAAAGTGTCAAATATATTCGTATACACTCTGTATAATTAAAATAGCAATTATTATCACGAATAAATTGCTTTAGGGTAACTAGCGTATATCTACATGGACTTTATAATTGAGTTGAATATTGCAGACATTATCATTCAATAAACGTCTCCGCGACAAAACATTGTCACTTTAAGATCACGAGAGGCAATTTCGTTCCGGATTGTAAGCGACATGAATGAGGGCCGAATGTAAATTAATAGAAATCAAATTAAACTCATGCATTCGACTTGACAAGATAATTTAACGGGGGAGAGAATATGCTTAACCTCGTTTCCGTCCCCGGGAGAGCAGCAGCTCCTCAACGCTCGATCATTATTACCGAACGTGTCGAACTTATCTCGAAACACGACCGAAACAAACAAAAAAGAATAATGGGTTGCGGGGGAGATGCCAAAGAATCAAAAATTCATGCCAAATTTCCTCGGCACGATAAGAACGCCCACGCGTCGGCGTCGCTCCCAGAATTAAATTGTCCGCTACATATTTATAGCCCTGCTTATCTCGGGAATACATAAAGAAAAAGACACTCAGGTTTAATTGCCGGTCTGGATAATATACGGGGTCCGAGGATCGATTTTCGTTCAGCAGAAGCAGAAAATTAATTATTGGGGAATTGATGGCCGAAGCCCCAATTATACTCTGCGTTTAAAAGTACATTAGCCGAAATTCCGGTGCTATTATTTTTTGATTACATAAATTCCATTTGGTGAATTAAAATGACAAACGAATTTTCTAATTAAAAACGGGGGAAGCGGCCTCCCGTCGAATATTCCAATGAAATATGTTGCCGGCAGATTCACACCGATTAAAAATAAAAACCGATCGAAAATTACCTCCATCAATTACTAGAAGCCTATTTTTTCCAGATGAATGAAATTTATCACTTGGCCGCAGTTATTTTTAAATTAAACTGGAACCAACAAAAATTTATGTCCTATTCAATATACCTGTCATGCTTTTACTTGCAATTTATTGTCAAATAGCACACAAACAAACCGAAAGAATGAAACGAGAGAGATTTAAAGGGGGCCATTTACTGTCGTGCATGCACGACGTTCTTGCACGACGTTCACGTCTGTTGGCGCGTGTGCGATAGTGGATGGGTAAATTTTCCCGATGAACAAAAGTTCTGTCGGCGCTTAAATTTTGTTCCATCGTTCCATCGTATCGGGTAAACAGATTCTGCACGTTCTGTTTTCCCCAAACTTACCATCCACTATTCGTTCATGTACGTCGATGTTCGTCGTACATGCACGACAAGACTATTACATGAAAAACAAGATACAAGCTACGAAAAGAATCTGACGAAAGCAGAAATGAAGATTGTTGTTGTCTCTGTTGAGTAATCAAATTTTAATGTTTTTCTTATTTTTTTTTATGGCAAAATATCGCTTAATTTAGTGTTTCTCGACGTGGGCGATATCGCCCACTGGTGAGCGATCGACGTCTAAATTGGGCGTTTATCTGACAATCCGTATTTGGCGGGCGATGGTCATTTTTGGAGACGAATGCGTTTTGAATACCTGCCTGCAGCAATGGCTCAAATCGCCTAAAAATTGATCAAGATGATGTCTTCCGAAATTAGAAGCAAACTAGTTTTTCCTCGGCTTAAGTTTGATGAATGTGAAATTGTGTTCTTTATGAAAAAATTGTGAAATGTAAAAATGTAAGAAAACAGGTGACGAACGACGGCTCCGCTGCGCTGCGCCGTCGTCCAGCGGGGCCCATCAAAGTTAAGCGATTAAATTGGTGACGGACGACGGCACAGCGTGTCCCATTCAAATCACATTTTGGCCGCCTACTGATATTGATTTGCGTCTAATAGCAACTATTATAATAAATTAAGCAAAGTAATTGGTGAAGACCGACGGCTTCGCCGCGCTGCACCATCAATGAAAACCATGATTTTTTTCTAATTTAATTTTAATTTTTTGTTTTTTATTTTTCATTTTTAATTTTCATTTTTCATTGTCAATTTTTAATTTTTCATTTTTCAATTTTCAATTTTAATTTTTCATTTTTCATTTTTTATTTTCTTGTTTTCATTTTTCATTTTTATTTTAAATTTTAAGTTTTTAATTTTTAATTTTTAATTTTTAATTTTTAATTTTTAATTTTTAATTTTTAATTTTTAATTTTTAATTTTTAATTTTTAATTTTTAATTTTTAATTTTCAATTTTTAATTCTTAATTTTTAATTTTTAATTTGTAATTTTTAATTTTTAATTTTTAATTTTTAATTTTTAATTTTTAATTTTTAATTTTTAATTTTTAATTCTTATTTTTGTTTTTTTTTATTTTTATTTTTTTAAGCCAGTTGTATCCTCTGCGATTCCTGAAAATTTCGGCTGTCCGACTTGGAAAGAAAAAAATTGTTCTTAAAAAAGAACGAACCCAGGGGATGCAAATGGCGCGTAGGGGTAGTTCCAAAAATTTTCAAAAAAATATCTTCTGCCTTCCCTGAAAGTTTAAATTCGTCCTTAAACGAAGAAAAACGAACCCAATGGGTGCAAATGGTGCATAGGGGTAGTTTCAAAAATTTTGAAAAAATATCTTCTGCCATTCCTGATAATATCAGTTTTTCGACTTAAAAAAAACGAACCCAGGGGTGCGAATGGAGCGTAGGGGTAGTTAAAAAAATTTGGACAAAATATCTTTTGTCATCCCTGAAAGTTTCAGCTTTTCGACTTTAAAAGAAAAAAATCCGTCCTTGAAAGAAGAAAAACGAACCCAGGGGTGCAGGAGCGTAGGGGTAGTTCAAAAAATTTGGACAAAATATCTTCTGTCATCCCTGAAAGTTTCAGCTTTTCGACTTTAAAAGAAAAAAATCCGTCCTTGAAAGAAGAAAAACGAACCCAGGGGTGCAGGAGCGTAGGGGTAGTTCAAAAAATTTGGACAAAATATCTTCTGTTATCCCTGAAAGTTTCAGCTTTTCGACTTTAAAAGAAAAAAATCCATCCTTGAAAGAAGAAAAACGAACCCAGGGGTGCAGGAGCGTAGGGGTAGTTCAAAAAATTTTGACAAAATATCTTCTGCCATCTCTGAAAGTTTCAGTTTTCCAACTTAAAAGAAAAAAATCGTCCCTAAAAGAAGAAAAACGAACCCAGGGGGTGCAAATGGAGAGTAGTGATGGTTCCAAAAATTTTGAAAAAGTTTCTGCTGCCATCCCCGAAAATTTCAGCTTTTCGACTTTAAAAGAAAAAAATATGTCTCTAAAAGAAGAGAAACGAACCTAGAGAGTCCAAATGGCGCATAGGGATGGTTCCAAAAATTTTGGAAAAATTCACAATGAAAGCCAGTCATCCCTTCTGTCATCCCTGAAAGTTTCAGCTTTTTGACTTGAAAAGAAAAAAAAAACGTCCTTAAAAGAAGAAAACCGAACCACCCCTGGGTTGGTGGCGCTGGCGGCGCGTAGGGGGGTCCAAAAATTTTGAAAAAATTCACAATGAAAGCCAGTTATCCCTTCTGCCATTCCTGAAGGTTTCAGCTTTTCTACTTGAAAGGAAAAAAATACGTCCTTAAAAAAAGAAAAAAAAAATATTTTTTTACCCGGTTTAAAAAAAATCATACCTCGGAAACGGGTCAAAAATTAAAAAAAGTGGCTCGATCAATTTTAGATATTTTCTTTAAGATTATTTTAAGACATACTGGGATCGTCCAGCTCCAGCGGTTACGGAGGAGAATTTTTTTTTTTTGAAACGTGCAAAAATCCAAAATTTGCGTTTGAAAAATCACCCCCTCGGGTGGGGGTGAAGCGAAACGATGGGACCGGTTCTAAAAGCTTGCCCGGTTATCTGGGCGTCGATCTGTGCGCAAAAACTAACAAAATTTTACCGAATAAGGCCCCGATAAGGGGTGAGGTTTAACCCTACCCCCCGTTTTAAGGGTGAGTTTCGGGAGACGCGTTTTTCAAAATCCTCCTCATATTTTTGGGCGATTTTTTTGTGCCGGTCGGCCGACGCCCCTTTATAGCGGTTTTTTCTGGGCTGTCAAACATTTCTAACTCAATTAGTATATATGATTTTATTAAACTTAGCTAAAATTAAAAAAAAAAACTTACATATTTGCCAAGTTGCGTTGAATTTGCATGAATTTTTTAATAATAGAAAAAAAAAACACAAAATTCGCTACATTTTGGAAATGAAACCATAAAAATCAAATAATTTATCAAGAAATCAAAAACTTAATTATGTTAATTTTGAACTTGAAAAATTTTGGATTTTGGCAGTTTCGATTGTCTCGACAAGAATATTTTTAGTACCATTTAAAACCCACTGAATGCCTTTTTTTGACATATAAAATATCATAATCCAAAAATGCGTTTAACCCCTTAATTTTTTTAAATTAAATTAAGGACTTTGAACTTGGAAATTATTAACTCAACATGATTATCTCTCGATAGTTTTTTATGCTACGTTTTGGCTTTTAAATCATCAAAATAAAATACCGCGACTGCAAATTAAGCAATTTTTCTGAATTAAAAACTTGATTTTGTTGAATGGAAAATTTTGGATTTTTGCAATTTTCATTGTCTCTGCATGAATATATTTAATACTACCTCTGTTCCATAATAAGTGAGCCATTATCGATTTTTAATTTTTCCATAATATGTGACCCATTACCGTTTTATGTTTTTTCCATAATGATTGAGCCATTTGCGACGTTTATTTTTTACAAACTAAGTGAGCCGTTGCTACCTTGATTTCATCCTTTAAAAGCGGTTTCAAGGAATTGGAATGCCTCTTAATTTCACATTTTTTTAGCAAACCTCATAACGAGGAAGGCGGAATTTCAACTGCAACTGATAACGACCGCAATGTCCATCTTCTAATTAAATGTTGGCATTTTTTTCTGTTCTGTCAATTTTTTTCAGACCCGACTTTCCTTTCTTTTTATAATCAATATTCATAGGCGTATTCTCATGCAAACCACAAACATAATCATTACCTTGTTTACATATTCTTTTTATAGTGGCTCTTGATGTTCCGAATTTTTCAATTGCCAAAATCAGCGCTCCTTTTTTTAGCAGTCCATTATTCTGATGTTTCAGTAAAAACTGAATAATAGCCGTTCGTTTTTGGTTGATTAAATTTGGCCTTCTCGTCGTTTGAAACTTCGGGCGTTGGAAGACTTTCGCTTAAAAAATCGAATGTTAGTTGTTGCTTTTGAAAAATTAAACTGTCAAATTTTTTGACGTCCGTGGCTCGTGTGATTAAGAATTTGGTGTATATTAAGAATATGAAAATAGAAATTTAAATAATGGTGATGTGGCCATCATGTTACTTTCTCCGATGGTATCATCATTCATATTTACACTTTCATGGTTTATTTTTAATTTAAATCATATTTTAAATGTACATCGAGAGTTGTGTAAGCTCGGATGAAACTGACGTTTAAAACGTCAAAATTATGAAAGATGGAAAAATTATACTTTAAATTCAAAAACTCAGTTTACTCAAAAACTAAAGAGATTTCGAAAAAAACTTATTTTTTATAAGTTGTTCATTTTGGCATTCTCTACAATTATTATTAACATACATTTGCTGTAATTATTATTGTTTCACTATTATAAACCAAAAATGAAAAAAAAATAATACATTTTTTTTCTCGAATAACAATGATTTTATGAAAAATGTTTTCAAACAAAATAATCTCATTTCTTTATTATCTTCAATATTTGTTTAAATATTTTTATGATATTTTTCATATTTAAGAAAATATTGGCAAAAAACAAAAAAACAGTTAAGGTAAACACCCACTTCCGGTGTACGAAATTTTACCAAAAGCTTTTCAGTTCTTCGGATTATAAAATAAGACGTATGTTCAAAGTTTCATATTAATTGCTCTATTAGTTTTTGAGATACAGCGCGCGCGCACACACACATACACACACACACACCATGAGACACAATTTTTTTTTTCCAGAAATTGTTGAAATGGCATCTAGGGACCCCAAAACGGATATTTCCGTAAAAAAAATTTTTGAAAAAAAATCACGATCACAATCCTTTCTCATACTTCGTAACGGAGAAAGTAAAAATAACTAAGTGTCAATAAGTTTGAAAGAAAACTCAAATTGCTCACTTATTATGGAACAGAGGTAGTACAACTTAAAACACTCTATGAGTGATATGATCTAAAATCATCTACTTTTAATGTACAAAATATTATTTTCAAAACATGCGACAATTTAAAAAAATCCAAAACGCGATTTTTTACTTTTTCCGGTACGAAGTATGTGTGTGTGTGTGTGTGTGTCTGTATGTGTGCTGTGTGTGTGTGTGTGTGAAACTTTTAACATCCCTCTTATTTAATAATCTGAAGAACTGAAAAGCTTTTGGTAAAATTTCGTACACCGGAAGTGGGCGTTTACCTTGAAAGTTTTTTGTTTTTTGCCTATATTTTCTTAAATATAAAAAAATATTACAAAAAAATTTAAACAAACTTTGAAGACAACAAAGAAATGAACATCTTTTGCTTGAAAACATTTTTCATAAAATCATTTTTAATCGAGAAAAAAAAATATTATTTTTTTTAATTTTTGGTTTATAATTATAAAACGATAATAGTTACAGCAAATTTATATTAATAATAATTGTAGAGAATACTAAAATGAAAAGCTTATAAAGAATAAGTTTTTTTTCAAAATCCCTTTGGTTTTTAAGTAAACTGAGTTTTTGATTTTTTTATAGTATAAGTATAATTTTTCCATTTTTCATAATTTTGACGTTTTAAACGTCAGTTTCATCCGAATTTACACAACGCTCGACGTACATTTAAAATATGATTTCAATTGAAAATAAACCATGAAAACGTAAATATAAATGGCTATGATACCATCAAGTCGGAGAAAGTAACATGATGGCCACAACACCATTTTTTATCAGAAAAACGAGAGAAATTGTTTGCCGATAAAAAATTTCAGCTATCTTCAATAGTAAAAAAATTAGCCATTCACCATGAACATTTTAGAAAATTGAAAAAAATAATTGATTTTTCAGACTTTGATCCGCTGTAGCGGCTAAACGAAAACTCCAAATTGGACGCGGTTTGCAAATCTAAACTCCTCATATGTCAATTAGTCGGATTCAGTTAAAATTGAAGATTTTTAATTTTTGACGAAAACTTGAAAAAATATACGAGTAAACCCCTTGGAACTTTTGTTAAAAAATGCAACTTTCTTAATAATCATCGTAGACTATTGAAGAAAATCTTCTTTTTCATCAGAAAAACGAGAGAAATTGATTGCCGTTAAAAAATTTCAGCTATCTTCAATAGCAAAAAAATTAGTCAGTCACCATGAGCATTTTTGACAATTAGAAAAAATAATTGATTTTTCAGACTTTGATCCGCCGTAGCGGCTAAACGAAAACTCCTAATTGATCGCGGTTTGCAAATCTGAGCTCCTCAGAGTCAATTAGTCGGATTAGAGATTTTTAATTTTTCATGAAAACGTGAAAAAATACCCGAGTAAACCCCTTGGTACTTTTGTTAAAAAATGCAACTATCTTAATAATCATCGTAGACTATTGAAGTATACCTTCTTTTTACTTTCTCCGTTACGAAGTACTAGAAAGTATTGTCATCGTGATTTTTTTTTCAAAATTTTTTTTTTTACGGAAATATCCGTTTTAGGGTCCCTAGATGTCATTTCAACAATTTCTGGAAAAAACATTTTTGTGTCTGTGTGCGTGTGTGTGTATGTGTGTGTATGTGTCTGATGCGTGCGCTGTATTTAAGAAAACTAATAGAGCAATTGATATGAAACTTTGAACATACGTCTTATTTGATAATCCGGAGAACTGAAAAGCTTTTGGTAAAATTTCGTACATTATATTGTTGCACACTAAACAAAAAAATATGTACAATTTTTCTGGCAGCAATTATACATCTTGAATGAAATTTCTAAATACAATACTCTACACTGTATTAAAAATTTAGACTATAAATTATTTAATTAAATAAATAATAAACGAAGTTGCTCCGTATCTGGAGGTTGAAGGTTCGATCCCTGTCGGAGGCATTTTCACCTTTTTTGATTCAGCTATATACGGAGCAACTTCGTTTATTATTTATTTAATTATATTAATACTCCGTAATTCGGGAAACCATCGAATATAAATTATTTATTTTACAGTTGTAAATTGTTTAATATACTTATCATAAAGTTAATTTATATTTCTAAATTTAATTCTAATAATCACTAGAATTGCCAATGTATTGTGGAGTAAGGCTCGATTTATTTTGTTTAATTTGAAGGACTTGCGGGCATTTTCAAGCAAAAAAATATATCCTTCAAATAAACCCGCTTTCCAATTAATCCCCGCTGAATCTCTAAGCACGAAAACTTTTCATTAAATAAGGGAACATCAATTTGTCCCTGGCACAATGAGCCATATTGATTAATTAAATTCAGATTCGCCGCGGGGTAATGATTCAATTAAATTTATATTTATGACGAAATAATTTCCTTAAAGAGGATTTAACTTTAAGCTTCCGCGCGATTTGAATATAATTAAAACTTCTGTACTTAGCAATTTAGTTTTCACGGCAACTTACTTCCATACGCGGCCTCCCTTGACGTGAAATATTAATAGGCCATTGATTTTATATTTGGCTCCTTAATTGCGATTTAAAACGACGTCGAATCGGAATTTTAAATTAACGAAAATTTATTACGTAATCCGCTATATAAAATTAAAACTTCACGATTTATAAATTTCCCAATCGGCTTACTTGCTTGCTAATATTTCTCCGAATTTCGATTCTGGCATGATGCAATCAGTTTCAATTATAAGGTAAGGTTTAGCGTTTCGGAATTAATTTTGTCAATTTGCTACGACAGTTTAATATGTGCGATTAAACTGTCTTCAGGGGAAAGCAAATCCAGTGCTAATGCCCTCATATGATCTATTCACGTGATTAAAAAAAAATTGCTTTGATGAGTTACCGTTCAGCCACTTACGAGACAGATATTTAATTTTTACTTTCTCTTTAACAATAAGTGCGAGACTTATTGATTATGTTCGTGACATTTTCAAATTCTTCATGATAACAAATCCTAATTTAGCATGCATTTTCTATTAATTTAAAAAAGATCAAACTGTGAAAATTGTTTGAAAAAAGTTAATACACATTTTACAACTTACAACACGTTATTAAATGTGTATTTTTCGAATATCTCCACATGGAAACTTGCGCAGATGGGTCATTCCTATTAACAAGTAAATAAAATAAATAATGTACTTTGTAAATAAATCTCTTTGATTAATGACAAATTCCAGAGTGCGTTTTCAACAGCATTTGTTAGTGAATCGTTAAAAAAAAAACAAATACAAACAATAGGGAAATACTGCGGGTAGTTTGATCCCGGGCCAGAAGGACAAGATAAGTAGTCTGGAGTGTGTTCGCTACAATACAAGTGCTTTGTTATGTGCCTGGGGGTGAGCTTCGTTACGCCATAAAAACACTCCTGCTTCCATCATGTCTACTGCAAAACAATTTTATACCCTCAGGAATTGCGGTCGCGCACCCTCCATTGACCCTTTCATTCCGATCCCCCCTCCTAATTAAGCATGCCCATCTCATTTTTAAAACACATTTTCCAGACAAGCTCGATAATTCCCCTATAAGAAACTTTCTGGGGATTATCACTTAAATTTCCGACCGACGCGACCCCGAGTCCTGAAATTGCCAATGTGTAAAATTTTAATACGTAAATTTTTTACGAGCCCTCCACCTTTCACGTGAAACTTTCCTAGTCGAGGAGATCTCGTTCTGTTTTATTTTTGTGGAGATGATTTAATTAAGATTTAACGCAAGAAAGACCTTTTGTCTTTAAGGGCAGGGCGATGTAATATTGTGCAGTTTTAATTAAGTCGCCAATGAGAGAGACGTTTTCCAGCTTTACAGGAATCTCTCGAGGGGCGTGTTATTGGGAACTTTTTCGCATTCCGCCCGTCTTTCCGCTCGATGAGAAAGTAGCGAAGTCAAAGAGGTAAATTAAATTTCTGCACAGACGTAAACAACGCACGGTCGGGGATTGTCTATTAGAAAATAGTTTATAATGAAGAATTCAGTTGTAGAAGTTACTTTTTAACGGTATTTTTCAGCCAGTTTATTAAACAAAATGTTTTCAAATTAAAATGTAATAGGCTCATTAAACATACCGGAACCAAATCAAATTAATTTTCGGAACTTACTTCATTGGCGGCACTTCGTGATACATTTTTCATTAAATAAAAAAATGGTGATGTTGCCACCATGTTACTTTCTCCGACTTGATGGTATCATTTATATTTACGCTTTCATCATATTTTAAATGTACCTTGAGCGTTGTGTAAACTCGGATGAAACTGACGTTTAAAACGTCAAAATTATGAAAGATGGAAAAATTATACTTCAAATTCAAAAACTCAGTTTACTCAAAAACTAAAGGGATTTCGAAAAAAAACTTATTCTTTATAAGTTGTTCATTTTAGCATTCTCTACATGCTATTATTAACATAAATTTGCTGTAACTATTATCGTTTTATAATTAAAAACCAAAAATTAAAAAAAAACATTCTCTCGAATAATAATGATTTGAGGAGTTGAACTGCAAAACTCAACAAATCCACTTTTATAATTGGTTCAGAAACCGCGAAAAACGTTCAGGAAGTCTATTTATTGCTTTAAAAAAATGAATGTTTACCCACATTTTTAAATATGATTTGTTACATTTTGAAAGGTAATTCACACATATTTGGATTTATCTATGCTTGGACAGTAAGAATCGATACCAAGCTCATTTTGGCCCAAAATTGGATTAGTTGAGTTTTGCAGTTCAATTTTATGAAAAATGTTTTCTAGCAAAAGTTGTTCATCTCTTTGTTGTCTTCAATGTTTGTTTACATGTTTTTGTGATATTTTTCATATTTAGGAAAATATTGGCAAAAAACAAAAAACAATTAAGGTAAACACCAAAATAAAAACACCGACAAGAAGTTAGCCATAAAAATTCCAGCCATACGTTTCCCGGCTCATCCACCATTTCGGGTCGATTTTTTAATTCTTATTTGTGTAGTGCCTTTCTGTGGGTGTATTTATCAACTACAAACTGTCAAAAGGCCATGAAAAATAAAACGAAAAAACAAACATTATCTAACAGCTCATTAATTCACGGGTGGCATTTAAAAAAAAACGTAACTCAAAAAGGGCATTGCAAAAAAATTATTTTATTTTCGCAATGCTTTTCTGCAAGTACAGTTAATAATTACAAATCGCCAAAAAACCGTGATGAATTTTTCTTATATTTTTTATTTAACATTAACAGAAAATCGTGGCTGGCCCATAAAACAACGAGGGCATTGTACGATTTTCTGTTAATGTTAAAGAAAAAATATAAGAAAAATTCATCACTGTTTTTTGACGGATTATAATTGTTAACTGTACTTGCAGAAAGGCATTGCGAAAATAAAATATTTTTTTTGCAATGCCATTGTTGTTTTATGGGCCAGCGACGATTTTCTGTTAATGTTAAATAAAAAATATAAGAAAAATTCATCACGGTTTTTTGACGATTTCTAATTATTAATTGTACTTGCAGAAAGGCATTGCGAAAATAATTTTTTTTTTTGCAATGCCCTTGTTTTATAGGCCAAGTACCATTTTCTGTTAATGTTAAATAAAAAATATAAGAAAAATTCATCACTGTTTTTTGACGGATTATAATTGTTAACTGTACTTGCAGAAAGGCATTGCGAAAATAAAATATTTTTTTTGCAATGCCATTGTTGTTTTATGGGCCAGCGACGATTTTCTGTTAATGTTAAATAAAAAATATAAGAAAAATTCATCACGGTTTTTTGACGATTTCTAATTATTAATTGTACTTGCAGAAAGGCATTGCGAAAATAATTTTTTTTTTGCAATGCCCTTGTTTTATAGGCCAAGTACCATTTTCTGTTAATGTTAAAGAAAAAATATAAGAAAAATTCATCACTGTTTTTTGACGGATTATAATTGTTAACTGTACTTGCAGAAAGGCATTGCGAAAATAAAATATTTTTTTTGCAATGCCATTGTTGTTTTATGGGCCAGCGACGATTTTCTGTTAATGTTAAATAAAAAATATAAGAAAAATTCATCACGGTTTTTTGACGATTTCTAATTATTAATTGTACTTGCAGAAAGGCATTGCGAAAATAATTTTTTTTTGCAATGCCCTTGTTTTATAGGCCAAGTACCATTTTCTGTTAATGTTAAATAAAAAATATAAGAAAAATTCATCACGGTTTTTTGACGATTTCTAATTATTAATTGTACTTGCAGAAAGGCATTGCGAAAATAATTTTTTTTTTGCAATGCCCTTGTTTTATAGGCCAAGTACCATTTTCTGTTAATGTTAAATAAAAAATATAAGAAAAATTCATCACGGTTTTTTGACGATTTGTAATTGTTAACTGTACTTGCAGAAAGACATTGCGAAAATAAAATAATTTTTTTGTAATGCCCTTTTTGAGTTACGATTTTTTTAAACGCCACCCGTGAATTAATGAGCTGTTAGATAATTTTTGTTTTTTCGTTTTAATTTTCATGGCCTTTAACAGTTTGTAGTTGCTAAATACACCCACAGAAAGGCACTACACAAATAAAAATTAAAAATCGCACCGAAATGGTGGATGCGTCGGGAAATCTATGGCTGGAATTTTTATGGCTAACTTCTCGTCGGTGATTTAAATTCCCATTGCTTGTTTTACGACTGGCTAAATTATAAACCATACAAATGATTTAAATTTCGATTTGCTTGTTTGACGACTAGCTAAATTATAAACCATATTCAATTTAACCCTTAACTAGCTAATTCCGCCATATTGCCGATAATTCAACTCTTGTATAAAAAGGTGCATTTAAAGCGGCGGACAAACAAATTTTCAAGTGGATAAAAATTTATTTACCTTCACCATGACAACGACCTTTATATTAACAATTTTAGGAAACAAGTAACTTCAGTTGAACAGTGACCGTTCATGTCAGTTCTGAATACCTCTGCAGTGAAATATAATTTAAATCCGTTTCGGACACGCGACCGCTACCGCCTTTTTTATGTGTGTCGGAAATAAGTGTACCGGCGATTAAACGATCAGCCGTTATTGGTCTCCTAACATCATATCGTTTGTAGGGTGTGTGTGTGTGTGAGAGAGAGGTTATAACCTATAATATAATATAACAAACGTCAGAAATGTGTGGAATTTGTTCTAAATGTAAGTAATAATATATATTTATACAAAACAATAATTATAAATATCATTTTAACGGCTGGATCCCAGTGTTTGACAACTCGCAAACGCGCACGCTCGAATTTCGCGATTCCTGTGGCACTCAACCATTTTCATTTTACCCATATACGATTTTGACGATTGGTGCTTCATCAAATTCCATTACAAATAAACAATGCTCTTTTACTCATTGTACTTTTAATTAATATAAATTGCTCATTTATAGTTCTTATTCGTTAAATTATCTCAACAAATACCACTTGCGGTTATAATTTCGACAGGATAAATTTTATTTTAAGCACTCGTCATTTCATCGCAAATTTCTTGAATGAATTGAGATTTGGCAAAATCCACTCGCGCTGAAGCGCTCAATTCATTCTCGAAATTTGTGTCGATTCAATGGCTCGTGCAAACAAATAAAATTTATCCGGCCAAATTAAACCTCTTGTGGTATGACACCCGACAATTAAAATATTTCCGTAAATCGAACGCTGCAGTAGGAGCGCTTGACGCAATATTCTCGGCATGTTCCCGGCGCTTCCACCATAAGATCAATTCATAAATGAGCTCATTTAAGTTGTTTGTAAAGCAACTATTATAAACCAGCTCGTTAGGTTGGGGTTAATATATGACAAACAAGCGAGGAGAAAGACCAACAGGTCGACAACCCTTTTACAGTTGTTATCATGAAACATAAATATTAATTCTTGAATCTTGGATGCGTACACTTTCAATTTCGATATAAAGAAAACACTTGACTTTTTTATAGCACTTTTATTTACTTTACGTGACTAGTTTCAATTACACGGTAATGTTTTTCAAACTAAGTAAGATAAGTATTTTCTTTATATCGTAAATATTAATTAATTAATTGAATAAATGTTACTGTCTTTATCTACAAATGATATAAATAATTGGTGAAAATAAAAATAAATATAAATAGATTTTGTATTTTATCCACAGTTGGATATCGACACAACTCTGATGGCCATCAATTTCCTTTTACAGGTGCTGTGTGTCTTCGAAATGTGAGCCTCACTATCGAACCGAAGGTGGTCGAGTGGCATAAAGACGCGATCCTGAGGTGCAGTTACGATCTGGAAGAAACGCCCCTGTACTCCGTCAAGTGGTACAGGGGCCAACACGAGTTCTACCGATACACCCCGGCTGAACACCCGCCGACTAAGATATTCCCTTACGGAGGAATTATGGTGGACGTAAGTAAGACAATCAAATCGCTTAAAGTTTATTTAACCCGCTTATACCAGATTTTTTTAAATGAAATTTTGGTAATATGATCGATTAATGTATTCAAATCAATTATAAATATGTAGTGTAACCACAAAAAAAATGTTTTAAAATGTTTTTTTTATATTCCAAAGATGGAATCCTGGACCTGCTAATTAGTAGTTTTAGTTGCAAATTCACAAAATTAAAAATTATTCAATTTTCAAATCAGACAATTGATAAGTAATAAAACTAAAAACATGTTTCAAGTCATAGTATTTTACAGTACAAGTGATGAAAGTACGTATTTCGTTCACGCGTGGAACTATTTGTACACGAACGGTGTAATTGGTGCACAGGTGAGCGTAATTCGTTTCATCACAAATGCTGTATAGCGTTTTGTTTAATCCTGCCCATAAAATATACAGTGCGCTCCTAAAGTATGGAATATATTCAGTAAAACCGAAATAAAATATTTTTGGAAAAAATTCTCGAACACGCCGATTTTGTTTTTTAAAAATACACATTTTTGCATTAAAATCGATTTTCTGTCGTCATTCGTTTTTGAGTAATAACGTCATCCATTTTGTTTTTAAATGACAACCCCCTATTTTTGTTCTTGATTTTAAGAGATCTTTTCATTGTCGAACTGGCAGTATAAAAATATTGCCATCTTACATAAGAAATTTTGTAAGTAAATGACAATTGAAGGTGAGAACTTGACATCTAGAGTTTTTCAAAATGATCTTGTTCCCGCGCTTTTTTTCTAAAAAAAAAAAGATTTTAACCTTCCATACATACAATATGATTTCAGCAAGATGGCGCAACCCCGCACTATGCGCGTTTTTTTGGACAATTGCATTACGAATAGGTGGATTGGCAGGCGAGGACCGATAGAATAGCCCGAGAAAGAGATAAATGCGCTGAATTAGCCTGGAAAATATTCAAAATGTTTAGAAGAATTTCTACATGTTCGATTGAAAAAAAAAATTTAAATAAAAAAAACCTAGTGCGGGAATGCGCCGTTTTGCTGAAACCATATTGTATTATATAGAAGGTCAAGGTCATTGTTGTTTGGGAAAATTGCTACAAGCGCTGGAACAAGGTCATTTTGAAAAAATTCTATATATCGGGTTCTCACCTTCAATTGTCATTTACTCGAAAAATGTCTTATGTAAGATGGCAACATTTTTATACTTCCAGTTCGACAATGAAAAGATCTCTCAAAATCAAGAATAAAAATAGGGGGTTGCTATTTAAAAACAAAATGGCTGACGTCATTACTCAAAAACAAATGATGACTGAAAATCGACTTTCATGCAAAAATGTGTATTTTTATAAAAAAAATCGACGTGTTCCAGGATTTTTTCCAAAAATATTTTATTTCAATTTTACTGACTATATTCCATATTTTAGGCGCGCACTGTATAAAATAAAATGTGAAAAATATTTATTAATGATGTTACTCATTATAGAATGCAGGCATGTCGTTGCTGTGCCTCAAATTAAAAATAACTGTCAATTATGTAGCAATTTATTCAATTTTGAAGTGATAGTTTATTTAACGCTGCAGAACTCGCGTCATTCAGTAGAACGCGCCAACTCGCGCGTGAGCATTTCCTTCAAGCTTTATATTTTTCCTTATCAAAGCTCGGGATGTAAATCAAACCAGTATTTTTTAGGTTTTAGAAATTTAGTTGCTTATAGGAATTTAAAAATGTAGTATTTGCTAATAAAACAATAATAATAAATTGTAGTACCTAGTACCTGATTAAAAATAAATTGTAAAAAATTATCTTCAAAATTTTCTAGTTGATGGTCATTCATGTTGGTTGTTGGTTTAATCCCGTATATTGTTGTCTGGATAATTCGCCATTTTTGTGTTTTACTCATTGATATTAGATTAAAAACTAGTTTTTCCTAGGCTAAAGTTTGAAGTATGTGAAATTGTGTTCTTTATGAGAAATTGTGAAATGTAAAAATGTAAGAAAAGTAACTGGTGACGAACAACGGCTCCGCTGCGCTGCGCTACGCCATCGTCCATGCGGGACCCATCAAAATTAAGCGATTAAATTGAGCTGCGCCATCAATCAAAAACATATTTTTTTTCTAAATTAATTTTAATTTTTCGTTTTTTATATTTCATTTTTTATTTTTCGTTTTTTTCATTTTCAAGTTTTAATTTTCAATTTTTCATTTTTCACTCTTCATTTTTCATTTTTTATGTTTCATTTTTATTTTTTATTTAAAATATTTGATTTTTTATTTTTATTTTTAAATTCTTTTTTTCTAAGCCAGTTGTATCCTCTGCGATCCCCGAAAATTTCAGCTTTCCGACTTAAAAAGAAAAAAAACTGTCCTTGACAAAAAGAAGGAAAACGAACCCAGGGGATGGCAATGGCGCGTAGGGGTAGTTCCAAAATTTTTGAAAAAATACCTTCTGCCATCCTTAAAAGTTTCAGCTTTTTGACTTTAAAAGAAAGAAATTCGTCCTTTAAAGAAGAAAAACGAATCCAGGGGGTGCAAATAGTGCGTAGGGGTGGTTTCAAAAAATTTGAAAAAATATCTTCTGCCATCCCTGAAAGTTTCAGTTTTTCGACTTTAAAAGAAAAAAATCCGTCCATGTAAGAAGAAAATCGAACTCTGAGGTGCAAATGGAGCGTAGGGGTTGTTCCAAAAATTTTGAAAAAATATCTTGTGCCATCCCTGAAAGTTTCAGCTTTTCGACTTTAAATGAAAAAAATACGTCCTTAACAGAACAAAAACGAACCCAGAGGGTGCAAATGGTGCGCAGGGGTGGTTCCAAAAATGTTGAAAAAATTCCCCATAAAAGCCAATCAACGCTCCCGTCATCCCTGAAAGTTTTAGCTTTTCGACTTAAAAGGAAAAAAATACGTCCTTAAAAGAAGAAAGCCGAACCACCCCCTGGGTTGGTGGCGTTGGTTGGCGCGTAGGGGTGGTTCCAAAAATGTTGAAAAAAATCCCAATGAAAGCCAGTTATCCCTTCTGCCATCCCTGAAGGTTTTAGCTTTTCCACTTGAAAAGAAAAAAAAAATACGTCGTTAAAAGAATAAAAAGAAAAAAAAATTTTACCCGGTTTTTTTTAAATCATATCTCGGAAACGGGGCAAAAATTCAAAAAAGTGGCTCGATCGATTTTAGAAATTTTCTTTAAGATTATTTTAAGACAATCGGGATCGTCCAGCTCCGGCGGTTACGGAGGAGTTTTTTTTTTTGGAAACTTGCAAAAATCGAAAATCTGCGTTTGAAAAATCCCCCCTGGGGGTGGGGGTGAAACGATACTGCGGGACCGGTTTTAAAGGCTTGCCCGGTTATCTGTGCGTCGATTTTTACCGAATAAGGCCCCGATAAGGGGTGAGGTTTAACCCCACCCCCCGTTTTAAGGGTGAGTTTCGGGGGATGCGATTTTCAAAATCCTCCTCATATTTTTGGGCGAATTTTTTGTGCTGGTCGGACAGGGCCCCTTTAAAGCGTTTTTTTTTTCTGGACGACTAAACATTTCTTACGTAATTAGTATATATAATATAAACTATCTATTTTTTCTGCTATAAAACATTTAGTACATGACTAAATACCAATAAATGCGATACTCACATTTAGTGATGCAAGATACCCAGGTTTCGAAGGCTCATAGAAAATCTCCGAAGATTGAAGCTTTAAAGTTTCGAAGCTCTAATTTTCAAATCTTCAAAGTTTTATTAGAACAGGTAATTTTTGAAACAAAAATTATAACTGTAATGAATCAAGGGGGGTCATACATAATATTTTTTTTTGTATTGATAACGGAAATTTTACGCGAAATAGAACAAATCTCACGTCGCATTTTTCGAAATGGTTAAGGGTCCATCTGGTGTCTAGACGAGATAATGGCGCGTGCCACTCGACGAAGGAATGTGGAGGACCCCCGCGGACGCACACACAAATCCGCGCGAGGTCAAAGTAGGCTTTTGTTTAGTCTACAGTTGGATAATGAGTAATAAAAATATGAGACAGCGGGCGCGCGAGATCGGAAGAAATTATAACTCACACGACCACATCAATTCAAATCAACCAAAGAAATGTTGAATCATGCCGAGAAGGAAAATTAACTACAATCATTAGATGCTTCACTACATCAAAACCGTATAAAAGGGCCCGACTCACAGCAAACGTGGTCAGATGATCACTACTAATCTTCCAGATTAATGGTACAGACAATAGGCAAACTTATTACTACATCACATACATCTGAATTAGGAATGTACACATTTGTTAATAATCCGGCTTTTCGTAAGCCCGGCCCGTTTTCAAATGGCACAATAGCACAAATAAAAGAGACAACAAAGTCCACGACTAAATAAAACAATTGTAAACAATCCGGCTTTTCGTAAGCCTGGCCCGTTTTCAAATGATACTATAGCACAAATAAAAGAGAAAACAAAGTCCACCACTAAATAAAACAATTGTAAACAATCCGGCTATTCGTAAGCTCGGCCCGTTTTCAAATGGCATAATAGCACAAATAAAAGAGACAACAAAGTCCACGACTAAATAATACAATTGTAAACAATCCGGCTTTTCGTAAGCCGGGCCCGTTTTCAAATAGCGCAAACAAATAAGACAACATTAACAAAAAAATAAAATAATTGTAAGCAATCCGGCTTTTCGTAAGCCTGGCCCGTTTCAAATGACAGTAATAGCAACAAACACGATCGAATGCAATCCGGCTTTTTGTAAGCCCGGCCCGCAATACACCCATCGTAACAATGTTCTATTGTTTAAATACTACTCAACAATTAGTCTGCGTACGCAAAAAGGGGGAAACGGGAGAGTGGGAGGGAGAATGAGGGGGGGGGGGGGGGGGGGGGTTACCTCTTTTTCTGAAAATGGAACATTGTTACTGGGCGATCAAAAAGAATATTTTTTTGACTTATAAAAAATTCAATAAAAATGTGTAAATACAAGTTTTGTGGTCACGGCATTAAAATATGTTAATGTTAATATAATCGTTTATGTTAATGATGGTCAAACAAATAATAAACAATTTCGTTGCACATTTCAAAATGGACCAAAAGATAATAAACTAATCATTCGTTAAACTCACACCCTCTTGTTTTATTTGTTGTTTAATTCCCGTCCTTGGGCTATCCAGGAAGTGAAGTAAGACCATCATAAGTAACAGAATCACCAAGTCAATAAAAGAAAAAAAGCATAGTTAATATGATACATATTAACATCCGTAATGAACTTGTTAAATATGTTAATTGAGGGTTACTACACAATACAACACAGTGTAAAAATAAGACAAATTGCAAATTTATACAACACTGGGGTTAGAACCATTACATAACCATAGTAAAAAGCATCGTTAATAAGAAAAAAAATGTTAATGGCAGAAAATGTATTTAATTGGATTCAATGCGTGTTTACATGAGTGAGTGGGCAAATATGTCTGTGTCCAACAAAAAGTACGTTTGTTTTTTATAGTTTATAATATCTGAATTGTTCGTTCACAGTGCGAAATACAATAAAATATTTTTATAAAAATTTTTATCAAACGATAGTAGTCGGCATATTTAAATTTCTTTTTAACAAATTATTCAGCAATAAAATGCGCAACTATGCCTTAATTTAACCGACTCTTTTTCTTTTATAGTTAACGAAATAGCAATGCTAATGAATTGAATTTGTAACACCCTGTATATTTTATCAGACTGATGATAGATTCTTAGGCAATAAAGCTTATGCCCTAGTGTGTAACCGAGTGGGAAGCCGTAGTCACCGAAAAGTAGGACCAGCAAAGGCGCGGTCCGACTAGTTTCAACGTTTCATTAAGACAATTTGCATGCCGTATTAGTGTTGAGCGTGTTGGAAACCGCAATAGATGAGACACCTCGCCTCTTCCATCTCCGTCTACCGAGGAAAGCGCTTAATTCCACAACCCCAGACATCTGAAAGTTTTATGTTTGCCCATCTTAAAGGGCATGTTTGCTTCGGGTAAATTCAGATCGCGCCCCGATTTCACGCCGGCATTATCTCGACAGGTAAAGTTTTCAATATGTTCAGATATATTAAAATGCCATATTCTTATCAAACATTTGATAAGAAGCCGGTCTCACGCACCGGGGTTTTCAACTGAAGATTTTTCGAAACGTGTTACTAATAGTTCATGTTTTTTTTTAATTTATGCTCTTTGACAATAAAACAAAGATATTTAAAGGTAGAAACGCCAAAGTGGCGGAATCTATTGCCTGAATGCTGTACTGAACTAAATCCGGGTGGCTTTAACACCGACAAGATATGGTCATTGCCAGCGGCGGCAAATATAACAATATTAATGTGTACAGCGTTCGGGCAATAGATTCCGCCACTTTGGCGTTTCTACCTTTAACGGTGTTTGGAATACTTATATTCCAATAGTAATCTCCGTTTCCCCATCAGCAACTAACTACACTGATGAGACCTGAAAGGTCGAAACTGGTCTGTAGGTGTTCTGATGGGGGAACAATATTTAATGTTCAAAAATTATTAATCAATTTAAGCTCTGCAATGCGGCAGCCACTCGAAATTGCAATAAAAAAGCAATAACGGAGAATGAAGTTATTCGACACACGCGGTCTCACAGACCTGTAGATCACCATTGGCGGGTTCAAGACAAACATCAGCTTTTGATGTTTTATAATGCCTTTCTGCACGTACAGTTAACAATTACAAATCGTCAAGAAACCGTGATGAATTTTTCTTATGTTTTTTATTTAACATTAACAGAAAATCGTGGCCGGTCCATAAAACAACTAGGGCATTGCAAAAATATTTTTTTTGAGTTACGATTTTTTTAAACGCCACCCGTGAATTAATGAGCTGTTAGATAATGTTTGTTTTTTCGTTTTAATTTTCATGGCCTCTTGATAGTTTGTAGTTGATAAATACACCCACAGAAAGGCACTACACAAATAAAAATTAAAATCGAAATGGTGGCAGCACCGGGAAATATATGGCTGGAATTTTATGGCTAACTTCTCGTCGGTCATGGCTACAGCTATTTGTAGCACTATTTAATGTTGGCATTTTCTCCTTCTCCGTAGCGCATCGATAGTAAATGCAATGTTCATTTTATGTACACAATGTTTTAATTTGTGCACTTGTTTGTCTTGTATTTTATTTATTTATACAATTCTCAGTGTCTCCTTTTTTTGAATTTAATATAACGAAATATAGTTATAAATTTAGTTAATGCATCTGCAACAAGTGAGGTTGTCTCAAATTTGTTGTTTGACTTATGTTCAACTTTTAAAGTTTTGACACGAATAAATTATTATATTATTATTATTAAATGTAAATGGGACTTGGTAGATTTTAAAATTTTGATTTTTTTTTGTCCCTGTACAGTTTCTCAAAATTAATCGTTGAAGGATATAAATGCATAAATGTAGTTTTACTTGTTAAATGCTTCTTATGCATAAGCCAATTCAACAACTGTTATATGAAAATACCGTTTTTTTTTACTAAATTGTAAAAATCTAATCTAAAAATTATTTAAACTAGAAATTGTGATGTATTGCACCATTTATGATTATTTTAATATTAGTAGCGACATCTAAGGATACGCGCTCTAGTGTATTTGTTTTTCAACATATAAGCCGTTTATTTTGAAAGTGGGGCAAGTCCATTTTTTGTTATTGCGAGGTATTTAAAGGTTTGCATTTTAATCAATCTAAAAATATTGGTAATCACTAATAGACATATTTTTTGTATTTTGTGTTATTAAATAATGTAAGTTTATTATCCAATAGTGTTTATAGTGTTGGCTAAAATAATAAAGGTGTAATTATACCTAAATGGACTTGCCTCACTCTCAAAATTAATGAATTATTGTAATCTTTAATTAAAGTGATAATATTTCAGTGTATCAGCGTTTTTAAATATTCCAGTAGAAGATATAACATAACAAAAATCAATTCATTTTTATTAAGAATTCAATGAAATTATACATATTTGTTAATCATTTACTTTATACGTATATTTATATTGAATTTTACTTAGGATTTAACATTTTTAAATATTCATGATGAACGGAGGTATACGTGGTAATAAATCCATCATGTCCTTATATCTGTCAGATGTAATAAATCTACTTTTCTTCATATACAGAAGGTAATTTCAATTGCAAAGATTTTCTAGCCAGTTCGGCATTTATTGTATGAATTTCATGTTATTTTGTAATATTTTTCCACCATTTCGATAGACTTTTCTTATTTTTTAGTCCTTTAGTCTTTTACCTTGTTTTCTTCGTAGTGTTCCTCTGTAGCATTATTCTCATCTGATGGCGAACTTAATATTTCAACTATTCTTCTTCTTTTTCTGGATTTTTTTAACATTTTGGAACGAATTGTCTTCATATTCAGATTCTGATTAGAAGATTCTTCTTTTATTAAAGATTCTCAAGGATTTTATTTTTCCAAACATAATAAAAATAATGAAATTACTTGCAAATTAGGATTTTATTGGAGTGTCGTTATAACTTAGAAACGTATTTTCATTTCATTTTTTTACCTACCAAATTCACTTTCAGATGCATCAAAGTTGAAATTGTTCTGAGCCTTTTTTGTTTTTATAAAATATACCACAATTCGTTATTGATTTTTAAAATAAGAGTGAAACTGTTTGGTGCACCTGAGTTGAAACAGCACTATGCCGAATATTAAACAATTTACAGTTTTTCGCAGTGTTGCCAATATGACTAAAATTTGCCAGTATTGCAAGTAAACATTATCGAAACACTAAAATTAGGAAATACTTATTATTATTCTAAATTCTGCCGTGATATATTTAGTTACAAATAATTTCAACCTTGGATGGACTTGCACCACTTTCAAAATAAACATATTTACAATAGTGTTAACATCTAAAACTTCCACCTCACAAATATTAGGGAATCTCATTTCTTATTGCCATAAATAGTTTACAGATAAGATTACACTAAGTTTTCTATATAATTATCATTATCTCCATTTTTTTCAAAAATGGACTTGCCCCACTTTCAAAATAAACGGCTCATAAGATTTTTACTTTCTCCGTTACGAAGTACGAGAAAGTATTGTGATCGTGATTTTTTTTTCAAATTTTTTTTTTACGGAAATATCCGTTTTGGGGTCCTTAAATGCCATTTCAACAATTTCTGGAAAAAAAAAATTGTGTCTGTGTGTGTGTGACTGTATGTGTGTCTGTGTGTTTGCTGTGTGTGTCTGTCTGTGCGCGCTGTATCTCAAAAACTAATAGAGCAATTGATATAAAACTTTGAAAATCGGCCTTATTTGATAATCTGAAAAACTGAAAAGCTTTTGGTAAAATTTCGTACACCGGAAGTGGGCGTTTACCTTAACTGTTTTTGGCCAATATTTTCGTAAATATGAAAAATATCACAAAAACATTTAAACAAACTTTGAACAACAAAGAAATGAACATCTTTTGCTTAAAAACATTTTTCATAAAATCATTTTTATTCGAGAAAAAAATGTATTATTATTTTTTAATTTTTGGTTTATAACTATAAAAAGATAGTTACAGCAAATTTATATTAATAATAATTGTAGAGAATGCTGAAATGAACAACTTATAAAGAATAAGTTTTTTTCGAAATCCCTTTAGTTTTTGAGTAAACTGAGTTTTTGAATTTGAAGTATAATTTTTCCATCTTTCATAACTTTGACGTTTAAAACGTCAGTTTCATCCGAGTTTACACAACGCTGGAAGTACATTTAAAATATGATTTCAATTGAAAATAAACCATTAAAGTGTAAATATAAATGATGATACCATCGGAGAAAGTAACATGATGGCCACATCACCATTTTTTTTGTAACATTTATAAAAATGCACAGATGAGATTTACTCTGTGGTGTGTTCCCCGTGTTTGAAAAAATAAGTATATGGTTAAGTAGTGAGTTATTATTAACATTTAAATATTACCTTTCCCATCCCGGGCGGAAGATTTTTCGGCGATCGAGAAGTATTCGCTCGGGTCCGTGGTTGTCGTTGTCTGACATTATTCATTTCTTCATTTATTCCGTTATTCATACAAAATATACAATACAAAATTACAGCCGTGTGTGACTGAATGGCTTAGCCTAAGTAAAAAAAAATATTACCACTCGAGACACCACAATAATAAATTGCTTCAGTAACCCATATCAAACGAATATCTCTATATTTGCGGCTAAAATCATATTTTTGCTGCTGCTGTGCACATGACGTAATATTCTACTTTCCCGGCGCATTCACCATAAACTGGATTAATAAATGAGCTAATTTTAGGTATCTATTATATTATAAACTAGAGTGTTCGTTGAAGGTTAGCTGCGAAGATAGTTGAAAGCTTTAGGCAAATAAATAATTAATCTTCTTTGCGCAAGGCTCCAATAATTTTTTTTTTCTTACTTACAATGCTTAGAGTAACATTAATAATAGATATCTACTATATTATATCTAAAATTAAAATTGGTTCGTCATGAATACATATCAAATGATTTAGATTTACTTATTTCTACGTATAAATTCCATTCGTGTTTTATCTTTCGCCACTCTTATTTTGTTGTGTGCGGGTTTCTATTGTAGATTAATTGCGAGCTCTTGTTCGCGTTTTCTTTCCGGAATTCCGGCCTCGTCAAGTTGAATCAAAACGAGAGCACGTATGTGTTCGAATGTATGTGTACGCAAGAAACAAGTCGGGCAACTTTAAAGTACGGGAAGTCGAGCGTTTTCATAAAAGTTTAAGGGGCCTGCAGAAATATGACGTTTTCCTCGAAAAGTTATATTGGAAAATCAAAACCAACACTCCCGCCCTCTCGGTCCTTCATTATTCACATCTCGCGTTGCCCAAAAGTTGAAATTGACGTTTCGGAAGTTGGGCCGGTGCGCCCTGTCTCTTAATGTGCTCCCAGGTAATTAGTTTGTTCGGAATTCCCATATCAGTTGATGACAAGATTAACAAGTGACTATCGATTGCTGTCATATAAATTGAGTTGCCGGTTGCGGGGATTTAACGGTAATTGTTCCCGTCACGCGATGGTGAAGTGTATTAGTTATTGGTTGTAATTTAATAAAACCAGTCATTAGAATGTATCCGTTTGCTATATTATTTATGTTATTATTATACAAATTAAGTATCGTATGATTTGATCATTTTTTTAATGTTTGTGTGTCTCTTTTTTAGTATAAATGCTTATATTTCTACAGTGCTTTTTTTCATTTTAAAATATGTATGCCCGTTAATGGGTTTTCTCTTGCGAATAGCAGGATTATTATTGGCAGACTTTAAGTTTACACCTTTCTGAATAACTTCGAATACTTTTTATAATGAAAAACTAATCATGGAAGTAACCTAATTATTTATGTATATGTGTTCGGTTGTCTTAAATTATCGCGCAAACATCACTAACATTGCAAGTACAGGGAATCCCATTACCAAACTGAGGAAGAAATCGAAGAAGTGTATACTACAGTTAAAAAATGAAGACATTCTTAACTCAGTGAAAATCAGATTTTGTTCATGAACAGAGCAAATTGTAATCCTGTAGTTGCGCCTTTCCTTGATCGCAAAAAAAAAATGAAAGACAAATGGTGCAAAATCATGGATCTCGAAAATAGTTGCTCGGGTAAAAGGGTTCGAAATTAGAAAGTTTGAGAAACTCTGCTTTAAACGATTATATGTACTAAATATGGCAAACGCAATGTACCAAGAGCCAACTTAGAGTTGAATTTAAATTAAATTTTCTCGGCTACACACTTGATGAAACAAAATTGCAATACACGTATCAAGAAACAGAAAATATAAACTCGGCACATATCAAAACTGTCATTGTGCAAAAAAAAAAAAAAACATTTTGGATTTGGATTTGAAAAACTCTGGGATTGATTATAATTTTAAAAGAAAGTGGCAAACGATGTCCATTAAATTGAAGAAATTCAAAAGGGAGTAGAATAGATCTTATATATGAAGGAAGTAGACAATGTTAAACACAATAACATTTTTTAACGGTTTTAGATACCGGGATATTAAAAAAAGTGTAATTTGACAGTTAAAACTAGAGTAAAAACTTTACTCATTTTCTTGGTCTTCATTTAATATCTAAACTAGCTATTGCATTTAACCACAGCTTCTGCTTAGAAACCGTTCTCAAGTAAATGATTTTGTTTACATACAGGAAAAGTATAGGAGTTTCTTACAAATTTAATAAATATAAAAACTGGAGTAATGAGTTTTACTTGATAACACTATAATGAAACAACTGTTAATTGTTAATGTTAAAATTTCGCGTATATTTGTAAAGACGCCGCAAGCATTCGTGTTTTATTATAAAATCCAATTTCTATATAATTAATGATTTTCATTGTACATTGCGCGCCTAAAGTCATCCATTTTGTTTTTAAATGGCAACCCCTATTTTTGTTCTTGATTTTGAGAGATCTTCTGGAAGTATACAAATGTTACCATCTTACCCAAGAAATTTTTCGACTAAATAACAATTGAAGGTCAAAACTCGATATTTAGAATTTTTGCAAAATGACCTTGTTCCAGCGCTTGCAGCAATTTTTCCAAATAACAATTATCTTGACCTTTCAAATAATATAGTATGGTTTCAGCAAAACGGCGTATCCCCGCACTAGGCGCGTTTTTTTTTTCGAACATGTAGAAATTCTTCTTGAACATTTTGAATATTATGCAGACTAATTCTGCGCATTCATCTTAAATTCATAAACTTAACGTTTTCTGTCCATAATTATGAACTAATAGTTATACAGTGCGCGCCCAAGGTATGGAATATATTCAGAAGAACCGACATTTTTTCGAATATGTAGAAATTCTTCTTGAATATTTTAAATAATTCTGCGCATGCATTTCTCTCGCGGACCATTCTATCGGTCCTCGCCTGCCAATTCACCTTTTCGTAAAGCAATTGTCAAAAAAATGCACATAGTGTGAGGGTGCACCGTCTTGCTGAAACCATTCGAGGAGTTTTTAAAAAATATTTTATTTCGGTTTTACTTAATATATTCCATACTTTAGGCGCGCACTGTATAATATTACACTGATGGACAAAATAGGCGCTTATTAAATTTTGAATTGATTGATTGAATCTTAAAATACCTATAAAAATGATTATTTTTATTGAAAAACAACCACAAAATATTGTTTTATCAATAATTGCAAAAAATTTGTTATGAAGAAGATACTATAAAATTAAACAACACTTTTTCAAATTTTTGGTGAAAAGATATGGCCATAACAATAATAATGTAAACATTAAATATTGTTCCACCAGTTTGGCGTTTTTACCTATAACGGTGTTTGGAATAATTGGAATATTCCAATAGTAATCTCCATTTCCCCATCAGCAACTAACTACACTGATGAGACCTGAAAGGTCGAAACCGGTCTGTAGGTGTTCTGTGGGGAACAATATTTAATGTTTAAACGAGGACCTTTTGCGGGGTGTCTTGCATTCAATCCAGATTTATTGAGCATTTTTCTTACTGTTTTAGAAGACATCGCACATCTCGAAGTCGAAATTTTATTTCTTTTTCGATGAGAAACCGATTTCTTAAAGTTTGTTGGCGTATAAAACGATCGTACACTTGGGCTGCGGATCTTGGTTGGCCCTGGCGTTGATTTCTAGCATAAGAACATGTTTTCCTAAACTGCTGAAGACATCGACCAAGAGTCGCATGATGAACAACAGGCCTCCGGGCAACCTCACGTTGGCTACACCCTTCCATCAAGGCGACAATTTTGACTGCATCATTCTCACTTAAATTTCTTGCTGGAGGCAATTCACTTTAACAAAATGAAAACCTGACAACATTTGTAAAAAAAAATGGAAAACCGAATCCAAAACGATATCACACTTGTTCACAATAACAATGCAATATTGCAAATTAGCGCAAAAGAAGTCTTAACCTCACATTAAATTATTAGAAAGAGACCAAATTCAACTGATAAATGTCATTTAAATTTTTATCTTTTTTTAATTTTAATTTTTTTTAGGGGGTGCGCTAATTCTGTCCATCAGTGTATTTAATCAATGTTTTTTTTTAATAATTGTGCCTAAGTAGATCTGATTCTCCTGCAAAATTATTGTTTGTGTAGGTAAAAAAAATGGGAACGTGTCTGCACAACTCGCCCTATGAGTCATGAGTTTCCAGTGCCTCACACGCTCGCACAAACATGCAAATTAACAGTGGACTGTAATTGAATTACATATCAAAGTAATAAATGTTGTGTACGGGCGCAATAAACGTTAATAACCGAATTAAATTAATTACGTGCGGCTAATAAATATGTTAATGCACGCCACGGGACCAGCCGTGACAGTTTTCGTGTGATCACATACCCTCATTATTTTTCAATTTAATCGCAAACAATTTTATCAGCTATTTAATTTATCACAACCAACAAACCTGAACTTTACCGAACGAATTCCGTCATATTCACGACAAGAAACAAATAGCCTGTAAGATCGTATTCGCGACAATAAAAAGATTGACTGTAATATTAAGTTCCCGGCGCATTCACCATCATTTAATTTTTCATTTCATACTTTACACTGTTGCCACCATATTCAGGCAAAATTACATTGATTTCGCTTGAGGTGGACGTGTGCGTCAAAACAGGTGTACTTACATAAATTATATATTATTTACTATTGTCCATATAAAAACTTTTTTAGAGTTTATTTAATTTTAATTGTCTGTAAAGCGATGTTTGCAACTATTATAAACTAGTTCGTTAGCTTAAGCTTTAAACCACTACGAAATTATTAGGCATACAAAACAAAATTCAATATCTTCAAAACATTGATAACTTTAATTGTTATAAATTTATCATACGTCCTTAATCCATCCTTATAAATGAAATTAAAACAAACCATTTTTATTAAACAAATTTTTCATAAACTCTGAAAAGATTATGCGGATTAGGTTGATCCTGTAACAAACGCGTTTTCCAATACCGTAAAATGCTTCGCTAATAAGAAAAAAAAAACTCTTGATTCAAAATAATACCACCCCCGAGAAGTTGCTTCATTATTTATCAGCTTTCTCAGGAAGGCAATAAAAAGTTTTTACTTGAGAAATTAAGTGTAATCTGTGGATCCTTATTTTTCTTTTATAAGAAGCGCCCCCCACCAGTGAAGGGCGGCATACTAATAAAACCGGAGGGTCGAGGATTAATTGCCGTATTTTTATCATATCTTCCGGGCACAGGGGGGACCCTTAAAAATCGATACGGGTCGCCAATGAGAAATGGGTGTAATTTTTATCAGTCCGTTAAATGAGCGCCGATTCAAAATATTGGAATGATTGAAGGCGACGTTCGATCCGTCTCTTTTAATGGGAAAAAAAGGGAAAGAGAAAATTGCGCGTCGCCTTGGCCTCGTTGCCTGTGTGCGAACGGAGACCGGAGATATGAATCCGCCTGGAGGGCGGAAAATAATTAGCTCTCCCTTTTTTTTTGTTATATACGAGGTCCCCAATTACTGGCCGTACGTCAAATTGCACGCCATATATTATTCAAGTGTGGAACCTGAGGAAGACCATCCTACGGTTTCCCGGAGAGACAACATGTTTATTATACTAGCCAGTTTACAATGTTAACCCTGATGTACTGATTAATATATGAAGTACTTAGTTTAAATAAATTATGTGCACTTTTTAAAATTGTACTAATTTTTTATACAGAGTGAATCAAGAAGAACCCCTCGGACACTAGTCCTTTTATTTTTTAAGATACAACAAAAAGTTTCAAATAAAAGTAACAGCGGCCTCGATGGTGTAGGTCTTTTCTTGTGTTCCTGCCTCTACATAACCGTGACTTGTCAGGGTAATGTCTTTTTAATAGCATTTGCAATCTGTTGAGAAATAAATGGTTATTAATATTATTATTATTTAATTCCTAGCTAACGAGCTAGTTTATAATAGTCACAACCATTGCCTTAAAGGCTTGTACAATGAGCCAATTTGTGAATTTATGTTATTGTGGATGCGCCGGGAAATGTATTATATATTTTTTATTTTTTTATTTTATTGATGTGTAGTACGACATAAATATTTGTATTACAGCTGCCAAAGTCTCAAAATAAAAAGTTAACATTACATTTATTTGTAGTTGTAAGACATCAAAATTGTTGCAAGAAAGCGTTAATCAGAGACAATACGTGTTTCAATTCACATTTGTTCGCGATTAGCTTATTTTAGAAACACACCGTATGCTTTTGTTTGTGTATTAAAGTAAAAACACTTATTTTATGTTCAAAAACTTTTATTGTTTTCAACGAATAACATCCTTATCAATTATACTCACCGTTTACGTTATTATTGTTTAGACTTTCATGAGGTGTCAGGCGACAGACATCCATTCAGTACACGTCACCACTGCTACTCTAATTATATTAGTAAAATCGATGCGCGAGGTTGAATTAATAGCCAGTAAGGTGAGAGTGTTGGGATCGGATTATTTCATAGACAAACAGACGCAGGTTTACAATGGACCTCAATGTTGTGCTTATTTATGCGTAACAAGATACATCCAATAATTTGCACGCGCGAGCATCATGTATGTGTGCGTGTGCGTTTGTGTGTGTGTGTGTGTGTGTGTGATTATGCCAACCAACACTGACATAATTTATTATGTGGAAGCGTCGCTGGTGTAATTTTCATTAACATAAAACAATAAATAAACGCGTGCGGGTGCAAAATTTTCGGTTCTGTTCCTCTTGTCAAATGTGAAATCTATTGTGAAATCCACATGCAACACAACAGCATCAGTAAGAGTGGATTGTTTTATCACCTCCTGCCCAACTAGTTTCGTTATCAAATAACAGCTCTTTGTTTAGTACATTATGGTAAACATAGTATAGGTAAAAGATGGTAATAGCATGCATTATGTCGTGAAGAACCGCATGCTTTTAAAATGGTAAAGTAATTAATAATAGTAATAATAACTAGTTTTTCCTAGGCTAAAGTTTGATGTATGTGAAATTGTGTTCTTTACGTGAAATTGTGAAATGCACAAATGTAAGAAAAGTAACTGGTGACGAACGACGGCTCCGCTGCGCTGCGCCGTCGTGAAGCGGGGCCTATCAAAATTAAGCTATTAAATTGGTGACGGACGACGGCTTCGCTGCGCTGTGCTGTCGTCCATGCGTGGCCCATTAAAATTAAGCACAGTAACGGGTGACAAATAACCGCTCCATGCGGGGCCCCTTAAAATTAAGCAATTAAATTGGTAACGGAAGACGGCACAGCGTGTCCCATTCAAATCACATTTTGGCCGCCTACTGAGTTGATTTGTGTCTAATAGCACATATTATAATGAATTAGGCAAAGTAATTGGTGAAGATCGACGACTCCGCTGCGCTGCGCCATCAATGAAAAACATTTTTTTTTTCTAAATTAATTTGAATTTTTCGTTTTTTTATTTTTCATTTTCATTTTTCATTTTCAATTTTTCATTTTTCATCTTCAATTTTTCATTTTTTGAAAAGAAAAAAAATTGTCCTTAAAAGAAGGAAAACGAACCCACGGTTCGTGGTTCAGGTAGTTCCAAAAATTTTGAAAAAATATCTTCTGCCATCCCTGAAAGTTTCAGCTTTTCGACTTTAAAAGAAAGAAAGTCGTCCTTAAAAGAAGAAAAACAAACCCAAAGGATTCAAATGGGGCGTAGGGGTGGTTCCAAAAATTTTGAAAAAATTCCCAGTGAAAGCCAGTCATCGCTCCTGTCTTCCCTGAAAGTTTCAGCTTTTCGACTTGAATAGAAAAAAATACGTCCTCAAAAGAAGAAAACCTAACCACCCCCTGGGTTGGTGACGTTGGTTGGCGCGTAGGAGTGGTTCCAAAATTTTTGAAAAAATTCCCAATTAAAGCCAGTTATCTCTTCTGCCATCCCTGAAGGTTTCAGCTTTTCCACTTAAAAAGAAAAAAAAATACGTCTTTAAAAGAAAAAAAGAAAAATTTTTTACCCGGTTTTTAAAAAATCATATCTCGGAAATTGGGCAAAAATTCAAAAAAGTGGCTCGATCAATTTTAGATATTTTCTTTAAGATTATTTTAAGACATACTGGGATCGTCCAGCTCCGGCGGTTACGGAGGAGTTATTTTTTTTTAAATGTGCAAAAATCGAAAATCTGCGTTTGAAAAATCTATTTCTTACCTTTTCAAAGACATTAACAAAATAACTAAACAATTACAAATACAGAGATAAGAAAATGGCGAGATTGAGTGTACAGTGATAGCGATGATATTTTCTTTAAGATTATTTTGAGACATACTGGGATTGTCGAGCTCCGGTGGTTACGGAGGAGTTTTTTTTTTTTTTTGAAATGTGCAAAAATCGAAAATCTGCGTTTGAAAAATCTATTTCTTATCTTTTCAAAGACATTTACAAAATAACTAAACAATTACAAATACAGAGATAAGAAAATGGCGAGATTCAGTGTACAGTGATAGCGATGTCACTTACTGTTATCTTATGATAACAAGCCATTATGTAATCATCTTCGATTGTTTAGTTCATCTTAAATAAAATAGCTTCCAGAATAAATTTTTATGTAAGTTTGAGGCCAAAATGTTTGGAGCTGTTTTTTATGAGGAATGTCAGTAATTTCCTCCCTTAAATTCGGGAAAAATATGTTATTTTGAAAAAAAACATTTGTGTTTTAAATGTTCTCACAAAAGCCACTCGTTGTAAGAATTTGCTTTTCAATTGCCTAAACAAACTCTTTCTCAAACTTTTCATTGGAAAACTTTTGAAAGTTCTGGAATGTCATTTGGAGAATTTATTATGATATATTTATTTATTATTAACTGGTGATAAATTTGTTTTGGATTTTTTTTGTAGGTAGCTACCTATATCTGAAATAATTTCTGGTCAATTTAATTAAATCCATCAACAGTTTTTCGAGAAAATTAAAGAAATTTTGCCGATACCTATACCTATCTTCAACTGTTTTTCTACTTAATCCTTAACTTAATTAATAACGAAGTTCCTACGATAATTTGGCAACAAGTTAAGGGTGTTTTAAAAAAGTGCATTTTGAGGTTTTTCGCACATAACTCTTTCAACCAACTTTTCAACCAAATTTGATAAATATTTTGGGAAAAAAGCCATTTTGGCGCTACTTTAAGGGAGTAAACTCAGATTGGATTGATCCCTTTTCAAACCCTTCAACCCCCGAACAAAAAGAACTCGTTTTTGGATTTTTAATAACTTTAGAAGTTCAAAGCAACGCAAACATAGGAAATCAATCAACAACTTAAAGGAAAGAAAGGCCCAATGTTTAACGCGATCAAAGCCTACAACGCCCTACCTGTCTATCTAAAGCAAATATTATCAAACAAAGGCAACAATTTATTTAAGCGAAAACTTAAGGAGTTCCTGGTTGCCAAAGCGTACTACAGTTACCAAGAATATATTCATTAATATAACTGTGTGTTTGAAATTAACTCAATCATTGATCAATGTTAGGGTAAGTTAACCTGTTATTTTAATGTTGTAAAATTTTGTTTAACCTTTTTGTTTAATTTAATTACTTCAAATTTTGTGTTTATATTTTTGGAAAATGTTTTGACTATGTAATCGCCGTATTGGTGTCCTACAATAAAACTATCTTATCTTATCTTATCTTAAGACTCAAGAGCAACTGTTTGCATCGCGAGTGTATGCAAATATCCCAAGTATTCTTCAAAACATCGTTATTAACACCTAGTCCTCAATTCTGCAGCAGTGTGTACTAATGTTACTCTCATTGAATACATAACCGTTAGTGGCTGAATTGGTTAACGCCAAAGCCAAAACAAATCATGCGAATAAAATTAACCGGTAATTTCAAAAAATCTCGTTTCATTCAGAAAAACCGTAATGAGTCCTAAAAATAAAAAAAAAATTGATCTTGCCGTCAATCAACTTTTTTTTATTTATTGGTACAAAAGAAATTTTTATGTTATTTTCATTTTTATCGATTTTTTTTAATTCGCCCGAATTGACGGATTTTTCTCGTTGTAAAAGTTATTTTGGCATTCTCTACAATGAATAATTATGTAACTATTAAGAAGTAGCAATTAATACTTATCGATCAATAATGACAAAATTTTTAATTTTCTTTCGACAATCGAGGAGTTTATACGTTTATTAAAATAAAATTCGCAGTTGTCTTTAAAACTCATAAAATGTTTGATTTAACATTTTTTTATATTAAAAAATATGTCGAATTTATACCAAAATGTTTTTCGCATTGTCAAATATAGCTAAAACGGTTTCATTTTAAAATCTTTATTGGTTTTAGAGAGTGTCAACTGATACATAAAAGAACTGAATATTTTTTACTATAACTATTTCATTGAAACAAGTTTAAACACTTAAAAAAATGCTCCGCGTTAAAGTCGTGCAGGATATCATCATCTAAGTGGTTTTGATAGGGGTCGCAATATTGGCGGGAATTGGGTCTTTCGGTTCGCCTTATTTCCCAAAGGGTGGTCATAGTGCTTCGGTCATTATATCCTGTTGGTCTATCGCGAGCAATTGGAAACGATTGATTGGGACTAAACAGTGACACAGTTTTCAGAATGGTGCAACTCGAACGGAATAACATTATCTTCAAACGTCCAGAAATAATATGATTTACTTTTAGTTCTAATTGTAAACAAAACGAATTAACAGTGATTGATTTATCTTCGTTAAATGTAACTCACACTGCAAGTAATATACGTTGCTTTAACGGCTCTGCAGAAGCGACTGCTAGCCTCTGCAAACAAATGCGAAGTAAATATTAGTTGAGCTCTTATAGGGAGACATCGACACAAACACACACATCGATAACAGATCTGCTGGAATTAACTGGAAGATTGATGGTGATTTTAGTTGAATGGATGCTATTCTCATTAAAAGATTAGAAGTTCAATGGGGCGGCATTTATAAACACCTCAAGATTAACGATTGCGCCGACCTTCGTCCCCTCGCATCTCGCCGGCGACGACTCGATTGGCCCGAACGGAAAACGGGTTGACGATAAAAACTCAACCGCAATAACCTAAGTGTTTGCATAAATCGTCCACCGCAATTCCTGTTATCCCCTTAATCAACTCGAAGGCGGATAATATATTACCGGTGACATTTGCTGCAGTGACGTGCAATGCAGAGTAAATGGGTAGGTGGAATAAGGGATTGACAAGAATTGATTAATACCATCGTATTTAATATCCTCCTTGAGTTAGCATATAAATGATCATTAAGGTTATTTATGGTTTGAATTGTTTGTATCGTAGGCAACGTAATGTGCGCAACTGTATGTTGGGCGGAAGCTTCATTTTTAGCAAGATTACCATTTTTTGCTAAAAAATATACTTTTTCCAGCATTTAGATGTGCTCATTTGGTTACATACGATATAAAACATTTTCCCAAAGGAGAAATCATGTTTTAACCCTTTGCACTCCAATAGAACACCAAACCAAATCAAATTTATCTTCTACATCACTTCTTTCAGAATTTTCTTTGTAATAAAAACACGTTAAAATAAGCGCACGCGTCAGTTACAAAAACGCTCAAACAAGATCGTATAATTCATCCTCTTCATATCCAAATTTTTGATATTGATAAATAATACACGATAATACTTTCAAAGTGTGGCGAAACAATTTTCGCGAGCTCGTACAATAAATATTCGAAAGTATGATCGTGTATTATTTACTGAAAAGGGCCCATTTTACAAATGTTACATCTTGAGTAATCTTCGGGTTTCAATGTCTAGTGTATTGCAAAAAAACTACGGAAATATTTGTAGATATAATTGAATAGTTGTGGCTGGTACTTTTTGAACGTTCATGTTCACTTTGATATTGGCTAAACAAAGAGTCGCCGCAGTAGCGACACTGGATTTAAAGTTCATATTTTAAATGTCGCGTTATCGGCGACAACGGAGTGCAAAGGGTTAATATTCATATTATTTAATTTATTGTATCGTATGCAACCTAATGTGCGCATCAGTATGTAGGTCAGAAGCTTATTTTTTAGCAAGATTACTATTTCTTGCTAAAAATATACTGTTGCCGGCATTTAGATGTGTACATTTGGTTGCATACGATATAAACCATTTGCTTAATAGAGAAATCATGTTTTAGTATACATACTGAAAATATGCTGTTGCCGGCATTTAGATGTGTACATTTGGTTGCATACGATATAAACCATTTGCTAAACAGAGAAATAATGTTTTAGTATACATATTATTAAGAATACAAATTTAAAAATGCGAAACTAGTCGAAAATTTTATACATTCTGATTGCAAAATATACTGAGTTTTTGTTTGATAGAATTATAACATTACTTTACTACATACTCCTAAACGCAAGAGCCCCAAAGTGTGAGATCTCAAAAACTATAAAAGGTAGAGGGTTGCAATTTTCACGAAAAATCACAAATAATTCAAGACCAAGACTATTAAAATTTCAACCCCCTCCGACCACCCCTTAGAAGAAAGGGTCGTCAACCCCTCAATTTTTTTTTTTTACCTGAAAGCCGCAAACGTCCTCTAGGGGCCCGTGAAATCCGAAAATTGCGGTAAATTCTGCGTGCATTTTGAAAGTTTTAACTCGATGGCAATTGTTTTAATATTTTTTTTAACGAAGTGGAAAATGAGCAACTTCCAAAATACATTAAATTCTGTTTTTGTGTAATTATTTGGAAATCTATCAATGGGGTGTTTTGAGATTTCTACTGGATCATAATCTAGAATCAATTCTGCGTGCATTTTGAAAATTTGAACTCGATGGCAATTGTTTTAATATTTTTTAAACCAACTAGAAAATGAGCAACTTTAAAAAATACATTAAATTCTGTTTTCGTGTAATTATTTGGAAATCTATCAATGGGGGTGTTTTGAGATTTCTACTGGATCATAATCTAGAATCAATTCTGCGTGCATTTTGAAAATTTTAACTCGATGGCAATTGTCTTAATATTTTTTAAACCAACTAGAAAATGAGCAACTTTAAAAAATACATTAAATTCTGTTTTCGTGTAATTATTTGGAAATTTATCAATGGGGGTGTTTTGAGATTTCTACTGGATCATAATCTAGAATCAATTCTGCGTGCATTTTGAAAATTTTAACTCGATGGCAATTGTTTTAATATTTTTTTAAACCAAGTGGAAAATGGGCAACTTCCAAAATACATTAAATTCTGTTTTCGTGTAATTATTTTGAAATTTATCAATGGGGTGTTTTGAGATTTCTACTGGATCATAATCTAGAATCAATTCTGCGTGCATTTTGAAAATTTTAACTCGATGGCAATTGTTTTAATATTTTTTAAACCAACTAGAAAATGAGCAACTTTAAAAAATACATTAAATTCTGTTTTCGTGTAATTATTTGGAAATCTATCAATGGGGGTGTTTTGAGATTTCTACTGGATCATAATCTAGAATCAATTCTGCGTGCATTTTGAAAATTTTAACTCGATGGCAATTGTCTTAATATTTTTTAAACCAACTAGAAAATGAGCAACTTTAAAAAATACATTAAATTCTGTTTTCGTGTAATTATTTGGAAATTTATCAATGGGGGTGTTTTGAGATTTCTACTGGATCATAATCTAGAATCAATTCTGCGTGCATTTTGAAAATTTTAACTCGATGGCAATTGTTTTAATATTTTTTTAAACCAAGTGGAAAATGGGCAACTTCCAAAATACATTAAATTCTGTTTTCGTGTAATTATTTTGAAATTTATCAATGGGGTGTTTTGAGATTTCTACTGGATCATAATCTAGAATCAATTCTGCGTGCATTTTGAAAATTTTAACTCGATGGCAATTGTTTTAATATTTTTTAAACCAACTAGAAAATGAGCAACTTTAAAAAATACATTAAATTCTGTTTTCGTGTAATTATTTGGAAATCTATCAATGGGGTGTTTTGAGATTTCTACTGGATCATAATCTAGAATCAATTCTGCGTGCATTTTGAAAATTTTAACTCGATGGCAATTGTTTTAATATATTTTTAAACCAAGTGGAAAATGAGCAACTCCAAAAATACATTACATTCCGTACATTACAGTCCGTGGTTCGAATTCAGATGGTTTTTGAGAAGTCTATTTTTTTTTCTTTTTTATATTTCATATAAATCCGTGTGTATTTAAAAATATTTGACGTATTTTGCCGGTAAATATTTTTGATCGTTATTGAATAATGTTTTTTTTCTTTTTAAATCACGAATCTAACGACGGATTCCATGGGTTCGTTTTACTTCTTTCAAGGACGTATTTTTTACTATTTAAATTGAAGATTTGAAACTTTTAGGGTTGATGGAAAATATGGCGAGCCTTAATTGGTATTTTTTTCAAAAATTTTAAAACACCCCCTAGCCTTCCAGAGCGCGTCATTTGGCCGAGCCCCAGGGTTTGTTTCTCTTCTTTTAAGGACGTATTTTTTTCTATTCAAGTCGAAAACTTGAAAATTTCAGAAATCGCAGAAGATATTTTTTTAAATGTTTGGAACTTACCTTACGCTCCATTTGTACCCCGTGGCTTCATTTTTTTTGTCCTTTAAGGACGTATTTTTTTCTTTTCAATTCGAAAAGCTGAGACTTCCAGGAATCGCAGAAGATATTTTTTTAAATGTTTGGAACTACCCTTACGCTCCATTTGTACCCCTTGGCTTCATTTTTTTTGTCCTTTAAGGACGTATTTTTTTCTTTTCAAGTCGAAAAGTTGAAACTTTTAGGAATCGCAGAAGAAATTTTCAATATTGTTTATGGAGGAGGCTTCTACTTCGTTATACATGTTGTAAATATAATAAAATACTTTTACTTTGTTGGTATAACACAATTTTTTTAAATGTTTGGAACTACCCTTACGCTCCATGTGTACCCCTTGGCTTCGTTTTTATTCTTTTAAGGACGGATTTTTTTTTCTTAAAGTCGAAAAGTTGAATCTTTCAGTGATGGCTGAAGATACTTTTTCAAAATTTGTGGAACCATCCGTACGCTCCATTTGCACTCCTAGGGTTCGTGTTTTTTTTAAGGACTTTTTTTCTTTTCAAGTCGGAAAACTTAAAACTTTTAGGGATCGCATTGGATACAACTAGCTTTAAAAAAAAATTAAAAAATGAAAAATAAAAAATTTGAATAAAAAACTAAAAATGTAAAATGAAAAATGTAAAATTAAAAATTAAAAATTAAAAATTAAAAATTAAAAATTAAAAATTAAAAATTAAAAATTAAAAATTAAAAATTAAAAATTAAAAATTAAAAATTAAAAATTAAAAATTAAAAATTAAAAATTAAAAATTAAAAATTAAAAATTAAAAATTAAAAATTAAAAATTAAAAATTAAAAATTAAAAATTAAAAATTAAAAATATAAAATTAAAAATGTAAAATGTGAAATGAAAACTATCATATGCAGGACCGTCTTCTCTACGATTTACGGTGATTTTTTATTTTATTATTTTTTAACTCTACATTCCCAAAATTTCTCAGCGGGGGTGGTGTAGAAGGGAAAAATTGAATTCAACTCAAATGTCTGATTTTGTAATAGCTATTGAAACCAAATCGAAATCATATACAATTTTTTTACATAAAGTGCATACTTTTTGAAATACTGATTTTCTCCAATTAACTGCCTAAAACGATTTAAAAGCATGTTTTATTTTTTTGCACCCCCTTCTGCCCTGCCGATGGAGATGTCCTGTTTAGGCAATGTGGCAGCTATGACGGGGTACGGATTGAGCAAATTTGATCGTCCCAATGATTCTCCCTGTGGTCTAGAGGGCCTTGTTAAAAATTAGAGGAAAAAAAATCGCACATCCTTCCCAGGATATACTCCTGGATGATTTAAACCTCTTTTATCCTCTTCGTGAGAGACAGCTCTATAACATTTATTCTTTAAATTTTTTCAATTTTTTTAATCGTTCGCGAGTTATGAATTTTTACTTTCTCCGTTACGAAGTACGAGAAAGTATTGTGATCGTGATTTTTTTTTTAATTTTTTTTTTTACGGAAATATCCGTTTTGGTGTCCCTAGATGCGATTTCAACAATTTCTGAAAAAAAAAATGTGTCTGTGTGTGTGTGTGTGTGTGTTTCTGTGTGTCTGTGTGTCCGTGCGCGCTGTATCTCAAAAACTAATAGAACAATTAACATGAAACTTTGAGCATAAGCTTTATTTGACAATTCGAAGAACTGAAAAGCTTTTGGTAAAATTCTGTACGCCGGAAGTGGGTGTCTACCTTAAGCGTTTTTTGTTTTTTTCAATATTTTTTTTAAATATGGAAAATTTTACGAAAACATTCAAATAAATTTTGAAGACAACGAAAAAATGAATATGTTTTGTTTGATAATATTTTTCATAAAATCATTTTTATTGGAGAAAAAAATTTATTAATTTTTTTTTCATTTTTGGTTTATAATTATGAAACGATAATAGTTACAGAAAATTAACATGATTAATAATTGTAAAGAATGCCAATTGGAACAACTTATATAGAATAAGTTTTTTCGAAACCTTTTTGGTTTCTGAGTAAACTGACTATTTAACTGAACTTACGTGCCACAATTTTAGGTTATGTCGGAGACGATCGATATAAATTAAAATGCGCAAAAACTACTACATCAATTAACATCAAACTTTGAACATGAGCCTTATTTGATAATCCGAAGAACTGAAAAGCTTTTGGTAAAATTTCGTACACCGAAAGTGGGTATTTACCTTAACCGTTTTTTGTTTTTCTCCGATATTTTTTTAAATATGAAAAATACTATAAAAGCACTTGAACAAAACTCGAAGACAACACAGAAATTAACATCTTTTGTTTGAAAATATTTTTCGTAAAATGTCTGGTTTTTGAAAAATAATAGTTATTAATTTTGATGTTGTCATTTTTGGTGTATAATTATGAAACGATAATAGTTACAGCAAATTTATTTTAATAATAATTACGGAGAATGCCAAAATGAACAACTTATAAAGAATAAGTATTTTTCAAAATCTCGATAATTTTTGAGTAAACTGAGTTTTTGAATTTGAAGTATAATTTTTCAATCTTTCATAAATTTGACGTTTTAAACGTCAGTTTCATCCGATTCTACAAAACGCTGTATGAGCATTTAAAACGTGATTTAAATTAAAAATAAACAATGTACGCGTAAATATAAATGATACCATCAAGTCGGAGAAAGTAACATTATGGCCACATCACCATTTTTTTATGTGTCAGGACACCATATTTTTTATTTTTCCTCGGAAATTTGAGTGAAAATCGCATGACATGGATTCGGCTGGAATTTTCACCAACCGGAAGGGTTGAAATATCTCTCGAGAGTCTTGCTGCCTTTGGTATTGACATTGAAGAGCCTGTCAAAGCTCCAGTACATTTATAAACCATTTGTATTGGAACATTTTTTATCTCTCCGCTGCGCTGCGCCGTCGTCCGTCGTCAGTTTAACTGCTTAATTTTAATGGACCACGTACGGACGATGGCGTAGCGCAGCGGAGCCGTCGTTCGTCACCAGTTACTTTTCTTAATTAATTATTTCACCATTTCACATACATCAACTTAAGCTTGAAAAACTAGTTAATAACTATTTCTAAAAAATAATAATTGTAATTGATACAAATCAATAATTCTAGTGGTTTTAAATCTTTAACACATAAAATTTCATCCATTCCGTATTTTACTAGCAAATTTTCACAAAAAAAAATCTGTTGAAAATACCAATGTCAGTTACACGCCCGTTATTTTTGGAATTCCTTGTTATTTCCCCCATGGCCCTGTCCTGCGGTCGCACATTGCGCAATAGGCATTCAAATTGCGGTTGTCCCTGACCGAGAGACGTGCGTAACAGCCAATTTAAAACTTATCCATCGAGCCGAAATACGGACCCAATATTAAAATATGATAAGCACGGGGCGCGGGGGGCGCCGCGACGCCTTTCAATTTCCACGGGCCGGGAGGCGGCGGAGATATCCGGGCGATTATTAACACGATTCGCACACCTTGTTTGAGGAAAAATAAGGGTCGCATTATTCACCCCTCTTGCCGAGCCAAGCGGAGTCGAGCCGGGTCGGTTGGCTTGGCTCGGCTTGGCTGAGGCCATCCTTTTTATTAACTTTCGCGGTTTCGCGGCGGCCGCCGCCGGCATTTTTCACGTTGCGCCCTTTTAAATTGAATCCAGGGGTTAATAAATCGTGACCTTGTTTATAACTCCCGCTCTTTGTATCGTCGGCTTCAATTGCCTTATAAAAGACCGGATTTTATTTACGGCGATATATAACGCGAATACTGCAACAGGAACACAGGTACATATTACACTGTGGCAAAAAGTACTAGATTTACTTATAAATTGATAACTCTTATTTATTTGAACATTAAATATTGTTCCCCCATCAGAACACCTACAGACCGGTTTCGAACTTTCAGGTCTCATCAGTGTAGTTAGTTGCTGATGGGGAAACGGAGATTACTATTGGTTCAGTACAGCATTCAGGCAATAGATTCCGCCACTTTGGCGTTTCTATATTATTTATTTTAATGTGATCATGTGAAATTGTTTTTTTGTTGTTATGGGGATGCACAATCCCTAATACAACTTGATAATTTCAAGCAAAATTTAAATTACATTTGTGGTAGTGTCGTTACAATTTTCTTACCGAATCTTCACTCGAGCATGGTTTTTTAATAAATTTTTTGTCGTGAATTTCAAGAATGAATCTGGAGATGAGTCGCCTTGTAAATTTCTCCCATACGATGGTGCAACAGCACCTTCCTGCTGATACCATACGCCGATTGGAAGCAAATAACAAGCTCCGCTTGTAAAACTAATATACAATCAATATGAGTATGGTAGTATAGTATAGTATAGTTTATTGCGTGTATTAACAAGATACATTGTTTTACACAAGTCAATATAAACAGATCTAACGATAATTCTTCTATTTTCTACTCGAATTGGAATTTAATTATCAAACAAGTTCACTGATAAAACTGTAAACATTTTGATCGTGTTCGCTCTATTAGAGAGTAAACTGAATGCATTATCAAAACAGCTTTACATAACGAATCGATTATATTGTGGTAAATAGAATGTCGCTTAATAATATTATTCATTCGACTCATGTTCTGCACTGGATATGGGACTAGTGCGTAATAATGTAACATTAATTTCGTCCGATTGAATTGATGAAATAAACGCAATTATATTATAATCTGTGCACCGATGTTCAAGGATTTGCCATTCGCTGCGAACCCGTGATTAATATTCTAAATCCACTTACTGCAATTATTTATTGTTTAAAATTCGAGTATATTCAATTGGATCATGATCGAGCTTTAAACTGCGTTTGAAATGTTTTAAAGGTCGTACACATGTACGACCTCTAAAACATTTCAAACACAGCTTAAAGCTCGATCATGAGGTATTTGATTTATGGACTGTTGTTAGATCTTTGTTGGTAGTGGCAGTAAAAAATCTTTATTTTCATGAGTGTGTAACAAACATTATTTTGCCTACAATATTTTGTTGATATAAGAAAATTTAGTTTTACTAAGGAGGTTGCTGGTTTTACGAATTTTTCACTTTATTTAGGTTCGTCCTATTCGGACATTATCAAACAATACCCTTGAAAATTCATGATACCAGCAAAGTGTTTAATTCAACCTCCTTAGCAATTCAAAATGTAAATATTAAGGATGGGCGATATTTCATGTATCTGTGATTTTTCACTGGTATTAAAAAATCGTAGGTCGTTACTGTTACTAATAGGCGAATTTCACTGCTACTTAAAATCACTGTTACTTTCACTATTACTTAAAATCACTGCTACTTAAAATCACTGCTACTTAATATCACTGCTACTTAATACCACTGTTACTTAAAATCACTGTTACTTAAAATCACTGTTACCTAAAATCACTGTTACTTAAAATCACTGCTACTTAAAATCACTGCTATTTTAATTCACTGCTACTTTAAATCACTGCTACTTAAAATCACTGCTACTTAAAATCACTATTACTTAAAATCTCTGCTATTTAAACTGTGACAAACTGCGATTGCTACTTAAACTCTGACTGTTACTTAAAACATAATTGTAAGAAGACAATACAAGGTATCATTTTTAAATGTTATTTAATATTAAACAAATTAGAAACAACTTTACTTGTTGCAGAAAGCATTAGATAAATACAAAAAAACGTTTTCTTGTATTTATTTAATATTAATTACTTTATTCTCCCACTTTTTCAGGGTATTGTGTTTAAAATTTGAATAAACATTTAATAAAAAACAAAAATTTATAAAATGCCATAGTATACCATATAAAATGAAATAAATTGCAACTTATGTACTAACAATTATTAATTAATTAATTAAGATTTTATAAAAACGAAAAAATTATCTTGCCCGGCATGGAATTGAACCAAAAACTCGCCGTGATCGCAAGTGATGAGTCAAGAAAAAAAAACTCGGATTTATAAAAACCGAATTGATTTTAAATAAGCGATACCTCGACCATTAAGGATATTTTTTATGGAATATTGTCTGCGCGTTTTATATTTTTTCTGCGATGTTTCATTCAAGTGCACAAAAAAAACTAAAATTTTCAAAAATCCATATCTCCATTCAAAATTGTTGAATTTACAAAAACCAAATTAATTTTGAATAAGCGATTCTTCGACTATTAAGGATATTCTTTTAAGGAATTTTTCTACGCGTTTTATATTTTTTTCTACGATGTTTTTAATTCAAGTGCTCAAAAAAATGAAAACGAAAATCTTCAAAAATCCATATCTCAATTGAAAATTGTTGGATTTACAAAAACCAAATTGATTTTGAATTAACTATACTTCGGTCATTGAGGATGAATTTTTATGGAATTTTCTGCGATGTTTTTAATTCAAGTGCTCAAAAAATGAAAACGAAAATCTTCAAAAATCCATATCTCAATTGAAAATGGTTGGATTTACAAAAACCAAATTGATTTTGAATTAGCTATACTTCGGCCATTGAGGATGAATTTTTATGGAATTTTGTCTGTGCGTTTTATATTTTTTCTGCGATGTTTTTATTCAAGTGCTCAAAAAAAATTAAACTAAAATTTTCAAAAATTCATATCTTTATTAAAAATTGTTGAATTTACAAAAACAGAATTGATTTTGAATAAGCGATACTTCGACCATTAGGGATATTTTTTATGGAATTTTGTCTATGCGTTTTATATTTTTTCTGCGATGTTTTCATTCAAGTGCTCAAAAAATGAAAACGAAAATCTTCAAAAATCCATACCTCTATTAAAAATTGTTGAATTTACAAAAACCAAATTGATTTTGAATTAGCTATAGTTCGGCCATAGAGGGTGAATTTTTATGGAATTTTGTCTGGGCGTTTTATATTTTTTCTGCGATATTTTCATTGAAGTGCTCAAAAAATGAAAACGAAAATATTCAAAAATCCATACCTCTATTGAAAATTATTGAATTTACAAAAACCAAATTGATTTTGAATTAGCTATACTGCGGCCGTTGAGGATGATTTTTTATGGAATTTTGTTTGCGCGTTTTATATTTTTTCTGCGCTGTTTTCATTCAAGTGCTCAAAAAATGAAAACGAAAATCTTCAAACATCCATACCTCTTTTGAAAATTGTTGAATTTACAAAAACCAAATTGATTTTGAATTATCTATACTTCGGCAATTGAAGATGAATTTTTATGGAATTTTGTCTGAGCGTTTTATATTTTTTCTGCGATGTTTTCATTCAAGTGCTCAAAAAAATAAAAATAAAATTTTCAAAAATCCATATCTCCATTAAAAATTGTTGAATTTACAAAAACCAAATTGATTTTGAATTAGCTATACTTCGGCCATTGAGCATGAATTTTTATGGAATTTTTCTGCGATGTTTTCATTCAAGTGCTCAAAAATATAAAACTAATTTTTTTTTAAATTCATATCTTCATTAAAAATTGTTGAATTTACAAAAACCAAATTGATTTTGAATAAGCGATACTTTGACCATTAAGGATATTTTGTATGGAATTTTGTCTACGCGTTTTATATTTTTTCTGCTATGTTTTCATTCAAGTGCACAAAAAAAACTAAAATTTTCAAAAATCCATATCTCCATAAAAAACTGTTGAATTTACAAAAACCAAATTGATTTTGAATTAGCTATACTTCGGCCATAGAGAATGATTTTTTATGGAATTTTGTCTGCGCGTTTTAAATTTTTTTCTGCGGAGTGCTCAAGTGCTCAAAAATATAAAACTAAAATTTTCAAAAATTCATATCTTCATTAAAAATTGTTGAATTTACAAAAACTAAATTGATTTTGAATAAGCGATACTTCGACCATTAAGGATATTTTTATGGAATTTTGTCTGCGCGTTTTATATTTTTTCTGCGATGTCTTCATTCAAGTGCAAAAAAAACTAAAATTTTCAAAAATCCATATCTCCATTAAAAATTGTTGAATTTACAAAAACCAAATTTATTTTGAATTAGCTATACTTCGGCCATTGAGGATGAATTTTTATGGAATTTTGTCTGCGCGTTTTATATTTTTTTCTGCGGTGTTTTCATTAAAAAAAAAATAAAACTAAAATTTTCAAAAATTCATATCTTCATTAAAAATTATTGAATTTACAAAAACCAAATTGATTTTGAATAAGCGATACTTCGACCATTAAGGATATAATTATAAAACGATAATAGTTACAGCAAATTTTTGTTAATAATAATTGTAGAGAATGCTAAAATGAACAATTTATAAAGAATAAGTTTTTTCGAAATCCCTTTAGTTTTTGAGTTAACTGAGTTTTTGTATTTGAATTATAATTTTTCCATTTCATAATGGCCACATCATCATTTTTAAGGACATTTTTAAAAGACGTTTCTTCGAGGATTCTTTTTCAGGACTTTTTAAGACTTATTTTTCGGACTTTTTCTTTCAGGGCTTTTATTTTCAGGATTTCGTTTCAAACCTTTATAAACAGGATATTATTTTCGGGTTTTTTTTCTCGGGACATTTTCGGGACTCTTTCAAGAATCCTTTGTAGAGAACTTATTTTTTGGGATTTTTCCAAAACAAATTTGTCAGAATTTTCTACATGAAAATTTTTTTAATGACCTTTTTTGGATATTTTAAAGATATATTTAGTATTTTTTTAAGACTATTTTCAAAACTTATTATTTCAGTAAATTTTTTATTTCAGGACTTATTTTAGACATTTTTGCAGGCCTTTTTTCGGGATTTTTTTCAAGACTCTTTTTGGGATTTCTTTTTCAGAACAATTTCTTCAGATCTTTCTAAGGACTTTTTGCAATGTTTCTTTCAGAAACTTTTTTTGTTTATTTTTTAACGATGTTATTTTCGGGGCAATTTTTCAAGACTGTTTTTACAGGACAATTTTTTTATGATAATTCATCAGGACTCTTTATCTGAACTTTCTTCGGGACTTATTTTAGGACTTTCTTTCAGGACTTTTTTGGGTTCTTTTTCGGGACATTTATTTCTGGTATTTTGTATAGACTATTTTTCTGGACTTTTTTCACGGCTTTTATCAGAACTCGTCTTTCAAGATTTTATCTCCAGAACTGTTCCTTTAGGACTTTTTTCGAAACTTTTTTGTTCAAGACTTCTTTTCAACATTATTTTCAGAATTTTCTTCGTTACATTTTTTCAGAATTATTTTTTAAGCCCTATTTACAGGGCTCTTTTCAGTATAATATTTCAGGAAATTTTTTATAGGATACATTTTCAGGACTTTTTGTTCGGGACTTTTTTTCAAAACTCTTTTTGGGATTTTTTCAGGTTAATTTCTTCAGAACTTTTTCAGGACTATTTTAATGATCTTTTTAATTGTAATTTACGTAACAAGTTCAGAAAGTGATATTTAAAATCACTTTTGGAGCAGAAAATGATATTTAAAATCACTTTTGGAGCGTGTTACGTACAATATTTTTTCTGCAGCCGTTTTTTTCTATGTTAAAAAAAGCGAAACACCCACACGAATATAATATGACAAGCGCTGTCATAATTAAATACGAAGTTCATGGTTTTATCAAGACCACCTACATATGAACGCAAAATCGTCCCGAAAGTAAAGAAATCGTTCCGAAAGTGAAACAAAATCGTCCCAAAAATAACTACTTTCGGTACGATTTATGTAAAGTGGTACGTTCGATTTAATAAATCATACCGAAAGTTTTATTTTCGGGACGGCTGCAGAAAAAGATGTTTTCATTTATTATTTTCATAACTCTTTTTCAAGACTGTTATAACAGGACAATTTTTAAGGATATTTTATCAGGACTCTTTTTCGGGACCTTTTTTTAGGACTTTCCTTCGGGACTTTTAGTACTCTTTTTCTTTCGGAATTTTTTAAGGACATTTATTTCTGGTGTTTTATATGAAGACTTAATTTTTCAGAACTCTTTTTGCAGTATTTTTTTTCATGATTTTTTTCACCACTCTTTTTTCACAACTTTTTAATAGGACTCTTTTTTTATCTTTATTTCCAAAACTGTTCCTCCAAAACTTTTTTCAAGACATTTTTTATCAGAACACTTTTTTCAGGACTTTATTTCTGGTCTTTTTGAAGCATCTGTTTTTCATGAGATTTTTTTGTCAGGACTCTTCTTTCGGGACTTTTAATCAGGACTTTTTTCAAGACATTCTTGTTCAGGACTTTAATTCGGTTTTTAGGACTTTTTAATTAATCAGGACTATTTTCAGAAATCTTTGTCAAGGCTTTCTTGTTCAGGGCTTTTATTAGGTTTTTTAGGACTTTTCAATCAAGTCTATTTTTAGAAATCCATTTTAAGACTTTTTTAGCACTTTAGTTCTGGTCTTTTTGAAGGACCTGTTTTTCAATAGATTTTTTTATCAGGACTCTTCTTTTGGGACTTTTAATCAGGACTTTTTTTATCGGGACTTTTTTCACGACTTTCTTGTTCAGGGTTTTAATTAGGTTTTTAGGACTTTTTAATTAATCAGGACTATTTTTAGAAATATTTTTCCAGGCTTTCTTGTTCAGGGCTTTTATCAGGTTTTTTTAAGACTTTTCAATCAGGACTATTTTTATAAATCCATTTTAAGACTTTTTTGGCATTATTTTTAGTTTTTCAGTAAACTTACGGTAAAGATTATTGGAATTTAAAACATAATTTGTCATTTGTAGCTTTCATAATTTTGATCAATCTCTCTGTCTCTCTCTCTCTCTCTCTTGCAATAAATATAATGTTATCTTACAATAATGTATAAAAAATGTGTAAATAGAATTAGAAAAATGTATTTAATTCCTAGTTTCATAAGTGGTTATGTCACACTTGTCATTTAGAACTCGATCTGCTCGGATTCGTACGAAACTTATTTCAATGTACCATTTTCGTAATACTATACCTATTTCCAATTATAACGGATTACGTACGATGATTCCTATCACTAATTCCCGGAATAAGGGATAATTAGCAATCATTGATTCAGATACATCCTATTACGTGTAAAGCTCCAAGTTCCAGCCTTGTCTTATCATTCAATTTGTGCTCTATTCAGGTTTCAATAGCCTTAAAATTAAGGTGAGGACTAACTGCGTTATCCAATTTATCAAATTATATACATCTGTACGATATATGCGCACAAACATGGTTCATAATCAATAGATACAAACTACACGCGTATATATTGCGCAATAACGTAAAATTCCAACCCATGGCACTAATATAATAAAACTGGGAGGCTGAAGTACATTTAGAGATAATTTCAAGTCTTGAAATCACTACATAAATAACGAGTTCGTAGTTTATTGCGAAAACTGCACTTAAAAACTTTGCACTCAAGCGAGAACTTTAGCGGGGATGAGGATGAGAGCGGGATCGATTCATTCCATCGCGAAAAATATAAATTAAATCATACGCATCCCGTACCTGTATTATTGACTTTAGAATGCGATACGTTTATCTCTTTTTATGTGTGTAGGGGGGAAACATCCCGAATTGGAATATCACGTTTCTTATTATAAATAAGGATGCGTGTCTGAGCGCGCTTTTATTATCTCTCCGTATGACATTTGTATTCTTCCGCAGGTGAACCACTCCAACAGCACTCAAGTCTTCCTGCAAAATATCGAGTTCAACATGTCGGGAGAGTTCAGTTGCGAGGTGACCACCGATGGACAGGTGCTCTCCACTGGGACGGACACTCAGACCATGTTGGTCGTGCGTAAGTGGAAAGTTTTTTTCTATAAACTCGGAATTTGAAGGTATTTGCGGAAAAATCGGTGGATGTTGAGAGTTTTACGTGGGTAATGCGTGAATATGTATTAAACCAAACTTCTGCATTAGGAAGTTTTAGGGATTCTGCGGCTGACACGAATTTATAAATGGACCTTACACCGATTACATGTCAGCAATCGTTACTTAAACTGCAAGGAAACTAATTCCGGGAGTTCGCTGCAGTTAAGTTTGTCGACGCGATTATTATATGTAAGAGGAAATCAAATGTTATATACTTCCTATGTACGAGAAACTGCGTTGCAATCTTGATATTTTTCTTCATGTGAAAAGGCAAATGTCGCCATAGAATATTTATGTGGCTCATGTAACTTCTCTGATTTGATGGTATAGACAGGGTATAGAAATACCCTAATTTTTGTACTCAGTCTCCTCAGGGAATATGAAACTTTAAAGGTAGACGCTCGTTAAATCAGATTAAATCAGATATGTATGACCCAAAGAACTAAACAAATTATCTCGTGGCATAAAACAAAATATTGTGCAGTCATTCGTGGTCATTTGAGAATCACCACCCTTTATCGGAGTGGCAATTGAGAGCCATCGAAGCGGAAACTGTGCAACAAGCAACATATTGAATATACGGTATGGGAGGTCGCCAATCAATACAGATTATTGGCGAAACCGTTTTCAGAGCTTGTACACCGAACTGTGCACACGCATACAGCTGATATATTCAGCACCAGACCGCTGCATATTTATATTATTAATTGCCAGGTGCAGTGCTATTAAGGGCTAAAATATTATACGCCGGGTTTAACTCGTGCTGCAGCATGAACTTTCCGCGATGTTTGGTGTCATAATTTGAGGCCGGTTTTAACACGTCACATTCAATTATCTTTGGTACTCGAAGTGCGAAAATAGCCATACCTCCTTACACGCGACGAAGAAGTCGTAAAAGTAATGAAAACTGGAAGATAACTTTTGAACACTGTATAACAAGGAAAGCAGGGTTACCCTTTATATTGGATTGATGAGGCTGTTACTTGGTGAAATTCCATAATGTGTTTGAGAATTTTCACAAATTTTTAATGTCGAACACTGCGACATATGTTTCGCCACACAGTGGCTTCATCAGGTAGATGATCAATGGTAAGACAATACTACAATTGCGACTTAAATACTATAAGGTTAGGGGGTGGGGAAGTTAGAGGATGTTTATTATTATTTTCCTTTAAAGCTATTAAATTACCCTGTTGGGTTTATTGTGTATCAAATGTTTCTCAAAGATTACTCTAGAATGTACATACGTTCCTTTGTATTACATTGTCGTCAGCGCAATTTACGCAGGGTGCACATTGCATCCACGAATAGAACAAATACATTGCCACAGTAATGGTTGGCCATTAATTTTATTACAATAGGAAATCAATATAAGGTAATGCTACTTCGATGCAGTTATCTTTATATATAGACAATAAATGTAAAAGATCAAATCCAACATTTGCGACTATAGTAAAATCACAAATTAACTTGTAATTACGATAATTATGTATTATAATTTTATTGATGAAATAAATTAATTGTTACAAACATTGGTTGCTGTAAAATTTTAGCAAGTAACTAGTTTTTCCTAGGCTAAAGTTTGATGTATGTGAAATTGTGTTCTTTATGTGAAATTGTGAAATGTAAAAATGTAAGAAAAGTAACTGGTGACGAACGACGGCGCAGGGGCGATGAACGCCTCTTTTCTTCCACACCTCTTTTCTTCTACGTTCCGTCCCCGAACACTGTAAATTCCGACGAAGGATTACCTTTCTTAGCGTTTTCTTCCTTCTCTTCCTCGGCTGCTTTTTTCGTTACGGTGTCGTAGACTCCTTGACTCGCGTTATAGATATTCTCCAGACTTATTCTTGACAAAGTCCTTGACAAAGATCCATTATGCCACAGAATAGAGCGATTCCTTTGAAACCAATGCCTAGCAGTCGCATGGCAAAAACTATTCGACGGTTTACTTCGAAAGCCTTATCAATCAGAGGATATAAGTTGATATAATGCACACCATAGTTGCACTTCACTACTATTTTGAAGCCCTCACCACGAGGACTTGCTTCACTAAAAGTTATATCGCCTTCACACGTCTTACACATTACAAGTGCACCGATAGCTGAGAAGACAGAGAAAAAGTTGAGTATACTGTAAGGGTTCTATCACACCAGGCCACCATGGTGGCGGCACCAGTGGCGCCACCAGTCAAATGTATTAAGTGAAATGGAACATAACACACCTGGTATCGGACTGGTGGACCACTTCAATCCGGTTGGCCAGACTTTATTGGTGGAACAACCAGGATGGTGGCGCTACCAGCATATTGTAAAGGACTCAATGAGGGCTCTCACACTAATCTACTAACTCGGCGTCGCGTCGCGGCCATCACTCAGTTTTTCTTCCGGTGTAATAGTTTTTCGAAGAATAGTGTCTTGTTTACACAAATCATTTTTCACAAACATAGTAATTCGTTAAACGATGCTACTGACATACGAACATAGTTAATAAATGTGTTAAGATATTTTCGTAAATCAGCGTACAGGGTTATATGCACTCCTCTTATAAAACGGTCAGCAAGGAAAGGGTGAACCCAATGTTTTCTATATTTTGTTTAATATTTTTGAAACATTCGTTTACGTCTCACATACATAACAAGTGTTAACTCCTCCACGTCCATCTTAGCAATGTCGACTGCCCGGTGTCTCGACTGGTTGCTTTACTTGGTTGCTGGATCCACCATGGTATCGCCACTGGTGCCGCCACCATGGTGGCCTGGTGTGATAGAGCCCTAACCGTGTTCTCTGTTCATACAAAAGTCGTCGTCCCCAGTATCTTTCAATTTTTTTATTGACGTACTAGTATACTCAGTATCAGCTTCGAAAGTGTGTCGATTTTCTCGAAATGGTCTTTTTTGGTGTCGCCTTACGTGCGTGACCACCTCGTTTGCTTTTTCGATCCATTTTTAGAATACGCACGTCTAGTTCGTTCAGAACTCAACAGTATACTGATCATTCGTCCTTGGGTCTTGGGTATTGGTCTGCAAAGGGGGAACATAAAGGAGGAAATCCCCCAAGCTGGCATACCGGGTAAACAATAGACAAACGGTCGAGGGTATGAGTGCCGCGCCTCAACGCGCCGCAGCAAATTTGATGAAAAAACTCTTAAAAACAACATTTAAAAAAAACATTTCCTACAAAAAGTTCGTGTTTTTTCCCGTAGTATACGATCCCGTAATAAAAAATATGTGGTTCTATTTGAAAAATTAAAGTTTACATTCGTTTGACCTTGAAAATGAACGCCAAGGTCATTTTCAAGGTAACTAGAATTTGTCCCCCTCCGCGCCCTACAACTTTCATCTGAAACATTTTTTGCCATGTTGCTCAGGTTTCGAGATATTTGGGGTGGCAACTTAAAATGGGACACCTGTATAATTTTTTTTTCTCTATTTTCAAGTTTGAATTAAGAATTTTTGAATAATTAAAAATATTATGACGAATTTTGATAAATTCCGTAAATTCAATTAATTTCATCCCATGGTTTTTATATATATATATTTTTTGTTGAAGCAGGTTTGGATTTAGAAATTTCCAAAAAATATAAACAGTAACAAAAATTATTTGACACATGCTTTTTATGTTTAAACATAGTTTCTTTTATTTCAAGTAAGTTTTGAGCTTTACACATCCGACAATTGTGAAATTAATTATGATTTTTTTTTAAATTATTAATTACGACAATGTTTTAATTTTGTTCTTATGCCTGTGTCTGTGCCTGGGTGTGTGAGTCTGTAAGTCTACTAATCAAATTGGAATAAAACTCAAATTTTATCTGACAATCTAATAAACTGGAAAGCTTTTGGTAAAATTGCGAAATCCGGAAGTTTTACCATTTCTTATTTTTTTTCTAAAATTGTTTTTGATATGATAAATTTTACAAAAATGTTAGTAAAAATTATGAAAATTCTATTATCAAAAAACTGCACGTCGTTTGTTAATAAATAGTTATTTATGCAACAAGTGAGTAAAGTAGTACTTTTTTTCAAAAGTGAAAAAAAAGTTGCTTTACTCTCGAGTTACGTCCGTAACTTTAAATAAATTCGATAAAACCTTAATCAACTTTTATAAGTAATAATACATTTTTTAAATGAAGAAAATAATAATCATCAAGTTTTCTTGATTGGAAACGAATGTTTAACATTTATCGGCGGAACTCGCGGCGTGTTGCGAAGCGTTCATGACACACTTTGCGCAAACAATTTTATAGTAGCGTTAAAAAATAAACTGCTACGGCACTTTTTTTCACGCTGTTTGTAGGGTTCAGGAATCACATATTTTATGAACCCAAATTAATAAAAAAACTGTACATTTTATAGCCGACGTAGAAAAAGTATTTTATAAAATCGTTTAAATTCTCTAGAAAAAATTTAAATAGAAAATTTTGCATATTTTACTTTTACCGTTGTTTATAAAAATTTAACGTAAATATCTATTTTCGTGTCCCTAAATACGATTTATATATTTTGGAAAAAAAATCATTTGTGTCTGTGTATCTGCGAGTCTGTGGGCTGCATCTCAACTGAAACATAAGTTTTAAATGATAATTCCAAGAACTAACAAGCTTTTGGTAAAATTCAGAAAACCAGATGTGGGTGTTTATCTTTATGGTTTTTTATTTTTTTCCCAAAAAATTAGAAAAAATGTTATATTACAAAAATCGTTATACAAAAAAATGAAACACTTGAAATTCGTGAAATTTTGACTATTTTCAAACCGCCATAACTCGGCGTATTTTCAATAGATTTTGATGAATCTTTAAGGGCGAAAAACTTTGAAGTGTCTTCTTTAAAGTCATGCATACGAACTTAAGCGTAACCCCTTCCACCCCTCTCTAGCATCCCTGGGAAAAAAATGTTTTTTCAGGAAACCATTTTCAACTTTGACGATGTCTATGGAGTTGGAAAAATTTTGTCGACTCGATACGCCATAAAGGAATTAAAATCTGATCGATTCCCTATGTAAGAATCGAAGAACGAAGTTCCTACGACGATTTGGCACCAAGTTAGGGCTGTTTGAAAAAAGTGCATTTTGAGGTTTTTCGCACATAACTCAGTGACTTTTCAACCAAATTTGATGATTCTTCCGGGAAAAAATCTCGTTTTGGCCCTGCTTTAAGGGGGCAAACTCAGATTGGAATGATCTCTTTTCGAACCCTTGAACCCCCGAACAGAAAAACACGGTTTTGGGCAAAAAACGTCCAACTTTGGAAACGTGTACCGAGTTGGATAAAATGTGTCGACTCGATCCACCAATAGGGCATTGAAATGTGTTCAATCACCTGTGCAAGACTCAAAAATGAATTTCCTACGGCAATTTGGCAACAAGTTATGGGTGTTTAAAAAAAGTGCATATTGTGGTCTTTTTATTTTTTTTGTTTGGAGGAGCGTCTTCTCAAAGAGGACACATTTTTCTTTTTATTTCTCAAAATATCGTCGAAATCGGTTGAATAGAAGCTGAGTTATGGCCATTTGAAAATTACCTAAATTTTTACAAATCTCAAGTGTTTAATTTTTTCCGTCAGTGCAATTTGTTTGTTTTTATTAGACGAATGTAAAAATGGACGAATGGTGGTGAGTTAGGCCCACATTTTTTTCCGACCCTACATAGATGGTTTAAGTAAACCTTTTTTGACCTAAAATATTTTTTTTTGTTAATGGAGTTCTAAGGTACAAAATGCGATATTCATGATTTCGCGCAAACAATTAATTTTCGTGTATACCTCAAAGAACATCCAAAGAAAATTTCATTCGTGAAAACGACAACAATTTCGTCGAAAAAAAATTATGAGTAAAAAAACCACAAAATTCGCTTTTTTTAAACACCCATAACTTTGTGCTAAATCGTCGTAGGAACTTCGTTATTTGACTCCTGCGCAGGTAATTGAACCTGTCGACACATTTTTTTTCCAACTTGGTACAAGTTGGCAAAATTGGGTGTTTTTTTGCTCAAACACGTGTTTTTTTTTGTTCGGGGGTTGAAGGGTTCGAAAAGGGATCATTCTAATCTGAGTTTACTTCCTTAAAGTAGAGCCAAAATGGGATTTTTTCCTGAAAGAATCATCAAATTTGATTGAAAAGTCACCGAGTTATGTGCGAAAAACCTCAAAATGCACGTTTTTTCACTGATAACTTGGTGCCAAATCGTCGTAGGAACTTCATTCTTTGAGTCCTGCAAAGGGAATTGATCAAATTTTAATGCCTTTATGGTGGATTGAGTCGATAAAAATTTTCCAACTCGGTAGACATCGTCAAAGTTGGACATGGTTTCCAGAAAAAAACTTTTATTTTCACAGGGGCGCTAGAGGGGGCGGAAGTGATTAAGCTTAATTTAGCATACATGGCTTTAAAGAAGACACTTCAAAGTTTTTCGCTCTTAAAGATTCATCAAAATCGATTAAAAATACGCCGAGTTATGGCGGTTTGAAAATGGTCGAAATTTCACAAATTTAAAGTGTTTCATTTTTTTTCCTTCAGTATATAAATAAGAAAAAACTGCATATATTTTGTTAATAAATGTATTTCAATTTTTTTTCAATTTCCGAGAAAAAGTTAAAAATATAAATGTTCACTCTTTGGTCTATAATTGTGAAATTCCTTTATGCAATGTAATACATATTATATCAAACTTGTATAAACTAAAATTTTAGGAAATGCCATAATAAACAACTTATAAAGAATAAGTTTTCTTCAAAACTCAATCAGTTTTTGAAAAAATTGCTATCAAATCTACACTGTGCAAAACTTTCGGGTGATTGTTGTTAACGATAAGGTTAATCGAGGGCTTAAAAAAAATCCAAATACAATCTATGTTTTCTAATGCAATTTCAATATATTAATTATTTTTTTATGCTTCTTGCATTAATTTTTAAACGTTAAAATTCAACTATATAAAAAGTTAGCAAGAAAGTCTCCCTTAGATCATTAACCAAAATCAGTCATCCTCTTAATGCTTCCAACGAACTCCTTCAGAACACCACGCTAGTTATCTCAACAGAAGAATTGAAAAATTATTCAGCAATCCTTATAATTTTCGCATCCTGTCCCTAAACTGTTTTTCTAGAAACCAGTACTGAAAACTACTATTGACACTATTTAATTCCATTTTAAAAATTTCATCCATCTGCACATAATCTTTTTAATCAATTTTATTTCTCATAGGCGCGCGCTTAAGGTTGTAGTAGAGGGACGTTCTCCGGCTGGCTAGAAGCGACCATATTGCGGACGCAGATCTTGACAGCACTGTCTGAGCATGCAGTCGAGCACTATATAACTGTATATTACTGTACACCGGACTTGTCTGACTAGCAAGCATAACAAAACGGATTCAAAAGTAGACTCTCTGGTGATTCACGCCACAAGACCGACAATGCTAAGGCAGAAGGACATCTAGTCGATAGCTATTTAATGGAATAACCTACTAACAACAGCATTTGTAAAATGCCTTTAAAATACATGCAGCTATGTCTCCACGTGACGTTATATTGTTTTAAATCTCGGGTCGGAAGCCTTTTAATTTCAATACTTACCTCTAAGCTGTCTAGTTTTTTTTTTTTATTATTTAACTAAAAGGAAGATTCGTTTATAAGAATTCGAGTTAGGGAACGCGGATGATTGCGAATTGGCTTACACATATTAATTATTCAGATACGACCAATGTATTATAATATTGTATTTTGAAATTAAATGAATAACGAAAGACAACGGACCCGAGCGAGTAATTAATTATCGTTCAGAAAAATGTTCCATCCGTGCGGTGAATCTAACCCGCAAGACTTTAGATCTAGCAGGCAGATCCTAGCGTTCTACCCCTCACTTTTATAGTTATTTTTATTTTTTTTATTTCCGACACCAATCAAGTGTAATTTGTACTATTCCAATACACACTTTCGTGTGCAAATAAATAAAAAAGTAAACAATTTAAATTGGAAAGCCTCCCTTTCCAATTAAAATTGCTTTAATAATAAAAAAAAACTACAAAAACTACTCGATATATTATTCATCCATTTTCATAACTGAATTTGCTTTGTATCAACACGCCATATTCATAGTATATATTACGTGATTGTTGCAAATTCGTACATTAACATTCGAATCCATGCATTTGAATGTAACCGTACCCTCGGGTATTGATCAGGATGACAACTAGTGCAAACGGTAAAGATATGCATAGCTTTGACAATACCGAAACTAGACAATATTCCCGACTTGTTACAATTAATGATTCTCCCTGTACATAGACACACATACAACAACATGACGTCATATGCTCGAAGGACTATGTAAAGACCAACGGCTAGTAGATATCTGTATCCAAACAATGGAATTATACGCCTCGTGTATGTCGCTGCTGAACAGTAAATATTGGAATTTGGATTTCGGCATGTCTATCTAATATTAATAGATGCGAGGGTGTATACAGGGTGTCTCACTGAAGCATTAAAGTAATTATTAAAACGCAAATCAAAGTACCACAAATCTGAGTCTCGCTGAAGCGTCAAAGTAACTTTTTCGCCTTAAATATTTAAGATAGAAAAATATGATTTAGATAAAAGTTATAGACAATTATCGACTCTATAATCCAAAATAGGATACCTCAAACAGAGAGCCAACACAAACTTATTTTTTTAAATGGGACATATATTTTTGTATTTTAATACGTAGTGACAATAACTTTCACAGGGCTAAATTTGACCGTTTCCGAGTTATTCTGGATTTTAGGGCAATCACGTTCAGCGAAGGTCTTATTACATAAAAATAGCATTTAATTACTTAAACAAACCTAATCATCTAAAAACGTAATATTTCTATTGTTAAGAAACGCTTCAATAATTTTAAAATAACTTATTTTTCTGTGGTTGTACAACTATTGCTTGTTTTTGCCTAAAAAAAACAGAATAACTTAGAAACGGTTAAATTTAGCCCAATAAACGTTATTATCAGTTTAATTCGTATATAATTCCGCGGTAAGCGGCTCTCCGTTGTGGGACACCATGTATATATACAAATATTTTCCGTGGATAATTATCTACAACTTTTCTATAAATCTAATTTTTCTATCTTAAATAGAGGCGAAAAAGTTACTTTGACGATCAGCGAGACTCAGATTTGTGTTACTTTGATAGTTGCCATTTTAAATATTATTTCCTGTTTTGACAGACTTATTGAATTCTTTTTTTTTCTGTATTCTTTGAAAAAAAAATTCCCATTCCAGTCAGGAGAATGGGCCGAAAGCGCGCGCCACTGGCCGCCCCGAACAAAGTAGCACATCAAAGATATCCGTTTCCACAGTATTTTCGTTTGCTCAACACAAATACAGCGCCCGTGTGATTTACAGGAGAGCCAGTTTCCATTACGTTGAATATGAAACGTTTTTCATTTTATATTTTATTCCCAATTTAGCATTTAAACAACTAGAAATAAATAATGAGCAGAATTATCAATACATTACATTCTTCTATTCTATGGACGAGTTTTATAATTTTAGAGCTTAGATACTTTATTTGATATATTTCATTTCTTTCTCACGTTTTGCATTACGAATGCCATTTTCTTATGTATATTTTGTAAATGTAAATAAAATAATTACTTACTTACTTATTAATAACACAAATAATTCATATTTTTCTAAAACTAGTACACTAAAATTTGATTAAAACTTTTCAATCAAGTTTCCAAGGTGGAAACGGGCCGGCAATAAAACTCGGTATATCGGGACGAATGTCTTGTAGCGATCTTTACGACGCCATCGGTGAGAACGAGCTGATTCATAAACGACCGGAAAACTCTTGCCGTTCTCCCATCGTAAACCCGGAGGACCATCGCGCACCGAAAGCGCATTGTGCCGGGGAGTTTCCCTTTTCTCCTCGAGGATAGAAATTTTTACGGAAAAGACGACACTCGAAATAAAACCACAATACACTTTAATCACCCGGAAAATATAATCTCCGGTTGTTCCGCACCGGCTCTCTTGTGCATTAATTTTCCTCCCATTTTCCAAGATAAATTGACCGGCTCGGCCCTCCTCTTTGCTCGCATTTAAAATATGAAAATTTCCCTCTCGCACAACGGGGAGATAACTCGCAACAAACGCTTAGATTTTCATAAATTTACACGGGAAATATTTTGAACATTGCAAATTTATCAGCGCGGTTTTCTCTTTACGGCTGCGTGTAATTTAAACTGTAACATTTTATCTCTGCAACAAATGCTAAATAAAACATTGGTATAAGCAGGACGGGCTCAACGCTTTAGGCAGTCGGTAATTCCAAAATTTGTTCACTTGCTTATTTTATTTCTCAAGGTCTTGCAACTACTGCAAACAAAAAGATTTCGAGTCGTAATTGCCTCTCAGTTTTTCTGCTATTAGTTCTTAGCAATAGAAGAAACTATCACATCCTGGACATTTATACAATGGCGTCCATCAACTTTTCGCAGTTGTATTGAAAAATTTAAAGCATGTACTCTATATTTTCAATTTCTCAATCTTTCGCCAACAATTCGAAATTGATTACAAAATATTTTTTTACTGTGATATTGTCAGGTCCGGATAATGCAGTTATGAGACCTGTAAACTCCAACAAACGCTGATTGTAAAAGTTGAAGAATTGCAATTTTTCCAAACTTGAAATGCGGTATTCGATGAGATCCAATTCGGAAAAAGATGGTTTGTCGATACAATTGCCACTTCAATCCTTCTCTCAATTTTAACGAGTCTAGTTCGTCTTTGACCACCACAGAAAAGTCTACAGTCGTCAAATACCTCCACAAGCGGTTTCAAATCGATGTCTTCTTCCCCAGATTCCTCAAGAACTTTCTTATTGCATCCTTCCTGCATTGTACAGAATTTTGCCGTTTCTTTGAATTTGATGTCGAAATTCTCAAGGCGGAAATGTTCCGAATTGAAAGAGCTCTTTCCATTCGGAATGAATAAAGGAAATGTTCGTCTGAAGATTTGCCGATGAAATTGGTATCGTTGGGTAGAAACCTCGAGCTGCACTCAAGCCCACAGATACAATCAGACGTTTTTTTCTGATTCAAATCGCATCGCACCTCGTCAATTAGTCTTTGTCCATTATGAATATTCACATCATGATGCCGTAACATTTCATCTAAAACGTCAAATGGATCCAGACTATCTGCTTTGTCACAAAGATCAATAACCGATCTTCTCCCCTCTTTTCGCCGCTACTTCTTTCTCTAGTGACACTGCTGCTGTTAATGCTGCTGATGGTGCAGCTGTTGCAATCCACAATCCTTGCGTCTTTATCAAACCCTATATTGAATTTTTCAAAATTCATTTACGATGGACTGAGCATAACAATAACACCTAATAAACCGATCTTTTAAACAAATAGAAACAACCACAAAACACATATCATCATCATCATCATCCCCGAGATTCCAAAAACAAAGAAATTATTTTGCGTTTATTAATATCACATTTGCAGGTCATGGCTGTTACCACATATTTTAAGTCATCACCCAAAACCCCACCCCACCCTATGCTCTCAAAATTGCATTACGCTTTCTTATATCCCAGAACTTCCCATTAGTTCTGCAACAAAAATTATTCTTTACTTAAACACCCCGTATATTCATTTAAAATGATGAGAATTGTGTTGGTTGGTAACACTGTTCACAACATCACCCCTCCCACTATTTCAAACTCTAAACCGCATGACGCTTTCTTACGTCCCAAAACTCTCCATGAGAGTTCTGCGACATCCCAATAAAAATTATGCTTTATTTAAACAATCTGTATATTCATTTAAAATGATAAGAATTCTGTTGGTAACACTGCTCATAACATATTTTCTCTCACTATTTCAAAACAGGAGGTACTTCAATGGTAAGAATTGTGTTGGTGACACTGCTCATAACATATCCCCTCTCGTTCTTTCACAACAGGAAATACTTCAATGATAATAATTGTGTTGGTAACTGCTCATAACATATCCCCTCTCACTCTTTCAAAACATCAATTGTATTGATACCTTCTTATGGCCAAATGGGCACACTTGCCGATGATAACGACACCGGATGCGCTCACCCGATTACAAGAGTCCTGCAACCGACTTCCTGTCACAGAACTCTCATTTTATATCTATTTGCTTGATTGCCAGCCCAGCAGCAAGACAAGTCCCCCTGAACTACGGGGATACTAGAGGTATTGCTGTAGGCACTCATCGCCTGGTTCCCCTCCTTCCTTGTTGAACTGCTCGAGCCCTTAATCCTCGGCCCTTCGTAGTTGAGGGTGTATTTTATTTCCTACAACTTCCTGCAGAAGTTGAACACCACTCCTACAGCTGTAACACCAACGTAGGTTCCTCTAGGGCTTGGCTAAGGGCTTCCTGCTTCGCCGTCTATTCCGAAAACTCGACTAGTGTATGCGCTTCGCGTCGCCAGCATCGACGCTGCACCTGGTGCAAAGGTCAGAGTTTGACTTTCAAATCCTCCTGAGGAAGCTCACGAAGCACCCATGCCCGGTCATCATTTGACAAAAGGAAATAGCCCACACCCTTATGGCGCATGTCGTACCAGACCCGCAGGTCAGGTCCATCTGTAGAGCTGGTTCAGTAAGTATTGGCTCGTTCGGTAGCTGAAGTTTTTTGTATCTCACCACTTTTTTGACAGCTGTCTTTCCACTGCATGATTGGGTTGGGCGGGGTCTCTATCAATCTAGGCGAGTGTTCTGATTCCTACTAGGGCTCCAAGCAAGTTTGCTGAAACAGGCATGTAGTAGTACTGGTAAGTGCAAGACATAAGACGTCGTTTGCCTTGAGTAACAGGTTGGCCAGTCGTCCCAGGCATTCCGTTAGGGAACAAGAGCTTCTTATAGGGTAGATATTCTTTCCATGAGCCAATCGAAATTAGTACCTACAACTTCCAAGTGCTGCAGTTAAAGTTCATATGAGGGCCCCGCGTGGCTAAACAATAATTACAGTATAATATATCTACGCAAGCGCGAGGGCTAGCAAAAGGAAATAGAAACAATTGCTGATTGATTCTAGTGAATTTAAGTTAAAAATAAATGCAATTTTAATCAAACTGATCAAAAAACTACACTAACCTTACACACGCACTACAGATGGTACGAATTGGCGACACCATACAAAAATCAGTCATGCAGACACGCGCGTTTCATTCAATTGTCCGGCCTACTCGATTTTCAACATCGATTCCTGTTGGATTGACGTTCAATCACGACGTCTTATTCTCTTTGAACGTCAAACCGACTTCAAGTAGATGAATAATAATCAAGGCTCCAGGGAGTGGTTGTAACGATACCAGCACACTTTGATATTTGGCATGTATTTACACTGTTTGCACAATATGTACAACTTGTAATTTAAGAGTGGCGACGATCAACATAACCGTCGCACGGAAAAGATATAACAAAACTTAACTCAAAAATAAGGGACAAGATTATTTATGTACAAAAAAAGATAACTGTAGCAAAATATCTTATTTGATCTGGGTTTTCAAGCAGATGTCCTCTTCCTCGAACTAGGGGCCCCTGACCTTGCCAGAAATATGGTTGCAAAGCATATGACAATTTATGCAAGGCCTGCCGATTTCGGGAACGACGATGATCACTGCACTCGCGCCTCCGAAGGGACAGCTGCCTGCGCTCGAACATGCCGCCCCCTTTGAAAGGTGTTGGTCTTTCAAGAAAAACGTCCTATATAGGCAAAATTGAGATCCTGGAGACTACCCTCTCCGTAGGTCTTCAGGGTAAAAACCCGGACCTCTCCATCAGTTTCAGGATGGATCTCTTGAATGCGACCAGTGGTCCACCTTCCTGAAAGGACGTTGTCCTCGCGGATCATCGCCAACTGTCTAATCTCAGGAACTTATCCTTGGTCGTGCTTCCTTTTGGGACGGAGCTGCATTCCTTCAATGTACTCCTTACTCCAACGCCGCCAAAAATGCTGCTTTAGCGACTGATTGTATTGCCTGCATACACCCACATGGCATACCATCACCAATAAAAAACGAAGAAGACGATTTGGCGAAAGTTGTGCGTGTCGAGTTGAGAATTATAGGGGCCCGTAATTTACCGACAGGGCATGATCTTTTAACCTTTGCCTCGAACAGCAAGTCGGTAGGTTTAATTTCAGTTTTTTACAAAATAAAAGACTCACCTGACACACACAATCGTTTTCCGCTCAGCAAAAAACCCTAGCTTTCTCTCGAAAACTGACCTTAAGATAAATACAACAATTTGGGCCTTATTAAAAAGTAACCGTTACAGCCTTCATTTCCACCATGTACCACAGAACCTCGATGGCCTCGCTCTTAACCCAGCCAATCGTTTTGCGGGAGAGCCACACAACTCAATACCTGTCTTGCTTGCCGCTACCTGTAGGCCCACATACTCCATCTATGCTGCCATCTGTAGGGTGGCGGCTTTCTATTTATTCGCGTTCTTCTAGAGCCTCCCGGAATATGTTCTCGGAGTAATGGTTGGAGAGTAGCGGCAACAGGATAAATCCTTGGAGCACACCTTTCGGAATGTGAAACTCCTCCTTTGATTGATCTGAATTTGGCCGGTTTGGTTCTAGTAAAGGTTCATGATTATGCGGATGTCTTTTTTGTCGGTTTGAGCATTTATATTAGTTTTTTGTGTTTGACTTCGTCAAACGCCTTCTCATAGTTGCGTTAAAGTTTGCTTAGATTTAGTTTTTCTATTTTGTTTTTGCCTGTTGGGTGTTAAGAGCGAGTTTGATTTTCGCAACCACCGGGTTATGGTCTAGGGTGATTTCTGATTCCAGGTAAGTTTTTACATTTTTTATGGAGTTGCCAAATTGTTGGTTAATAAAGATGTAATCGATCTGATTTCTTACCACGTGTCTTTCGGTGTCTTGTGGCGATATTCAGGTATATAGTTACCTCGCTGGATATTTGAACCTTATATTACAAACATCATGTTCTCTTTCTGACAGAACGAACAGACGACCTCCTCCAGGTCCGCGATGTTCCTCTTACTCATCACTATGAGAATATTATCAACAAATCTGATGATAGGATAGGATAGATATCCGGATTTTCCGTCAGGTTCCAAAGTAGGGTCTCCAGGACTGACCCCTGGGAGAGCCCATCATTCAGCTCTGACTCTTTTTTTGATTCCAGCGGTTCGATGAGCAGGTTTCTGACCGCCTTATCGGGCTATTATTTGCTCCGTTCGCGAGCTTCCGACCTCGAGCTGCACGTCGATAGTGGATCTTAGCCTGCAAAAGCCAAACTACTTCGGGGACAGCCAACTCTACTGTTCGACCAATGCCAGGAGACGTTCGAGGATCTTCTCTTCCCTATCCAGTAATTACATCAGCCGGCATGATGCCGTGGTGTTTAGAACCTCGCCGCTCTTCGGCAGGAGAACCATTTTGAATCCACCAAGGAATATTCCCTCAGTCAGATACTTGTCGAGTACTGACATGAGGACTGCTGGATTGTCCGCCACCGTTATCTTGCTGGGCTTCTTAGGCGTATCTATTTGTCCTGGAGCCTTTTTGCTTAGGAGGACGTCTACTGTCTCAGCCACCTTATCTACTGTAAAGACCTCAACCTCCTAGTCCTTCGATGGCATATCGCATGAAGGACCACGGCGGAGGGAAGAACACATGCACCACCTCCTTAAGATCTCCCGGCACATGGGTACCCGGGTTTGGCAAGCCAACACCTATTTTTCTGGCTACTAAGCGATCAGGCGGCCACATATCATTCGATCTCCTCTTGGATCTCCTTTTACCTGCTCCTCTTGCTGGCCCTGATCGTAGCCGCTCTTCCTCGCAACAGCACAGGCCAGGCCGCCTTTAGATCTGCATCTGGTCAGGTTCCTTCTGGCCTCATTGGCTTTTTCACCAGTAGAGTGCCCTGTTCTCTTGGGGGAGCGCTTATTTAAGATTGCTGCGACGCAAGTAGCGCTCAGCCTGGTGGCGAAGTTCTCTATCTCCTCAACGGTTCCGATCGAGATACTGTGTCGCTCATACAGATCGTGGTCGTGTCACTACGATGTCCTACCTGATCTCTGTGGCTGAGATAGGAGTTGCACCGTAGCGCCACCTCGAAGAAAATGTATTTATGGTCGTTGTGATACTACTTACCAGGGAGCAACTCTCTTGCTCAAGTTCGGTGAAGCCAGTATCAGTTCCAGCATGGATATTTGGCGCTTACGAATGTGGGATCTCCAGGTTGAGGACCGCCAGTGTCCAGTACCATCACGCACATTCGATCCAGATGGCTCTCACCCACTGATGGGTCTTAGCGTTGAAGTCGCCGCAGATGATCCTCTTCGCCATCATTTTCCCAAGGCATTCCTCCAAGCCGGTACGCCAAGCCTGTGGGTCCGGCGAGGCATAACATGCGGTGATGACTAATCTGTCCAGGCTGACGCAAATCACTCCACTGCAGGGGCTTCCAGAGGCCGTGGTTAGGTGCAACGCATCGTCCCTCACCTGGATTGCTACATCCTTGGCAGCGCAGTCCCTGTACCACGACTCATCCAGGCGGGCATCGTTGGGCTCACTGGCTTTAACAGTGCGGGCCCTTCATTCCCAAGCAGTCACCTCTAACAAATTGTGCGTCACATGGCATCTGTTCAGGTTTATCAGAGCTACGCTCAGCTTCATCTCCTTAAGTGCCTTTCAGGCCCGCAGCCGCCTCTCTTGTCATGCGGTACTCATCTTGTCTTCCCGTTTCGCAGTCATGCTCTCCTTGTCGGTCCCAAATGTTGCCCTTCTCAGAACCTGGCAGTACCTATTACCCATAAAGTTCAGGTTTATCAGAGCTACGCTCAGCTATATCTCCTCGAGTACCTTTCGGGCCCGCAGGCGCCTCTCTTCTCATGTGGTACTAATCTCGTCTTTCCGATTCACAGTCCTGCTCTCCTTGTCGGTCCCCAATGTCTAACTCGCCCTTCTCAGAACCCGGCAGTTCCTGTTGCCCATAAAGTGGCCCGAGTCTTCCTTGAGCTCTGCACATGCACCATCTTACACTACTCTCTTCGAGCACTTTTAATTACAGCGAAAAAAAAACGAATTCACTCGCAATTTGTCAGTTTTTTTGCAATAAGTTCTAAGGCATTGAAGAAATTTCGAAAACTTACAAGCTTACTCTACTCTTTAAGTTCGTTTAATTACAGCAAAAAATTGTGTTTACATCCTAAAATTACACAAAAACTACATTGAATGTACAATATGTGGTTCTTTCAAAATTTGTTTGGGTTTAGAAAACACACCTAATGCGTTATTGTAAATTGCCGACCCCGCACTATTTGTGTGGTATTGGTTTTAACGCGGGGCCGACCACGCATCAGGTGCGTGACATGTTCTTTGACATTGAACCTTATAGGCAAGTGTCGGCCTGGCAATCAGTTTATCTGACACAGACAGTGAACGTGTTAAGTGGCGTTGAAGGTATGGTATAGAAAAAACTTTTCACGTTGGGGATCGTCGCGACTCTAAGATCAGGGGCAATAGGTAACTAACATAAAGGTATAAATAATGTCGGGGCTAACTTGAGGGGTCTGCGGTTGAATGAAAAACCTCGTTAACACTTCAAAAGATTTTATTTACAAGTGGTGGAATACCGACTGCCTACCCAGATGTTTTCCTGGGCCTACACGATTTCCTCTGATCAGCACAAAAATTATTGTCTAGCATTTATTTTATTTTTTTATAAAAAAGTAAGGATGGTTAACGGAAATTTGGGTTGGGAAATTATGGATGATATGGGACATTGGCTTAGACATAGTAGGTCATACAGCCACAACCGATAATTTATAATATATTATTCATATTAAATGAAAATAGACATCCAATGACCTCGCAGGGATTCGAACCCAGGACCCTCCGCATTAGTTCTGGCGCGCTAACGCACGCGGCTAGTGGGCCGGCTATTGTCTAGCAAAAATCGATGAAGTCCTTCTGGAGTACTCACGAACCGGATGTACTCCTGCATCAAATAACACCGATTAGCGACAATATCTTAAAAACATGTATTTCAAAAACAATTTTGTTTTTTAAAAAGATGTCAAGTGGAAACGGTGACCTAGTGGGTAGCGATTCCGATTCTAGAAGGGTCGCGCATTCGAATCCCATGCGGGCGGTAATTTTGACTAAATGAAATGGGGCCATGCGGGTCCATGGATATACGGTGCTTGTGACCCTATTTTTGTAAATCTCCTTCATATGAACCCGAGGAATCATATGAAGTAGATTTACAAAAATAAGGTCATATTGGTCCCATCATTCCTTGACTGTAACGTTACGAAAAATAGGCTGTAAGCGGTTTTGATGAAAAGATGTGTCACGTTTCTATAAATTATTTTTTTAATAATAATAATAATTGTCTTCCTCATAAAAATAGTTACAAAACAGTAGAATAAATAAAGTAATCTACTTTGAGGATAACGATTAATAACTGAAGCGGTTTTGATAAAAAGATGTGTCACGTTTCCATAAATTATTTTCTTTAACAATAATAATAATTGTCTTTATTTCCTCATACAAATAGTTACGAAACGGTAGAATAAATAAAGTAATGTACTTTGAGGATAACGATTTGTAATTGTATAGTGTGCGCACGTACGAGTAAATGTATGTACAACTAATATTGAAATTCCCCATGCGTGAGTAACGAACGAAAACGTGGCAATCCTTTAGCCGCGCCGTTAACCATAAAGCGAGACGATAAATATTTTTGAATGATCGCCTGCGCCCCCACCCCGCCCCCCGTTAAATCGCCCGATTTATCCGCGCATCCCGCAATTTCATTTTACGGCCAATATGTTGCACGACTGCGTCCTCCCGTTACACACGAAATCGGCGCCCCCCCCAAAGTAAACATCTAATTCTCGCCGATAATTCCGATTCGGTCGTAAACCGATGCCAAAGGAGCGCCCATTGAAAATCTGCGCGAACTTTAACAGGCTGATGGGCAGTAAGCACGTTTTACAGCGCCGTTAAATTTTGAGTTGTTTTTCTTTTTTTAGTTTAACGTCAAGGACAAATCGGTTTTCTATTAAATTTGCCCTGATAATTTATTTATAAAAAAAAAACAAACAATTATTAAATTCAATAAAACAAAATGTAGCCTGAATATATGAATATTCAACCTGTTCGTTCTTGGCAAGACTTAATTTTTGCTTGCAGATTAACGAACAGGTTGAATATTCATATATTCAGGCTACATTTCGTTTTATTGAATTTATTTAATGCTTTCTGCAACAAGTAAGGTTGTTCCTAATTTGTTTAAACAATAATTATACTAGAAAGTACAGGCTCTAAGAGAAGGTCTGATTTACAATAAATTGCTAGTGTGCGAGGCTAAATTTTAATGAAAGCAAACACTTTCGCTGCTTAGACTGCTCACTAAGAATATTCGAAAATGTTAAAAATCTGCAAAATTTACATTTTTAATAATCATCCTGGATCGTTAGGAGTACGTTCTTTTTTATCAAAAGAACGAAGAATCGATTAGATGACCAAAGTGATGAAAAAGTTGAAGGATCAGTTTGAAAATTTAAGAAAAAAAAAAACGATTTTTCAGACTTTGACCGGCCGTAGCGTCTAAACGAAGAACCCAAATCGAACGCGATTTGATAATTTGTGCACACGTTGAGTACAGTTTAGTCGCATTCAATTTAAATTGTCGACTTGAAATTTTTGACTAATGCGGCGTTCTGGGAGCAATTTTGAAAAATGTAAAACCCTGAAGAAAAAAAAAATTATTATTCATAAATATGTTAATAATTAAAATTATAATTTGTATGTTTATTGTCTGTTTATATGTACAGTCAGAGAAAATACAAATGCGAAACTTGCTCAGCGAGGGAATGCTGCCGCATGTCGGTGCTTAGTTCGGTCGAAACCGGTCAGTCCCTGCTTAAAATAGAATTATGAGGTAATAAAATTATCTACAAGCCTAGTTCCCTTCTCGCCCCTAAGTAATCGAGTGACGGACTCCATATCTGTGATTTTTTTCATTCTTCCAATTTTTGGTGCGTCATCTTCAAAAATTTGAATAACTAAAATTTTTACATTATATTGATATTTTTTATATAATTATAAATTGAAGAGTAATTTTATTTAAAATTATTTGTAATATTTTGGTATTAATAATTTTATTTCAGTTTCGTATAAATATTCCCATTTTTGCCAAGATATGACCTGAAACCCTCGAAAAATAAGATTTTATTTTTTTAACCACTAAAAACTATTATAATAATCTGAAAAATTCACATATATTTTTTAACCAAATAAAAGGTTATTTAGGATTATAAACTAGGAATGTCATGTAAAATCTCAAATTTGGACCGTAGAATTCATGGTTTTGAACCGTGAACCGAAAATTTTTGCAATAAAATCTAGGATTTTGATTTTAATCCGATAATTTTATTAAAAGTTTTATTAAAATAGAGGGTATTCCATTAAAAAAAAACACAACTTTGATATTTTAGGGCGTTTGGAACACCCTGTATAATATGAAATTAATTTTAAAATGTAACCATAATAGACCCCTATATATCTTAAAAGTCAAACTTTTTGAAAGTCACGTATTTTGGCCACAATATTCCGTGCCGTATAGCGTGAATAACCCTATATATTTCAATCTATCCTGAATTTATTTCAATTGTTGATAAATTTATAAAAATATAAAATGACCTTGAAAAATTCATCTAATTTGGTATTTTGATCAATAATATATGTGATTTTTTCAGATTTTTTTTAGTGGTTAAAAAAATATATTTGAAAAAATCGTATTTTGGGGCTTCCCGGGTTATGTCGGGGTTTTTTGATATACGACTTACGACTATTTTGGTTAAGGTCACAACTAATGATATTTTCATATTTATTTAAAAATCCGTGTCGGGTGGAATTTCGACCATCTTACATCGGGATATCCTTTTATTACATAAAATTCATAAATGGATTTTAAGCAGGGACTGACTTGTTCCGACCGAACTAAGCACCGACATGCGGCAGCATTCCCTCGCTGAGCAAGTTTCGCATTTGTATTTTCTCTGACTGTACACTTTCCATCCTTTGTATTTTATTCATAAAATAAATTTTAATATTGATGAAAGGAATTTGCACAAAATAATTTTATATTCTTTAGATCCCAAAATTAAATCCTGAGTGTAGATCTGTATTAAATAGTACGATTTTATAAGATTTTTTTTTTACAAATGAAGTACAAAAAAATTAGGTCCGCACACGCACTAAGCAGACACCGAGCACATTTAAACACATAGAAACCAGATTTCATTATCTGATTCCAAAATCTCGATTCTCGACTTTTGTTATTATATAGCAGTTCTTGCGGTTAGGCATCGTGTTTATTGGATTATAAAAAAATCGCCCGACGAGAGATCGTCAAAAGTTCGGCAGTGAAATAAAAACAAAATGCGCAATGAAAAATAACGGCGCATTCACAAGAAAAGTCCCTTTCTTAAGTCAATAGATAATGGCGCCGCATAAAAATAACGACGCCTTGACAGGAAAACTCTATTTCGCTAAAGAACCGGATAATGACGGAACTTATAAACTTTTTGCAAGCTGAAACAAATCGTATTTTTTTTTTCGGCGAGTAATTCGTCATACATGAGAGCACTAGGAGCTTCAATTTTTATGTGTTTAGTTATTCCTTCTTTTTTGTAATAATTTTCTAAAAATTAAGTCGAAAGCGAAGTAACTGGATGGATAGGTCAACGATTCTTAATGTTAGGGGGGTAATTACCTTAAGAATTAGTTCATCTACACCGGCGAGAAGTTAGCCTTAAATTTCCACCGACGAGAAGTTAGCCATAAAAATTCCAGCCATAGATTTCCCGGCGCAGCCACCACTTCGGTGCGTTTTTTAATTTTTACTTTCTCCGTTACTTGCAATAGTTGGTATTAGACGCAAATAAACATCAGTGGGCGGGCAAAAAATTAAATTTAAAAAATATAAAATAAGAAATGTATTTTTTTAAATTTCAAAATCGATGGCGCGGCGTAGCGGAGCCGTCGTTCGTCACTAATTACTTTGTTCAATTCATTATTATTGTTAGCATTAGATGCAGATAAACATCAGTGGGCGGCCAAAAAATAAAATTTAAAAAAAATAAAATAAAGAATGTAAAAAACAAAAAAAAAATCGACGGCGCATTTGCACCCCCTGGGTGGGGGTTTTCTTTTACAGTCGCAAAGCTAAAACTTTCAGGGATCGCAGAGGATACAACCGTCTTAAAAAAATAAAACAAATTTAATGTTTTTTAAATCGACGGCGCAGCGCAGTGGAGCCCGCACCCAAAAATTTGGCTTGAGGTGGGGCTCCTTATAATTGTTATAATTGTTTTTCAATTTTTTTTTGGTCAACGGCGAAATTTCAGAAATTGACTCTGTTCGGTACAAATGGAATTATCTCAAAATCTTGAGATGGGGTGTTTCGGGATTTTTACGCCATCTTGAAGATTGATATATTTTAAGTAAATTTTGAAAGTTCTAAAGTCGTAACAATTGGTTTTCTATTTTTTTAGTCGACTTAAAGAACGCGAAATTTCATAAATTGACTTTGTTCGGTTCAAATGGAATTATCTCAAAATCTGAAGATGGGGTATTTCGAGATTTTTACGCTATCTTCTAGATGAATCTATTTTAAGTAAATTTGGAAAATTTTAAAGTGGCAACAATTGTTTTTGAATTTTTTTCGTCAACTTTAAGAACGCAGAATTTCAGCAATTGACTCGGTTCAGTTCAAATGGAATTATTTCAAAATCTTGAGACGGGGCATTTCGAGATTTTTATGCTATCTTCTAGATTAATCTATTTAAAGTAAATTGTTTTTAATTTTTTTTTTTTTTAGTCAACTTTAAAGAACGCGAAATTTCAGCTAATGGAATTATCTCAAAATCTTGAGATGGGGCGTTTCGGGATTTTTACGCCATCTTGAAACTTGATTTATTTTGAGTAAATTTGGAAAGTTTTAAAGTCGTAACAATTGGTTTTCAATTTTTTTAGTCAACTTAAAAAATGGAAAATTTCAGAAATTGACTGTTTTGTTCAAATGGAATTATTTCAAAATTTATTACTGTTTATTACCTGTTTTTAAATTGCACTAAATTTTCGACAGTTAGAATCATCAAAATCGGAGTTGCAGTTGTAAATTTTCAAAAATCAAAGTTACCATTTTGAAATCTAGAAACTTTAAGAAAAGTGTGATTTTTACATTTTATGTTAATTTCACAAACAGTTTTAAAATCACACTAAATTCGCCTTATTTTGATATTTTAATCAGTTTTGATGAAAAAAAATTTTTTTTTTACTTTTGAAAAATTAAAAATATTCACCTAATTTCACTTTAGCTTGTAAAAAATAGTTAATCCATAATTTGATTAATCAATAATTTTATTTATATACTACATTTTAATTTAAGAAATTGTACATTTTATTTGTTAGTGTTTTTCTTAAATTAAAGTTACTATGTTATTTCCTTAAATAGCTATCGACCAGAGGTCTTTCTGCCTAATTTTATTTATTATTTGATTAATCGATTATTTTAAATTATTTTGATTATTCGATAAAATCGATTATTTTGATTAATCGATATAATCGATTATTTATTTCCACAACCGAACACCCCCTAGTGACAAGCCAGTTTAGATTGACCATTGACCACAAACAATTCCCCCTCCCACCCGTAAAATTTATAATTTCTGCAGCTGCCCTATATTCCACGTATAATTGTTATTATTTGAAGAACCATCTGGAAAAATAATTACATTCGTGCCTCTATCTGATTACCATAACTTCCTGTATTCAAATTAAGAGGACCACCTGTCAATAACCGTTGGAACTAAAATATTTACTGATCAAATATCAAAGTTTAGCATCGGCAACCCAAGTTACACGAATGGTTTTTGAGGATCTTGGGCAGGCCCACTGACCTCTTACATACTGGAAGGGATGCTATATGGCGAACGATAGAGGCAAATGTGAAGTATGCAACCCGCCGATGTAAGGGCTTGCTTTCTCGCTCTTACTCAATGCTGTATATGTACAGGGTGTAGTGGAACAAAACGGAACACAGGATTTTCTTTATACTGGAATATTATCTTCCCTGATCATTTTAGAGGAAACGTGTAAATAAATGTTTTGTGGAGTAAAAATGCCTGCATGCAGTCATGCTATTATTTATTTTTTAGTATTCATAAAAACCCTAAAAAATGATCATTTTCACGAAAGTAATGGTTGCCATGAAATTAAACAAAAACGGTGCACTGTTGATTTGTTGGCTTCTGTCAAATTTAAAGTTTTTTCATTAAAACTGTATTCTATTAAAAAAAAGTGCAAATTGTGAAGTGGTGCTATGCTGGTAGCAGTTTTCGTGAAGTTTACCGTCAACTATCCCGACCCTCCAATGCAATGATCTAAAGGTTGACTCATAAATTTGAAACGACTGGCTCAATATTACGGAATTCTAAGAGGACATCAAATGCAGAGCAGAATAGTTTACCATTAAATAAGAAGGATGGCGAAAAAAAAAATATTTCCGCAATGCCTTTCTGCAAGTACAGTTAACAATTACAAATCGTCAAAAAACCGTGCTGAATTTTTCTTTTATTTTTTATTTAACATTAACAGAAAATCGTGGCCGGCCCATTAAACAACAAGGGCATTGCAAAAATAATTTTTTTTTTTAAATAATAAATCAATTTTTTTTTTGCAATGCCTTTGTTGTTTTATGGGCCGGCCACGATTTTCTGTTAATGTTAAATAAAAAATATAAGAAACATTCATCACGGTTTTTTGACGATTTGTAATTGTTAACTGTACTCGCAGAAAGCCATTGCAAAAATAAAAAAAAAATTTTGCAATGCCTTTGTTGTTTTATGGGCCGGCCACGATTTTCTGTTAATGTTAAATAAAAAATATAAGAAAAATTCATCACGGTTTTTTGACGATTTGTAATTGTTAGCTGTACTTGCAGAACGGCATATCGAAAATAAAATAATTTTTTTTTTGCAATGCCGTTTTTGAGTTACGATTTTTTTAAACGCCACCTGTGAATTAATAAACTGTTAGATCATTTTTGTTTTTTCGTTTTAATTTTCTTGGCCTTTTGACAGTTTGTAGTTGATAAATACACCCACAGAAAGGCACTACACAAATTAAAATTAAAAATCACACCAAAATGGTGGACGCGCCGGGAAATCTATGGCTGGAATTCTTATGGCTAACTTCTCGTCGGTTAAATATCCAGCTACTGATTCGCCCGGCACCTCCACCATAACACTTTTTCAATTATTTGTTCTATGAAATAAACTTAAAATAATAAACGGTTTCATCTACTTGGTGCGAGATTTATCTCTCATGAGCATTGCTTCTCATTTAACTTAATTCATAGAAAATTATTATGACTTAATTGTAGTCAAGCTAGTACAACAAACATTCTGAGCTTTCCACACAGAGGCACAGACTCAGATTTTTTTTTCAGAAATCGTTATAATAGCCTCTGGGAATAAAACTGATAAAAACATTTTCTTGTACACAATGCATTCTCTTCGTAACAGAGAAAGTAAAAATGTATACACAAAATGTACATTACAACACCACACATGTTAAGTATAATGTGATAAGTTGTTAATTAGGTCAATTATAATTAATACACTGACTAGTCGGTATTAACCAATTATGATTATCGGTTAAAAGGTGTTCCTCTTCCGTCTACTCACGGTGCTTAGTGACAAAACACATCACGTTCATGAGGATTAGTGGAAAAAGTGCTTGCGTATATAATTATGTGGACAGTCGCACGCATGCTTTCAATTTAATTAATTTTAATCGCATTGCAGACTTAGTTGTAAACAGGCGACCTCATCGTAGGATTAGATTGTTACCACGACACGCAATCACACCTGTGGGACATTGGATTGCCTTTTCAGATGACCTATGTGATTAAAATGTTCAGTTATTTATGAGGAAATATTTTTTTATATATAAGGTGTTGCAAATTCGACGAACTAGCATTGCTATCTCGGTGACTATAAGAAATAGAGAGTTCGTTAAATGAAGTTGCACCAGATGGCCTATGTGATTAAAATTTTCAGTTATTTATGAGTAAATGTTTTTTATATACAGGGTGTTACAAATTCTATTCACTAGCATTGCTATCTCGGTAACTATAAGAAATAGAGAGTTCGTTAATGAAGTTGCACCTTTTAATGCTGAATATCAACAGATGGCGTCACATTACGCTAACTAAAATATTTCGTGGAAAGGTCCACCTCATACGTAATTGCATCCTTATTTTTCAAGTAAAACTAATTTGGCTTAATGTATTTTATTACTTAAGAATCAATCCGTGTCTTTATGACAAAACATTTTAGATTTTCGCTGTTTATTTAAATTTTATTTACCGTTGAAAATACCCATTTTTTAACACTAAATTACACATTATTAAAAAAACATAATTCTTTAAAAACCTACATTTATCCTTCATGTAACCCTGTGTAAAATATTACTGCATAATTTGTATCGATCACGCGACAATCAGTTACGAGCCGAGTGCCAAAAACGCTTAGTTTAGTTAGTCGAACGGCCTTAATTAAGAAAATTTTACTCATTCCATCCGGTTTACTTTCCGCTCCGTACACAGCGTGCGGGATTTTAATTTTTACCGGATTTCAATTTTGTTTGCGGGTCCAGTGTAATTACACAAGTTCCGGTTAAGTTTCGGGTTACATTGTACGAGTACAAGAGTGGATTCTGGGGGTGAAATTAAATGCCCTTATTGTAGTAACAATCTTGTACGGGAATTTACATGCACTTCTGTATTGTTGGGCTCACAAAAGAGGGGGGTGTTAGCGAAAATTTCCACACTGAATCCTTCTCGGTCGGGTCTAAAGGACTTTAGAGGGTTACACACACACACACACACACACACACATACACATACACATACACACACTGTATTATCTGGAAATCACGTTTTCTTTATGTGCGGGCTATCGTTGCATAAGCAAATACTAACAGAAATTTTGGAGTATTATACAAGAATTATTTTCAAAGCACATTAATACAAATAATGTTTAGGTTATTGCTCTTGCTATAAATAGCAATCAATGTGTACGATATATTCCAGTGATAGCGAACCTATGACACACGTGTCAGTGCTGACACGCAAGCTAATTTTTGGTGACACGCTCTTCAAAGATAAAAAAATTCATAATTCAAACATTTGACTTTCATAACATTAATTATTATTAACAATTAACAAAATTATAATTATTTATTACAAAAATTATAAATATTTGTATTTTTTTAGTCTTTACTTTTGTGATGTGTGACACGCCACAAAAATTATGTTTTGATTTATCAAAATTTTGACACACCGAGCTCATAAAGTTCGCTGATATAATATACTGATATATTCGATACTTGTTGCACTACACTCACAGTGTTAGTCAATGTTACCGGATATTCAAATTTCGTGAAAAATTACAGTTGTCGTGTGCCATGTTTTTATTTTCAGTTACATGACACGTGTTTAGATCATACAGATAATAATAAAAACAGATCGAAAATCTCCTCTTACTTAATTACATCTGACCGTAAATTTATCACGATATAACGAACAGACTGTACGTATAATAATTTTTTTGAAAAAACAGTGAGCAAAAAAAACAAGGTAATTTACATATACAGGGTGTAGAATTGGTTCACGCACAATAGGGATTTCAATGTTAAATTCCCAATGTTTAATTATTGGCTCCCCAAATTATTTTGGAGTAAAAGTGTAAATACATTTCTTATGGGGAAAAAAATACTGTCTACAACCATATCATTACTTGATTTTTAACTGCCAGAAATAGTGATTTTTCATCTGTCAAAAAATAGTGATTTTTAACAGGCAGAAATGGTGATTTCAAGTGGTCAAAAACGTTGATTTCAACTGCCAGAAATTGTGATTTTAAACTGTTAAAATGGTGATTTTTAACTGCCAGAAATTGTGATTTTTCAACTGTCAAAAAATAGTGATTTTCAACAGGCAGAAATGGTGATTTCAAGTGGTCAAAAACATTGATTTCAACTGCCAGAAAATGTGATTTTAAACTGTCAAAAATGGTGATTTTTTCCTGCCAGAAATAGTGATTTTTTAACTGTTAAAAAATTGTGATTTTTAACAGCCAGAAATGGTGATTTCAAGTGGTCAAAAACATTGATTTCAACTGCCAGAAGTTGTGATTTTAAACTGTCAAAAATGGTGATTCCTAACTGCCAGAAATTGTAATTTTTCAACTGTCAAAAAATAGTGATTTTTGAAAGGCAGAAATGATGATTTCAAGTAGTCAAAAATATTGATTTCAACTGCCAGAAGTTGTGATTTTAAACTGTCAAAAATGGTGATTTTTAACTGTCAGAAATAGTGATTTATAACTGTTAAAAAATAGTGATTTTTAACAGACAAAAATTATGATTTCGAGTGGTCAAACACATTGATTTTAACTGCCAGAAATTGTGATTTTAAACTGTCAAAAATTGCGATTTTTCAACTGCCACAAATAGTGATTTTTCAACTGTCAAAAAATAGTGATTTTTAACAGGCAGAAATAGTGATTTCAAGTGGTCAAAAACATTTATTTCAACTGCCAGAAATTGTGATTTTAAACTGTCAAAAATGGTGATTTTTAACTGTCAGAAATAGTGATTTTTAACTATTAAAAAATAGTGATTTTTAACAGATAGAAATGGTGGTTTCAAGTGGTCAAAAACATTGATATCCACTGCCAGAAGTTGTGATTTTAAACCGTCAAAAATGGTGATTTTAACTACCAGAAATATTGATTTTTCAACTGTCAAAAAATTGTGATTTTTAACAGGCAGAAATGGTGATTTCAAGTGGTCAAAAACATTAATTTCAACTGCCAGAAATTGTGATTTTAAACTTTCAAAAATGGTGATTTTTAACTGTCAGAAATAGTGATTTTTAACTGTCAGAAATAGTGATTTTTAACTGTCAAAAATGGTGGTTTACAACTGTCAAATATACTAGTTGTCAACTGTCAAAAATAAATATATTTAATATCAAAAATGAGGATTTTTAAATATCAGAAATGACGATTTTTAACTGTAAGAAATAGTGATCTTTAACTGTCAAAAATAGTGATTAGTAACTGACAGAGATGGTGTCAAAAACTGTGATTTCAACTGCCAGCAACAGTGATTTCAAACCGTCAAAAATGTTGATTTTCAACTGTCAAAAATGTTGATTTTCAACTGTCAAAAATGTTGATTTTCAACTGTCAAAAATAATGGTGTTTGATATAAAAAATGAGGTTTTCTAAATGTTTAAAATGTCGATTTTTAACTGTCCGAAATAAAGATTTTTAACTGTCAATAAATTGTGATTTTTAACTGACAGAAATGTTGTCAAAAACAGTCATTTCAACTGCCAGAAATAGTGATTAAATGGTGATTTTCAACTGTCAAAAATAATTATATTTAATATCAAAAATGAGGATTTTTAAATGTCAGATTTGTCGATTTTTAACTGTAAGAAATGGTGATTTTTAACTGTCAAAAATAGTGATTTTTATCTGTGAAAAATAGTGATTCGTAACTGACAGAGATGGTGTCAAAAACAGTGATTTAAACTGCGAGAAATAGTGATTTTAAATTGTCAAAAATGTTGATTTTTAACTGTCAAAAATAATGGTGTTTAATATCAAAAATGAGGATTTCTAAATATCAGAAATGTCGATTTTTAACTGTCCAAAATAAATATTTTTAACTGTCAAAAAATAGTGATTTTTAACTAACAGAAATGTTGTAAAAACAGTAATTTTAACTGCGAGAAATAATGATTTTAAACTGTAAAAATGGTGATTTTCATTAGTCCAAAATACTGGTTAGCAACTGTCAAAAATAATTATATTTAATATCAAAAATGAGGTTTTATAAATGTCAGAATTGTCGATTGTTAACTGCGAAAAATAGTGATTCGTAGCTGACAGAGATGGTGTCAAAAAGAGTGATTTCAACTGCCAGAAATAGTGATTTTAAATTGTCAAAAATGTTGATTTTCAACTGTTAAAAAATGGTGTTTATTATCAAAAATGAGGATTTAAAATTGTCAAAAATTTCGATTTTTAACTGTCCGAAATTAAAATTTTCAACTGTCAAAAAACAGTGATTTTTAACTGACAGAAATGTTGTCAGAAACAGAGATTTTAACTGCCTGAAATAATGATTTTAAACTGTAAAAAAATGGTGATTTTCATTAGTCAAAAATACTGGTTTTCAACTGTCAGAAATATTTATATTTAATATCCAAAATGAGGATTTGTAAATGTCAGCATTGTCGATTTTTAACTGTTAGAAATAGTGATAATTAATTGTCAAAAATAGTGATAATTAACTGTGAAAAATAGTGATTTTGTACTTACAAAAATATTGATTCGTGACTGACAGAGATGTTGTCAAAAACAGTGATTTCAACTGCTATAAATAGTGATTTTAAACTGTCAAAAATATTGATTTTCAACTATCAAAAAAATGGTGTTTAATATCAAAAATGAGGATTTCTAAATGTCAGAAATGTCGATTTTGAATTGTCCGAAATAAAGATTTTTAACTGTCACAAAATAGTGATTTTTAACTGACAGAAATGTTGTCAAAAACAGTGATTTTAACTGCCAGAAATAATTATTCTTTACTGTAAATATGATGATTTTTACCTGGCAGAAATAGTGATTGTAAGCCACCAAACAGTGATTTTAACTGCCAAAATTAGTCATTTAAATTGTCAAAAATGGTGATTTTCTGCTATAAATAAAAGTGATTTTCAACTGTCAAAAATAAGTATTTTAAACCTTCTATAGTAGTGATGTTCAACTGTCAAAAATGAAATTTTTAAATGTCAAAAATAATGCTATGTAACTATCTAAAATTAAGATTTTTTTCCGCCAGAAATGTCGATTTTGAACTGTCAAAAAAAAATTAACTGGCAGAAATAGTAATTTTAAGCTGTCAAAAACAGTGATTTTGACTACCAAAAATGGTGTTTGGAGTGACAGCTAACGTTCAACGGTTTATTGTTTCAGAAATTCCAAGGCACCATCTATTTTTGCTAAAATAGTACTTTTAATTTTCTCGATTTCCCTTTAGTAGAAAAAGTAAGGAGACGGTTGTGTAGAGAATTTTTTTTCTATAAGATTACATTTTTTCTCTAAAATAAATTGGGCAACCAATATTTGAACATTAAGAATTTATCACAGAAACCCTTATGGTGCGTAAACCAATTCTACACCCTGTATAATAAATTGCCCTAAAAATCCCATATAAAAAGCAATAACATTTAGAAAACCTCTTTTAAATTACTCAACAATATAAAGAGGACTTGTTAAAATGTTAAATCAAAATAAATATTATTATGAATGTAACATAGGTATAAAATGACCATTATCAAAGTTTACACTTAAAACTGAAATAAAAACTTGGAAAGTGCCTTCCTTCACCAAATTGTCACGTATGAAATATCTTCCTAAAAATTCAGTATTCATTATTTCATTGTCCAAAAATGTAATTTAATAGTTGAAACATTTCTGTATCCAAATATTTCTCGGAAGAGTAATTTACAAGACATTAGAAAATAATAAGAATATAAGGCAGAAAGACCGATGGTCGATAGCCCAGACAGACTAACGCATTTTCAAAATTAATGTTAATTTTGTATTTTGTATTTGTAACTAATTTTCTGAATAAAGATCTTGTAGCATTGCTATTTTCAAAAATGGGAAGTAATGTTGCCTATAATAAAATATCGAAACCTAGTTTAATTTTTTGCGATATCGCCGCGTTCGGATCGGCCGGGCGGAGTAGGACAAAAAAGGGACCGCGTGGATACAGCGTGTAGAGATTTATTTTTGCAGATTTTATAGATAACTTTTGGTATCCTTAAAATTAAATTAATTTAATCAGCAACAAGTTAAAATTTTCATCATGATTGAAATTATTCTAAATTAGTATTATGTAGAGACCATTAACTACGTGGAATCGATAATTAAATTATTATCTGTGGTTAATCAGGGTGTATTTAACGCGAAACTAATCCATTATAATTTTATTTAACTTTGAAAACCTTTCTAATAAGATTGTTCTTTAAAGTAATATTAATGCACTTTAATATAAAATTTGCAGTTTTAATTAAAACCATAGAAAAATTATATGGGATTAACTTTACCCGTGTTAAATAAAAATAATTTTTCCACAAACAAAGCAATATATACGCGGAAAGGTAAACAACCTCATTACTAGAGCTTAATTAACGGAAAACTGATTTTGTTTGTCCGTGCTCTCGGTAAATTATTTTTATCTCAAGAGCTTTTTGTAGATCCACTTCCAAGAAACCTATAGCTTTCAAGCTCTACGGTTAATTTTTAATAAGCACGATTGTATATAACCACTTAGTGTTCACTCAATTAATTAAAGGTATAAATCGATAAATGCTGCAATTCTACTATTACTGCTCTCTGGACCGGAATAGGAAAACGAAAATGAGAATCACGGGTAGCCGTGACGTTCGGTTACTATAGAGAGGAAAATAAAGAACTAGACGAGAAAAATATTACTTGTGAACACACGCTAATTTTTCTTGTACAAAAACTTTTAATAAATTGGAGACAAATAAAGTAGTAACTGTATATACATACAATTACACTACATTGGTGACCCCGAATCATCAAGAAGACGCCTGCATTGAGAAGACGCCAGAGAGCCACCGGAGCATCACTCTCACAGGAAAACGCTGCACGTCTAGCGCGGAAATAATTTGTTTCTAGAAATCCAAGTTGTAGAACAAATTCTTCACTATTTTCTTATCATCATTTGCCTATTAATAATTTTAAGAAGCTCGATGATGGGTCAACTATTTGCAATAGTATCGCAGTCATAAAACTAAGCTTAATTTAAAATCAATTATACAGTAATAAATATTAGATTTCTAGCTCATTAGTAAAGAAATATTCGAACTTTAAAATTTGTGCAATCAAGCTTAATTTTAATTGTTTTCGGGTGTGAGGAAAGCTCCCGGTTTCTGTAATTGCGCAACTAAAATGAAGCTGCACCAGCATTCGCTTTGTCTGCATGCATTCCGCACCCCCTCCCCCTCCCCTTTCTGCTCCACCGGCGAGAAGGAACTTTTTTTCGTGCAAATCGAAACTCGAGAAATATTATAAAGTCGAGTCATTAACTCCTTCCATTATACACTTACACATTTCCACTAATGACTCTGCCGCGAGAAAAAAGGGCGCTTTATCACGTCCGGGACTTATATTCGTAAATAACGACGAATTCCTCACTCAGGACTAAATCCTTAACTCTCGAGATCCGAATCGAACGCAATCGCATCACGAACATACTTCTGCCTTAGACCCGTGTTTATCGGTGTTTAAGGTATTTAAGCCCTCATTGGCACACATTATTTCTGTTCGGTTGCGCCCTTAACGGCACTTTTCCAGGTTCTCGCCTAAAGAAAAGTAATGGCCACACCGAGTAGGGTCGCGATAAATGTGAATTATTGACCTCGTTCGCCTCCTCTCCGTCTCCTCATTTGCATTCAGACCGCCCACCGAGGGATCGAAAAACCGCAATTAAAATATTCAATGGGAGGTTTAAATTATTCAATCGAAACCCTTAATTATTACGGGTGCTGTTTCGATCTCGGCGATCATCCGCCGTTCCTGTTCTTAAATTAAAAACTTTCAAAGTTTGTTTAGGATTGGCGGAGATTGCGAATTGGATTACTTACGTAAAGTTTAAATGTCAACAAAAAATATATTAATGGTAACAAATTGAACGTAGTTGTGAAGATAATTATTTACTAGATCCAGTTTCGTGGAGGGAGGCTCTTCTGGACCCTACTTACAGGTGCGGCCCTGCTTCATAGTATTACTCGGAAAAAATGCATACAAAAAATGTTGTGTGTGATGTGTGTGTTTGTGTGTTCAACTTGATATCATATGATTCCGAAAATTGGACTTTATTGCATTTAATTAAATGCAACGTATAGTATAAGTTAAAATTATTTTGTCTTTACGACTAAAACTCCGGTCAACGTTTCTTTAACCATTTTCAGGTGGATATATCTGGAAGTCTTGGTGAATTATGTAAATAAAACCTAATACCCTTATCATTTCCTCCCTTAATATTTGTGACCCAATTAAATAATTGATAACGCATCCAATAATTGCACTAAGATTGGCTGGATAAGAAGAAACAAGAGGCATTTGTGACCGTCACGAGAAACCGGCTCCCTTGAGAAGGTAGTTGACCACACCTACATCTTCAAGAGATATGACAACGGTAAATTTTGGGAGCCCCGCCCACGAAAACAACGGCCCTTTTAAGGGCCATAAAAACTAACTAATTCTAAGAATCTCCTTTGTCAATGAATGAATGAATGTATTTAAACAATGAAAGACCAAAGTGCTCTCTCAATAAAATTTTAAAAACTTAGCCAAGGTTATCAGAAAACTAGGAACGAAAAGAGTTGTTTTTCACTTCAAAAATCGATCGAAAATTTACTGCTCAGAATGTTCACCCTAAAAAAATTCGATTTGTAACAGGCGACTCGGAACGAAAAGAGTTGTTTTCAATTTCTTCTTAACTAAATTTTAACACCAAAATTTCCACCATGAGTAACAGGATCGCAGAAATGAAAAGAGTAATTTGAGCGCGAAAATTATTTCACATTTTTAACTAATTTTTAACAAAATTTGCACACAAAAATTTCCACCAGGAGTAACAGGATCGCAGAAATGAAAAGAGTAATTTAGGCGCGAAAATAATTTCACATTTTTAACTAATTTTTAACAAAATTTGCACACAATAATTTCCACCAGGAGTAACAGGATCGCAGAAATGAAAAGAGTAATTTGGGCGCGAAAATATTTTCACATTTTTAACTTATTTTTAACAAAATTTTGCACACAAAAATTTCCACCAGGAGTAACAGGATCGCAGAAATGAAAAGAGTAATTTGGCGGGAAAATATTATAAACTTTTAATGAATTTTTCGCACAATTTTTGCTTGAAAATTTCCACCAGAAGTAACAGGATCGCAGAAATGAAAAGAGTAATTTGGCGGGAAAATAATATAAAATTTTAATGAATTTTTCGCACAGTTTTTGCTCGAAAATTTCCACCAGGAGTAACAGGATTGCAGAAATGAAAAGAGTAATTTGGCGGGAAAATAATATAAAATTTTAATGAATTTTTCGCACAATTTTTGCTCGAAAATTTCCACCAGGAGTAACAGGATTGCAGAAATGAAAAGAGTAATTTGGCGGGAAAATAATATAAAATTTTAATGAATTTTTCGCAGAATTTTTGCTCGAAAATTTCCACCAGGAGTAACAGGATCGCAGAAATGAAAAGAGTAATTTGGCGGGAAAATAATATAAAATTTTAATGAATTTTTCGCACAATTTTTGCTCGAAAATTTTCACCAGGGGTAACAGGATCGCAGAAATGAAAAGAGTAATTTGGCGGGAAAATAATATAAAATTTTAATGAAATTTTCGCACAATTTTTGCTCGAAAATTTCCACGAGGAGTAACAGGATCGCAGAAATGAAAAGAGTAATTTGGCGGGAAAATAATATAAAATTTTAATGCATTTTTCGCACAATTTTTGCTCGAAAATTTCCACCAGGAGTAACAGGATCGCAGAAATAAAAAGCGTAATTTAGCGGGAAAATAATATAAAATTTTAATGAATTTTTCGCACAATTTTTGCTCGAAAATTTTCACCAGGGGTAACAGGATCGCAGAAATAAAAAGAGTAATTTGGCGGGAAAATATTATAAACTTTTAATGAATTTTTCGCACAATTTTTGCTTGAAAATTTCCACCCGAAGTAACAGGATCGCAGAAATGAAAAGAGTAATTTGGCGGGAAAATAATATAAAATTTTAATGAATTTTTCGCACAGTTTTTGCTCGAAAATTTCCACCATGAGTAACAGGATCGCAGAAATGAAAAGAGTATTTGAGCGCGAAAATTATTTCACATTTTTAACTAATTTTTAACAAAATTTGCACACAAAAATTTCCACCAGGAGTAACAGGATCGCAGAAATGAAAAGAGTAATTTAGGCGCGAAAATAATTTCACATTTTTAACTAATTTTTAACAAAATTTGCACACAATAATTTCCACCAGGAGTAACAGGATCGCAGAAATGAAAAGAGTAATTTGGGCGCGAAAATATTTTCACATTTTTAACTTATTTTTAACAAAATTTTGCACACAAAAATTTCCACCAGGAGTAACAGGATCGCAGAAATGAAAAGAGTAATTTGGCGGGAAAATATTATAAACTTTTAATGAATTTTTCGCACAATTTTTGCTTGAAAATTTCCACCAGAAGTAACAGGATCGCAGAAATGAAAAGAGTAATTTTGCGGGAAAATAATATAAAATTTTAATGAATTTTTCGCACAGTTTTTGCTCGAAAATTTCCACCAGGAGTAACAGGATTGCAGAAATGAAAAGAGTAATTTGGCGGGAAAATAATATAAAATTTTAATGAATTTTTCGCACAATTTTTGCTCGAAAATTTCCACCAGGAGTAACAGGATCGCAGAAATAAAAAGAGTAATTTGGCGGGAAAATAATATAAAATTTTAATGAATTTTTCGCACAATTTTTGCTCGAAAATTTCCATCAGGAGTAACAGGATTGCAGAAATGAAAAGAGTAATTTGGCGGGAAAATAATATAAAATTTTAATGAATTTTTCGCACAATTTTTGCTCGAAAATTTCCACCAGGAGTAACAGGATCGCAGAAATGAAAAGAGTAATTTGACGGGAAAATAATATAAAATTTTAATGAATTTTTCGCACAATTTTTGCTCGAAAATTTCCACCAGGAGTAACAGGATCGCAGAAATAAAAAGCGTAATTTAGCGGGAAAATAATATAAAATTTTAATGAATTTTTCGCACAATTTTTGCTCGAAAATTTTCACCAGGGGTAACAGGATCGCAGAAATGAAAAGAGTAATTTGGCGGGAAAATAATATAAAATTTTAATGCATTTTTCGCACAATTTTTGCTCGAAAATTTCCACCAGGAGTAACAAGATCGCAGAAATAAAAAGCGTAATTTAGCGGGAAAATAATATAAAATTTTAATGAATTTTTCGCACAATTTTTGCTCGAAAATTTTCACCAGGGGTAACAGGATCGCAGAAATAAAAAGAGTAATTTGGCGGGAAAATATTATAAACTTTTAATGAATTTTTCGCACAATTTTTGCTTGAAAATTTCCACCAGAAGTAACAGGATCGCAGAAATGAAAAGAGTAATTTTGCGGGAAAATAATATAAAATTTTAATGAATTTTTCGCACAGTTTTTGCTCGAAAATTTCCACCAGGAGTAACAGGATTGCAGAAATGAAAAGAGTAATTTGGCGGGAAAATAATATAAAATTTTAATGAATTTTTCGCACAATTTTTGCTCGAAAATTTCCACCAGGAGTAACAGGATCGCAGAAATAAAAAGAGTAATTTGGCGGGAAAATAATATAAAATTTTAATGAATTTTTCGCACAATTTTTGCTCGAAAATTTCCATCAGGAGTAACAGGATTGCAGAAATGAAAAGAGTAATTTGGCGGGAAAATAATATAAAATTTTAATGAATTTTTCGCACAATTTTTGCTCGAAAATTTCCACCAGGAGTAACAGGATCGCAGAAATGAAAAGAGTAATTTGGCGGGAAAATAATATAAAATTTTAATGAATTTTTCGCACAATTTTTGCTCGAAAATTTCTACCAGGAGTAACAGGATCGCAGAAATGAAAAGAGTAATTTGGCGGGAAAATAATATAAAATTTTAATGAATTTTTCGCACAATTTTTGCTCGAAAATTTCCACCAGGAGTAACAGGATCGCAGAAATGAAAAGAGTAATTTGGGCGCGAAAATAATTTCACATTTTAAATTTAAAAAATTCTGAATTCTAATTCCACATGCATTCATTCATTCATTCATTCATCATTGACAAGGTAGAGAATCAATAGAATTAATTAGTTTTTATGGCCCTTAAAAGGGCCGTTTTTTGGGAGTTGGGAGTTTGCCGATAATTTGCCGTCGTCATATCTTCAGATGATGGCGTGGTCGACTACTGCGAAGGCGGTTTCTCTTGACGGTCACCAATGCCTCTTGTTTCTTGGTATCCTGTAACACATTGTACAATTTTTGAAGTGTTTGTAATTAATTTATTGGATTACAAATAACTCCCGAAATTTTTCGATGCGTTTAAAATTAATTTCTGATCTGAAAGAAGGTACTGTTTAGGGTTTGAACGCCTTCGTTCGTACTGGTTTTGACGTACCGTAAAAAATTCGCGGCGATGATGTGATATTAGCCAAGAATTATTCTTGGGAAATTAGCACGTAACGCAGTGATACGGGGCATATGTGTCCCGTCGTGGACCATATTTGGCGGAATAGAATTCTCTCAAACTTTCCTACGGGTCGAACTTGTAACTTCGTCATACTTTGAAGAGTTTTTTGGCACCGATCACAGATTAATATTAATCTGTCGTACCGATTAACTCCATTCGGTTTGCAGTAACACAATTTAAAAAAAAACTGTACGATGTTTATATGACCGTATCGGCTATTATGAAGTCATAAAAAATCGTTGCCGCAGTGAACGTATTGGAAAATAAATTTCTAAACAAAATTATTTAGGGTAGAAACGCCAAAGTGGCGGAATCTATTGCCTGAATGCTGAACTGAACCAAATTCGGGTGGCTTTAACACCGACAAGATATGGACATTGCCAGCGGCGGCATTATATTCCAATAGTAATCTCCGTTTCACCATCAGCAACTAACTACACTGATGAGACCTGAAAGGTCGAAACAGGTCTGTAGGTGTTCTGATGGGGGAACAATATTTAATGTTCACTTTAAAATTATTAAGCTTTAAATCTGCATAATCAATATGTATAGATCACTATTTAAGATTTTAAAACGAATTTTAATTTACTTTAATTAAGATAACTTTATTAATGTAACAGTAACTATACTAGAAATTTGTTTAATTTTAACAGAATTACCAGAGCATCCGCCCAGAATAAGCGTTGGGACGGAGCTCCTGGACTACGGCGACATCCTGCGAGCGAATTGCTCGTCTCCGCCTTCGAAACCTCCGGCCCTTTTGAAGTTCACCCTAAACAATATTACGGTAAGTAATTACACACTTTCCCATTTCCGTCCATACATGTGCGAGTGGAGATTCAGGTCCGGAATCTCTCGTTAGACGATAACGTCCCTCACTGTGTCTAGGTCGGCCGTTAATGGCCCTTCCTGCTTCGGACCTCATTACCGAAGTTTTCGTTGCTTTAATATCCATCGAATTACGCTTATAGTTCTAGTGTGAGGGCGGAATTTCTAATTTTACCGTCCGGGAGTAATAAAGCTACTTTTGTATGATAAATATTCGTCCTGGAGGTTGATAAATGCTACATTGTTTTACACATATTTCACCTCGTTTGTGTATTTAATGTATTTACTTTTGCGATGTTGGTGTTAGGTAAATAATTCTTCGAAATATTTACGTTGGTATAAACACAAATACATATGAAAACGCTCTTATTATAAGCTTTTACAAAGGTGGCGCATTAACAATGTTTTGAATAATTGTTACATATACAGACTGATATAAAAATTCCTGTTATTTGACATTATTTCCACATAGTAGAAAACAAGATATAAAAATGGTTGAAAATAAAACTCAATTCAATTTCGTGAGAGACTTCAAGTTTAATTTGTCCCTACAGATCAAAGAGCTCTTGTAATTCGAGCGCCCTTAAGGTGTGAGTGGTCTCAATATCATATTGTGCTGCGCGACTAATAATCTTCCGTATTTTGAAATTTTTAAAGTTTCACTCATGTCTGTAATTTTTTCATTGCTTCCAGCGAGTTAAATAATTTTATGTTTATTCATCTTTATTATTTATATTATATAGCAAATTTTAATTATGGAAATTGTGTGTAAATTTATTGGTTAGTTGTATGATGGAAAATAATTTACAAAGTTGGTGTACGTAGTTATATTATATAGGCGAGTGCAAAAATGATTACGCAACAATATTTGCAATAATATCCAGCCACTAATACATAATTATAATATCCCGAAAGCCGATGTATGCATAATTCATTCATGTAAAATTTAGTTGTGTGGTATTGTGCCCGAATAATTATGTAAATTGGTGGAATGGTCAGTCGATATATTTGCATGATTTGAATAGGGGCAGATGAGGGGAGCCGTTCGGAAGAAAGTTGCCAGTGGCGGCGGCGGCAATATATTATGGGGAAATAGTAATGCCATTAGGAGGGTCGCAACCCTGTTCTTTTCGCTTCCTTATGCCGCTGCCAACAGCAAGAAATCCCGTCTGAGTTATCTGCCGCAAAAACTCTCATCGAACTTCGAGCAGAAAATAATTCAATTGCGATTGGACGATATTTTGCATGTCGCCAGGAATTGTGCCAGTGTGATCTCATCTGGTTTGGATGTCACCAACCTGTGGCCCGTTTTACATACATACATACATATATCTAACATACATACATTGCCAGAGTAATAAAATAACTTTGTTTCACAATTTTTGCCAAGTACTTTATTTAACCCTACAGAGAATACGTTGGGCCTGAGAGGTCCACGAGATTATATTTTTTCTGTACCATATACCTTTCTCAATCTATATTTATTATGTCTACAGTACCTTCCTGACTTTGTGAGTTCTACAGATTCCTATAATTCAACAATTATTAGTTGATCACTTTCTGAGCAGGGGGCGTTTTAGGCCTGTGAAGCTTGACGTATTCACTGACGTTTTAGATTTTTAGTAATGTATGAGTCATTTTGTAGTACAGTGTGGTTGAATCTTTGACTATATACTAATGGACTGCTATTCCCCCTCCATTTCTCATATGATCACTGCTCCAAAAGTTGGAGCCCGATATAAGTCGCAGGGTATCACAATATGTAATGCGAGCTCATAGAGTCATATGTCATAGAATCAAAATAGCTACCAATTTAGTAACATACCGCAACCTTTTAGGGTCCCGCCGCGCCACTCTTGCTTGGAGACCCACATGAAGTTGGCGTTAACAGTCCATATGTATATAGTCAAAGGGTTGAATAGTTTGCTGTTAGAGACCAATTTATTTACAGTTTCGAACATTTTTACTTTAGTTATTGTTTGCTAGAGTTTTTAAGGTAAGATACATAATTAGTGCCTTTACTGAAGATTATTACATTTGGAAAGATCAGTTGATGAAAAGGGCTGAAGACAAGCATTTGCCTCGTGAAGTCAGAAAGAATGCAAGAAATGTTTCTGTAATGCCTACAATTGAAGAAATGTGTGCTTCGACTTCTGAGAATAAGAGAAAATATTGCCAATGTTGCAAGAACAGAAAAAGTCGCTATTATTGCAAATTATGTAATACTTGCATTTTTTTACAACGTTCAACTTTTCTTTGGCCCCTTTGTGCAGAAAAAAATTAGTTTTTTTTTAGTTTAAAATATAATTTTTGTTTAAAAGATAATTGTCTACCAGTGTAAGGATATTCAAAGATTACTGTTTTTGTGATTTTTCTGTTCATCAGATCCATAATAATAGTGAATAATTTGTGTTTCTAGATGTTGATGACTATTTTTCTTGTGAAAACGAATGATAAAAAGTATTAAATTCTGGAGCAAAGGACAGGCCTAATATGCCTGACGTATTCACCGGTGTTATGCTATTTCACGTATTCTCTGTAGGGTTAATTACTACTGAACCTAGCACCGGGCTTATGCTCCTACTAGTCCAGTAAACGAAGGGCCCAACCTTGAAAAAATCGCTCACCAAAGTAACTTTTGTATTAATTTGTTGGGATTGACAAGTACTTTAAAATGAGAAAAAGTTCTTAGAAAAAAAAATGGCCCCAAAGGTTCCAGGAAATCGGATTCCCGCCAATATCTTGTAAAATGTGACATTTAGAGAATTTTTGTTCGGGTAATAAATAAAGATGAGTTAATCATCTACAAAAATAGTCCTTATAATTTTTTTCGAAAATTCGATAATTTTCGAGATAACCTAGCCCAAACGCACCCTGGATTTTCAGCTCCTGCCCTGGATCCGGGAGAGCAGGCTCTACAAATTGTCCAATAACTAGGGTAAAAATGCAGGACGTGGCCGTGGCAAGAAAGACCAGGAGTGGATCCCGGTGACGAAACTGGGTCGTCTCGTTCGTGACGGCAAGATCCGCTCCCTGGAAGAGATTTATTTCTTCTCGTTGCGTATCAAGGAATTTGAGATCATCGATTTTTTCATTGGATCCAACTTGAAAGATGAGGTTATGAAGATTATGCCCGTTCAGAAGCAGACCCGTGCCGATCAACGTACCCGTTTCAGGGCCTTCGTTGCTATTGGTGGCTATGGTTGCTATGGGCATATTGGCTTGGGTGTCAAGTGCAGCAAAGAAATGGCTACTGCAATCCGCGGTGCCATCATTCTTGCCAAGCTTTCCGTTGTTCCTGTTCGCAGAGGGTACTGGGGTAACAAGATCGGTAAACCACATACTGTACAGGACGGCAAACGTAACTTGCCGTTGCGCAGTGGCAAAATTGTGGGCGGAACCTTCGAAGGGCGCTCTCGATAGATTTCGTGAAGAGTTCGCGCGCCTGGTACATTCAATTATGTGGAGGAGAGCACCCGATAGAGTTGTAAATGAATAGCGCACGCGAAGAATATGTGCTTGCTTATTACAGAGACTGTACTCGGCCGGCTGTAGAGAGAGAGAGCTTTCGCTTGCTCTGTGCGCGTCTGGCCAACTTACATTTGCCGTCCTGTACCTTGCAAGGTAACTGGCAAGTGTGGTTCAGTAACCTTACATCTGATCCCCGTTCCCCGTGGTACCTGCATCGTGTCTGCTCCAGTTCCCAAGAAGTTTCTTCACATGGCCGGTATTGAGGATTGATACACTTCTGCTCGTGGATCCACCAGTACCCTGGGAAACTTCGCCAAGGCTACTTACGCTGCCATTGCCAAGGCCTACGCTTACCTGACCCCAGAGTTGTGGAAGAAAATGCCTCTCGCCAAGACTTCGTACCAAGAATATGCTGACTACCTGGCTAGAAACCATCGTCCCATCGCAGGTGCCGCCCGCACTACTGAATCCAGTTAAATGTTGGTTTTCTTGAACTTACTATCACAAATAAATCTCAGAAATTTTGATTTTCTGTTTTTCTTGAATTTCGATAAAAAGTTTGTTTGTTGATTTTCATTTTTTTGCGAACATTTTGCGAACAATCACTAATTATAAATGTATACATAATCGGATTGCGTTCCAAGGCACGTCATTTTAAAGCTGAGAATGTCTACTTTTTGGCTGTACTCTTATTTTTCCTTGCTCTTTATTTCTGGCATTTTTATACCTTGATCCAAGTAAAGGTTACATTCTCACCTTTTCATTCATACATATACATAAGTCTAATATTCAAGCGCGGAGAAAAACCATGCCTCTAAAAAATTTCATACGTAATTTCAATTTCGTTATGCGTATTAGGAGAGTAGAGGCCAGGACGAAATCGTTTTGAAACTTTCAACGAGTATTTCTCAGATCTAAATCTAACTCTGTGTAAAGTTTCATCAAATTCTAAACAAAAGTTGAAAACGAGTAGAACGTCCTTGAAGGATTTTTAGAGTCAGAAAGCAGAACGCGATCAAACTAGCAAGTTTGCCAACGACTGCTGAAGCTGCAAGGCAACACTATTATCGGGTATATTTGCAAGTCCGGCATTGGCTCGTAAACGAACTGTCACCAGAAAAATGGAGATCATCGTAAACTTGAGAACCCGCTGAGTGTTGTGGTAAACAAGACCTTTGTACCATTGTGGATTTTTCAACTCTGGTTTTTGTGAAAAAAAAATCATAAGGACCATTTTTGTAAATAATGAACTGATCTTAATTTTTGTATCTAAACAAGAATTCTCTAAATGCCAAATTTTAGCAGATATTTGCGCGAAACCAGTTTTTTAACCTTTTGGGCCATTTTTCTCCCGCGTCGCATAATATTTTTTTGAGAACTTTTTCTTATATTAAAGTACCTGTCAATCCCGACAAAAGCATGAGTTGTTTGTGCAAGCAACATAACCTATATAATCTGGTGACCGCGTTAATGTTTTCAATTTTATTCATTTTTACAATCTCAACTCTCAACTTCACTTGGACTTGGACACGCGAACACAAATACTTTTTATTTAGAGGGTTGGTAATTACGTCGTCCGCTAGCGGCGCCCTCTATATCGACTGCAATAAACTATAAATCGAACGGAAATCGAAAGCAAAACTTGAACGATGAAAAAAGACGGAAAAAGTATAATGTAATTCCAGCTTTACAACCGGTAACCAGGTGAGCAAAATTCTTAACAAATGTCAACACTACTTGGAATCTTATGAAAAATATTTAAAACTTATAAACTCGTAAATCAGCCTCCGCCTTTGCCAACATAAAATCAAATATTAATGTTAATTAAATTAATTCTGCTACGTAAATAATTGCAAATTTGCGCAGGCCAAAGCGGGCGCCAGAATTTTTTTGTTTTTTTTGTTTTCCGAGAATATTTAATAATCTCGTGTAGATTACAATTTATACGAGAAAATAATGTCGAGAAATTTCCTCAAATATTTAACGAAAATTTATTTCAACGCTACACAAAATCAAATTAATTGTAATGTCATATACACTCCATCCAATTAACTACAAACGTTTCGAATAAACCCCTTTTAGGAAGTTGCGGATTGTGATAATAATTAAATCATTTGTTACAGTGACATACACAAATTATATTTTCGGAGAGCACTTTTAGTTTTAGTTTTAAAAACTTTATTTTATTTTTTACACGAATATATTAAACATTTTAAATTTATACAGAATTTAACATCACAGCAAGAATTATAATTATGGAATGAATGAATATTATTTACTTTCACACTATTTATATTAATTAAAATTATAACCTAAGCATTTTTACATCTGGTGAACATCTGGTAATAAATGCGCATTAATTATAAATATAAATATATTAACAATAAGCCCAATTAATAACTGACAATAAAATGTCTATTGTGGACTACAGGTAACTTACATAAATTAATTAATACAAATTTGATTAAAAAAAAACTACATACATCAAGATCTTTATTCAAACAAATAATCATACAAAACATTTTAATATATAAATGAATTAAGGGTGTTAGTCTGTCTGGGCTATCGACCATCGGTCTTTCTGCCATGAAAAATTTTTTTTTTACTAATTTAATAAATTATTGAATACAAATTTACTGAATAAATTTTACTATTTTAATAAATTATTGAATATAAATTTATTACAAAAAAAAAATCATTAAATTTGACTAATTTCCATGATATGTATGTAATTAATTGATTGAAATCCCCCTGCTAAAATTTAATGGTTAATTGGAATTGATAGCGTTATACGTGATTATGTAAATTTATAAATAACGAATAAAACGATGCATAAATCATTGAAACAAATTTATGCTGTTTTATCCATAAAAATCATTAAGAACAGACGTTTTTTCGTGTCTCTTATAACTGTATTAATTATTTTTATTTAAAAAAAACAATGAAATTTAAGAAAAATGTGTCACTTTCCTTGAAAAGCCGAAACTGGTCGTAATAAATAATTTAATAAATGAAACATATCAAGTGATTTTTCTTAAATTTAATTATTTTTTAAAAATATTAAATCATGTTTCATCAAGTGATCAATGAGAATCGAGTTAAAACTGTATTAATTCATCTATTCGACATATTATACTAATTGAGATTTAATTTAAAATCGAATTACTTGCACAAACTATTTGGCATATTGATGAGCATACACGATATTTAATTAATTAGTTCGAAGCCAGTATGAAATTATCGCTTGACCGACGAAGCGACATCTCTCCGCTGGGGTGCATAATTGTTCACGAGGTCCAAACGGGACAATTAAGAGCAGCAGTAATTTAATAGGTTGCGTGATCAGTCTATAATGTGTAATCAATGCTCGGCACAATTAAGTAATTTTACCTCAAACACAAACACCGGTCGTAATGATCATTCGCCGTCAACAGAACATGCAATGTTCGTTTAGTGCCCACAACGGTGGAGATTTGTTTAGTGGTATTTATTTAAGTACAGTTTATTGAAATACATTTTATCACAGTCTATCTTTAAAATTATTATACTTATCCGTTGTTATTTCCAATATTTTTCTGATGTATTAATTGTATCTCTGTTTGCTTCGTTCTTTTTCCCTACCAGTCCGTTTGTATGTTTGGATTATCGGTTGGTCTTTGTATTTTTTGCTGCCTCTGTTAACTGCATTAACAGGTATTTATGTTTGCTTAATGATTTTGATCTGAATCTATAATATTCTTTCTAAGATGCATGCTTTATAAGTGATCGATAACATTTTGTTAATTAATGAATGCGACCTCAGATGTGCCCCAAGGCTCACACTTGGGTCCATTATTGTTTCTCCTTTTCATCAAAAATGTACACGCTTTTCTCGAAAACTGGCCAATTTTTTGCCTAACTTTGGACCATCTTGTTACTATTAAGGATTTGGGTGTGCTTTTTGACAGTAAATTCGATTTCAGGGATCGTATTAGCATGATTACAGCAAAATCAATAAAATGTTTGACTTTATTCTAAGGGTTGCCTTTAAATTTAAATATATCCGTACATATATGACTTTAGATACTACCTAATTCGGGTCAATCATTGATTATTGCTGTGTCTCATTGAGAGACTCGAAAATATACAGCGAAAGATGAAACAAGTGATTTGCTTTCGTACGAACATATTCTATGATTTTAATGACTATGATTTAGTTCTTCGCTGCGTCTCTATAATCATAGGATTTATGTTTATTTGCGCTTTGCTTTTCGGACTCATCGACTGTATATTTATAGTATCCGAACCGCACGACAAGATGCCAAAAACTTCTAGCATGGGAAAGTCACAAAACCTGGTGCGGCTTTATTTGTCCACCTAATACTCTGACAAGGCATGTTAATTCTCATTGCGATTCCATTGTCGATTTTGGCAACTCAGTAAACACCTTTTAATCGAAATGCCGGAAAGTTATTTAGAACAACGTTAATAAATTCACTCCAATGTTAAAAAAAATATATAAAAAATATAAAAACCGCAGGAAAATTTCATCAAAAATCATCTTCAATGTCGGAAGTATCGCTTATTCAAAATTAATTCGGTTGTTTATAAATTCAACAATTTTCAAAAGAAATGTGGATTTTTGAAAATTTTTGTTTTAATTTTTTCAGCACCTGAATAAAAACATTGCTGAAAAAAATAAATAAACGCAGAAAAAATTCCGTAAAAAATCATCCTCAATGGCCGAAGTATCGCTTACTCAAAATCAATTTGGTTTTTGTAAATTCAACAATTTTCAATAGAGATATGGACTATTGAAAATTTTTGTTTTAATTTTTTGAGCACCTGAATAAAAACATCGCAAAAAAATATAGAAAACGCAGGACAATTCCGCAAAAAATCATCCGCAATGGCCGAAGTATCGCTTATTCAAAATAAATTTGGTTTTTGTAAATTCAAGCATTTTTAATATAGATATGAATTTTTGAAAATTTTGTTTTAATTTTTTGAGCACTCGAATAAAAACATCGCTGAAAAAAAATAAATAAACGCAGAAAAAATTCCGTAAAAAATCATCCTCAATGTCCGAAGTATCGCTTATTCAAAATTAATTTGGTTTTCATAAATTCAACAATTTTCAAAAGAAATATAGTTTTTTGAAAATTTTTGTTTTAATTTTATGAGCACCTGAATACAAACATCGCAGCTAAAAATACAAAAAGCGCAGGAAAAATTCCGTAAAAAATCATCCTCAATAGCCTAAGTATCGCTTATTCAAAATGAATTTAGTTTTTGTAAATTCAACAATTTTCAATAGAGATACGGATTTTTGAAAATTGTTTTAATTTTTTTAACACCTGAATAAAAACATTTCAGAAAAAAAACATAAAACACGCAGGAAAAATTCCATAAAAAATCATTCTCAATGGCCGAAGTATCGCTTATTTAAAATAAATTTGGTTTTTGTAAATTCAACAATTTTTAATAGAGATATGGATTTTTGAAAATTGTCATTTGATTTTTTTTACCTCCTGAATAAAAGCATCGCAAAAAATATAAAAAACGAGGGAAAAATTCCGTAAAAAATGATCCTCAATGTCCGAAGTATCGCTTATTCAAAATTAATTTTGTTTTATAAATTCGACAATTTTCAATAGATATATGGATTTTTGAAAAGAAAAATTGAATTTTTTTAGCACCTGAATAAAAACATGGCAGAAAAAAATTTAAAAAACGTAGGAAAAATTCCGCAAAAAATCATCCTTAATGTCCGAAGTACCGCTTATTGAAAATTAATTTGTTTTTTGTAAATTCAACAGTTTTCAATAGAGATATGGATTTTTGAAAAATTTTGTTTTAATTTTTTGAGCACCTGAACAAAAACATCGCATAAAAAAATATAAAAAGCGCAGGAAAAATTCCATAAAAAATCATCCTCAATGGCCGAAGTAACGCTTATTCAAAATCAATCAATTTGGATTTTGTAAATTCAACAATTTTCAATAGAAATATGAATTTTTGAAAATTTTTGTTTTAATTTTTTGAGCACCTGAATAAAAACATCGCAGAAACAAATATAAAAACGCAGGAAAAATTCCGCAAAAAATCATCCTCAATTGCCGAAGTATCGCTTATTCAAAATTAATTTGGTTTTTGTAAATTCAACAAGTTTCACTAGAGATATGGTTTTTTAATAATTTTGTTTTAATTTTTTGAGCACTTGAATAAAAACATCGCAGAAACAAATATAAGAAACGCAGGAAAAATTCCGCAAAAAATCATCCTCAATGGCCGAGGTATCGTTTATTCAAAATCAATTTAGTTTTCATAATTTCAACAATTTTCAATAGAAATATGAATTTTTGAAAATTTTTGTTTTAATTTTTTGAGCACCTGAATAAAAACATCGCAGAAACAAATATAAGAAACGCAGGAAAAATTCCGCAAAAAATCATCCTCAATGGCCGAGGTATCGTTTATTCAAAATCAATTTAGTTTTCATAATTTCAACAATTTTCAATAGAGATATGGATTTTTTTTTATTACGCGTTTGGATAGGCGGCACTAAACGTACTACGGGCGGCATTAAAGGTACTTTTAGTGCCGAGTGCAGCTGTATTAAAAGTATTTCAGCCAATTAGGCGCAAGGAAGGCACTGGCACTATCAAAGATAGAAAAAAAAACAGACTAGCGGTGACAAGTTGTTTGGGTCCTGCCAGAATTCGAAACGGCAAAATGGATACAAGTGTAACAAATCGTAGAGGTTATTTAATTGGCGTAAAATTTTCCAGAAGTTCTCTTGCTGTGGTGGGACGCCCTGTTCGTTGCAAATCAGAGACTGATTAATTGAATTTTCAAAACATAGTTTTTCTATAGCTGCTTGTTTCCTTGAGCACCGTTCGCATAATAATAGTGTTTTTCGATTTTCGTGAATAAATCTTGCTATTATTCAATAAGTGTCTAAAGTACTGGATTTAATCACTAGAATTTAAATGTTCAACTCTCTGTTGATATATACTCAGTTCACATTTTACCTCTCGCCGCAGACATTTTTGCTGGTAGTAAAAAAGTTACTAAGAATTCTGTTGTCATTGCATTTTTACTTTCTCCGTTACGAAGTACGAGAAAGTATTGTGATCGTGATTTCTTTTTCAAAAAATTTTTTTGCGGAAATATCCGTTTTGGGGTCCCTAGATACCATTTCAACAATTTCTGGAAAAATTTGTTTTGTGTCTGTGTGTGTGTCTGTGTGTGTGTGTGTGTGTCTCTCTATGTGTGTGTGTGTGTGTGTGTGTGTGTCTGTGTGTGTGTGTGTGTGTGTGTCTGTGTGTGCGCGCTGTGTCTCAAAAACTAACAGAGCAATTGAAAAGCTTTTGGTAAAATTTCGTACACCGGAAGTGGGTGTTTACCTTAACTGTTTTTTGTTTTTTGCCAATATTTTCTTAAATATGAAAAATATCACAAACATTTTTAAACAAACATCAAAGACAACAAAGAAATGAATATCTTTTGCTTGAAAATATTTTTCATAAAATCATTGCTATTCGAGAAAAAAATTTATTAATTGTTTTTAAATTTTTGGTTTATAATTATGAAACGATAATAGTTACAGCAAATTTATGTGAATAATAATTGTAGAAAATTACAAAATGAACACTTTCTAAAGAATAAGTTTTTTTCGAAATGCCTTTAGTTTTTGAGTAAACTGAGTTTTTGAATTTGAAGTATAATTTTTCCATCTTTTATAATTTTGACGTTTTAAACGTCAGTTTCATCCTCTTGATGTACATTTAAAATATGATTTAAATTGAAAATAAACCATGAACGCGTAAATATAAATAATACCATCAAGTCGAAGAAAGTAACATGATGGCCACATCACCATTTTTTTTTGTTTATGCGTAGTGCAATATTGCATTTAATAATATCGCTCGTTCACATGTAAAAATATTGTTGAACAACTTTTGGTTGAAATTATAGGCTAACAACATACTTCAATCATTACTATCAAAAATACAACATGCCAATATAACGACAAAAAAAACATCCCGACTGCGACGAGAATAAAATTTGATCAGAGCATATGAATATGAATCGAGATAGGCAGCCGAATAAACAAACTAAATATTTTAATGTCATTGTGTTATCTGTCACTTTTTTGGATGTAAGTCGAAAATGAAAAAAAAAACAGGTTTAGCACACGTGAGCAAAGTGTCGGCTCGGGCGCCCAACTTTCAGATGCACTTTGCTCACTTGTACTAAATATAGCTATCATCTGAAACAGATAAGTAACCAGGGTGTTATGAAATGTATTATGTCTGTTATAGTGCCGGATTTTTTGGTAGCCCTGTACATTAATAAATTATTTTCAGTTTCTACTCACCTTATGTTTACGAAACAACCGATTTACCGGGCAAACTAACCCCTAATACGTTTAGTTTCACTTTACTTTCACCTGTACACTACTCAAACACAGCTCTTTGTAAGGGATCCGAAGTTTCGGTTTACACGTTTATACCATACACGTTAAGGGCTTAGATTACATTGAGAACAAATAGAAACTACACTTTGTTTATATCTTACAATACCTAAAATCTCGATTAACTGCAAAATAATGCGCGTATCCGTACTTGAGTGTATCATTGTAAACAGTTGCAATAGTATTTTGTTCTTAATAATGAATGAAAGAAAATGTTAATAATTCATTTCAAATAGTAATTAATTACAAAGGAAGTTGCGGTGTATTGCTGTTATGCCGTCTTCACTAACTAGTTCAGGTGTGTTGCTTCGAAAGTTTGTTAATTGCTAAGTTGAATTGAATAGTTTATATAATGGAACAATGTGCATAGAAAGTAAAGCTGATATGGAACTAGTTTACTAATTACTGTAGTAGCATCATACGTAATTATATCCGATGATTTAACAAGCTTGTCCTAGTTCATTTGAAAAGCAACTTTATTTAAAAACAATAAACATGTTTTTATTTTATTTAATTCGAAAGAAATAATTCAAATATTCCCGTAGGATCGAATGGCGATATGAAAATATTTTCGTAAGATCCAATATTCGCTGACGTAAATTTTAATACCCGGCGCATTCACCATAAGAACAATTCATAAATAAGCCCATGGTTGCCACTATTATTAAATATATATGTATATATATTGTAAATTAGCATTTCTGTATTTTTACAAATGGCAATTAACAAACCTGATTTTAGAATTTAAATCACATCTAATTTTTTAAGCGGTGAAAATATAATTTTCTTCAACTTAACATTATTGTTACAGGTATCTCGAACGGAGCCAATATCCCAGAGGAAGTCATTAGAACCCGCGTGGAGTGACCTGACCCTCGAGCTGCCCTTATCCGAGTTCCACTTCAGGGGTGGCCGTCTAATTCTGAGTTGTGTGGCGCAGGTGGCCGACGTTTACCAAGAGGACGCAACGCTGGAGCTTGATAGTGCGAGAAATCCCGTCCCGGAGAGGGGTATGTACTCGTAGTAGTCGAATGCCGCCCTCGACTCTCGACTCTTAACTCTCAACCCTTCCCACCGCCCCGAAAGGAATGGAATTATTGCGGCGCGCACACGACCCTCCGTAACGTATTGTTATGTGTGCCATGTCTTCTGCGATAACACTAACGGTGCACAAAGACACACAATGTAGTGTGGCCCCACGGTTACGACGCCCTCCTCCGAGGCTATCATCATTGTTCCCCGCATTTCCAAACTGTAATCTCCTCTGGAGTTGTTATTCGGCGAATAATAAAATTATGCATCGGGTGAAATATGCACTTTACTGCTTGGGGACTGTAAGACGATGATGAATATTGCAGATTATGTTGTATTAATAATACGGTTTAGCTTTTGTTTAGTGCACATTTTCTTCCAGGAAATGTAGTTAATTATAAACTTAAACCCTCCGTTTTAATAAGAAAAAATATAACTGTACAGCATTTTTTTTATTACCTGGGGATAATGCTAAAGAGGTTAGAACATGACCGGATAGATTTTTTGAAAACAAACATATACACAAGCATGAAAACAGAAGGCCATCACCGAAGTCTTTCAGCCTTGATAAATTTTATTGAATCGATACAAATTTCGAGAAGGAATTGAGATACAAAAAATAAAATAAAAATCCGCGCAAAATTGTTTGAAAGCTTATTTTGGAACTGAGGGTGTCATGCATGACAGTTTCCAACCACTTGCTAGTAATTGGGAAGTGAAACAAATCACGATTTGAACGAATGCCAAGCAAATCGACATCTGGTCGTCTGCACATCTTTTCTACAGCGGGAATGAGTTAAGGCGTAAAGTGTATTCCCTATGACAATGAAAAATCGGTTCAATGTTTAAACCGCGATGAAGTCCTGAAACTTATAGCTAAGTTTAAACTGCACTAAAAAATAATCATGGTGAACAGTGGCGGATTTAGCAGTTGAAAGTAGAGATGCTTTTTTGTGAGTCAAACAATGTTGAGCAAAAAAAAAATGGTTCCGGTATTCAAAATTTTACCAAATGCTTTTCAGTTCTTCCAATTGTCTAAGTTTAAGTTTGGAGATTCATTTTTAAAATCTTTCCAAGTTTTCGAGATACAACGATCACAGGCACACACAAGCAGACATTTTTCAAGATTGGTCGAAGTCGCTTCAGTGAACCTCAAACTAAATGTTTCCATTGAAATTTCGAATTTGAAAAAATCAACAATACAATTGAATGTTGAATTTCTTTTTGGACCTATCTGTATTTGCCCAACGAGCAGGAGACATTACCGTACGAATTTCCAAAATCTGGCCGTGCCTTTAAGAGTGATAATAAAACACACGAAAACAACTGAGAGTCAAATTTAATTATTTTTTTATTTACGCTATCCGCACAACTTCAATGATATACTCGGCGCACCGAATCCGTGGTATAATGGGTTTGCGTGTTCTTCGCATGTGAATCGTGTGTCAAGCAGCCGAAACTTTTAATCAGTCCCGTTATATGCCATGTGCTCCCGTTAAATAATATGTAGTTAATTAGTATTTGTGGGTTAAAGTAGTAACATTTATATTTTCGGCACATAACCAAAATGTGGCAAGGCTGTGTGAATCAGGCTTTTCATAACGTCTCGACGAACTATCACGAGGACGCGTGGTGAACGCAACCTGACCATACCACCTATTCGGTGCGCCGAGTATCAGGGGCGGCTCGTTATATAGAGCCAAGGAGCCATGGCACTACCTGAAGTTTCAAGCTCAGTAAGAATTTTTAATTAATTCTTAAAACATCACCAGTTACTTTGGTCTGGGAAGATAAATCGTTCTTTTTTTCTTCAGAAAAGGAGAGGGGGGGATATTGTATAAGTGGCGCTACCATCAACATGTTCCACGAGCCGCCACTGAAATTAAGTACAGTTTTTGAAAATCCACGAGTTGTGAATTTTTGAAAATTTTAATTTTCGAATTGTGTAATACTCGATTTTTAAAAAATATAAAACGTGTCGACAAAATTCTGCAAAAATTAAAATACATTTTCAAATCATCGTTTTATCAAATTAAGTGCAGTTTTTGAAAATCCATCGAATTTTTGAAAATTTAAGATTTCCAATTGTGCAATACTCGAAAATTTTTTTTTAAAAAATATCCTTATCTTTACAATTTACATTTCGTTCGGATGTTCATAATGTTAATGTGAGGTTTCGTGGAACTATTTCACCGCCAAAACATCATACCTCATTTTTTGAAAGGTCTTGTACCTTTAACATTTACAAGCTTTATAACAAAGTTCCCTCACACTTAAAAACACTTTCCGTTTTAGGGTTTAAGGTTGCAATGTCTAGGATCCTGTTAAGGCATGAGTTTTGAAGTTTCTCCTATTATTTTACAAGCTTAATGTTTTATAATTCAAATAAAACGAATAACTTTGTTAGTATCACTTTATTAACTTGGAGTAGTTACTATAGTTTCGACAATTTCAGCTTGTCATTTTCAAACTATGAATATTTACATTACGATTGTACATTTATATATATTTTTATTTTTTTTTTATTTTTACAGAGCATTGAACAGGGGGGAGAATATTAGGTCGGTCTGGTCGTTGATGAGTGGGATGTCCGGATTACGCTTAACCTTGAAAACTTCGATGGACTCGAGTAAATCCATTTTTAATCCCTTCTCGGTAAAATGGATCACCTCGAGTACATCTTTTTCAAAGGAATGTTCATTTTCCCTAATGTGATTCGCGAACGTTGATTTGTTATTAATATTTTTATATGCGCTGATATTCTCCCCCCTGTTCAATGCTCTGTAAAAATAAAAAAATAAAAATATATATATAAATGTACAATCGTAATGTAAATATTCATAGTTTGAAAATGACAAGCTGAAATTGTCAAAACTATAGTAACTACTCCAAGTTAATCAGCGCATATAAAAATATTAGGGAAAATGAACATTCCTTTGAAAAAGATGTACTCGAGGTGATCCATTTTACCGAGAAGGGATTAAAAATGGATTTACTCGAGTCCATCGAAGTTTTCAAGGTTAAGCGTAATCCGGACATCCCACTCATCAACGACCAGACCGACCTAATATTCTCCCCCCTGTTCAATGCTCTGTAAAAATAAAAAAATAAAAAAATATATAAATGTACAATCGTAATGTAAATATTCATAGTTTGAAAATGACAAGCTGAAATTGTCGAAACTATAGTAACTACTCCAAGTTAATAAAGTGATACTAACAAAGTTATTCGTTTTATTTGAATTATTCAAAATGTATCACGAAGTGAAAGCCTCCACAATTACTTATTTAATGTTTTATGTTTTCCTTTCCTAGTTATTTTACTTATATATGTTTCATATATATATATATGTGTTTCATATGAATTTTGAATATATTCTCTTTTTTTTATGTTAATTTTCAATTATTATTCTGCACTATTTAATGTATTTATGTAACTTCAATAACAGGTTAAGTGGAAGAGCAGTAATGGTTGTTTACAACCAACTGAACTTCGCCTGTTCTCTCAAAAATATTATCTTGTACTATTAACTTTTTGTTCTTTAATAAAGACAGTTTATTATTATTATTTATTATTATAAAACGCGTAGACTTAATTCTACAAAAAAATAAATTGGAATTGCAAATCATAGTTTTATGAAACTAAATAGAGTATTTGAAAATCGACTGATTATTTCGCGAGTTGTAAATTTTTGAAAATTTTTGTTTTCGAATTGTGTACAACTCGAGTGAAATTTTAAAAAATATATATAACGTGTGGACGAAATTCTACAAAAATTAAATTAGAATTGCAAATCATCGTTTCCAATCAAACTAAGTAGAGTTTTTGAAAATCCGCCAATTATTTCGCGAGTTGTGAATTTAAAAAAAAATAGTTTTCGACTTGTGTAATACTCGAGCAAAAAAAAATAAAAAAATATATAAAACAAGACGACTAAATTCTGCGAAAATTAAACTAGATTTGCAAATCATTGTTTTGTCAAATTAAGTGCAGTTTTTGCAAATCCACCAATTATTTCCTGACTTGTAAATATTTTAAAATTTTAGTTTTCGAATTGTGTAATACTCGAGCAAAAAATTTAAAACAAATATAAAACGTGTCACCTAAATTCTACAAAAATTAAATTGGATTTGTAAATCATCGTTTTATCAAACTAAATAGAGTTTTTAAAAATCCGCTAGTTATTTCGAGAGTTGTGAATTTTTGAATATTTTTGTTTTCGAATTGAGTAATACTCGAGCAAAAAATTAAAAAAATATATAAAACGTGTCGACTAAATTCCACAAAAATTAAACTGGATTTGCAAATCATTGTTTTATCAAATTAAGTGCAGTTTTTGAAAATCCATCGAATTTTTTTAAATTTTAGATTTCCAATTGTGCAATACTCGAAAAAAAATTAAAAAAAAATATAAAACGTGTGGACTAAATTCTACAAAAAAATAAATTAAATTTGCAAATCATAGTTTTATCAAACTAAATAGAGTATTTGAAAATCCACCGATTATTTCGTGAGTTGTAAATTTTTGAAAATTTTTGTTTTTGAATTGTGTACAACTCGAGTGAAAATTTTAAAAAAATATATAAAACGTGTCGACGAAATTTTACAAAAATTAAATTAGATTTGCAAATCATCATTTTATCAAACTAAACAGAGTTTTTGAAAAGCCGCCAATCATTTCGCGAGTTGTGAATTTTTGAATATTTTAATGTGTAATCCTCCTGTAAAAATTTTAAAATAAATATATAAAACGTGTCGACTTAATTCTACAAAAATTAAACTAGATTTGCAAATCATTGTTTTATCAAATTAAGTGCAGTTTTTGAAAATCCACTAATTATTTCTCGAGTTGTGAATTTTTGAAAATTTTAGTTTTCGAATTGAGTAACACTCGAGCAAAAAAATTAAAAAAATATATAAAACGTGTCACTTAAATTCTACAAAAATTAAATTGGATTTGGAAGTCATCGTTTTATCAAACTAAATAGAGTTTTTTTAAATCCATCAATTATTTCGCGAGTTGTGAATTTTTAAAAATTTTAGTTTTCGAATTGTGTAATACTCGAGCAAAAAATAAAAAAAATATATAAAACGTGACGACTAAATTCTACAAAAATTCAACTAGATTTGCAAATCATTGTTTTATCAAATTAAGTGCAGTTTTTGAAAATCCACTAATTATTTTCCGAGTTGTGAATTTTTGAAAATTTTAATATGTAATCCTCGTGTAACAAAATTAAAAAAATATATAAAACGTGTCGACTAAATTCTACAAAATTAAATTAGATTTGCAAATCATTGTTTTATTAAATTAAGTGAAATTTTTGAAAATCCATTAATTACTTCGCAAGTTATGAATTTTTGAAAATTTTAGTTTTCGAATTGTGTAACACTCGAGCAAAAAATTTAAAAAAAAAATATAAAACGTGTCACCTAAATTCTACAAAACTTAAATTGGATTTGCAAATCATCGTTTTATCAAACTAAATAGAGTTTTTTTAAATCCGCCAATTATTTCGCGAGTTGTGAATTTTTGAAAATTTTAGTTTTCGAATTATGTAACACTCGAGCAAAAAATTAAAAAAAAAATATAAAACGTGACGACTAAATTCTACAAAAATTCAACTAGATTTGCAAATCATTGTTTTATCAAAGTAAGTGCAGTTTTTGAAAATCCACTAATTATTTTCCGAGTTGTGATGTGTAATCCTCATGTAAAAAATTTAAAAAAATATATAAACGTGTCGACTAAATTCTACAAAAATTAAATTAGATTTGCAAATCATTGTTTTATCAAATTAAGTGAAATTTTTTGAAAATCCATCAATTAGTTCGCAAGTTGTGAATTTTTGAAAATTTTAGATTTAGAATTGTGTAATACTTGAGCAAAAAATAAAAAACAATATAAAACGTGTCGACGAAATTCTGCAAAAATGAAATTAGATTTTCAAATTATCGTTTTATCAAATTAAATAGAGTTTTTGAAAATCCGCCAATTTTTTCGCGAGTTGTGAAATTTTGAAAATTTTAGTTTTCGAATTGTGTAATACTTGAGCAAAAAAAAATATAAAACATGTCGACTAAATTCTACAAAAATTACATTAGATTTGCAAATCATCGTTTTATCAAATTAAGCAGGGACAGCTCGTTATATGTATAGAGCCTAGGAGCCATGGTAGTTTCAAGCTCAGCAAGAATTTTTAAAACACTTTCGCCAGTTACTTTGGTCTAGGAAGATAAATCGTTCTCTCTTTCCTAAAAATATGGAGGGTGTGGGGGGTTGTATAAGTGGCTCTACCATTAACATGTTCCACGAGCCGCCACTGCCGAGTATAGTAATCCATTGATGAAAAAATTGGGTTGGAACTAGACATGGGCGGAATAACTTTTTTGTGAGTCGCCTCATGGTAAAGAGTGTACACTTTGCATGACTCATGACTCTATTAAAAATGTCAAAAGTTTATCGGGAAAAAATGAAAAAAAGGTCCTCACTAACATTTTGCGATGCACACCGAAAACATAGTCAGCAATATGAACACTAGGGTTACCACCCGCAAAAGCTGCCTGTCCTAGTTGGCGTTAATTGTTTGTCAATTTACTTTAGGAATTAATTAATGAATTATTTTTAGCATGAATAAAAAAATTTGATATTCTTTTTTATTTTGTGAGCTATGATTTAAGGACCGCTAAAGGACCCCGCAGTATTTCAATGTAAAATGGGTTTCATCGAAATTGTACCAGCTAGCTTTTGACATCCTGAACAAAAGTCCTTATGGGCGCAACAAAATCCTATGTAAGGATTTTGAGTTATCCGCCAAAGAAGGTCTCATTTCACCGATACTCGAAAATCGTAAAAATGAAGGGAAGAACGCATACAACGATGTTAATATCTTCATGTTTGGATTGTTTTGGATCAAAAAGTTCTTGTACAATGCTTAGCAGTCATTGCTGGAGATACTGGGCATGATGGGCATTAGGCAATAAATAGGAATAAAAAGAAAATTGTCCGGTGCAAAGTTTTGTAACTTTTTTGAGAGTGCCCATGATGAACCATTGATAGAACAGATGGCCCATCGATGGTCAAACGTTTTCAGGGCGTTTCCGCCCGTGAAATTAATCTTGTTGTCCAAAATACGAGTTTCAATTGAAGTTTTGGTATAAAGGTTTATTTTTTTTTCCTGAAATGTTCATGGCCGCCCTACGAGTTGCCTAATGATGGGCATACTTGCGCAGCGACCAGCAGTGACTATTGAGCATTGTATAAGAACGTTTTGGTCCAAAGTCGTCCAAACATCGTTGTATTTGTTCTTCACCCCGTTTTTACGATTTTCGATTATCGGTGAAATGAGACCTTCTTCGGCGGATAACTTAAAATCCTTACATAGGATTGTGTTCCGCCCATAAGGACTTTCTTTTTTGTTCAGGATGTCAAAAGCTAGCTCCCTGCAAAAATTGGACAATTTCGATGAAACCCATTTTACATTGAAATACTGCTGGGTCCTTTATGAGGCCCAAAGTACGCCGTTCGCCTCTTTATAAATCCGTGACAGAGATGGTTTGATGGTGTCTGATCCATCAGAGCTTCCTCGAAACTGGGCGAAACCAACCCGGCAGACAAGTACTGTATGAATTAGAAATTTCAGCGTAAGTACCAAGGCATTGATTAATAGAAAGTATTTTATTTTTCTTCGTGTCAATGCCTTCCCGGATCGCGTACAACCAATGCTGCAGTAATTAAACAAGTAGGCTATTAACAGGATATTCCCTATAATCACCAGACGTTTTTTGTACTAACTATTTTTTTTTGCTAAACAACCTGATCAATTCTTAAGGGCGAATTAATAAGGGCATACTATTTCAGAAACCAAGACGATGCAAAAATGCATTAGACGAATTCGTTGCTTCCAGAATTCCTGAATTTTTGGGAGTTTTATATAAAAAACTTGTATCACGTCACCAAAAACGTTTTGAATCTTATGGTTAATATTTTGATTAATAAAGTTTTGTTTAGCCAAAATATATGCACTTGAAGTTAAAGGTTTAAAATCTGCAATAACTTTACAATTTAATATTATATGCTAGCATTTCTTCATCATGTAAAAATTCTCTAATTTAATTCCGGTATTGTATTAAATAATTGCAATTTCTTTAAATGTACATATTAAATTAACTTCACACATACATCAAATAATTTTGTGAACGTTCTTTGACAGAAGAGAGCCGAATTTCAGACGAACCGTAACCGAAACCGGAACGAAATGCATTAACAACGTAATCGTAAACCGCAACGGAATACACTTCGCGTTGACTTTCTGCCCCCAATACAAGGTTATCAGCCAAGGAACGCCCTATTTAACCGCACAAATACGCCGGAAACTCCCCACCTTATTTCAATTCATGGAAAACATCATTTAACATATAAATAAGCTGGGGGATGAAGGAAGAAGAACCTTCGCACCTCAATTTTCCGCCCCTCACTCACACTTTAATTTAGTTCGAGGGCGGCGCGAAAACATGCAAGCACACTTTTTTTCCCGGATGTAATTCTTAAAGCAAACAAGGGTCGTCGTCGGTTTAGGGTTTAACCGATAGACGCGGCTCAAAAATCCGTTCGCGTGTTGCGATGGAGCGGAATTAAATGGGGGAAATTTAATAAACTGACGTCGTCAAGGGAAGTCTAGACCGCTCGAATAACCATAACATGCAAATGCGAAGGGGCTTTTCTCCATTTGATAAATAAGCCGAATTATTCCGACGGGTACACACGCTACGTCGTTGCTTTAATTAGCCACTGATCGATAGGTGTGTGTAGTCAAATTATGCTAATTCTCCCAATTGTTATTCACCATTCAAGCCATTAATGCACGTGAGCACGCATCGAATTTAATATTGTAAATTGATTTCTTTTGGAATGACGCGAAATTTGATATGGAAACACGTACCGCCGCGCCATAATGGTGCGGGTCTTTGTGTTCTCGCTTTTGGGGGACGACCTCGTTGCAGCGAATCGAACCGAAATGAGGAGATTCATGGACATTTAGTACATCTGCACATAAATATTTCAGGCACGGACCTCGCGATAAAATCCGACTGGTATTTGGATATGTACGTGATGACGTCTCCTTTTTTCGCGTCTCCCCCGCGTCTGCTGCGAATCAGGAAGGCATTAAAAATTATTTGATGGGAGGACGTAAAACTGGGGGAAATACTTTATTTATTGTCGGAGGGATTAAGATGTTTAGGGTAAACGGTCTGGCATAAGGGCGGCGATGTACTAAAAAACAGGACGGCTCTAGAATATTAAACTATAAGAAAATATGTTGTATTCGTTCTTGCTATATGGGCATTCAAATACAATATTTTCATGTTTATCTTTTAATTTAGTTAAAGTATGAATCACTGAGGAATGTCTTGCCTTTTTCGAAAAAACCAATCAAATAATGACAACATTAGTTTGAGAAAATAATAAAACAATAACTTTATTATGAGACAAAAAGGAGGGTATAATTTAACTGGCAGAGTGGCAGCCTTTTGGTTATCATCTGGAATACAAATATGTGTCCATTTTATCGCTAATAGGACCTAGTGCTCAAGTAGTTGGCTGGGTCCGTAAATTTTTATCAAATACAATATCGTTCAAATCTGGTTCAATAGAAGTTCGTTCCGGGGTTCCTCCAGGGTCACATATTGGACCAATTATATTTAATTTGTTCATGAAAAAAGTCTATTAATTCCAATTATTCGCCGATGATGTAAAAGTGTTTAGTGTTTTTTTATTTAACCTTCTAAGCGAGGCGCCCTAAATCTTGACACCGTAGCGGGAGACTTCAGCAAAAAAAAAATCTCCTACATAAAAAATTTGACTAAATTTTATTTTTTAACTTCAAATAACTAAAATATCACACAATTTCTTTCACTTTCCAAACGTAAACTAAAGAAGAAATTATTAAGGTACTTGGCTAGACAGCTCGAAAAAACAGTTTGCTGAAAATTGACGGAAGTTTATTCGCGCACCAGGTCTCACAGACTTGGCGCCCGGCCTGGAAGGTTTAAAAAATACTTGGGATATAAAACAAATAATACATAATATATTAGAGCAAATTGATGAAATGCGTGATTTCGGTGTAATTTTTCATTCAATTCAATTTAAGCACATTGAACCCTCTAACTCCGGCACTGGTTGCTTAAAAACCCTATTATTTCTACACAATATAACTTTTTGTATTCATTTTCGAATTAAAAAAAAATCAATATTTAAGAAACTCAACATCCTGTATCTGGAAAACAAAAAAAATTGTACATAAGCGTATGGGAACTTTATACATTATTTTGAGATCCTCTATCATGTGGTCCTAAGCATTGTACTTTTTTCACTGTCACCCTGTATATAATACAACAGTCGTGTCTAAATTCCTGAGCTGGCTAAGCCAATTCCCAATCACCCGCACTCTCCAACCAGAATTCCTATTAACTAAATAGGTTTTTTTTTATTTTTTAAAATATTTGAAAAATGTGGTATTGTTATCGTTTTTATTTTTTAAAATATTTGAAAAATGTGGTATTGTTATCGTTTTTATTTTTTAACTCAAAAACCACTTGATGTTTACAATTGAAATAATGCACGGGCACTTTTTAACCAGAAATACAATCGCACACTTGGCTTTAAGATAACCTTTACCTATATTGAGAAACCATGGCAAAGATTTAATTTTATTACGGGCGCAATTTTGGATTCCTAAAAGTTTTTTTTTGTGCATTTAATAGTGTTATATACTTGATATATTTTGATAAATTTTATGTTAAACATTGAAATCATTTCTTTTTTAATAGAATTCTTTCAATAAAGACACATTTAGTGTCATTCAACAAAATACTGATTATCCTCATAATTCGTTAGAGGAGTTTTGATCAGTTTTTCACTCATAATGACGTTAGTAATAAAGAATAAACTAATAGATATCACTTATGTGATTCTGACCATCACAACTAATGAGTAATTTAATTCTTTTTTTTACCAGTTATTTCATACAGATAACATTTTTTTGTAATTTTTATTATTATTTAGAAAATTGCTGCTTGGACTAGGGATGGGCGATATTTCACGTACCTAAGGTTTTTCACCATGAAAAATCACAGTTCGTTACTGTTGCTCATAGGCGAATTCACTGCTACTTAAAATCACTGCTACTTAAAATCACTGCTACTTAAAATCACTGTTACTTAAAATCACTGCTATTTAAAAACACTGCTACTTAAAATCATTGCTACTTAAAATCACTGTTACTTAAAATCACTGCTACTTAAAATCATTGTTACTTAAAATCACTGCTACTTAAAATAATTGCTACTTAAAATCAATGTTACTTAAAATCATCGCTATTTAAGCTGTGATTGCTCCTTAAAATCAGAACTATCACCTGAACAGTGATTGCTGCTTAAGCTGCGACTGTTACTTAAAACGTGATTGTAAGAAGACATTTCTAATAGCAATACAAAATATTATTTTATATTCAATTCTTTATTAAGTTCATGTTCAAATTACGATTTTCATGAACCGAAAAAAATAAATAAAAACAATTACTACTAACAGTAAGCCCAATATCACTCAAAATTCATTTAAATTTAAGATTCGGTGCGAACATCTAAACATACATTTTGAAATAATACCACGAAAGCAATTTTGAAATTGCGAAATTGTCCAAATGCTGCTCCTTGTTCGGGTGCTCAGAAAATTAAAACAAAAATCTTCAAAAATCTATTGAAAATTGTTGCATTTACAAAAACCAAATTAATTTCGAATAAGCGATACGTCGGTCTTTAAGAATAATTTTTTATAAAATTTTGTCTGCGCGTTTTATTTTTTTTTCTGCGATGTTTTGTTCAAAAAATTAAAACTAGAATTTAAAAATTTTCTCAAATTGATTTTAAATTAGCGATACTTCGGTCATTGAGGATGATTTTTTATGGAATTTTTCCTGCATGTTTTATATATTTCCAACGATGTTTTCATTCAAGTGCTCAAAAAAATAAAAATTAATACTAAAATTTTCAAAAAAAATCTATATTAAAAAATGTTGAATTTACAAAAACCAAATTGATTTTAAATTAGCGATACTTCGGCCAGCGAGAATATTTTTTATGGAAGTTTGTCTGCGCGTATTATCTTTTTTTCTGCGATGTTTTCCTTCAAGTGCTCAAAAAATTAAAACTAAAATTTAAAAAAATTCACATCTATTGAAAATTGTTGAATTTACAAAAACCAAATTGATTTTAAGTAAGCAATACTTCGGCCATTAAGTTTGTTTTTTTTAATTAAATTTTGCCTGCATGTTTTATATTTTTTTCTGCGATGTTTTTGTTCAAGTCCTCAAAAAAAAAACTAAAATTTTAAAAAATTCATACCTCCATTACAAATTGTTAAACTTACAAAAACCAAATTTATCTTGAATAAGCGATACTTCGGCCACTGAGGATAATTTTTGATGAAATTTTTCCAGCATGTTTTATATTTTTATCTGCGATGATTCTGTTCAAGTGCTCCAGAAATTAAAACGAAAATCTTCAAAAATCCTATCTCTATTAAAAATTGTTGAATTTACGAAAACCTAATTGATTTTGAGTAAGCGATACTTCGGCCATTGAGGATGATTTTTATGGAATTTTGCCTGCGTGTTTTATATTTTTTCTGCGATGTTTTCTTTTCAAGTGCTCAAAAAAATTAAAACGAAAACTTTTAAAAATCCGTATCTCAATTGGTTAATTATTTTATTTAAAAATTATTCTTTTTTTCAGAGGCAAAACAAAAATAGGAAAACATTTGCCAAGCACCTAAAACTTTCCAACTTTTAAAATTTACTGAACCAAACATTCTATTCTGAAAAAAATCTTCAAATGCTTTTTGAATTTTAAAGTGAATCAAGAACAGTCATATATTTATTTGGTATAGCAGATAATATATCCAAAATATTACCTTTAGTCAAAGGTATAATATCAAAAGGAACAGTATTTACGTGCCCAGGTGGACAAATATTTATTTATTTATTTATTTATTTATTTATTTATTTATTTATTTATTTATTTATTTATTTATTTATTTATTTATCTCCCAACAGAACATGATCCATTTACAGGGAAACATTAAAATTACATATTTCTAAAAATAAAACAATTCTAACTAAACTAATTACAAACTAACAATACGTTTAATATCCGACGAAAACAGTTTTAGACTAGGGCAAAATATGTCTACAAAAGATTGAATGCTGTGATAACTAATTAACAATTGGTGTAATGGTGAATTTGAAAAATGATTAGTGTTGGCTTTACTATAATAGAACGTTAACGAATGGCGAGTATAAAATCGTGGAACATAAAAGTGTAACAGATTTAAAAAAAACGAATTATCGATATGGTGATGGATATGTTTATATAAAGTTAATATAAGTATATATATTAGCCTAATCATATCAAAAATATTTTTGCGAAACCATTAATAATTTCAGAAGGCGTTACGTTTACTAACCGTGATCATAGTCACAGTTTAAAATCACTGATATTAGAAAGTAGCAATCACTAGTACCCACGTGATTCAAAAGTAGCAGTTTTGCCCATCTTTAGTTTGGACCCAAAAATGTTCAAATAAACGAAATAAACAATTTATTACTGTAATTCCACCTGTAACCACCCCGCAAGTTCTGCATTTTTTTTTTATCGCTACTCCATCTAATTCGGATTCTGCAACATCGCTTTTAAATAAGTGCATAAAATAAGAAACTTCAATCTCTGAATTTATTTGACAATTTGGGAATTCGCTTAGATATTGAATTTGTATTAAATGCTTATTCTTCTAAAGGAAGGTTAAAGCATTTACAAAAAAAAAAAAAATTCAAAGGTATGTAGATTGTGGTAATCGAATTCTTAAGCCCTTCTCAATTTTGAGTTCTAAGCATGTTACGAGTGAATTTTATCGCAGGGAACTTCTTGGTAAATAAGCGGTTTTTGATGGTCAAAAAGATGCATCAGCGCGCCATCGTCGATCGTTTCGCCACTCTGTCAGGATAGACGGAACTGCACAAAACAGGCAGGGGGTGTCAAAAAGGGCGCGTGATTATAGAAAGTAGGGAATAGGCTATAAAACCATGTGTAGCATTTCACTCATCAAGACTAGTCTTTCATCAGCAACGGTGGCCTCAACCTCACTTGGGCCTACCCATGCTTGCTCGAGTGGGGTTACCTTATTCTGCCTGAACGGTGACTAATTATGATCTGGGGTCTTACAGGCTATAAATACCGCGGTTTTCGCTCCTTGTTGCTTATATCTCGTCGTCGTCAACATTCGAAAATATTTTCTCTATTTTACTGCCACCCTGTGATCCGAGTTTACAAAATTTGTATGTTCTATTAATATTTGACACGACACTTATCACCTATAAATATTGTATGTTATAGTAGCAGTAGTAGTAGTAGAGTTTATGTCCAGTGCAAATGATAAATACATTCAATGGGTAAGTCAGATATGAAATCTGTTCTTCAATAATGATAACGAGAAATCTCGAATTGATGACAATTTGAAAGAGCGATTAAAATTTTGAATTTTTTTTTACTGGATGGATCTTATTATTAGTTAAAACATTAATTAGCTGTAACAGGTTTTTTTTTTAATAATAAAGCTATCTGTATCTTTGAAATTACTTAAAAGATAAATTAACTCTTACATAAAAAAGCTACTCCATCTTTAAACTACTATTGTCTTCTTAAAAAGAAAATATCCTGCAGGAAGTATATGATAATGATAGTTTATATTATCTGTATATACATGAGGGATAAATAATATCTGATAGTGCCTAAATTCTTGAGTAAATTCCACGGTGAATTAGCTGTGAAATTCCAAAGAATAGTCATTTGTTTCCCGAAGGATGTAGCCGGGTCATGCATATCGATATTTAATGGCACGCGTCAGCACAAACATTCGCTTATGACCCGGAAACACGGAACTCCGGTTTTCCACTCCGGAGATAATTAAAATATAAGAGAAAACCCATCCTCCTCGATCCGCATTGTACAACATCCCCTCTTTATAAATAAATATATATATATATATATATATATATATATATATATATATACATGAATTAATCCTTCCGCATTAATTTCAGCCCGAATATCCATGATTTAGCAAAGAAAATAAGTCATCCATTAACGGCAGCAGCGGCAGCAACAGGTTCGATTTGTTTTATTCCATAAGCGCGCTTCCCCCTTTCGGTTAATTTCATCGCCCCCCCCCCCCCCCCCCCTTTAAATTATGCGATATTTATAAGGGATCGAGTGGGTCCTCCGAGGGCGAGGGAATAACTCGTCCTCGATACGCCATTAGAGTGAAGTGCAGCGGCAGCAGCAGGCGTCGCGACGGTGAGCTGCTGCGAAAAACCGCCGTCGGGATATTGCGAAATATAAAAATGTAATTTCACGGTTCGTTGCCTTTATGTGTTTCTCGGCTGATGCAGTTCGCTTTATGTTTCCAGTTTCTTTTCTCACTTATTTAATCCGATGCCTAGTTTAATTTTTATTTTTTCTTCCGGTGTTTTCATCTCGGCGCACATCCCGGGAGATATTCTTAACTTGTTATTGAAATAAAACGAGCTGAAATCTTCAGTGTTATCAGCTTTAGTGAACAGTAAATGCATCGAAACTGTTTCCAATGGTATTTTATGTAAAACTACACATGGATCAGGTTGATATCATCGGTATAGTTAATAATTTGAACATTGGCAGTATTATCAAGTATAAATACATTATTAATAAAAATGTTAAATAAAATGGGACCTAAAATACTGCCCTGTGGCACACCTCTGATACTCCGGACCGTACCATAATAGCATTTACTTTTTTAACCTCAACGATTTATTTTCTGTTGGATCGGAAAAATGTCAACGCAAAACGTTTGGCGCCAATTTGGTGTAATTTTGACTGAATACTTCGTGTTTAACAAATCCTTTTTACAAATGTTGATGCATACCAAAGCCTTACACAAATCGAGGGCACTCCACAAGATAGCTTACCTGGTTTCGTGGAAGAATACATGAATTTACTTATATTATTGCTGTATTACAAATGTTGTTAATAGTAAGTCTTGTTGATAACATTACATAGCGCCGTCTTGTTGGAAATAAAGTTCATTCACATTTAAAACATCAACTTTATACCAAAATAGCATTTATCATCTCACGATAACGAATACCATTCACGATTGCACCAGCTTCATTTTAGAAAAAAATACGATCCAATGAGACCACCAACGCAACAACCATGTGGATAAAGAGATTGCTGCACTATTTATTTTATATTTTCAAAGCCCCAGATGCAACAGTTTTGCTTGATTACGTAACCAGTAAGATGGAAATAAGCCTTGTCGCTCAGAATTATCTTCTTGAAAAAAAAATGGTCAGCTGCAATCCTACGGCGTTGCCCATCATCTCTCAGTTTTAGTTCTTATGTCAACTGAATTTTCTAAAAGCTGTTCTACACTACACAATTTATTGAACAAGAAATAAGGTAATTTCTTGTGCAATTTAAATTGTCCAGTTTCAGACTGTCTCAATTTTTAAATGAACCGCATGAAGTTTCCATGGATAATAGATAACTTCAAGCGGTTCACAACTCGAAACGCATGGAGTTTCCGCGGTAACGTTATGCGGTTCATACCAGGATCCTCATGAAGTTCGTGCAAATAGCGTTCCCGTTGTCAACCGCTTGAAGTTATCCGCCGTAATTTCATGCCGTTTCCGTGAATTTTTTTTAGTCCAGACTTAAATTTAGACTTGGAATTTTAAATGAAAATGTGAAAATGTTTAATTAAAGTCAACATTTTTTTTAGGATCCTAACTGCTTAAAGTCAAAATTAGTCTTTATTTCTTGAAGTCAAATTTTGACATTCATCTTTTAGCTTTAATTAAATATGACATTTTTTAAGGCTTAACGGGTTTAAGTCAAAATTATTCGTTTTTTACGTTTGGCGATTTTAAGTCAAATTTCGACAATAATTTGCACACAAAGTCTTTTAACTTGAATTCAAGATTTTCTAGAGGCTTAACAATTTTAAGTCAAAATTAGTCTTTTATCTTGACGCTTGTTCACTAAGTCAAATTTACACATTAATTTGGACATAAAGTCTTTTAACTTATTTTAATTATATTTGACTTTTTTTAAAGGCTTTTGGTTTTAAGTCAAATTAATCTTTTTTTTCTTAACGCTCGTCGACTATAAGTCAAATTTCGACATTAATGTTTTATAAAGTCTTTTAACGTTAATTCAATTTGACAATTTTTTTAGAGGCTTAACTGATTTAAGCCATAATTACACTCTTTTTCTTAACACTTGTCGACTTTAAGTCACATTTCTACATTAAGTTGTCATAAAGTCTTTGAACTTTAAGTAAATTTAACATTTTTTCCAGAGGCTTAAGGAGTTTAAGTCTATTAAGTTCATTTTGACGCTTGTCATTAATTTGTCATAGTCTTTTAAAAAATATACGTGTGTATTTCTATTTACTTTAAGTTTGAAAATGATCAGCTAATGATCGAAACTCGAGGCACTGAAAAATAAAGTGTGATATTAAAAATAAACTATTTTATTTAAAGCTAAAGTTGACTTGAATTAAATTTGTTACTTTTTCTAGAGACTTAATGGCTTTAAGTAAAAATTAGTATTTTTTTCTTAACGCTTGTTGACGCTAAGTCAGATTTCGACATTAATTTCTTATAAAGTCCTTTAACTTGAATTAAATTTGACATTGTTTCTAGAAACTTAACTATTTTAAGTCAAAATTAGTTGTTTTTCTTGCAGTTTGTTGACTTTAAATCAAATTTCGACATTAATTTGTACATAATTCTACCCAAACTTGACATTTTTTTTCTAGAGGATAAAGGGTTTAAGTCAAAATTAGTCTTGCTTTTTTGACGCTTCTTAAATTTAAGTCAAATTTAGACAGTAATTTGCACATAAAGCTTCTTAACTTTACACAAATTTGATTTTTCTGGAGGTTTAACGTCTTTAAATTAAATTTTTTTTTTCTCGAGGTTTAAGGTCTTTAAGTTAAAATTAATTTTTTTAAAGTCAAATTTTGGCATTAATTTGGACATAAAGTCTCTTAATTAATTTAACTCAAATTTGATATTTTTTCTAGAGGCTTAAGGGTTTAAGTCAAAATTATACTTGCGGTTCTAAACGGTTGTCGAATTCAAGTCAAATTTCAACATTAATTTGGACATTATTTTAGAAATAATCACATTTCACGAAAGGTTTTGCGATGTTTACCAACCGTGATCACTGTTTAAAATCACTGGTATTAAAAATTGACCATCTCTAATTGTATTTAAACGTATTATCATTAAATAATTTATTTCAATACATAATCATTTGTGTAATTTCGATTATATTTTACCATCGACAACAAATGGGAAACGGTTTGGACCTAGATTAGTCTCACATGACCATGCGATGATCATCGTTGATGGGGAAACGGAATTCGACTATGCCCTTATAATCGAATTAAGTAACCGTTAGGATAGAAAAACAATTAGGGCGACATCTATCGCCGAAAATATTACAACGTTCTGAAATTATAATATATTGGCGATAGATGTCGCCCAAATTGTTTTTCTATTCTAACAGTTACTTGATTGGTTTATAAGGGGGAAACAATCAGAAAATTTATTGTATTTTAAATTGATTAATGATGTATTTAAAATATATATATAAACAACAAAATGTAAACAAATTTATGGTTTATAAAAAAAGTCTGCATATTTTTCCGCATATGCAATGGAAAATAGTAAAAAATTTAGATTTTAAAAATTAGGCTTAAGATTCGTTAAGACGTTACATTTTTCAAAAATTCATAGCACCGAAACGCGATGTACAATGATGCCAAAAAGTTGACTTGTGTGTTTTAAGATTTAATTAAAAATTCTTGCTGAGCTTGAAACAACAGGTAGTGCCATGGCTCCTTGGCTCTATATAAGGAGCCGCCCCTGAAATAGACAATCGAAAATATAGAAAAATCACCCAAAGTTAATTCAAGAATGATTTTCTGAAAAATTAAAATACATTCCATCAATAGTTTTTGCGATATATCATCTAAATACGGTGTAAATTTATGAAAAATTGTAATAATTTTGTTGAGTCTAAAAAAATATAAAAACAATTGCCATCTACTTGAAACTTCTCAAAATCACAAAATATTCATTCAAGACTGATTTTGTAAAAAACAATACAATACATTCCTTCAATAGCTTTTGCTATATTTCATGCAATATAAGTTTATGAAAAATGGTAATAATGTTGTTGACTCGAAAAAATATAAAAACAATTTTTAAACGATGCGACGTCGCTTGGCGTCGTTCGGAACTTTGGGCATGGGTACTAAGAAATTCGGCACTTTGGGCAAAATTTCAATTCGGCACTTTGTCCCGGACCCATCAAGAGCACACTTTTGTAAGCTCTTCCAGAAAATCATTTTATTTTTCAAATGCAGCATTTCGGTATTTTGTAACCATATCAATTTATTTTTTTTTTAATTCGGACCTGCTTTTTATTTTTGAGTGGTGTAGTGGGTAGAGCTCGAGCGTCTGTCTGCTCCATCCTAAGTCGGGTGGATTCGTTTCCCCGCGCGGGTGGAACATTTTTTTGACCGATAAATATTCGCTCGGGTCCATTCATGTAGTACTTGTCTGTCATTATTCATTTATTCATTTAATTTCTAAAATTTATATATACTTACAAAAAACGGTGGTGACAGATTGTTTCGTATCCGATGCCAATTTGACTAACAATTCACTCTCCTTAACCCGCAGTTCCAACAACACCCTTCCTAAAAAAAAATGTGTAGATTTGCACCTCACAAAACGAATAATGTGTCACAATTTGTTTACATCTTACATGTGGTAATGTTTTTTTTTTGCAAAATTAGAAATATTGTTTGTTTTCTTGGCGAAATAATGCGTTCGAAGTTTTATAATTTCACTTATGGTTTCTTACATTTTTTTAAAACGTTGTTTGCACGTTTTGCTTTCTTAGTTCTAGTTAGAAATGTCGCCGTTTTGTTAGTAGGACATTGCAATTGATTCTTATAGGAAATTTAGAAATCAATTAGTTGTTTATAGATCCTGTATTTTGAAAGATCATCTTAGGACAAATTAAAATGTTACATTCTTTTTAAATCTTCTAGTGCAATTTTCGATATCCTAGTTCAAGCTTGGAGTTGTTATTGTTATTGTTTGGTTTCCAACTATGATGAACCAATTGTTTTAATGAAAAAATCCGATTTGTTTTATTTTTTATAGATCTTGAGTTTCTGAAGCTTAATTCTTATCTGATTATGTTTTAACCATTTTTAAAATCTTTTAGAGCAATTTTCAATATCCCAGTTCAAGCTTGGAGTTGTTATTGTTATTGTTTTGTTTTCACCTATGATGCACCAATTGTTGAAAAAATCCGAATCGTGTTATTTTTTATGGATCTTGAGCTTCTGAAGCTCAATTCTTGTCTGATTATTTTTTAACAATTTTTAAAATCTTTTAGAGCAATTTTCAATATCCCAATTCAAGCTTGGAGTTGTTATTGTTATTGTTTTGTTTCCACCTATGATGCACCAATTGTTAAAAAAATCCGAATCGTGTTATTTTTTATGGATCTTGAGCTTCTGAAGCTTAATTCTTGTCTGATTATTTTTTAACAATTTTTCAAATCATAGAATGCAATTTTCATTTCCGCAATTCGCGCCCACCTCGATATGTCAATTGTTTTCACAGGAAATTGGAATTGTATAATTATAATTGACATCGACAATTGCAGACTGCAGATGATTGATCGATAGCCGACAAATATTTAGCGCAAGAAACATGAAATAATGGTATATAGTTATATTTATGTAACAATTTCTTAGTGCAAATGTTTGTATATACCGCGCTTTCAATAAATCATCGAACATAGGGAACGCAGGAGACGCCGACGTCGGAATGACTCGGAATGAGAGTGGGGGTACCACTGCTGTTCGGCTGCTCGAATAACGATGGGACGTCTCAAGGCTAACGTGGCCCGTCGCGATGTATCTTGATTTATAGAACGCTACACGACGCGTCGTGTAGCGTTCTATAAATCAAGATACTCAAGATACTTCTTTCGCAGTGGGACTCTTATTCCGAGTCAGTCCGATTGCGTCTCCTGCGTTCCCCATATTCGGTGAATTATTGAAAGCACGGTATAAGAAATGTATTGTTTTCTTTCTTCACTAATTTCCTGATTGATTTAATTTTTGAGATATCTTTAACTCATTGTATGAAGTTCTGTTTATGAACAAAGTCATGCAGGTGTAAGTGAATTACATGTTTTAAATCGCGTCGTTTCTTTTCCACCATCCTTTATAACCCTTCATTCCTCATTGTATTTTATACATGGTTTGTTCACCTTTTACCATCGACTCAATTTAAATATTTATTTTATATTTTTTTTGCAGTAAGCGCCAGAGATTCGGCGAGTTACCCCTCCACACACATCGCCGTCATCCTGCAGCTACTCATCCTCTTGAACGCCAGATAGATTTAACAAGGGTGCGATTCGGGATAATCCCCAGATTTTATATATTTATGTAAGTACGGACGAATGTGCTCTGTTAATTAATTCACTTTCACGCGATATTATCGTTTTACGTTTTCCTTTGAGGAAATAAATTTTGTATTTTGACACACACTCATACACTTCACACTCTTCACACAGACGCTATGATATTGAAAAGTTGTGAGGGTAATATCACCATCATCGCCACACGAGCGACGACTTCGCGGCGCCCGTTTAAGAATAGCAGGAATTAAGCTGTTTGTGTGGGACGCGAGGGCTGAGGGCTCGAGGGCTCAATAACTCTACGGGGGATGCCAGTCACGCGCCCCTCCGTCTCTCCATTATGCAGATGAAATATTCATTGGAAAATTACGCGATTCTGTGGGAAACGCAAGATTGGGACGTGCCGGATGATATATACAATTATTATCATTACATTCTTGTGCGATCAAAGGGGATTTTATGTAATTAATTAACATATTTTTGATTATAATTATAATCAGTAACTCTTGATATAATTATCAAGACATAGGGAGACACAGGATTAATTTTATCTTGTGAAAGGAATAATACTTTCACCCAGGTTTGTACCGGGTGGCTAAAGAGTTAGAAAAATCTGATGACTCTTGAGATTATAAAAACATCAAATTTGAGCCATCAAAGATCCACGAACCGCCGCTGCCTTGAACTAATGATGAATGAAGTCTAGTATTGTACGTGGCAAATAAGCCAGATCAGACGAAAAACCTGAATTAAACCTTTAACTATTTGATGGAAAAAATCCTAAATTCCTGCAATTCATACTTGAATATATTCCTTAAACATCCCGCAGACTATATTTTTCAGATAAATATGAAAGTAAAATTTTATCTAAAAATAAACCCCACATTTAAATTAAAACCCACAAAACCAAACAATATAAAATTAAATAAATAACCGGAAATTAAAACAAAATACAAGTCAAAAAAATCAAAAATTTAGGTTCCAAAATCTAAAACAAAGAACAAAAATCAAAAACTTAGACCAAAAAAACCCGCCAAAAAAATTTCAATCATTCAGGTTAAAAAATCTAAAATGTAGGACAATTTTTTTTTTAAATGACCAAAGCGTCGTGCCTGAAAATGCGGAAATATTGAAAATTGTAACAAACTAATCAAAAATGTAGACCAAAATAAAGGATTATTGATTTATATACGACAATTTTCGAGTTTTGTTTGTTGAAAATTATGCAAATTATTTTTTTTGCCCGTATTTTCAAGTTTTTTGGTCTGCATTTTTATTTTAAGACCTGGATTTTTAATTTTTTTGGCCGATATTTTAGATCTTCAGCTATTTTGTTTCAAACTTTTGATTTTTTGGCCAAAATATTCGATTTGTTTGTTGAAATTTTGGATTTTTTTTCGAAGTTTTGTCTAAATTTAGGCCAAAAGGTTGAAAACTCAGATCCAAAAAAAATCAGACAAAGAAATCCAAAATTTCAACAAGCGAATCGAATATTTTTGCAAAACAAAATCAAAACAGCCGAAGATCTAAAATATCAAAATCAAAAATCCTGGTATAAAAATAACTCTTTTTAGCTTAAAATAAGTTCCGATGGAAAATTCGATAATAGTAGCAAAAAAAAAAATTCGAAAATCGAACAATAAAATCATTAAGGTTAAGAAAATCTAAAATATGGGACAAAAAATTAAAAACTAAGACTAAAAATCTAAAATTCGTACCTAAAAATCAAAGTGGTCAAGCAAAAAATTAAAATTTTTAACAAACAAATATAAAACATAGGACAAAAAGTAAAAAAATTAGACCAAAAATCTAAAATTCGGGCCTAAAAATAAAAATGGTGGTCCAAAAGGACAAAAATTTTAACAAACAAACAAAAAAATAATAATAATAAATAATAATAATAATAATACATGCGAACTCGAAAATTTCAGCACACGAAACTCGAAAAAGTCTCGCATCAATAAAGCAGGTTAAAATATCTAAGAAATCTTTAATTTGGAACTAAAATTAAAAATTTGGTCCGAAAAATCAAAAATGTGGACTAAAAGGTCGAAAATTTTAACAATTAAATCGAAAATTGAGGTCGAAATAAAGAATATTCAGGCCAAATGATCAAAAATTTAGACCAAAAATAAATCGAAAATACAGGCAAAACATCTAAAAATTCCGCCCGAAAAATCAAAATTCAAAATTTTAAACAATTAGATCAAAAATTTAGGTCAAAATAAAGGATGTTTAGGCCAAAAGATAAAAATGTAGACCAGAAATTAAAAAAAACAACTAAAGAATCTAAAAACTAATAATTCGGCCCGAAAAATTAAAAATGCCGACCAAAAACTGTATCAAACAAACAAAACAAAATGATAATAATAATAATAAAAATTAATAATAATACATGCGAACTCGAAAATTTCAGCAAACGAAACTCGAAAAAAGTCTCGCATCAATAATTCAGGTTAAAACATCTAAGAAATCTTTAATTTGGAACTAAAATTAAAAATTCAGTCCGAAAAATCAAAAAGGCGGACTAGAAGGTCGAAAATTTTAACAATTGAATCGAAAATTGAGGTCAAAATAAAGAATACTTAGGCCAAATGATCAAAAATTTAGACCAAAAAAATCGAAAATACAGGCAAAACATATTCGGCCCGAAAAATCAAAATTCAAAATTTTCAACAATTAAATCAAAAATTTAGACAAAAAAAAATCGAAAATACAGGCAAAACATCTAAAAATTCGGCCCGAAAAATCAAAATTCAAAATTTTAAACAATTAAATCAAAAATGTAGGTCAAACTAAAGGATGTTTAGGCCAAAAGATAAAAATTTAAACCAAAAAATCGAAAAAACAGATAAAGAATCTAAAAACTAATAATTCGGCCTGAAAAATTAAAACTCTCAAATTTTAACAATTAAATCGAAAATTGAGGTCAAAATAAAGAATATTTAGACCAAATGATCAAAAATTTTGACCAAAAAAATCGAAAATACAGGCAAAATATTTAAAAATTCGGCCCGAAAAATCAAAATTCAAAATTTTAAACAATTAAATCAAAAATTTAGACCAAAAAAAATCGAAAATACAGGCAAAACATCTACAAATTCGGCCCGAAAAATAAAAATTCAAAATTTTAAACAAATTAATCCAAATTTTAGGTTAAAATTAAGGATGTTTAGGCCAAAAGATAAAAATTTAGACCAAAAAATCGAAAAAACAGCTAAAGAATCTAAAAACTAATAATTTTGCCCGAAAAATTAAAACTCGGAAATTTTTAAATTTTGGTCAAAATACAGAATATTCAGGTCAAAAAAAATCGAAAATACAGGAATTCCTCAGCTTGTTCCATTAACAAGCGAAAATACAGGGTTTATAATAAAAAAGTGCAGAACATTCTAGTAAAAAATTGTTTAAATTAGTCTCAAAAATCACTCTATTGCTCAAAATATATTTTTTTTAAAGCAAAACATTTTTTTAAATTTTCTTTTTAATAGACTAACTACTACAGGTAGTGCCATGGCTCCTTGGTTATTTGTGTGGTCTTTTTCGCAGAATTCAGTGGTGTGCATATTTTTTTTTATTTTGACTTTTAAGGAGTTATGACACAAAGTTGCATTTTTTTAATGGTACATCCTGTATATTTTTATGTCATTGAATATGACTTTAAATCTGGTTCACATTGATATAACATGATTAATCAAATTGATGTAAATTAACGGGAGAGAACGATTATATTAGATATTTTGTGTGACAACTCTTCAATCAAAACTCGAAATAAAAAAAAAATAAGCATCCCACTAAATTCCGCGGAGAAGAACACACAAATAATTATTTAACTATATTTATGTATATATTACAGTTGCTGAGAAATAGACTATTTTAAAATAGCCACTTTCCAACTTTTAAAAGGTCAGTAATGTCAACATTACATGTACGATTGTGAATAAACCGTATTAAAATACAAGAGTAGATTTTTTTTGGTCATCCGTAAACACCATTTAGAATAATTTTACTTTTTAACTTATGGCTATTACAGAGATTTTTTTTAAATTTAAAATTTTTTTTTTTTAAATTTAATTTTTTTTTTAATAGCATCGGAAACTAGTCCATTCCGCCAGAGTTTCAATTAAGTAAATACATTGTTTTCTAGATTGTTATTATATATATATATATATATACATAAATTATATTACATAATGAATAGTGGGGACTTACACTGGACACCCATGGACCCGCACGGCCACTTCTTCGTTCCGAAAAAGTGACCGCACGGATGGGATTCGAACCCACGACCACGAGGCCCGTGAGCAGGTACTCTACTCACTAGGCCACCGCGGGCCCCAGAGATTTGATTAAAAATTAATATATTTTTGTTATGCTCAACGATACTTTAATTAATATTTTTAAACTTCACAGACGAAACAAAAAAAAAACATTTTAAGAGCCTCCAGTAAATACATCTGCGTGTTCTGAAGTAATTAAACAGAAGTCGCGCGTCGGCAGCAGCTAATTAAACAGGCGGTAGCTAGTTTCACTTTCAGAGCCAATTTCATTCTAAATCTGAAAATAACTTCTTTCAGCGCACACACACGCATTATTTATTCCGGCTCTTCAGGCACGCGTTCACACGCATAGTCGCCCGCTGGATCTATCAAAGGAAGCACGCACTTGTGTAAAGTTGTGGCATCCAATAAAAGAAATATTCGGAACAAGCTGAGGAATTCCAATTGGAATATAATTTAAAAGGACATAAAAAATTACAATGATAAAAGGACGAATATCTCATTTAAAGTTGACAAGGGGGAAATTCCTGTTGTAATGAAAACGTTCCCGAAATTGCAAACTAATATATACATATATACAGAGTTAGAAACCAAATCTAATAAATTTTTTGTTTGCTAACACGACAATCTAAGCAAGTCATTTTTGTTAATTATTTTTAAAATTCACTCCGGAGAAATAAGAAATAACCTAACAAAACGGTGGCAGTCGACACCAAAAAAAAAAGAAAAACACGCTATTTTTTGCTGGCAAGGTCATCGAATTATTATTTTATTTAGTTCGAATATTACATGCGTAATGTATAATTATCTGAATTTAAAATAATATTTAACCTTTACCTAACAAATCCCGCCATATTCGTGACAACAAAAATATTCCTGTAAGATCGATTCGGGCTGAATCATTCGCGACAATGAAGATTTAGCCCCTTTCGATTTTACAGAAATATTTTTGTTGTCCGGCGCCTCCACCATAAAATCTATTTATAAATGAGCTCACTTTAGTTTTCTGTAGAGACTATTATAAACTAGCTCGTTAGCCAAGTATTAAAATTTAACGATTACTTTTTTTGTAATTATATCATGCCTGAGTTATCCCTAAAGCATTTTTAAGTAAAATAATTTTTATACTTCAATCGAATATGAGTTTGGAAGCTCGCGTTGTATACATTTTCATCTGTTTATTAAATAATTCACGAGACATTGAGCGATCTCTTCGTGCAGCAGAAATCCACTGTGCGGAACTTGTTGCAGCGAAAATGAATTTTCGAGGGGATTCATGTTTCATCTTCGCAAACTCTAATTATTACCTCGTAAGTTTCGCAATAAAGCTCTTACGTAACACTCTTACTGAACACTCTCTTAACATTTATTAGCGGAGTAGAATAATGCATGCAGCAGGTAATGCCTGCGCACTACAAAATAAATTAAATATTGAAAACTTAAACGTGAAAGATAAATGGTAATAGAAAAATTTCATAATAATTATACCATGCGTAAAACTTTTTTTATTATGAATATAAATTTTATTTATTTATTTATTTGTTTATTTATTTTATTTAAACCCAACAGACTGCGAGTCCACTTATAGGACCAATATACAAAATACTTTATAAAATACATTACAAAAAGTAATACAAATTAATTAAAATTAAAAAATATATATATTTATTGTTAATAATATAATTAATTGTTTTAATATTTATGAATTGGTGGTTCATGTTATTACGGATAATAATATGAAATAAATATTAGTTACGAAATTTGTCTTATTCGTATTGTTTTTATTATTACTCTTACCAAAGAGATTGAATTTTTTTCGACCGATTGTTCTGATTTTATTAAATATTTCAGAAAATTTTAAGAAATCCCGTCCATATTAAATAATATTGATTGTCACTTCAAGTGGAAAACTGTGCTGAACTGAACTGAAAAAACACGCACAGGTGAACAATTTATAAATTAACAATACTGTCCTTGATAACGCCATGACGAATATTTAACAATACAATAAATAAATGAATTAAGTTTATTTTAAATTATTCAATATTTGATAATTGATTTTTGTAATAACACCACTGGACTATTAAAATATATCATGTGATCAGTGCGTAAAGTTATAAAAATTGTACTTATTTTAGTGACTCGAAAAAAATCATAAAACAATTTTTATCGACGTAAGGCTTTTAAAAATTAATTAAAATTAATTGGAAACTGCTTCCCTTAAAAATCACTGCATTTTGGGATAATCTTATGCGAATAGAAAATAAAGTTGTAAAAAATGAACGAAATTCGGTGAATCGAAATAAATATACCGGGTTATTCAAAATGAAGGAACAGATTTCAAACATTTATTTCTTCAAAACTATAGAAGGTAGAACCATAATTTCAACGTTACAGGACAGACAAAAGTTTAAAATTTGAAGAATCCAGGCAGAAGTTCCAACCACGGCCGCATTGGTGCTGTTGCTTGAAATGTTGAGTGTCTGCAGTAAAACTACACAACAAGAAAAAGCATTGTATGTGTTGCAATTAGCAAAACCAGAGTCCATTATAGAAGTTCAGCGCGCTTTTCGCCGTTAGTTTAATAAACAACCGCCTCTTCATAAGCAGATTTACCAGCGGCATCGAAAATTCGTAAGAATTTGGGGAAGTGAAAGACCTGTGTCAGTTATTGAAGATGAAAGATTCTTCTGTGCCATATCTTTACACAAAGTTTATGGACCTTCATGGAGAATACTGAGACACGACTAACCTATCTAGACATGCTTCAAAACTGGTTATTTCCTCAACTTGAAGATGATTCAGAAGACTTTATCTTCATGCAAGATGGTGTCCCGCCTTCCAGGTCTCACTCCTTGTGATTTTTATTTGTGGGGTTACATAAAAGACCGTGTTCTTATCCTCTCTATGCCTGACACTTAAAAATCTGCGACATCGAATTGTTCAAGCTGTGAATTCGATAGCTAGAAACCAGCTGATTCGTGTATGGCAAGAAATGAGCCACCATTTTGAAATTTGTCGTGTAACACAGGGTGCTCATATTTAATGCATAAAAAGGTGAACTTTTCTCTTTCCAGGAACGTTGGAATTATGTTTCTATCTTTTGTAGTATGGAAGAAATAAATGTTCGAAATCTGTTCCTTCATTTTGAATAACCCAGTATAAATATTTTTTAACCACTTAAAACTTAAAAAAAATATATTCAAATTACGCTGTTGTAAAGTTTTTAAATACTTCATCCTCAATAATTTCCATCAATATTAAGCTTTTAGAAATTAATTAGAAATAATTAATTAATTGAAAACTGCTTCCCATAAAAACTAGACGTGGTTTGTCACTAGATTTTGGGATAATATTATACGATCAGAGAGTCAAGTTGCAAAAATTGTACAAAATTTGGTGAATCGAAATACATCCATAAATAATTGTTATCGATGTAAAATAATTAAAAAAAAAATTAGTTACGATGTTGTAAAGTTTTTAAATATTTCATCCCCATATTTTGATTTAATTTCACGCGGCCATAATAGAAATTTGTTAAAGTTGCAATAACTTTGGGTAATCTAAAAAAAAATTGGCATCTTTATAGAACTTTCCAAAGTTACACAAAATAATTTAAAATCGGTAAAACAATTTCCATCGACGAAAAGCGTTAAAAAATTAACCGGAGTTCATTGAAAACTGCATCCTTTAAATACTGGAAATATTTCGTCACCAGATTTTGGGATAATTTTATGCATTCAGAAAATAAAGTTGCACAAATTGTACTAAATTTGGTGAAACTAAATAAATATTTTTTTTTATTAGTAAAAATATTATTTGTATACATATTTTTATTATATTGTAATCTGGTCTTACATCAATAAGCAATTTTGTTCTGTTCCTAAAATACTAAATGACTTGATATCTAAGAGTCGCCCACTGGTGACTCCTAGTATTTCTGGCGTGTCATAAGGGCACTTTGTTTTTATGCACTAGCACAAGCAATGCTCGCACTATACCAAATGTTTTTTTTGTCTCTTAAGTCTCCTTACTAGTTTAGTGTTATGAAGAAGCTGTGAATGTGGTGAATTCGTTCCTTATGAGTTTCTTTATTTCATTATGCACAGTCTCCACTTGAAGGTCCTTATGAAGATTGTCGTTTCTAATATACCAGGGTGCATTTACGATGTTTCTCAGTATTTTATTTTGAAGGGTCTGGATTACTTTTCTTTCTGCAGCCCCATAGCTGCGCGCCATATGTCCACACTGGCTTCAGCAGCTGTTTATATAATAGGAGCTTGTTATGTATTGACAGGGCGGATCTTCTTCCTATTAGCCAATACATCTTTCGATATCGGATGCCTAGTTCCTCCCTTTTCTTTTTAACATGGGTCTTTCACCGCAGCTTGGTGTCTAGTGATAGCCCGAGATAGCGTACCGTATTATTTGACCGTTCATGGTTACCGGGATGTGCTCTATGCGTTTGTTGGTTAAGTCTATGTGGACAGACTTGGCTTCATTGAGCTTAATTTTCCACTTAGGATTTTATTGGTGGCTGCTTGGAGCATACTTGCCGTTTCTTCGTTGTTTCTGCTTACCGCTAGAATAGCAGTGTCGTCGGCGAATGTGGCCATTGCGTTGTTTTCCAGTTCCAGGATATCACTAGTGAAGAGTAGGTAGAGAACCGGGCCCAATACACTACCCTGGGGCACATCTGCTTTTATTTCCTTGAGGTTAGACCAGGCCTCTTCCTGCTTAACCCCAAAGAATCTCTGATAAATAAGACTTCAGGATGTCTGTGTATTGCTTTGGGACCATCTTCTTTAGTTTGCGTAAGATCCCTTTATGCCATACCTTGTCGAAAGCTTGCACTACGTCGAGAAATATTGCGGAGCAGACTTTTTTCTCTTCCAGTCCTTTGTCGATAATACTAGTTATTTTGTGGACCTGGTCTACTGTGAAATGTTTATGTCTGAACCCAAATTAGTGGTTAGGTATCTTCTCGATGATTGGTTGCATCCTCTTGAGAAGTTTTTCGAAGAGCTTAGACATGATGGGTAGCAGCGAAATTGGTCTATAGGATGTGACTTCTTGTGGGGGTTTGCCTTGTTTTGGTATCATGACAATCCACATTTTAAGTACGTATTTTAATCGAAGTGCAGCATTTATAATATTTGTGAGCTTGACTAGCCCTTCTCTTGGGAGTTGTTTCAAAATGTCATCTGTTATTAACTCGAAACCCGGAGCTTTTTTCGGTTGAATACTCTTTTGTATCATTCAATATCCGGCGTGGCACTAGCCAGGGAAGTAGTTGTTTCAATAAGTTATTTGTTTATAGTCTTAGTAAGACTTAATTTTTTGCTTGCAGATTAACGAACAGGTTGAATATTCATATAGTTGTTTCTAATTTGTTTATTAGTCTTAATTTCATTCTTGACCTCTTTGAGAGTCACAGGCGTGATTGTTTCATTTTCCCGTACAGCGTTGTCTTCAGGTGTTTGCTCTTCTTGTACGTTGTGTGATTGAAAGAATTCTTCTAGATGTTCGGCAAAACGTGCTTTTTGCTCGCTACTTCTCGCCCAACTTCCGTTGATTGAAGGTATCTGCATGATTGGTCTTTTTAGTCTTTTAGTTGACTTCCAGAGTGAGTAATCAGTGCTAATGTCATTGGTAAGTTCTTTCAAGTAGGTGCTAGTTGATGCATCTTTTAATGATATGTGAGGTTGTTTAGTATAGTCTTGTGTCTTGGTGCTCTAGTTTGAAACCATTTCCTGCTTGCGTTTCTTTTCACAGCTATCAAATTCATAATTTCTTTTGGGTAGTTCTGGCCTTGCAGTCTCTTTTTAATTTCTAGGGTATTTTCCGACGCAGCTTGTTTTATGCCATTGATGGATTTCTCCAGTTCCGAGTCCACTTGCTTTACTTTCTTAAGTCTTGCACTTAGGTTTATTTTTTCCACCAGGGATTGCTTGAAACTCTCCTTGTCGGTGCACCTGTTTACTAGCATAGGATTATTTTGTTTTTGAATAATTAACGTTATCGCTGAGTGATCAGAAAACAGGTCTTCACATTCGTCTATACGGAGGTAACTTGCTGCTATATTCTTGACAGCAAAAAAGTCGATTAAATCTGGTACTTTGTTGGGGTCTGTTGGCCAATACGTTGGCTTTCCTGTGGATATTGCACATCCATATTCCCTCATTGCACTTAGGAGTTGTCTACCTTTCGTAGTGGTTAGTCGAGATCCCCAATGGGTATGTTTGGCATTGAAATCTCCTCCCATTATAAATCTTTTACCTAAGCGGTTAAATATTTCAGGATATTCACCTTTTTTTATCGAGTGCCTGGGTGAACAATATATTCCTGCTACAATTAGTGAATACCTTTTCGTTTTTATATTGTCTGCTGTAATTTGCATTTTGTTAGTTGCATATTTTGGTTCTTCGTAGTTTTGTATGTTTTCTTTTATTATTACCGCATCAATATCCGGGTGAATAGTATGATAAGTTTTGTATCCTCTAAAATTAACCAATGTTTGCCTAGTGAAGTGGATCTCAGAAATGAGGCGCACATCAATATTTGCTGTTTCTAGGACTACCTACAACTCATGCTGTCGATTGCAAAGCCCATTAAAATTCCATGCCAGTATTTTTAGGAAATTAGCCATTGCGCTTGGGTTTTGGGTATAGCTTCTTTTGTGCTATTTCTAGTCTTTTAAGTCGTTTATCTAATGCTGAGATGAGGGTTCCTTGTGTGTCAAGTTTGTCTAGGATGAGACTCAATGAATGTTCTATGGTGTTTTTTTGCTGCTCATCCTTTTGTTTATTATTGACGCTACCTGCGACTGCATGTGCGTACAATTCAATTTCATATTGTTCCGTCCTTCCATTTGTTTGTTTTTATTTGATTGCATATCTTCGTCCGCTTCCGGTATTCTTAGCGGTTTACTACATCTGATTCAGTTAAAATAGTCAACTTAGTGAGCCGCCTCGATAGAGTTACATAAGACTCAGTTACAAGCAGGTGATCCATCATTTTCATCAGCTCAACCAGTTATTGGGAATATAATTTATTTTAAATTATCTTCTACATGAAAGCGAAGCGCAAAAAAACGCATTCCAAATTCATTATTACTTCAAAACTTAAATGGATCTAGTACATTAAGCAAAGAGCAAAAAAAAGATCCTCGTTTTCAATTCTAAATGCAAATCACTCGGTAAATTCCAGCATTTTTTTCCCGAAAACGCGATTTAAATGTATATACATTTGAAAAATTATTTCCAAAGACCTTTCCACTAAACACTCCAGTAGACGTTGGTCTATAACATAGAACGTCTTTTCTTTGTAATAAATGCAAATTACTGTAAATTCTTTTAATAGTGCATTTACTCCTAATCCCCAGAACAGTTGCTCCATCTTGTTTCTTTCTAATGTTACCATTATAAATTCTTATCTGGTTTACTGCACATGATTCAGTTAAAAAAAAATGAAAAAGAGTCGGCACATTAAGCCGTAAGCTTCACCAAATCTGTTTAGGTTTGTTTCAGTTAAAAAAAGTTGACTCAGTTAGTGTTTGAAAATGTCTATTACTATTCTATATGAAACCAAAGAGCAAAAGAAAAGTCCTCGCATTCCAAATTCTTTATTATTTCAAAACTTCAAAAAATCTAGTACTTTAAGCAAAAAGCAAAACAATGGTTTTTGCTTTCCAAATTCATTATTACTTCAAAATATCAAGTGCAATAAGCAACGAGTTAAAAAAGGTTCTCGTCCTCTAATTACACCATTATACATCTTTATCTACTTCACTACAACTGATCTAGTTGAAAGAGTTGAAAAAGAGTCGACTCATTGATCAGTAAGCTTCACTGAATCTATTTAGATCTATTTCAGTTGAGAGAGAGAGAAAGAGAGAGAGAGAGAGAGAGAGAGAGAGAGAGAGAGATTACCCAAAAGATTTATGTGCAAATGTCTTCTACTCTTCTACTTGAAAATGAAGAGCAAAAAAAAGTCCTCGCCGTCCAAATTCATTATTACTTTAAATACTTTAAAACTTCTAATAGGGGTCCTGATAGAATCCGAAGAAACGAAGAGAACTTTGAATATCGAATATTACAAAATTCGAAGTTGCTAATATTGCGACTTTTAATTTATTAAGTAAATTAGTTTACAAATTAAAGAGTAAATCCCAGCGATGTAATAATTATAGTCTGATCATTTAAAGGCAATAAACTACGTGAAGATTGAAAGGCTAAAGTTTCCTAATCTTAAAACATAAACTTTTCAAGTTATTTTTCAAAATAATTGGTTATAGAAATTTAGTTTATGGATGGTGTATACACCTGTTAGTAAATATTGCGAAAGATATCGATTTTTGAAGGAAGAACTTGATTGTAGTATATTTTATAATTTTTATTTTTATGTGACAATAGCGGCTTTCACACGTACACCCTTTCGCGCGTTCTTGGAACGTCACGTCCTAGCGCGCGTTTCTAACACAGGGCCGGAACGTGGCTTCTCAATCGTGTTCAGCAAACACAAATTTATCCTCCGGTTTCGCTCAAAGCATGTGGTCAGAAGTTAATGCTGGAACTAATTCCGTGCGCCAAGACCGGGGCGAAAAGTACACGTTTTTAGAATGTGCGATGTTCTTGCATTCACGCGCACGTTCCATCGCGCGGAATTGCAACGGGACAGTCCAAGCGTACGGGATTGTGCGTACGTGTGAACGCCGCTAATGGGTCACATTATCTATTAAAACAGTTGTCTTGAAAGCGTTTGAAATTAGTTTTATTATTCTCGGAATATGTTCCAATAACGTACATATCTTCCATGTCATAAAATTGTATCCATAATTTAAAATTGGCAATAAAGCCAATTTTATCATCAAGAAAATCCCAGTATTCATAAACGTACATGGAATGAAAACATTTGTTACACATTGTTATTAATTCGTGAATGTAATGATCGGCCGCTCGCTCGTAACGTTTTATGTTAACGACACTCACATTCTGCGGTAACACTAAAAACAGTCCGACAAAATCTGAAAACATCGCATAATCGCGTGCATCCCGAAAATCAAATTTATCGTTATTATGATGGTGATATTACCCATATATACCAGCATTTATATATCACTCAATCCGTCTTCGACAGTGCTGGGTTCAATACCTCGCCTTAGCGACACGAAACGGATGATATCTGCGGCCGTTTTGGCAGGGAAATGATTGCGTTCCTACCAAAGTGAGTGAGAGAGAATTATTTGACGAAATAATAAATGTAGTTTTAGGTCATTTCTCCGCCAGACGTTTTGCGGCGGATGTTTTATGGGTTTTCTCTCGTTTTGTTCCAGTTCTAAACGATTTGGGTTTAAATGAATGTTAGCTGTACATACCTACTCTAATAAAAACAAATAACGTTGGATTATTTTATAAAGCAAAGAATAAAGAAAAAAATGTTAACTGTGATAATATTAATAAACAAAAAAAAATGGTTACGTTCGATAGAATGGTTATGTTTTTCAGGGTTTTAATACGAATAAAATATTTGATTAGGCTACTCACAATTTGTCTTTTTATTATCCCTAACCTGCACGCACACCATTACAGGTTACTAAAGTTAAGGTAAGTAAGTAGAAATATACCATCCTGTGTTTATGTTGGCTAATGGTTATTATACTAAGGCCAGGCGATAGCCAAATGTGAAAAAAAAACTATCCTGTGAGCCACAAAATTTTGTTTCAGAGTTGGCTGTGAGATAAATGAGGTATGTCGCCAGTGGCGGTTTAAAGGGGGGGGGGGGGTAATCGGGTAATTAGCCCCCCCCCCCCCCCTAAGAATTTTTCGCGTAACAATTTTTATTGTTAAAAATTACCGATATTCCATATTCCAAACAAATAATATAACCGGTAAATTTTTCCAACGCTTTAAAACGTTGGAAAGGGATAGGGAGATTTCATGGAACAGGTGTATGCAGTGGTGGCTCGTGGAAATTTGGATGGTAGAGCCTCTTAACATATAATATAATAATGCACAGTGGGTCAAAAAGAAAACGGTACGAATAGTTTTGTACTGTTATATCTTCGTGAACTATTAGTATTTTAAAATAATTAATGCAACAGTGAAAAGCCCAATTTTTACAGATAAGATGAAGCACTTTTGCTCTAAAAAAATAATACTTAAACTTGTGCCCGAAGCAGTGGCGGCTTTAGGAAAATTTTTGACTTAGCGCACACAATATATCTCACCGTCTCATTTTTTAGGAAAGAAAAATCGATCAGCAGAAGCACGAAAAATAGCCCGCACGGGGCTGTTTCTCTGTACGGCAGAGTTTAATTTGAAAATCGCATCCGCGAAAGCCACTATAGTGGCGCAAAGTGTAATACTTTAAGAATTTAAAACTTATTTTTGGTTAAAAAACGAAAAATGATTTTTTATCTTATATGTATCTCTTTAATGACTACTGAAAGGATAACAATGAAAAATTAGAAGATTTAAAACGTTGAGTTGTGGTAAATTATTTTTAAGTTATTTTATTTAGTTTATTTTTGGGTAATGGTTTGTTAGTTGACATAAGTTACTCTATATTTTGACGTGTCTCGCATTGTAAATACAATGCAAAAGACCAATTTTTATCTTATCTTAAAGAATTTGCAAAATCTTTCCTTTCGTTTAAGAATTATCCTCAAAAAACTACAAATTTTTAAAAATCTATTCGGCGAGTACAACACTTTGCTGAAAGAATTTGCCAAATTTGGTCATCCGTTCACAAGTTATCTTAAATAAATGATTTTTTTGGTCCTGTGCATTTATTCGATGAGTAGAAATACTTTTCAGGAGGAATTTTTAAAATCGACCATTTTGTTCAAGAGCTATCTTCTCAAAACCACAGAACTATTGAGCAATGATTTTTTTTTATATATACACATACTTTTCTGAAAGATTTTTCAATATATGTTTATCCGTTCAAGAGTTGTCCTTAAAGACCAGAAAACAATTATATGAAAAATTTAATTTTTTGGTCTTAACTGCATCTATTCGACTTTGCTGGAAGAATTTCCCAAATTCGATCATCCGTTCAAGAGTTATCCTCAAAAACCAGAAATCAATTGAAGGAAACATTTAATTTTTTGGTCTTATCTGCATCCATTCGACGAGTACAACACTTTGCTGGAAGAATTTGCCAAATTTGGTCATACGTTGAAGAGTTATCCTATGAAACCCGAAAAACAATTGAAAAAATTTAATTTTTTGGTTCTTTTTTTAATTTTATTCAAATTTAGATATAGTACATGACAAATTATAACAAAGTACATCACAACAAAATCAAATTCTACAGCTAATTGAATACGTCACAGAAAACAAGAACAAAATCATTTGCAATTGATATAATCCTCTACTGAGTAATATTCTTTTTCCATCAGTCGAGACATTTTTTCTACATCTTCCGGATGAATATAAGACTTTGCCGAAAGAATTTTACAAATCTCGTCCTCGGTTCAAAAGTTAAAATGTAGAAAATTAAAAAAATGCAATTTTTGAATTTTGGGTTAATGTCAAGAGAAAATTTCGTAACCCGTAATAAAATTACATAAAATTTGCCATATTTTGAATCACAATTGAGCAATGCGTGTGGCAGTAGTGCGATTTAAAAAAATCAAAATCTTGGAAATTTAAAAACTGCAATTTTGCATTTCGTGTTAATTTTACGAGAAAATATTGTAAATCGTTTTAAAATAACAGTAAATTCGCCATATTTTGACGTTCAAATAATTAAAATCGGACTACGCATTCCGCAGGTGTAAAATTCCAAAAATTAAAATCGCGTTTTTTTAAATTCTGGAAATTTAAAAAATTGCAATTTTTTACATTTTGCGTTAATTTCGCGAGAAAATATATGAATCCATTTTAAAATAACACTAAATTCGACATATTTTGAAATTTAAATAATTATAATCGGACAACGCGTTCGGCAGGTGTGCAATTTCAAAAATCGAAATTTCGATTTTAAAACGTGAGTTTTTTGCATTTTGTGTTAATTTCACGAAAATGTTTTGTAATCCGTTTTAACATTACACTAAATTTGCCACATTTTGACGTGTTTAAATCATCAAAATCGGACGACGCATTCGGCAGGTGTGCAATTTCAAATATCAAAATCGCGACAAAAATTACAAATTTAACGATGGCTACTTTTAACTGTTAAAAATAATAATTTTGAGCTACAAAAAATGACAATTTTCAACCTCCAAAAACTACAATCTTGAAATACCAAAATTGATCATTTTTAATAACCAAAAACTTATATTTTCAACTGCTAAACATGGAAATTTTCAACTGCCAAAAACCACAATTCCCAACTGTCAAAAATGACAAATTTTCAACTGCAATCAATTACCGTTTAAACTGTCAAAAACTGTAATTTTTATCTGCTTACAATGACCATCTGCTTACTGGCATAAATGACAATTTTTTGGCTATTTTCAACTGCCAAAAATAGTTTGAACTATCAAAAATGACAATTTTCAACCCCCAAAAACTACAATCTTGAAATGCCAAAATTGATCATTTTCAACAACCAAAAACTTGTATTGTCAACTGCTAAAAATGGCAATTTTCAACTGCCAAAAATCACAATTTCCAACTGTCAAAAATGACACTTTTCTGAAAGAATTTTTAATATCTGCCATTTTGTTCAAGAGTTATGCTTTTAAAACCGCAAAAAAATGAACGACGAATTTAATGTTTTATCTTATCTGCATCATTTCAGTGAGCACAATACTTTGCCGGAAGAATTTATCCGTTACACGAGTTATCCTCAAAAAAGAACGACGGGTAACACTTTGCTGGATGAATTTTTAAAATGTGGGCATCCTTTAAAACAATTGAACGACGAATTTAGTTTTGTTTTTATCTGCATCTATTCGATGAGTGAACAACACATTGCACCAAGAATTTTCAAAATCTGGTGAGGCTTTCAAGATTTTTTTTTTGCATATAACATTTTTTTTGTGAGACTTCCAGGAACGAAGATATGCTAAATAACTTTAGTCGTAAATAGTGCTTAGATCGACTGGAAACGCCTTAAAAACGAGTAAATAAAAAATAGTTTTTAGCCACTGGGTGTATGAGAACGGAAGCGCCAGTTTATTTATCTTTTTTTTATTACCCCCCTAGACTAGTTGGTTGGAAACGCCCTTGTATGTCGCATATTATTACGTCATGAGACTATTGAATAAGATTTAAAAAAATGAATTAATCTCAGACATGACTGCTATGTTTCTCTCTTTCTCAGGCATGGCCAACTTAGAAACAAAATTATGTGGCTCACACCTTATAATCAGAATTATGTTTAAGTTTTTGTATGAAAATTTTATACGGATAAAGGTAACTCTAGTAAATAAATAAATAAAAGTGTTCAAACCAAATTGTCCCACTCAAATTAACGGCCTCTGGAGGTTTTCGTCCATACTGGATCCGATATTCGTAGATTGAGTTTGTGCTACGATACCATCTCTCCCCACATCGGGATTAACCGTGGTAATCTGTTTTATTACTTTTTGTGCCCCCGGAAAGTTTTTAATTTGATACTTGACTTGGTAACGATCGATGGCCGGCAGCGGCTCCGACGGTTCTACCTCTCGAACATAAACTTTAAAAGAACGACACCAGCAGCTGTTAACACGTACACCTCGACACATGTGAGTTTACCAGCGCACACACACTGCCACACAAAGAGGTAAGTGAAGCAGCTCTCGTTCTCGGGGGTCCCATTAAATAAAATAAGAGAATATAGAGGAAATACTAAAACCCAGTCCTAATTTTTATTACGAGATGGAGCAACAAAAGTGGACGGATATCCCGGCGCCTCCGCCGTTTCCGCAACAGTTGCGCTCAATTTCGGTTTTATGTTGCAGTTTGTATTCAATGTTATAATTTAAGTTAAATTATTGTTTTATTTTACATCTTTCAGAAAGACACTCTTACATGACCTCAACAGGCAATTGACCGGAGGTCTTTCAGCCTCACATATTTTTATTGTTTCTTCTTGCATCTTCTTCTCTTACATTCTTTAACATAATAAATATTACAAATCAAATGTACTAATAAAAATTATAGAATATATATATAATTTCTTTATTGTCTAAGAGAACGGAAAAGAACATGAATAGATATACTCAATAATACATAAAAATACCTAATATTAACTAGGTAGACAGAAGAGATATTTTATTTTAATAAATAAAAAAAAAATTTATGTATTTGAGTACAATACGCAACATAAATTATAAATAACTAACTTCTAGTTTAAAACTATAGACAGCTATTGTTGGCAATCTCTTTAAAGATCACGTTAGTATTTCAACTGATATGACAGGTTGTCACGATGTGAGTGGTGGGATATTAATTAATTAAACCATAGAGAGTAATTGGGGACTCTCCACTAAGATGGCTGTTAATTTAATCATTAACATTCCACTGGCTTTGTCTCACCGCTCAGATTAAGATGTACAGTTTTGCAGTCAGCCGTTACATAATATTAATATCTGAGTTTATAAATAATCAGGAGAACATCTTTATAATTCAAATTCCAATTTTACTGCCTGATAAAATGGTCTCACATTTCCAGTTATAAATGTGGTAAAAAAGTTATTAATTCGTAGAAAAAAAAATTTACCTTAAGAAACGACAGTCTGGCGAAACACTTATAGCGCGAATTGTACACCGAGGAGAAGTTTGCCACGGTTTACCAGCGCATCCACCATCGCCCGAAATAATACCAATCTCAATAAAATGTTAATTAATCTTCTTTTTGGCCCTAACTACAGAAGATTTTACTGTAAAAATTAATTAGGTAATTTTCCGTTTATCTCTAATTTTGTATAACAATTTATTTCTTGAAATGAGTATCTGAACATACAGTGCTCTAAATAAAAAATTCCCCGATCATCTGCGGCCAAAATCCTCCGAAACGCCAACCTTATTTTTTGAACGCGCATCTTTTCTGATAGTTTTGTATTTTCCATACCCCTTTGCGTAATGACGTCATCGCCATTTTTTTTTTAATGGAAATCATTTTTTTTTATTTCACTGAATTTGTAGTCCTTTTTATTCTCTTTACGACTGTGTAAAAATATTATTTTGTTTTTTTTGTTTTCTTATTTAAGAAATTAAATTAATTTAATTATTAATTATTATTTAAGAAATTAAATTAATTTAATTAATTATTATTTAAGAAATTAACTTATTTTAATTAATTATTATTTAAGAAATGAGACAAATTCTACCAGAAATATTTTAAAATGTAAGCGATGGGTTTAATCATCGATTGGCTTTTTGCCAAGAGAGGAACGGTGCACATTTTGAACATTTGATACAATAAATTAGTTAAAAAAAATTTTTTTTTTCAATTTCTGAAATAAAAAACAAACAAAAAACAAAATATTTTCACACAGTCGTAAAGAGAATAAAAAGTACTACAAATTTAGTGAAATAAAAAAAATGGTTTTCATTTAAAAAAATGGCGATGACGTCATTACGCAAAGGGGTGGGGGAATGGAAAATTGACAACTATCAGAAAAGATGCGCGTTCAAAAAATAAGGTTGACGTTTCGGAGCATTTTGGCCGCAGATGATCGGGGAATTTTTTATTTGGAGCGTTCGCACTGTATAGTCAAATTCGAAAAATTAAAAGTTACCGTTTGACCTCATTTACAAATGATTTTAATAGCCATAAATGCTCTTCATAGTGTTATTAACTATATTAAAGTATTATTAGAGGACCGTGTTCCTTCTATTTGATTATTTTTTTTCCTGCAACGCTTAAAATTAAAAAAAAACAATAGTGTTTGACCTCATTTACAAATGATTTAGATAGCCGCAAATATTCGTAATAGTTCTATTATTAAATAATAGTTCTGTTATTAAATATTAAACAACAATTGACAAGGATCATTTTTTTTCCATTTTGTTTAAATAATGTTTTTCTGAAATGCATAACATTCAAAGACATGGTCAAAGTAAAAAAAATAAATAGGTAATGTTTGGCCTGATTTAGAAACGATTTTAATGGCCACAAATGTTCTTCATAGTCCTATTATTAATATTAGAGAACCGTTATATGACCGTTTTTCTCAATTTTGTTTAAAAAATTTGCTGAAGTGCATAGTATTCGAAAACGTGGAAAATTAAAAAAAAAAACAAAAGTAAGTGTTTGGCCACATTTAGGTATAATTTTGTTAAATTTTCTTCATAGTTCTATTAATAACATTAAACAACCATTATATGACCAGTTTTCTTCAATTTTGTTTACATTTTTTCCCACCGAAATGCATAATATTCGAAAACGTGGAGTAAATGTTTAGCTATAATTTATAAATGATTTTGACGGCTACAAATGTTCTTCATATTCTTCTTGACAATATTAAACAACCATTACATGACAGTTTCTCTTCCATTTTGTTTAAATATTTTTTTCCTGAAATGCATAATTTTCGAAAATGTGTGGTTCATTAATAAAATCAAGAGTGTTTGGCTTAATTTAAGAACAATTTTGATGGCTACAAATGTTTTTCATAATCCAATTAATGAACCCCCTATTTTTTATTGCGGGGTCGTATTCTTTTTGTACGAAATGTTTCTTTTGAAAATGCTTTTTAAGTTTTTTCACGAAAAAAAACATAAAAAAAAACGTTTCCTACAAAAAGTTTGTATTTTTTTCTCGTAGAAAACGATTCCGCAATAAAAAAGATTTTTGGGGGTTCCATTTGAAAATTAAAGTTGATCTTGGTTTGATCTTGAAAATTGACCCCCAAGGTCATTTTCAAGGTCACCAGTATACACCAGTATATCCCCCTCTGAACCCTACAACTTTTATCTGAAACATTTTTTGTCATGTTGCTCAGGTTTAGAGATATTTGGGGTGGTAATTTAAAATGGGACTCCCTGTATGTATTCTAACATTTGTATACGCTTTAATAATGTATTTAATCCTAAAAATGTTATATACGACTTATACTTTGTTAATTACTCGTGTAAGTATATTTTTATTACCAAGTCATGAAAAACCAAAATTTACTTAATTTGAGTTTTCGCGCGAACAAGTGAAGATATTAACACGCGGTTAAGGGGATAATGAAGGTCATTAATATGGCTACTTATGCTATTTGGCCCCTTTTTGTAAGCGCACAAGAAAGCTGTCAAAAAAATAATTATTCTTGAAAAACTAATTTCTTTCACGTTTTCTGCTGTTTACACCAATTTTTTGGAGTTCCATGACCATTGAAAAAATGCCGTTTTCTAGTTTTGGGTGTAATAAAATTAAATCAATTAAATCCGATCACACAACTGACCGGAAAAAAATCCACACAATTTTACAGTGGAATAATTAAAAAAAACGCGATTTTTACCACATTTTTGGTACAAAGTCGAATATGACAGTTAATAAGCATGCAAATCTCATTTTTTTAATATTCAAAACCAGGTTTCTATACTTGCAACTCAAAGCGCGCGGGGGCCGCCACACCCATCTAATCCCGCTGCCCCCGTTAGAAAAAAAATAAAAGCAAGTGTTTGGCTTAATTTAGAAATTATTTTAATGCCCAAAAATGTTCTTCGTAGTCCTATTGACAATATAAAATAACCAATATACGACCGTTTTTCTTCCATTTTGTGTAAATAAATGGTTCCTGAAATAAAGAGGGTCCTGCATCTCACCTGCCGTCTTCTTTATCTCAGTTACTAATAAAGTTAGAATTTTTATATTTTGTAGAATATATTTGTATCCTATGATGCATTTCAGGAAAATATTTTTGATTATACAGGGTGTCCCAAAAAAGCGTGACGTCATGATGTTATATTTTTTTAAATTACATGCTTTGTATTTTATTACTTGTTTGGGTACCTTTTATGGTTGCCTACATACTCCTATAATTTTATTGGAATCGATTCAGGGATATCAGCAAAAAAAATTAAAACTAAAAAAATCAGTTTTGCACTATTGTTTTAAAAAATGAATAAAAATGAAAATAGTGCCGTGTTAATAAAATCATACAAGGTACTTATTAAATACGGTCTGATAGTCCCGTTAACTAAGATTGATTGATATTAATTGTACAGGGTGTCCAAAATTTAGTGTTAAACATTTCAAACTTTAAAGCACTTTATTTTTTTATTTTAAATTGGAGCCCCTGTATATTTTTATGTCATTCCATGCAGAATTAAAAAAACAAACCCTGTTCCAATTCCTAACGCAGTAAAAGTTATTTGCAGAAAACTCGTTTTATCAACCATTTCAATAGCCATTTTAGTAAATAAAAATCGAAGGTGGCTTTGAAAAACAATTGATTCTCCTATATTATGAAATGCATAATATAGGAGAACGTGAAAATTAAAAAAAATCAAAAGTAAGTGTTTGGTTTAATTTAGAAATGATTTTGATGACAACAAATGATCTTCATAGTCCTATTGACAATATTAAATAACCATTTTGTTTAAATATTTTTTTTCAGAAATGCATAATATTCGAAAACGTGAAAAATTCAAATAAAAAATCAAAAGTAAGTGTTTGGCTTCATTTACGAATGATTTTGATGGCGAGAAATGTTCTTCATAGTACTATTGACAATATCAGACAACTATTACATGCCAGTTTTTCTTCCATTTTGTTTAAATCATTTTTTCTGAAATGCATAATATTTGAAAACGTGGAAAATTAAAAAAATCTAAAATGTTTGACGTAATTTAGGAATGATTTTGACAGCGAGAAATGTTTATCATAGTACTGTTGACAACATTAAACAACCATTATATGACCGACTTCTTTTTATTTAAATATTTTTTTTCCTGAAATGCATAATATTCGAAAACATGGAAAATTAAAAAAAAAATCAAAAGTAAGTGTTTGGTTTAATTTCGAAATCATTTTGATGGCTACAAATGATCATCATAGTCCTATTAATAAATTTAAATAACCATGATGTGACCGTTTTGGGTTCATTTTGTTTAAATATTTTTTCCTGAACTGCACAAAATGTGGAGAATTTTAAAAATCAAAAGTAAGTGTTTGGTTTAATTTAGAAATTATTTTGATGGCCACAATGTTCTTCATAGTCTTATTAATCTGTATTCCAAAAGAAAGAGCCCTGGATTGCAATATCTCGAGAACGGGTATAGGTAGCAAGTTGAAATTTTTATGAAAAATCACAAAAAATTTAAAAACATGACTTATTAAAATTTCAACCCTCTCGAACCACCCCTTTAAAAAAAGGGCCGTCACCCCAAAATCGATAATTTTTTTTTCCGAAAGGCGAAAACGTCCTCTAGGGGTCCGTGAAAACCGCGATTTTCTAACTCACCCCTAGACTCCGGGGTGAATTTTTGAAAATCGATTTTTTGCGATGCAGAGGTTCGCGCCAAACCTATCTCCTCCCAAGATTTTTGAGTTGGAGGATTTAAATATGGCTCAAAAAATCCCAAATACTTTGGTACACAAAAGTTACTTCTGTATTTCAAGTGCTCTTCTCCGTTCGCGAACTGCAACCCTTTTTTTGCAGGGGTCGCTTTTTTCGTGCTTCGGCGAACGGGTGCGCGTCCCCTTTACAGTCTCGACTTTAATTTTTATAGAGTTTTGTAGAACGAGTTGTTGCTCTCTATCTTTTATGTCTTTTACCCCTTTTTAATATCTCCAACTCTTGAGGAGTTATTCAAAGAAAACCACCCCCGATTTCAATAAAAAAATTCGAGAGCGGCCATTTTTAATCACACGCAAGAAATTTGTGCCATTCAGAATTGCATTTTACGTCGAAAAGGTAAGGGCTATATTTCTTGTGGGGCGCTCCGTTTACGATCTATGGCCGATTTTTGATTGATTTTCGGGACTTTTTCGAAGAATTTTGACTGAAGTTCAACGAGCGGTTTTGGGGCAGAGGTAATGCGGCCGCTTAGGAATAATTGTAGATAATAAAGTTTAAATAGTGCTTAGGAATAGGAAGGTCCGCGGTTCAAATTTCCATCGTTTAAGGTTTTTTTTCTTCTTTTTTATATGTTTTATAAACCCGTGTGTATTTAAAAACGTTTGACGTATTTTGCCGGTAAATATTTTTGATCGTTCTTGAATATTTTTTTTTTCTTTTTAAATCACGAATCTAACGACGGACTGACCTGACTCGAAAAATGAGCGATACGTGCGTTACTCTCGAGAGTCTTGCTGCCTTTAATTTTGACATTGAAGAGCCTCTCAAAGCTCCATTATATTTACAAAGGATTGCTCTATAATATTTGCATTCGAACAAATTTGATCTGTTATAACATTTGATTTTTTTAAATTTGACCAAAATAATAACACCAATTTCAACGACATATTTTTTGCATTTAAAGAGGAAGAGTTGAAATGATTAAGGTCAGTAGATGGTACAACTTGCTTTCATCAATAATGTTTTCAAATTTTTTCGAACAATCGAAATCAAAATTTTCGATCGTCAAATTTTGAAACCTTGAAAACGGGACTGTAAAGTTTATACATTTCTCAAACGCTCACCAAATAATTGTTGCTCAATTTTAACAGCCTGCGCACAGACGATTGCTTAATTTTAATGGACCACGCACGGATGACGGCGCAGCGCAGCGGAGCCGTCGTTCGTCACCAGTTACTTTTCTTAATTAATTATTTCACCATTTTTTCACCATAAACTTAAGCCTCGCACACTAGTTAACAATTCTAAATAACAATTAGGGAACCATGTGTCTTCCATTTTGCAATTATTTTTCTATTATTTTTGGCGGACAAGAAAAATGTGCAACTGAAGAATTGGCACACAGTGGTTTTATTAGTAATTATTTAAACAATTTAGGAAAAGAATTTTATTCTTTTAGACTGAAAGGTAGAATCAATTTTGACTTATTATAGAAGGTTTTGGTAATGTGGCAATTATTTTTCTATTGTGTTTGGGCGACATGAAAAATGCGCAATTTTAGAACTGGCACACAGTGGGTTTATGAGTGATTATATAGGCAATTTAGGCAAACGATAACAGTTGATTGTTTATAGATTCAAAAAGTAAAGTCAATTTTAAGTTATTATGGAAAGCTTTGGTAATATGGCAATTGCTTTTCTATTATTTTTGGATGACATAAAAAATGTGCAACTTCAGAACTGGCACACAGTTGGTTTATGAGTAATTTAGGCAAAGGATGTCTACTGATTTTTATACAGGGTGCCCGGATTTCGTAGGAACAACATGGGCAACTTCTACATTTGAAGAGATAGAAAGATGGTCAAATCAGCAAAAAGGTGCAAGTTCGAGAGCTCATTAAGAATCTGCCCCCGAATCCCACTTGTCATGGCCCACTTGTTCCAAATTAAATAAAAACAAAATCTCCTCATTTCTTTCATTTGCCGTAACTTCTCTGCTACCCAAGATATCGAGATGCGGCTTGAACCAATTTCCATGACAATTTAAACACTTGATTTGGCACTTCATAAAACTAATGTTATCTGTGCAAACATATAGTAATCTAACAGAAGTTGCCCATGTCCCTACGAAATCCAGGGTACCCGGATAGATTGAAAAAGTAGAATTTTTTTTTTTTAATTTCGTCTTTATGTCATTTATTTAATGCAACTGGTTACTAATTTATCATCCTCTTTTACTGATCTTTAATTTTAGAAATTACACATACGTTCATGGCAAGTTAAAACAACTTACCGAGTGAAAAAGAACAAATCTAAAACATTGATTCCACCCGCTAATAATTATCTCCACCTGCGATCGAAATGAAACTTTTCACAATTTAAGCTCTCAACATCGATCAAACACGAAAGTTGTGTACGTGTGTGTGTGTGTGTGTGTGTGGCTGTGTATGTGTGTGGTGTGTGTGCGAAGCGGTAGTGGCAACAAAACGATTACGACTTATCTGTTCGGAAATAAAGCACATTAAACACTCTGTAGAAGAAGAATGCCGTTTCTTGTCGGATTAATTGAATTTGCTATCGTTTCGTAACAAGTTTACATCAATTTGTAACATGTAATAAATCCGCCAAACTGAAAGTAAACAACACCGACGCCGCCGCCCCATTTATACTTCGGCAATATAGTTAATTCAAATGAACTTGTCTGCTCTCGTTAGTTATGCGGGAGTTAATTAAAACAAATTCTAATTAATTAATAATCTCAGTCAACCGTTGTAGTTCGTACATAATGAGGGTGGCCTTTTGATGTCAGTGTGTAATTGGTGGATTAATTGACGCTCCGATAATATAATTGAAATTGAATCAATCAAGTTTTATGAAAAAATAATGTTGCGTAATATACAGTATTGAAAAATAGTTTGAAAATCAGTTAATATATTTCATACAACAAAAAATTAGGCGAAATTAATATTTTTCTTGGCGCAAGTAAGAAACAAGTTTACAAGGTCAGTATCGGCCTAGGGCGTAAGGTTTTCCTTTACGCCCGAAAATGAGTTTTATTTATTTTTTTATTTATTGCCCAATGGGATTAACCCAATTACAAAACAAAAATATATAAAGTAGTTATAAGTCTCAGCGCAACGATATAATACTTGTGCACCCTGCATAATATTGGTACGTGCAGTTGGCAAACCTTGTTTTTACTTTCTCCGTTACGAAGTATGAGAAAGTATTGTGATCGTAATTTTTTTTCCAAAAATTTTTTTTACGGAAATATCCGTTTTGGGGTCCCTAGATGCCATTTCAACAATTTCTGGAAAAAAATTTTTTGTGTCTGTGTGTGTGTGTCTGTCTGCCTGTGTGTGTGTGTGTGTGTGTCTGTCTGTGTGCGCTGTATCTCAAAAACAAATAAAGCAATTGATATGAAACTTTTAACATACGTCTTATTTGATAATCCGAAGAACTGAAAAGCTTTTGGTAAAATTTCGTACACCGGAAGTGGATGTTTACCTTAACCGTTTTTTGTTTTTCTCCGATAATTTTTTAAATATGAAAAGTACTATAAAAGCACTCAAACAAATCTTGAAGAAAGCAAAGAAATGAACATTTTTTGCTTGAAAATATTTTTCGTGAAATGTATGGTTTTTGAAAAATAATAGCAATTAATTTTTTTTATAATTTTTGGTTTAAAATTACGAAACGATAATACTTACAGCAAATGTATTTTAATAATAATTGTAGAGAATGCCAAAATGAACAACTCATATAGAATAAGTATTTTTCGAAATCTCTTTGGTTTTTAAGTAAATTGACTATTAGAATTTAAAGTATAATTTGTCATTTTCATCTTTCATAATTTTGACGTTTTAAACGTCAGTCTCATCTGATTTTACTAAACGCTCTATGCACATTTAAAATGTGATTTCAATTGAAAATAAACCATGAAAGTGTAAACATAAAGTACTATACCATCAAATCGGAAAAAGTAACACTGTTTTTTTATTTATTTTTTGGCATTATTTTAGAGTTTCGGATCGTATCTTAATTTGAGCTTGTGTTATTTTTGGGGCAAATTATTTTTAGACCAGAATTTTTGTGCTCGTATTTTATATTTTTTGCCCGTTTCTTCGATTTTTTCCTTTAAATTCTTGATTTTTTTTCATAAATATTCTTTATGTTGGTCCCAATTTTAAAATGATCTGTCGAAATTTTCGACTTTTTTGGTCAGTATTTTGATTTTTTAGCTCGTGCTTTTTGGTCTAAATTTTCGATTTTTTTGCCACAATTGTTGAATTTTAATTTGTATTTTGGATTTTTTTGGTCAAAATTTTTGATTTTATGCGCTAAGATTTCTTTTTTTGCCAAAATTTTCGATATGTTTATTAAGATTTTCGATTTTTTAACTTTTTGGTCTACATTTTTTTATTTTTAGGCCCATGTTTTCAATCTTTTGGCCACAATTGTTAAATTTTGACCTGTATTTTCGATTTTTTGGTCCAAATTTTTGATCTTCTGTCCTAAGATTTCTTTATTTGGCTAAAATTTTTCATTTGTTTATTAAGATTTTCGATTTTTTAATCTGTATTTTTTATTTTGAGCCCCAAATTTTCGGTATTTGGTCCAAATTTTGTTATTTTCGTCCTATATTTTGAATTTTTCAATTTTCAATTTTAATTTCTGTTCGGAAACTTACTTTGAGCTACAGGGTTATTTTGAGGGTGAAAATGGCAAACAATTTTTTTCTTTGCTTGAATTTTTTCATCTGCATTTTTAGATCTCTGGCCTGTAATTTCTTTTTTTTTTAAAGTTTTGATTTTTGGCCTAAATATTCTTTATTTTGGCCTGCTTTTTTTAATTTTTTTTGTCCCAAATTTTCAGTATTTGGTCTAATTTTTTGTTTTCTTGGCCTATATTTTAGACTTTTTTATTTTCAATTTGAGTTTCTGTTCAGAAACTTACTCTGAGCTACAGGGTTATTTTGAAGGTGAAAACGGCAAACTATTTTTCCTTTACTTGAATCTTTTTAACTGCATTTTTTGGATCTCTGGCCTGTAACTTCGTTTTCTATTCCAAATTTTTGACCTAAATATTCTTTATTTTGGCGTGAAAAGTTAGGTTGCGTGTTAAAAGTTTCGATTTTTTTACCGGTATTTTCGAGTTTTTTGGTAGGTTTTTGATTTTTTGCCCTTTACTTTTTAACCTGAATTATTGTTTTTTATTTTATTTTTTTTTTGCATTATTTTCGAGTTTCTGGTCGGAAACTTATTTTGAGCCAAAGAATTATTTTAGGGGCTAGCTAAATATTTTTTCTTTTACTTGAATTTACAATATTTTGGTCTGCATTTTTTTAGTCCATATTTTAGATCTTTATCTTTGCCTGTTTTCGCCTGAATTTATTCCAAATGTTTAATTTTTTTGCCTGAATAATCTTTATTTTAGACAACATTTTCGATGTGTTTGTTGAAATTTTCGATGTTTTAGTTTGCGTTTTTTTTTTATGTTTAGGCCATAGTTTTCGATATTTGGATTTTTTTGTTTTAGTTTTATTGTTTAATTATTGATTTCTATTAGCGAATTTTTGATTGGCGAATATTTTAGATTTTTAACCTAAAGCAGCGATTTTTTAATGTTTTGCCAGTATTTTCAAGGTTTTGGTCCAATCGTCAAATCGGAGAAAGTAACATGATGGCCACATCACCATTTTTTTTAACTAGTTTACTGGCTTGTTTGTGAGTGACAAGGAACAATAATTCATTTTTTCCGTTGCTCGTTGGTTAACGGCTAACTTTAATGTACCCAAATGTATCAAAAATCGTTCATTAATGACCCATATTAATGAACGATTTTTCATTAATAAACGATTTTTCATTAATGAACGATTTCTAGGGCCGCGGTGGTCTAGTGGGTAGAGGTCCGGCCTCCGACCCCGCTGGTGCGGGTTCGAGTCCCGTCCGGGCGGTCACTTTTTTTTTTACTTTTTCAACACGAAAAATAGCCATGCGGGTCCCGGGATATATTTAGTCTTTGTCTTCATTTCACTTAAATGAATTATTAAATACTATACATCGATGGTGGCTGAATGCCCTAGCTGGCTAAGCCAATTTGCTATCATCCTCGATTCCCTAACTCGAATTCCTATCAATCATATTTCCTAAAAACAGAACGATTTCTAGTTAAGCATCAAATAGCTAATTCATGAGTGGCTAATTACTCATAATTAGTGGAAATGTAACTGATAATAGCGAGAAAATGATCTATAATTTATTTCACATGTAAATGCAAAAGTATATCAATTCTCTGCGTTAGAAACAAATTAGAGGCGAACCGCCTTCGATTTTGTTATACAATAATGTCAAAGTGTGAAACGTCAAATTTATAAAACGCGTGTATCGAGTGAATGTCTGCTACTATGGATAGTGTCGAGTTTAAATTAACACCGCCAAAAGTACTAGCCATTGAAAATAATGCAACATTAAATTTGATTCCGGAAAAGAGTACACATTTTTACGAAAAAACTTACGTAGAATTTATTTCCCGGTGCGAGGAGTAACAGGTAAGACGTCATTCGGTATCTGCGCTATTCCCATGTTTTGCCGATATTGCTGCAAAGGGCTTAATAGCAAGTTTATTTGTTTGTTTTGTTTGGATTTTCTCTAATCTAATTTCTAATGTTGATCTAAGTTACGATCAACGGAAAAATCTTGTAACCAATTCGTGTGTTAATTGGCGATTAATGATCTCAACAATTAACGTGAAAATGTCTCGATCATTAATTGCCATCATTAACACACTTGTTGGTTAAATAACTATTATTGATATTGTATTGTAAATCGTGCACATAAAGTAATGATTTCAATTAATTAAGGAGTTGTTGAAATCCGAACGTTGTTTTTGTTTGCGCGAATTTAATCGTATCATTTTGGGTCACGGGACTTAAAAGTTTCATAAGTCGTCCCACTTTTAATTGAAAGAAATTAAAGCATTCTGCAAGAGCGCATCCTTTGACGGAGACGGAAGGAAAGAATCCTCCAGCCCCGCGGAAATAAAACGATTATTCAAGATTTCCTTTGAAGTTTCGAACCGGTAACTTGTTGTGGGGGCTGGTGGAGAGAGAGCGCGCGCGTGTGTGTGTGCGCGCTCATTTTTTAACTCGTATACATCATTGTCTGCGGCACGTTGTCAATTTGTCACGGAGATTTATTTGTCTTGCTTTTTGCTACTCCTCGTGTTATTTTTTAGATAATTTATCTTTTTCCTTCCGCGAGGTGCACATCCAATTTGAAGAAAGCTTATTTGCAGTCGATCCCCTCCCCCGCTGCGAAAAGTAATTCTAAACCTATAGTGTATCAACGACCTCAGGTGCAACTCCCGGAAAATTCACCCCCGTTTCTTGATGTTCTATCAAACTTGAAACGGCGGCAATGCTGAATTAATGGGGCGCATTTTTATTATGGAGTTCGTTCGAAATTCGCGCGCGCACGTTCACCGACAACATCAATTTCTCGTAATCATAATAATCTCTCATCTCCACGTGCCCTCATCATCAAATTGCCATTCTGATGGATGTCCACATTAACTGTTACCCAACTGCATTATCAAATCGTGCGTATATTATATCCAGTCCAGAATTTAGTTTCTGGATGGATTATGAATAAATTTTGTACTAGCACAATTGCACTTTTTTACAGCCCCATATTTGTACATTTATCTTGCTGCAGCAACCTAATGGTTTGAGCTTGTCCATTCTGCGGCTATCAGTGTGCGAGTTCTGTAGTCACTGTGACAAACAATAAAGCCAGTTAGCGCACCCCAGTGTCGCCGCGACGCTCTAATTACATCCCGGGGCGCATTTTATATTATAATTGCTCTGTTATCACTCCATTTAATTTAGGCGTGTTCGGGATGTAATTACACGTGACTTCCACACGTTTCCGCGCTCCCGTTTTATTTTTATAAAATGTGCCGCCTATATATTATTTCAGGAGCGGCGGACGGGCGAGGCTGATATTTAATTTATCGATAAAGTCCCCGCGGCCGTATTTCAGCATTAATGCTTCGGTTATTGTATAAACTAGTACTATAAATAAAGCGGAATCTGAAGTTTTAAATCGCTCTCGATGCACGGTGGATGATGGATCACCACGCACGGATGAAAACGTCACTGAATTGAGGAATATGCCAGAATTATTCGGAATGGATTCATCGAGGATGTTCATAAGCTTATAAATAAGGGAGAGTTGTAGGAAAACATTTCTTTTAACAATTATAAATACTGGTACATATTTTGCTTTAACAAGCAACAAGCCCATTATCTATATTTTATATACAAAAAAACTATCAAAGTGCACTAGAAAAACATTAAAAATAAAAATGTATATAAGAAACTTTAAGAAACAATCCATTGTCGTATCGAAAAGTTAAATCCAGCAGAGATGACTTTTCTACAATTTTTCTAATAGCCGAATGTAATTTTCGTTTCTGTAAATTAAGTTTTGAGTGTTATCATTATGTTTCCAGCTCTAATATCTCAATTGATTGAGTGAGATGTCAAACACAAGGTAATTTTGAATATATTTTGAAATATTAAAGCTAATTCCAGGAGAGATGAATTTTTAACAATTTTTATAATCGCTGAATGTAATTCTCGTTTCTGTAAATTAAGTTTTGAGTGTTATCATTTTGTTTCCAGCTCTAATATCTCAATTGATTGAGTGGGATGTCAAACATAAGGTCATTCTGAATATATTTTGAAATATTAAAGCTAATTCCAGGAGAGATGAATTTTTAACAATTTTTATAATCGCTGAATGTAATTCTCGTTTCTGTAAATTAACTTTTGAGTGTTATCATTTTGTTTCCAGCTCTAATTTCTCAATTATTTGAGTGGGATGTAAAACATAAGGTCATTCTGAATATATTTTAAAATATTAAAGCTAATTCCAGCAGAGATCAATTTTTACAATTTTTATAATCGCTGAACGTAATTCTCGTTTCTGTAAATTGAGTTTTGAGTGTTATCATTTTGTTTCCAGCTCTAATATCTTAATTATTTGAGTGGGATGTCAAACATAAGGTCATTCTGAATGAATTTTGAAATATTAAAGCTAATTCCAGGAAGGATGAATTTTTTACAACTTTTATAATCGCTGAATGTAATTCTCGTTTCTGTAAATTAAGTTTTGAGTGTTTAATTTTGTTTCCAGCTCTAATATCTCAATTATTTGAGTGGGATGTTAAACCTAAGGTCATTCTGAATGGATTTTGAAATATTAAAGCTAATTCCAGGAGAGATGCATTTTTTACAATTTTTATAATCGTTGAATGTAATTCTCGTTTCTGTAAATTAAGTTTTGAGTGTTATCATTTTGTTTCCAGCTCTAATATCTGAATTGTTTGAGTGGGATGTCAAATATAAGGTCATTCTGGATGGATTTTAAAATGTTAAAGCTAATTACAGCAGAGATTAATTTTTAACAATTTTTATAATCGCTGAATGTAATTTTCGTTTTTGTAAATTAAGTTTTGAGTGTTATAATTTTGTTTCCAGCTCTAATATCTCAATTGTTTGAGAGGGATGTCATATATAAGGTTATTCTGGATGGATTTTAAAATTTCAAAGCTGATTTCAGCAGAGATAAATTTTTAACAATTTTTATAATCGCTGAATGTAATTTTCGTGTCTGTAAATTAAGTTGTGAGTGTTATCTTTTTGTTTCTAGCTCTAACATCTAAATTTTTTGAGTCTGATGTCAAATATAAGGTCATTCTGGATGAATTTTGAAATTTTAAAGCTAATTCCAGCAGAAATATTTTTTTATCAATTTTTATAATCGCAGAATGTAATTTTCTTTTCTGTAAGTTAAGTTTTGAGTGTTATCATTTTGTTTCCAGTTCTAATATTTTAATTTTTCAGTGGAATGTCAATTATAAGGTCATTCTGGATGAATTTTGAAATGTTAAAGCTGATTCCGGCGGAGATAAGTTTTTAACAATTTTTATAATCGCAGAATGTAATTTTCTTTTAAGTAATTTTATGAGTATTGTTAATTTGTTTCTAGTTGTAATATGTCAGCTTTTTAGTAGTATATCAAAAATAGGTTTATTCTGGATAAATTTTGACATTTTGAAGCGAATTCCGGAATAAATTAGTTTTTCTAAATTAGTTTTGCCGAATGCAATTTCTCTTTCTTGCATTCAAGTTTTAAGTGTTGCTATTTTGTATTCAGCACTGATGTGTTAATTTTTAAAAGAGATATTAAAATTAAGTACATTCTAGATGGAACCAAAATAATTTTAAATTAAGAAATTATGAATGTATTCACATGAATTTATCTCAAAATTTTTGGAATGTGTGTTTGCGGCTTTTGATGTAATTGTAATCCTTAATAGATTTTGAGTCAATTCGGAAAGTTTCAATTCGATGGCAATTGTTTTCATATTTTTTTGAGCCGCTAAATTAAATTCTGGACTCTTAAGAAATTATGCTATGTTTACATGAACTCATCTCAAAATACATAGAGTGGTTGCGTTTTTTATTATGGAATTATAATCCTGAACAGATTTTGAGTAAATTTGGAAAGTTTCAAATCGATGGCAATTGTTTTTATATTTTTTGAGTCACTAAAATAAATTCAAAATTTTTGAGAAATTATGGTCTTTTCACATGCATTTATTTTTAAATATATGGATGCATGTTTTCGGTTTCTCATCAAATTATAATCTTGAATAGATTTTGAGTAAATTTGGAAAGTTTCGAGTCGATGGCAAGTGTTTTTATATGTTTTTGAGCCACCAAAATGAATTACGAATTACGAATGGATGGGGTGTATACGTTTTTTCATTAAATTATTAAATTATAATCATGACTGGATTTTGAGTAAATTTAAAAAGATTCAAGTCGATTCTTATCTTGAAAGAATTTCAAGTGAATTTAGAAAGTTTCAAATCGATGGCATTTTTCTTTTATATATATTTTATATGTTCACATGAATTTATCTCAATATCTACAGCTTGTATGTTAATGGTTTTTTTATGGAATTACAATAATGATTGGATTTAAAGTAAATTTAGAAAGTTTCAAGTCGATATCAATTGTTTTAATATTTTTTGCGCCACCAAAATAATATCCAGATTTTTAACAAATTATGCTCTGTTTACATAAATATATCTCAAAATCTATTGATGGGGTGTTTGCATTTTTTCATGAAATTATAATCCTGAATAGATTTTGAGTAAATTCGAAAAGTTTCAAGTCGATGGTAATTGTTTTTATATATTTTTTCAACCTCTAAAATACATTTCGGACTCTTAAGAAATTATGCTCTGTTTACATGAACTGATCTCAAAATCTATTCATAGGGTGGTTGCGTTTCTTTTATGTAATTATAATCCTGAATGGATTTTGAGTAAATTTGGAAAGTTTCTCGTCGATGGCAATTGTTTTTATATTTTTTTGCGCCACCTAAATAAATTCCAGATTTTTAAGAAATTATGCTCTTTTTATATGAATTTATCTCGAAATCTATGTATGCATGTTAGCGGTTTCTTATGAAATTATAATCTTAAATGGATTTTGAGTTAATTTAGAATGTTTTAAGTTAATGGCTATTGTTTTTATATTTGTTTGAGCCACCAAAATAAATTCCAGATTCTTAAGAAAGTATGCTCTGTTTGGATGATTTTATCACAAAATCTATTCATAGGGTGTTTGTGTTTTTTTTATAGAATTATAATCCTGAATAGATTCTAAGTTTCAAGTCGATGGAAATTGTTTTGCCACCAAAATAAAAAGATTTTTAAGAAGTTATGCTATGTTCGCATGAATTTATCTTAAAATTTACTGCTAGGGTGTTTATGGCTTTTTAAGCAATTATAATCTTGAAGGTGTTTTGAGTAGTTTTGGAAAATTTCATGTTGATGGCAATTGTTTTGATATTTTTTGAGCCGCAAAAATAAATTCCAGATTTTTAAGAAATTAAGCTCTGTTCACATGAATTTATCTCAAAATCTGTGGATGGCACATTTATGGTTTATCATTAAATTTTAATCCTGAATTAATTTTGATTAAATTTGGAAAGTTTCAAGTCGATGGAAATATTTTTTTGAGCCACCAAAATAAACTCCAGATTTTTAAGAAATTATGCTCTGTTTATTTATCTCAAAATCTATGAATGGCACATTTACGGTTTTCATCAAATAATAATCCTGAATGCATGTTAAGTAAATTTGGAAAGTTTCAAGTCGATGAAAATTGTTTTAATATTTTGTTGAGCCACCAAAATAAATTCCAGATTTTTAAGAAATTATGCTCTGTTCACATGAATTTATCTCCAAATCTACTGACAAGGAATTTTTGGTTTTTCGTGGAATTATAATCCTGAATTGATTTTGAGTAAATTTGTAAAGCATGAAGTCGATGGCAATTGTCTTTATATTTCTTTGAACGACCAAAATAAATTCCAGATTTCTAAAAATGATGCTTTGTTGACGCTTACTCAAAAATAGATTTATTTAGGATGGAATTTCAAATTTTGAAAGTTATTGCTGCAGAGATTGATTTTCTACGATGTTTATAATCGCCGATTGCAATTTTATGTTCTTCAGTTCAGTTTTTCAGGGTTGTCTTTATCATTATCCAGGGTTAACGGCTGAAACCTGAAGGTGTAGGTTTACTGGTTTGTGTCACAAATGGTGGAAGACTACTTCTTACAAGTTTGAATCATACGTGGCGGGAGATTAATACGTGAAAGAAGACGAAGAAAATCTTTACTTTGATCTCGCATTTTTTCCAATTTTCTTCCCTTTTCTTTTTGTCTTCTTAGACACCAGACATTTTTATAATATCATGGGGTTTACAATTTAAAGTTACTAATAGACGTGAGTATTGGTATTTCATGCTTCAAAAATTTAAAAAAAATAGCCAATTGCTGAATAGAATTACGCGTTTGAGTTCTCTTGGCACATCTCAGTTCTTAAAAACCATCCAATAGACACTAAATGTGCATCTTAGATTTGGTGGAAATTTTACTAACACTGGCTGCAGTACTACAACATAAGATTTCTAATGGTGTCTTGATTTATACAGTCAATGTGCGTGAAATAATTTTGTTTCTTTCTCACAAAGTTAAACCGCCATTGATGACGCAAATTGAATGGTGACGCCGGTCTCACGCACCGGGGTTTTCAACTGAAGATTTTTCGAAACGTGTTACTAAAAGTTCATGTTTTTTTTTAATTTATGCTCTTTGACAATAAAACAAAGATATTTAATCACTTTAAGCTCTGCAATGTGACAGCTACTCGAAATTGCAACAAATAAACAATAACGGGGAATAAAGTTATTCGACACACCCGGTCTCACAGACCAGTAGGTTAATATAGAAAGAGATGTAATCATAGAAAATTTATCAAAAAAGATGAATCATATCCAACTTTTGTTGGCATACTATAACTCCAATGAAATTAAATCAGTGACTGGCACTACTAGCTAGTTGGCACTTTTTAGTCAATAATTGTGATTCTATATTTACCGAGCGTTTAACCTGTCCGTGTCACGGTGAACGGTCACACGATCCTGCTGGCAGATGATGCGCACTGATTTGCAATTTCATTAGTCATTATACTCTGTTGCAGCTTTATATGCAAATCAACAGGAGCGGCGATCGTTTTAAAATCACGTTTCGCACGGGATGCGATCACTAATGCTATTAACTCGTTCTGTCATTTGATGGATGTCCCTATCCACACACACACAAAAAAAAAATCGGTGTATATAAAAATGTTTTCATTACGTTTTATTGAAAGCTTTATTCGAATTAATTTCTTTGACTAAAATAAACGAAAATACAGTATTAAAAAATATCTGATAAAAAGTACTTATAACGAGTATCTGTGGTCAAGGTGACCTAAAAAAACTATTAAAACTTTTTATATTAAAATGTCAAGTTGAAATCTGTGTTCATAAAATGAAACATGGGAATTTCAAGGAACAGATTAATATGCGTCCAAGTGTATTTACCCAGTGTAGAGTAATAATTCACTCCCAATTGTGTCATGCTTTTTGTGAAGTAAAGGCCAAATGGTCCATTAGAAACGCGAAGAAGTTCCACCGAAGTCTCGAGCATAAAGGAAAGGGGGCAGGGCACACTCGAAACATATATATCGGCAAGATTATTACATGTGATAATAAAATGGAGTGAATTTGCGCTAAAAGCGGGCCAATAAATTAAGCCCAATAAACCCATTCACATCAATTCACCATGAATTTAAGTCAATTTGTAGCGGAACTCCGGAAGAGCACGGCCTTCCCTTATCTTTTGTATCTATAAGGAATTCGCCCTCTCTCTATATGTGTGTGTGTGTGTGTGTGTGTGTGTGCTGCGGAGTTCTTTATAGTTATGGATTGTTCCTTAAGTTTTCCCGGCCGGAAGTTATCCAATATCTCCGAAACATGTTCCCATGTTCCTCCCGGGTGTGTCCGCCAAGACTATTGCCAAAAACGTGACTCTGCACGGTCGTATTTTCTACTTTCACCAGCACGTGTTCGTTCTTTGAATGTGCACTACTTACTACATTATGCTTAAATACACTTTTATTCAAGTGGATAACTTTATTTTATAGATTCAATAAAACGAAACGAAAAATAGCCTGAATATATTCAACCTGTTCGTAACTCTGCAAACAAAATTAAGTCTTACTAAGACTATAAACAAATAACTTATTGAAACAACTACTTCCCTGGCTAGTGCCACGCCGGATATTGACTTTATTTTAAACTTTAATGTCGAGATGTAATACTGATATTGCATTTTTTAAAATAATTTAAACTAAAATAAAACAGACGATATTAGGGGTTTTCCTACATAATATTAAAGATTTATTTCTTTGCCAGATCGAAAACAAAAACAAATTCCATATCTCTCACATAAGAAAACCCGTAATGTCACACCCGTAACTTTTATTAAACATAGTAAAATTATTTAGTTTTTTATACGGTTCATGGATATGTTTTTAAACATTTGCTAGGCCTAAGGGTTTTTACTGAAAATAAACTTTATCGTTATCTTTTGTTACTTATTCATTAATAAATGATGCCAATTTAAAATTACGGATCACTAGTAAATACCAATATAACTACGACTTAGTAAGGAGGTTAGTAAAAATTAATTATGACGCAAAAGTTGAAATCGAAATTAATTAAAATTAACATAAATAATAGAAATACGCAGGGACTGAAAACAGTACGAAAATATTTACAAGAACGAAATGGGAAACGAAAATGAAATTGAAATTGTTTTTGTCTCAGGCTTCGGGGAAATCCCAGGTTCTTTTCTCTCCCTCTTATTGTTCCTCTTTCCTAAGTACAGTCCGTGTAACATGCCTTCACAGTTATGTAGTTTACAACCAAGTCGTTGTAACAACTTAATTTTTAGTAAAACTGTTATTGAACAAATTAAGATTTTTAAGCTGGAAATGTTTCTTATCTATAATTAAAGTTAATTCCATTGTTTGTTAATGTTTTAACATTTTTTTGTTAGTACAATTTTTGTACGCTTTGTTCACATTAAATTATTCCACAATTGGAGAGGAAGTGTAAATAGTTTTCACAGAAAAGTTATTTTACATTCCTTTGAAGTAATTTTGAGAAGCTTTAAGTCGATAGCAATTGTTTTTATATTTTTTCTGAGTCACTAAATTAATTATATTTTTTCAAAAATTAACTCTCATTAAATTATTCCACAATGTAGGAATGAAATACCTATAATTTTGATGGAAACGTAATTTAGCATAAACTCTAAGAAATTTCCAAAAATTTCAAGTCGATGACCATTGTTGTTAATTTTTTTCAAAGTCACTAAATTTATTACATTTTTTTTCTTCAAAAATTAATGCTCTATTCTCATTAAATTAAAGTTTAGGGATGAAATTCTAATAATTTTGACAGAAACACAATTTAGCATTAATTTTAAGCAAATTCGGGAAGTTTCAAGACGATGGCAATTGTTTTAATTTTTTTTTCAAGTCTCTAAAATTATTACATTTTTTCAAAAATTAACTCTCTGTTCTCATTAAATTATTTTAAAATTTAAGCATGAAATATTAATCACTTTGACAGAAACGTAATTTGGCATTCATTTAAGGCAAATTCGAGAAGTTTCAAATCGATGGCTTTTGTTTTTATATTTTTTCCAAGTCTCTAAAATTATTACATTTTTGAAATAATTACCGCTCTGTTCTCATTAAATTATTACACAACTTAGGAATGAAGTTTTAATAATTTTGACAAAAACGTAATTTAGCATTCATTCTAAAGAAATTTGAGAAGTTTCTAGTCGATGGGCATTGTTTTTATATTTTTTTCAAATCACTAAATTTATTACATTTTTTTTAATAAATGCTCTGTTCGCATTAATTATTCGAAAATTTAATAATAAAGTGTTAATCAATTTGACACAAACGTAATTTGGCATTCATTTTAAGCAAATTTGTGAAGGTTTCAAGTAGATGGCAATTGTTGGTTTATTTTTCCAAGTCAGTGAAATTATTACATTTTTCCCAAAATTAACGATCTGTTCTCATTAAATTATTCCAAAATTTAGTGATGATGTGTTAATCATTTGGACAGAAACGTAATTAAGCATTCAGTCTAAGCATATTTTAGAAGTTTGAAGTCGATAGCAATTGCTTTTATTTTATTTTTTCCAAATCACTACAATTATTACATTTTTTCAAAAATTAACGCACAGTTTTCATTAAATTATTACAAAATTTAAGGATGATGTGCTAATAATTTTGACAGTAACGTAATTTAGCATTCATTCTAAGCAAATTTAAGAAGTTTTAAATCGGTGATAATTGTTTTTATTATTTTTCCAAGTCACTAAAATTATTACATTTTTTCAAAAATTAAGGCTCTCATTAAATTATTCCAAAATGAAAGGATTAAGTTTATTTATTTATGAATTTATACGTAAATGGTAAACACCTTTTTTACAAAAATTAATACAACACTTATATGATAAGTACAACTATACATTCCAAAAGGAAAAAAAAAACAATATTACATCAATTTGAAAAAAATTATAATTTTACTATAAAATTAGACTATAACAATAAGCGTACAATTACATCATCATTCCTAAAATTTATAAACCCATTTACTCTTTTTTTTTAAACATGGAAGAAACAATCAAATAAATTGACATTAAAATGAGATAATGAGTTAAACAAACTCATAGCTCAGCACAGCGGGCGATTTATCCCATAATTCGTATTATGGTGGCTCGGTCTAAATGGTTTCAAATGACGTTGTAATCGTGTCCCAATAGCATTACAATTCAATTTAAAAAGTAATTCTTGACAATTTATATTCGAATTACAAAGGTTAAATATAAAACACAGGTCCGCGACATTTCTTAATTATTTTCACAGAAACGTAATTTGGCATTGATTCTAAGCAAATTTGAGAATTTTTAAGTCGATAGCAATTGTTTTTATATTTTTTCCAGGACACTAAACTTATTACATTTTTTTCAAAAATTAACGTTTTTTTCTTATTAAATTATTTAAAAATTTAGGGATAAAGTGTTAATCACTTTGATAGAAACGTAATTTGGCATTTATATTAAGCAAATTTGAGAAGTCGATGGTAATTGTTGTTTAATTTTTTTCAAGTCTCTAAAATAATTATATTTTTTCAAAAATTAACGCTCAGTTCTATTTAAATTATTCCAAAATTTAGGAATGAGGTGTTAATAATTTTGACAGGAACGTAATTTAGCATTAATTTCAAGCAAATTTTAGAAGTTTTAAGTGGATGGCAATTGTTTTTATATTTTTTAGGAGTCACTAAAACTATTAGATTTTTTTCAAAAATTAACGATCTGTTCTCATTAAATTATTCCAAAATTTAGGGATGTGGTTTGAATAATTTTGGCAGAAACGTAATTTGGCATTTATTCTGAGCAAATTTGAGAAGTTTTAAGTCGATGGTATTTGTTTTTTTAAGTTACTAAAATTATTACATTTTTTTAAAATTATTGCTCCGTTCTTCGAATTATCTCAAAATTTGGGGATGAAGTGTTATTAATTTTGACCGAAACCTAATTGGGCATTCATTCTTAGCAAATGTAAGAAGTTTTAAGTCGATAGCGATTGTTTTTATATTTTTTCCAAGTCACTAAAAATTTTTTTTTTCAAAAATTACCTGCTCCGTTCTTTGAATTATCTCAAAATTTGGGGATGAAGTGTTATTAATTTTGACCGAAACCTAATTGGGCATTCATTCTTAGCAAATGTAAGAAGTTTTAAGTCGATAGCGATTGTTTTTATATTTTTTCCAAGTCACTAAAATTATTTTTTTTTTCAAAAATTACCGCTCTGTTCTCATTAACTTATTCCAAAATTTAGGGATAAACTGTTAATTATTTTGACAGAAATGGAATTTAGCATTCGTTCTAAGCAAATTTGAGAAGTTTCAAGTCGATGGCTATTATTGTTCTATTTTTCATAAGTCACTAAAATTATTAACTTTTTTCAAAAATTACCGCTCTGCTCTCATTAAATTATTCCAAAATTTAGGGATAAACTGCTAATTATTTTGATAGAAATGGAATTTAGCATTTGTTCTAAGCAAATTTAAGAAGTGTCAAGTCGATGGCGCAATTGTTGTTATATTTTTTCCAAGACACTAAAATTATTATATTTTTTTCAATAACTAACGCTCTGTTCTCATTACATTATTTCAAAATTTAGGGATAAACTGCTAATTAGTAGTAGTAAACAATGTTTTATTAGGGCTATCGACCTATCGGTCTTTCTGCCCTCTGCTAATTATTTTGATAGAAATGGAATTTAGGATTGTTCTAAGCAAATTTAAGAAGTTTCAAGTCGATGGCGCAATTGTTGTTATATTTTTTCCAAGACACTAAAATTATTATATTTTTTTCAATAACTAACGCTCTGTTCTCATTAAATTATTTCAAAATTTAGGGATAAACTGCTAATTATTTTGATAGAAATGGAATTTGGCATTCGTTCTAAGCAAATCTGAGAAGTTTCAAGTCGATGGCAATTGTTGTTATATTTTTCCTAATTCACTTAAAATTATTAATTTTTTTCAAAAATTACCGCTCTGTTTTCATTAAATTATTCCAAAATTTGGGGATAAACTGCTAATTATTTTGACATAAATGGAATTTGGCATTCGTTCTAAGAAAATTTGAGAAGTTTCAAGTCGATGGCTATTGTTGTTCTATTTTTCATAAGTCACTAAAATTATTAACTTTTTTCAAAAATTACCGCTCTGCTGTCATTAAATTATTCCAAAATTAAGGGATAAACTGCTAATTATTTTGATAGAAATGGAATTTGGCATTCATTCTAAGCAAATTTGAGAAGTTTCAAGTCGATGGCAATTGTTGTTCTATTTTTTCTGTCACTAAAATTATTAACTTTTTTCAAAAATTACCGCTCTGTTCTCATTAAATTATTCCAAAATTAAGCTTTAAACTGCTAATTATTTTGATAGAAATGGAATTTGGCATTCGCTCTAAGCAAATTTAAGAAGTTTTAAGTCGATGGCAATTGTTGTTATATTTTTTCTAAGTCACTAAAATTATTACATTTTTTCAAAAATGACCGCTCTTTTCTCATTTAATTATTTCAAAATTTAGGGATAAACTGCTAATTATTTTGATAGAAATGGAATTTGGCATTCGTTCTAAGCAAATTTGAGAAGTTTCAAGTCGATGGCAATTCTTGTTATATTTTTCCTAAATCACTAAAATAATTACATTTTTTCAAAAATTACCGCTCTGTTCTCATTAAATTATTTCAAAATTTAGGGAGAAACTGCTAATTATTTTGATAGAAATGGAATTTGGCATTCGTTCTAAGCAAATTTGAGAAATTTCAAGTCGATGGAAATTGTTTTTAAATTTTTACCTAGTATCTAAAATTATTTACATTTACATTTACATTACAATTATTTACATCTGGAGAGTCTGTTATTAAGATAATCATGTTTATATGGTATTAAAATTAAATATAGTTATAACTGATAATAATCTTGATTTAATTTCGATTCTTGAAAACGAAAACGATGTATTTTATGTAAGAAGGTAAAGAATGAAAACGAAAACGATGTATTTGATGTAAGAAGGTAAAGAACGAAAACGAAAAATTTGATCAGAAACGAAAGAAATACTTGTCGTTTTTAGTACCTGAAAATACGATACTTTACGAAACTATTAGTTTTACAAAAATTACAATAAATTAACATTGTATTTAAATAATCAGCCACAAAAAAATTTAGTTAATAATTCATTTACAATTTAAAATCATGTAAGAGAATTTTGTATCAATTATTTATTTCAAAATTTAAATCGTTACAAATACACAAGGTGATTTTAATCCTTGGCTAATGAAGTACTTTATAATAGTTGGAATAAACAGTACTGTTAAAATCAATAATGAAGAAAATATAAGTTGTCATTAAAAAAAAAAACTTCGATGTCGTCATAACTTAAACGAATAAACCTAACTATATAAAAGTGGTGTAGTACAATAAGATTTTAATTAAAATCGCTTTACCTCTTTAAGAGAGAGAGAGAGAGATAGAGAGAGAAAGAGATAGAGAGAGAGAGAGAGAGAGAGAGAGAGAGAGAGAATATTTATTGAGACACTTACAAATGACCTCAACAGGCAATCTTCTGGCTCCTCAGGCTCCTGTTCGAGATTTTTTCAAAAAATTATTTTTAACGAGGGTATCGAATTTATTTTTTAACCTCAAAAGTAATGCAACACTCCTTAGATGTGGTTTAATTTAGCAACAAATACGTACGCTAGATTCACCTTCGAAAGAAAAAAAAAGCGATAACCTTTTTACTGCTTTATCTCAATTTTTTGTATGCGATTTTTTTAGAACTTTAAGATTGGCCTGCAAGAGCCCCGATTTATCGCCAATAGAACTTGTATAGAATAGCATTGAAACAACACTTCAGCGATTGCCACAGCCACCAAGGACTTTTGACCAATTGCGCATCTGTGTTCAACAGGCCTGGAACCGCTTGCCACAAGACATCGACCACTTGATTCGGTCTATGCCTCGTCGAGTTAGAGAGTGCTACAACAACCGCGGCGGGCCAACACATTATTAAATTTGTATCAATTATTTTTGTTCAACCTGGACCAAATTGGAATCGTTTGTTCTGAGACGATAACTAAACATAAATTTAATACAACCTTATTTTATTTAAGGTTGTTTCTATTTTATTTAATACAAAAGCGTTTAAAACATTTTTTTTTTGGGTGTTGCATTACTTTTGAGAGCCAGTATATAAATTACATCGCGCTCGCTATAATTTATGTCCTAAATCCCACGTTAATATATTGTTTTAAATTACTAACTTGTAAAATCAAAATTCTCTGAATTCTTGTAGAAAAATACAATAAAATTAGAAACTTCGTCTTATACAATTTAAGAGTCTCTAAGACACTATAATTAACAAATCATTAAGTAGTTGTTTCGGTGGATGATTTGTTAATTGTAGAAGACGAAAAGAATTGTTTTCCTCATTTTATTTCTAACTGGTGTTTCATTGCTTACAAATAATTTGGCCAGATTAAGTGGGCTGGAAATAATAATAATGCTAAATTCATATCCTTTAAAACTTTTTTATTTTTATTAAATGTGATAAATCATTAACAAACCCCAATTCAAACCAATGAGTTTTTCTTCTTGTTTTTGGGTATTTGTTTTAGATTTTTGTTCTAATATGACACGTGACTATAAGTAGCACCACTGAAATATTACACAAAATTGCTATATAAACACATAATTGAAACAAGAAACTAATAAGAGGAATCATTTACATTTCTGTAAAACAAGCATGCATAATTATGTCCGGAACATCTTGTAAACTCACTTGACACACAAACTATTTTGATATTAATTAGTTTTACTGAGACACCTTGTAAATTAAACAATGTTACACTCACCGGCGTCAAGGGAATAATAACGTTCGGTCATGGCGTAGCCCCTGCTCCAAATCCGGAACCGTTTTGTAGTTGGTCTACCCGACAACTTGCTGGTCTGAGGGGTTCCCAATAATATGCGTTCCATTATAAATTATCTATTAATCACATAACTATTTCTCATTATATAGTGTACAAAAGAAGGAACGCCCAATAAAAGCAAATTCCATGGACACAAAACCCAGCAATCTCTTGATTTTGAATAGTACAACATATATGTATTATCACAGAGAATTGTATTTCTCAAATTAGCCTTCTTTGAATCGAAAGGTAATTACATGGAAAAATAATATTTATAGATTATCAATACGAACGTAATTTATGCATATATTATTGGATCTTTAAATGAATTAGCAATTATACAGGAGCAGGTTTTTTGTGCAAAATAAAGCTATTGAATTTGAATGTTTAAAACTGCAAATGGATCAAACGATGGAATAAAACGGAATTAACATATCTTTTAGTTTAATTCATCCAAACAAATTTATAGTTACCAACCACCTTAAAACTCCCTAAAAATTCATGTTTTTAGCAAAAGAGGAAGGCGCATTATTTAGAAAAATAATCGTATCATAAGTCGTTTTGTCGCACTTGCTATTTAGGATTTGGACTTGTGCGACGAAACCTTCCTTTTGTTTGAGAGTATTACTCCTATTATTTTCTATACAAACATCTTTATTTAAGAATTGATACAATAAAATATAACATACATATAAAAAATTATGTTTTTCCGTAATTCTTAATTGGATATCGACCCTATTATTTTATCAACACAAATAATTATTTTCCAATTCTATAAATGTGTAATAATTAGTAATTTTAACAATATCACTTGCGTGTCAATATCACAACGTGTGTTCATAAACAATATTGTACGATACGTACTGATTAGTAATTTGAACAATTTGCCGAATTAATTATCGCCATAGTTAAAATAGTTACGGGACGGAATACCGTTGGATTTAATTAGCAATTTGTGGGGCCAACTTAGAAAATTACACGTTCGCAAGTTAATAATTTAATTGAAATGACATACACACCCACGTTGCGTGAATATTCGCGTATTTTGTGAAGGGAGTTGCCGTCCCAATTACATATTTAATTGAAAGGGAACAATTGACGAGGGGATGAGGGAAAGATAATTAATTATGGTTTTTATTAAGGTGTTCCGACGATGAAGATTAATTGTCGTAATTTTTGATGGTCTGCGCTAATTTCATGTTTATTATTATACGCGAAGTAATGCTAAATAAACTTTCATTCGATAATTATTTCTTGGAGTTAATTAACACGTGGTTTCCTCCGCTACCTACCCCTGACGACAGACTGGATCAACGGAGATACAATCGACTTTTACAAAACATGAACAACTCATCTACAGTGCGCTCCTAAAGTATGGAATATGCCAGTAAAATTAAAAAAAAAATTTTTTTAAAAATCCTCGAACACGTCAATTTTCTTTTATAAAAATACACATTTTTGCATGAAAGTCGATTTTCAGTCGTCATTTGTTTTTGAGTAATGACGTCAGCCATTTTGTTTTTAAATGGCAACCCCCTAATTTTATTCTTGATTTTGAGAGATCTTTTTATTGTCGAACTAGAAGTATAAAAATGTTGCCATCTTACATAAGAATTTTTTCGAGTAAATGATAATTGAAGGTGAGAACCCGATATTTAGAATTTTTTCAAAATGACTTTGTTCCAGCGCTTGTAGCAATTTTTCGTAACAACAATGATCTTGACCTTTTATATAATACAATAAGGTTTAAGCAAAACGGCGCATTCCCGCACTAGGCGCGTTTTATTTAATTTTTCTTTCTTTATTTAATTTTTTTTTTTACTCGAACATGTAGAAATTTTTTCTTGAATATTTTGAATATTTTCCAGGCTAATTATGCGCATTTATCTCTTTCGCGGGCTATTCTATCGGTCCTCACCTGCCAATCCACCTATTTGTAATGCAATTGTCCAAAAAACGCACATAATGCAGGGTTGCACCATCTTGCTGAAACCATAATGTATGTATGGAAGGTCAAGATCATTTTTGTTTGGAAAAAAAGCGCTGGAACAAGATAATTTTGCAAAAACTCAAGATGTCAAGTTCTCACCTTCAATTGTCATTTACTCGAAAATTTTCTTAGGTAAGATGGCAATATTTTTATACTGCCAGTTCGACAATGAAAAGATCTCTCAAAATCAAGAACAAAAATAGGAGGTTATCATTAAAAAACAAAATGGATGGCGTCATTCATCAAAAATAAATGACGACTGAAAATCGATTTTCATGTAAAAATTTGTATTTTTAAAAAACAAAATCGACGTGTTCGAGAATTTTTTCCAAAAATATTTTATTTCGGTTTTACTGAATATAAGAGTATTATTCAAATGTCAAAAATTATATATTTCAGTTGTCAAAAATGTTTTTTTTTTTAATGTCAAAAAGGGTATTTCTCACCAATTAAAATGTATTTTTTCAGCTATCAAAAATACCATTTTTCGACATTTTTTTAATTGTCAAAAACGTCATTTTTCGGCTGTCGAAGATTGACTTTTTTTAGTCAAAAATTGTATTTTTTAGCTGACAATAATGGTATGTTACAATTGTCAATAATGGTTTGTTGCAGTTGACAACAATGGTATTTTTCGGCTGTTGAAAATGATAGTTTTCAACTGTTAAGAAGTGTACTATTTAACTGTTAAAAATGATAGTTTTCAGCTGTTAAAAATGATATTAAGCTGTTAAAAAGTGTATTATTCAAATGTCAAAAATGATATATTTCAGTTGTCAAAAATGCTTTTTTTAATGTCAAAAAAGGTCTTTCTCACCTATTAAAATGTATTTTTTCAGCTATCAAAAACAGCATTTTTCGACATTTTTTTAATTGTCAAAAATTTATCAGCTGTCAAAAATTAACTTTTTGTAGTCAAAAATTGTATTTTTAGCAGACAATAATGGTATGTTACAGTTGTCAATAGTGGTTTGTTGCAGTTGTCAACAATGGTATTTTTCAGCTGTTGAAAATGATAGTTTTCAGCTGTTAAAAATGGTATTTTTCAGCTCTTAAAAAGTGTATTATTCAAATGTCAAAAATGATATATTTGTTGTCAAAAATGTTTTTCTTTTAAATGTCAAAAAGGTATTTCTCACCTATTAAAATGTATTTTTTTAGCTATCAAAAACAGCATTTTTCGATATTTTTTAATTGTCAAAAATGTTATTTTTCGGCTGTAAAAAAATGACTTTTTGTAGTCAAAAATTGTATTTTTTAGCTGATTATAATGGTATGTTACAATTGTCAATAATGGTTTGTTGCAGTTGTCAAGAATGAAATTTTTCAGCTGTTAAAAATGGTAATTTTCAGCTATTAAGAAAACTGTCAAAAATTATATTTTTTAGCTGTATTTTTTGGTTTCAAAAATTGTTTTTTTTTGCTGACAATAACGGTATGATACAGTTGTCAATAATAGAATGTTGCAGTTATCAAGAATGGTATTTTTCAGCTGTTAATAATTGTATTATTCAGCTGTCAAAAATGTAATTTTTCAGCTATCAAAAATGATATTTTTCAGCTGCCAACAATGGTATTTCCCACCTATATAAATCGTATTTTTCAGCTATCAAAATCAGCATTTTGACATTTTTTAACTGTCAAAAATGCCATTTTTCAGCTGTCAAACCCTGTTTTGTTGACAAAAATCGTTCTTTTTTGTTGTCAAAAATTGTATTTTGAGCTGCCAATGACGGTATGTTTCAGTATGATATTTATCGGTTGTCAAAAATGGTAATGCCCAGCTGTTGAAAATAGTATTTTTCAGCTGTCTCAAGTTGTATTTTACAGTTGTAAAAATGGTATTCTTCAGCTATGTTTCAGCTGCCAAAGACAGTATTTTTTACCCAATAAAAATAGTTTTTATCGACATTTTTGAATTGTCAAAAATTGTATTTTTCAGCTGTCAAAAGTGGTATATTTCGCTGCCAAAAGTAGTATTTTTTATTGTTAAAAATAGTATTTTTCGTGTCAGGAATGGTATATTTTAGCTGACAAAAATGGTATTCCTCAGCTGTTGAAAATTAGTATTTTTCAGCTGTCAAAAATAGTATTTTTTTACTGTCAAAAATAGTATTTTTCGTCAACAATGGTATGTTTCAGCTTTCAAAAACAGTATTTTTCACCTAATAAAAATAGTTTTTATCGACATTTTTGAATTGTCAAAAATTGTATTTTTCAGCTGTCAAAAGTAGTATGTTTTGCTGCCAAAAGTAGTATTTTTTATTGTTAAAAATGGTATTTTTCGTGTATCAGGAATGGTATATTTCAGCTGACAAAAATGGTATTCCTCAGCTGTTGAAAATTAGTATTTTTCAGCTGTCAAAAATAGTATTTTTTACTGCCAAAAATAGTATTTTTTGTCAACAATGGTATGTTACAGCTGTCAAAAACAGTATTTTTCAACTAATAAAATTAGTTTTTTTCAACATTTTTGAATTGTCAAAAATTGTATTTTTAAGCTGTCAAAATTAGTATATTTTGCTGCCGAAAGTAGTATTTTTTATTGTTAAAAATAGTGTTTTTCGTGTGTCAGGAGTGGTATATTTCAGCTGACAAAAATGGTATTCCTCAGTTGTTGAAAATCAGTAGTTTTCAGCTGTCAAAAATAGTATTTTTTTACTGTCAAAAATAGTATTTTTCGTCAACAATGGTATGTTTCAGCTGTCAAAAACAGTATTTTTCACCTGATAAAAATAGTTTTTATCGACATTTTTGAATTGTCAAAAATAGTATTTTTCAGCTGTCAAAAGTAGTGTATTTTTCTGCCAAAAATGAAATTTTTTATTCTTAAAAATAGTATTTTTCATGTGTCAGGAATGGTATATTTCAGCTGACAAAAATGGTATTCCTCAGCTGTTAAAAATTAGTATTTTTCAGCTGTCAAAAATAGTGTATTTTTACTGTCAAAAATAGTATTTTTCGTCAACAATGGTATGTTTCACCTGTCAAAACAGTATTTTTCAACTAATAAAAATATTTTTTGTCAACATTTTTGAATTGCCAAAAATTGTATTTTTCAGCTGTCAAAAGTGGTATATTTCGCTGTCGAAAGCAGGGACTTATATAGAGCCAAGGAGCCATGTAGTTTCAAGCTGAGCAAGAATTTTTAATTAATTCTTAAAACACTTTGGTCTAGGAAGATAAATCGTTCTTTGTTTTTTTCAAAAAAGGAGGAGGGGAGGGGGGATATATTGTATAAGTGGCTCTACCATCAACATGTTCCACGAGCCGCCACTAGACCCAATCTTGTACACCGTTTGACCCTTCACTTCTGACAGGGGCGCTATCAATGCCATCTCCAAGTCTTCATGTCATGTCAACAGTGACATTTAAAAAAATCATGTGTGGAATTCAATTAATCTACAATGACATAAAAAAGTTCCGTATCGAAATCTTCTCTAGTCTTTTTTTTACAATAAATTCTTTGTAAATTATCCTACAAGGTGTAAGTCCCTCTTAAGACCGTTTTTCTTACGTAACCTATTCAATTTTTTTTTATGTTTGAAAACCGTTTAAAAAACTTTACCAAAATAATAAATTTAAAAAATTTTTAAATTTTGTTTTTTTAAATCTAAAAGAATATTTTTCACATGAGCGGTAATTTAAATCGCTATACCCCTTTCAGATTTTCTCTGTCACGCACATTAACGGAGTTACCGAATTTATCCGCTGCTTAATTTCCGCACTGTATAAACGTATCGGCATTATTATTGCATTAACACCGATTTTTCAATTAATTTATATTTACGTATCAATTAATATTAAACACTTAAATTAAACAAACGTAATGGGACTAAATAAATAATTTATTTAAAATTAATGAATACGTAATTAATTAATTTATTAATAACTCGTCGAATTGGAGCATTTTACTGTTTATTATAACCGTGCAGAATTATTAACTCACATACTTTCGGCATGTACGTTACATATTTCTTTCCAATTACACAAGCTGTTACTATTTTGTTCAGGCAGTCAGGTTTTCCAAGTTTTGTGTACGCTGTAAAGTTTTATAGTGCAGTATATTTCATGCGAAAAATTTCAGGTCAACCTGATATATTTCTGGTTAGAGTCGAGTGCAGGAGTTTATTTATTGCTCGACTGTGCAATGTCAAGTTGTCATCGTGTTTTCTCCGAAATAAATATGTTTAACTTATTTTTATTTATATCAAAAGTAAAGGGCAGAAACTGAAAAAATGTCATTAGTTAAAGTGGAGATTTTCGTTTTAATTAACCCTTTGCACTCCGTTGTCGCCGATAACGCGACATTTAAAATATGAAATGTCGCTGCTGTGGCGACACCTTGTTTTGCTAACTTGAGCTTTTTTGTAACTGATGCGTCCATTTATCTTAACCTGTTTTTATAACGAAGAAAATTGTGAAATAAGTGATGTAAAAGATGAATTTGATTTTGTTTTGGTGTACTATATGAGCACAAGGAGTGCAAAGGGTTAATAATAAACGTTTATTGTACTTACTAAATACATATTAAATACAATGGCCATCGACCGAAGTCCTTCAGTTATTTCGTTTTAATAACTCGAAATGTGTAAATTAATAAACATTCTGTACCGGGTGGCCAGAATTTGATGTTTCAATTACAGTTACTTATTTTTGTGTCTTCATGACCCAAATTTAGATTTTTAAAACTTGTTTTCGTGCAAGTTTACTCAAATATATTGTAATGTACAAAAGATTTAAATAAAAAAAAAATACATGACCGTAAGTTAGATTTTAATCATTAATTGTAATGACATAGTTTATATTTTACGAGTGACGAAAAATATTGATGATGTGTCCTAAGTTTGATGGGTGAGTCATTGTGCTTAAAGTTTAGTCTATTTTTTTTTTCATAAACTAAACACTATTATGAACATCAAATATTCAAAATTCCTCCACGTGCACGAATGCAGGCGCCCAGTCTTTTCTTAAAATTATTCAGTAAATCGCAACAGTTTTTTTTTATATCAAGTGCTGGTAAATAAAAAAAAAACATTTCCTCATTTAAATCCTCCATCTTGTACTTGCTTGTATATACTAGATGTGAATCTCAGGACGAAGCGTCCCTTCCTCCACAAGGAAAGCGCGGCTGAACGAGAAGCAGTAAATAACTGTGAGAGCCTTCTTATTATGGAGCACTGCAGCGATAAATATTAACGAGATAATGAGTTTACTAGCCCAATAAATATTCTCGAGTCGTAAAATCTTAAAAAGTTACTTAACAACAAGAAAACTCCAACAGATAAGGGAGAACAATTGGGTAACTGCATAAACATTATCTAAATAAATTACAACTTGAAGTGATTTTATCTTAATTTATAAAAGTAAATTTTCAATGTTAAGAATTTATAAAATTCTCAACAGTGTATGTACGTTTTATCAATGACCTATCATCATATAAATCAAATGAACTTTAAATGAAATGCAATTGTTTGATTTTTTATTTTATTTTTTTGACTTAGGCGTATGCCATTCGCTCACATGTTCGTAATTAAACGAGCAATTGCAATTTGTTGATACATCACATGTTTTCAGTTTGTCCGTTATGAATTACAAACAACAACCCACCGGAATATGTAATAACACTCAAATACACCTTTTAAATTACAATAAAAAAACCCAATGCAAATCAACAAACTACAATAGAAATCAATAAAACATAAAGAAAAAATATCCCTTAACACCGTTAGATGGAATCAACACAGTTATATCCCAAAGTGAGGACAAGGCGAAGAATTACAAGGAGGATCTACACACAGTGGCGGCTCGTGGAATATGTTGTTGGTAGAGCCACTTATACAATATACCTTTCTCCCTCTTTTTTTTGAAGAGAGTGAGAACGATTTATCTCTGGGATTCAAATTAACTCTGGTCCGTACAAATGGGATTATATCAAAATTTTAGGATGAGGTGTTTCCACGTGTTGATGAAATCTGAAAGAAGAATGGATTCTGAATGAATTTGTAAAATTTGGCGTTGGTGGCAATTGTTTTTCTATTTTTTAAACAAGTGGGAAAATGCACAACTCGAAAAATTAACTATGGTCCGTACAAATGGGATTATATCAAAATTTAAAGATGAGGTGTTTCCACGTATTGATAAAATCTTAAAGAGGAAAGGATTCTGAATGAATTTGTAAAATTTGGCGTTGGTGGCAATTGTTTTTCTATTTTTTAAACAAGTGGGAAATTACACAACTCGAAAAATTAACTCTGGTCCGTACAAATGGGATTATATCAAAATTCAAGGATGAGGTGTTTCCACGTGTTGATGAAATCTGAAAGAGGAATAGATTCTGAATAAATTTGTAAAATTTGGCGTTGGTGGTAATTGTTTTTCTATTTTTTAAACAAGTGGGAAATTACACAACTCGAAAAATTAATTATGGTCCGTACAAATGGGATTATATCAAAATTCAAGGATGAGGTGTTTCCACGTGTTGATGAAATCTGAAAGAGGAATGGATTCTGAATAAATTTGTAAAATTTGGCGTTGGTAGCAATTGTTTTTCTATTTTTTAAACAAGTAGGAAAATACACAACTCGAAAAATTAACTCTGGTCCTTACAAATGGGATTATATCAAAATTTAAGGACAAGACTCCTTTTTTGAAGAAAGAAAGAACGATTTATCTTCCTAGACTTGGTAACAGGCGAAAAGTGTTTTTAGAATTAATTAAAATTTTTTGCTGAGCTTGAAATTAGATGTAGTGCCATGGCTCATTGGGTATATATAACGAACCGCCCCTGCCTAGACATACACGAAAATGAGATCATACTGCTGTAGAAAGAAAGTGTAGATGAAGAAATTGAACTTCAAAATGAATACACAACTTTCCAATATTACGAGAACAGTTCCTTTTGGTATATAATTGTATATATCTAAAAAATATCCCTATATCAAATAATTGATTTAGCAACAAAGAAATCAAACAAGCATAATATTTTAATTGGACACGTGGAACAGTGGAAACATTGCTATTAGACTAAACATTTTTTACAAGACATATAATTGGTAAAAAAACTTCTGTAGACGGTCAATTAGTATTGTTTGGAATACAAACAATAATATATAAAATAGGATTTTAAACATCGATTAAATATTTTACCAGCAATGACTTACTTCTAATTACTACTTAAACATTGCAACAAATATAATTTTACAATATAACAATTTTTGTTGCATTTGGTTTTCGTTTAATACGTGGGGAAACATTTTTAATATTCAGGATTGTTAAAATGAGGCACTTGGTTTGTTTCACAATTTTTATATTTTTTTATTCCGACTAATTTCCATTTTTAATTATTATCAAGAAATGGTAATTTTTTAAATATTTTTTATTCCGACTAATTTCCATTTTTAAATAATTATCAAGGAATGGTAATTTTTTATATCTTTTATTCCGACTAATTTCCATTTTTAAATCATTATCAAGGAATGGTAATTATTTAAAAATCAAAACTAGTCGGAATAAAAAATATAAAAACTGCCTTATTTTAATAATCCTGAATATAATATAATAATCACATTAGCTTTAATTTTGACTTTGAAGGAACAAATTAAATCTACAATTCATTCATGCTTTATTTATGGCTTGAACATGTCGGTGAAATTTAAATTACTTTGATGGAAACAGAATTTGTCGAATATACGAAAGCACGGAATTCAATTAATAGAATCAATTCCGTAATACAAATATTTGTCCGTAAGCATCACCAAAAAAGAAGTGGATACATGTCACCCATGCAAACAAATTAGTGTGCGGAGTTTGATATTGGTTTGGTATTTACGCGAATTTAGTTTAAAATTTATAATATTTTATTATGTCTGGTGGTTGTAAATTATATGACTGAAGGTCAGTATATATTTTAATACAAAATATTTTTATTGCCCCATAGAATGTAAGCACTTGATAAATGAAATAATAATAGAAAGAAAAAAAAACTTTTTTCTACGTCCGTTATAATATTTACAGTTTTTTTCATTAATTTGTATTAATAAAATATGTGATTCCTTGTTATCGGCGCTTAACAAATGCGTAATTATCTTAATTTGCATTTTATGCGCTAACCATTGCTCCTTTTCAATATTAACATAAATTCCGCATTTTTGAAATTTCCAAACGATACTTTTCGAAGAAGTACAGCAGCCAGTAACAACGCAATGAAGATGAGCCTCTACCCGCTGTGCGCCGATTTACCGAGGACGGTCGTTAGGACATTTCGCAGAATTATTAGTGGAAATGTGCAGCTGCCAGTGCCAACACAATGGATTGTTGATCCGCCCCCCAACTGCCTGCGTACGTGACGAAATCGACTCGAACCCAAAAGAGCAATTTGCCGGTTCGAACACGTGTGCCAACCTCAACGCTCCCGTCACACAGCAGCCAAGAAACTGAACGCTGGCCAAGATATCGATGTACCGGTTTCGGCGAGTTTTGGGTATAGGATTCTCAATTTTTGTACTGTTTTTCAAGTAATTAGCAGCGTCGTCAAGTGTAGGACATGCAACGGTGCAGTAAGATTCACGAAATCGAGCATTCGTGGACTCGGTTTCAAATTAGTAGTTTCTTGCGGCACTTGCGAACCAACAACTGTTGATTCTAGTCCACTCATCAACAGCAAAGCCTTTGACATAAACATATGGATTATCCTCGCATTCCGACTGTTAGGGATTAGAAACAATTTGTGGGATTATGGATTTACCGAACGCAGTGTATTATTCGTTCTACGATACTGTCATCGGGAATATCAAAACTGCTGCAGAAACTGTGAGTAACGTGTCCATGAAAAATGCTGTGCAAGAGGAACTGAAATTGACATCAGAAATGGGGAAGGGGGAAGGGTCCAGGTTTGACTATTTCTGGGACGGGACTTGGCGTAATCGAGGCTACAGTTGGATATTACTCAGGAAAAGTAATAGATTCTATCATAAAATCTTCGTACTGTAAAGCTTGCGAGTATTGGATCAAAATACTCAGTACACTTGAATACAACTTATTGTATGAAGATCACAAGGAAGAATGTTCCACGAATCATGAAGGATCGCCCGGGAAAATGGAAGTCGATAGCGTCAAGGAAATATTTTTGAGGTCAATAAAAAATATTTTGTCCGTTACACGAATTACATCGGAGATGGGGATTCAAAAACCTACAAAGGAATTGTTGATACGAAAAAGTAATAAAAAAATAATGTATTGGACACGTGCAGAAAAGGATGGGCTCACAACTTCGTCACGTAAAAAAACGACCAAAGGGCTGGGTGGAAAAGGAAAACTTACCGATAAGCTGATCAATGATATATTATGGTCTTGCTATTCGAAGATTTTCTCTTTCCAAAGACGAAATGAAGACAGCAATTTGGGCAACTTACAAACACAAAATCTCGACAGACAAAAACCTCCAGCATGACGACTGTCCTCCTGGAGAAGACTCGTGGTGCACTTGGCAAAAATCAAAAGCGATCAGCACTTTGGATGACTATACTCACAGGAATCCTTTAGCAACAATCGTTTAAGATGCCCTTGAACCAATTAACACGGACCTCACTTCAGATGAACTGTTGGAGCGATGTGAAGGAGGCTTCACGCAAAATAGCAACGGGAGATGGAAAACCAGTTCAAGTGATGCAGAAATTGTCCAAATTGCTACCCATCTTGCGACCAGCATTTTCAACGATGGCTACAAAAGTATAATGACGCTGATGAATATGTTGAACCTGGAAATCGGGTATCGCTGCTACGACTTCTGCCAGAAAACCGACAACCTGCGTTGGGAAACCGGAGAGATACGAGCTCAACAAAACACGAAATTAGCTCGCCGAGCTCGTAGATCGCTTCAAAACCAGGCCCAAGATGCTCAAACAGCTACAGATGGGCCAGGAATCGCTGATTGAAACTAAGCTGAACAAACAACGCAAAATCGTCTGCAAAACTGCGTTCTCACTTTCTTTTGCGTTTATCTCGAAACTACATTTTTTGACCTTGCAGCTTGTAAATCTCGGAAACTTAAGGTCCGGTTGCCTTGAAATTTTGGCACAATACTCTCAAATCTATTATCTAAAATGTAACGTAGGAATTTTTTTTTATTAATTTTTTTCTCAAGAAATTAATTTATTTTTAATTTTAATGTTTGTAGTGATCAGAACAAAAAAATCCTGCGCTACATTTTAGTCATCCTCGTCAAGAAGAAGCTGTTTTTTTTTTTTTATGACCCGTTCTCGAGATTTCTTGCCTGCGCACATGTGCGGCAGAGGACCTTCGCGGAAACACCTATAGAGCCGCCATTTTTAAATATTTTTTGACAAAAATTATAACAGATGTTCATCAAGTTATGAAGTGGCATGTGTGCAAAAATCAATAAATTCCGTTGAAAATTATCGAGTTTGTACATTTTTAAGAATAAACCTATTTTCCATGCCGACAGGGTGGCCAGACCCCTTAATACGATCTTTGGCCACAAATGTTAAGATTTATTTGGTCAGATGAATGCAATTTTAATATTAAGCAATTCTATAATAACCATATGTTACCCGGCGCAACCACCATTATTACTACACAAATCTGTATACTGTATACACTGTATACAATGTTCATTCAATTTCAATCACGAGTTAGTGATACAGTGTATTTAGAAATTACATATAATCTACTATGATTATTTGAGATAACCGAAAATTTCGTCATCCGATTACAGTCCTGTAAAATTATGAAACATTTTTTTTAAAGTATAATGCGGGATTAAAGTCAAAACAGCATCGCATTCGGAATTACACGTGTAGAAAAATGGCAGCGGTTAAAAAGAATAATCTCCTACCGAAGCAACATAATGATTCCCTCCCTTTGTATATTTCAAATGTGGGGACAAATAAAATAATATCACGAGGAAAATCTTGTGATTATGATTCTGCAATTCCGACGCCACGGAAAACTTGAGACATCTGCTCAATTTTCCCGACGACAATTCCAACAATGATATATCCTAAGCCATGGATTATTCTCGGAGAGTATCAGGTGACTCGGGGGTAAACCACGCCTAGATAAATCTTGATAAAGTCATATTTTATTTCGCTGAAATTGTACTAGTTTATTTAAACGCAGACAAGAGGAAGAATTTATTCATAGTGATTATGGATAATAATTATATAAATGTTGTAAAATTCCAAACTACAAAAGCCTAAAATGATTTTAAAAGGATATACGCTCGTTACATGTTTGCGAATGATTGGTATATGTAGTGCATTGCTCACGACTTTCATTCCTGTGTCGATTATTTGTGCGAGAATGATCAGCTGATTGTTTCCGCACTGCTGCGCGTGACCAATTGCGCAAGAGATAAAACCTAACCTGCTATGCGTCAAAGGGACGGTGTTTGCATCGCCGTTTCTACATACATGGAGTGTAAATTATAGTACCTCCTTAAATTTATTGTTTTTAATGTTTGTCTACATACTATTTACATAGTTTTTAACACTAAGAATGTTAATACTAATTGAGTTTTGAAGGGTAACACGTTGCGCCGAAAGTAAAAGTCGTAGAGAGTTGAAATTTTTACACCGTATAGAGGGCGCCAAATGAGGATAACTATTAGATTGTGGTTATCAAAAAAAATTTTTCACCAAAATGTGGAGGATCTCCGAACGAGTCGATCCCGACCACTTCCATCCCGGGGCGAATTTTTAAACTCACCGGAGGAGAAGTCGGTTGGCGGCGGAGGTGGAGGATAGCGGAAATTTTTTTTAGACCTTAAAAATATTTCAAAATGACTCTCTCCTTTTTTTGAATTTTTGAGTTTAACACCTTAATTACTCAAGAAATGATATAAACCATAAATAATATTGCAGTCACTAGGACACTTGTTTCCGCGGTAACGTTAAGCAGGTGCCTCTCATAAAAGTTATAGCGTACGAATTGTCCGCAGTAAGTTTTTAATTATCCGGTAGCTATCACAATGAAGCACAACAAAGTTGTCGTAGGTAAAGTACAGTGTACAACTTGAATGGAATGACAATTTCTCGCTCGTATGAATTGCAAAATTGATACTCGCGGGAAATGTGTTATTTCATGCTAAAATTGCAAACTACAAAATTCCAAAATGAATAATTTCCTAGAAAGTAAATCAGATATTTGAATGAAATGACTTGGAAAATTAAACGCTAATAATTAGCTCGTGGAAGTGTGAAGTTTTTATGTAACTTCTGCACCGATAATTTGTTTGGTGTAGCAAACAATAAACTAAACGATGAAAGGGAACCGGGGAGGGTTCATTAGATTTTTAACGGCATGTGCACAAAGTTTCCGCGAGAAGAGAAACAGAATTGCGATAACAGGATGCAAAATTGAGTCGTCCGTAAAGTTACGCGCGTGTATCGAGCTGTGAGCACACCCCTTATTTATTTTCTGTTAAAACAAGAAGAAAGGGGGTCTCGGTCCGTCGTACACGCCTAACTAAAGAGCAACTATTAGGTCACAGTCATTTCCCGCTTCATTGAATACCGGAGGCCTCTTTCTCTTCGGCGAAAGAGAAAACGTTGTTTTTTTTTTCATCTCGCGTTTCGCATCCCTTTAAGTTGATCAGGCATCTGCGCTCTCCGGCCGTTTTCTTTGTATCATCAATCATTACATTGTTGGGGGATGGGATTTTATGATGTCCCACTGTCGGTGGTTGGTATGTGGGTGGAATGGCAGCCCCCGCAGCTACTGGCAGGCATAAAGGGACCTGCCGGTGTAATTGGGGTTTGTTTAATTATAGGGGCGGATGTTCCCCGTGACAACTTGATGCATTGTTAATTAGCTGTAGGTAATCGGGAGGTGTTATACGTTTCCCATAATAATAATAATAATTGCGGTGATGATGGGTGAAGGTCTGTTACAGACGTGTTATTACCTTTAAGGTTACTGGTTTGAAGTGATAAACATTAACCAAAGTTATCACAACAAAAATGATATACAAATAACTATTATTGCCCTCATCAGGGGAATACACGACGCCTGTAAATTTACTTAAAACTTTATTCAATCGAAATAATTAGATCGTATGGATCAACTTTGATATTGTATCGGAGGTGGATGTCTGTAATAACGTAGGAGACCATCGCCATCAGCCAGGGATGAAATGGAACGGACAGTGCTACGTGTGTAGAATTGACAGCGTTAAACTTCACTCGGAACCTACAAACACCCACGCAAAGACACACACACACACCCACACACACACACACACACACATATATATATATATATATATATATATATATATATATATATAAGAGCTATCGTTACGTTACTATAAACTTTGATATGTGTTCAATAAACTCAATAAATTAAACGGATAAACGGTATTCCTCTATCAAGTTACGAGCGCATCGCATCGCTGCCACTGCCACCGTGGCAAAAAAATTCAGTGTTAAATCACATGCATTTCACAACCATGTTACACATAAATAAGCTCGTGCGCTATCGTATCGACATATCTAATAATTCAAGATAGCCGCAACATCGAATTTATTTCAAATAATAAATTTCGATAGAACGCGATCATAATAAAAGTTTGCAACTACATATGAAAGCCGAAAACCATCGAATTATTCATGAGGAGCCTCTCTCAAAAAGTTACTATTTGGTGCGGTATTTGTGCTGACATGGTCATCGGGCCGTACTTTTTCGAAGATGATGATGGCCGAACAGAAATCGTCAATCAGGTGCGTTATCAAACAATGATAACCGATTTTTTGATGCCAATTATGCGTGATAATGGTATGGATGACTTCTGGTTTCAACAAGACGGCGCCCCACCGCACACTGCTCGAGCTACAATGGATCGTTTCCAGGCCGTTTGATGTCGAAAAATCCTGATTTTGACTGGCCGCTGCGTTCACCAGATATAACGCCGCAGACTCTTTTCTGTGGGGCTATTTGAAATCAAAGATTTATATCAACAAGAGCTGAAGAATAATATTCGCCAGGAAATAGCCGCCATTTCGGCCGAAATGTTAACTAAAACCATGGAAAATGCTGAAAAACGGGCTCAGAACGCCGTAGACGCTCAAAGCGACCATTTACGAGATATCATATTCAAAAAGTGATGTAAACAAATCTCCTTCAATCCAATTAAATGATTTTTAACATGAATAGCAAACAATGTGCTTTTTTCCATGATTAAAAAAAAACAAATATTTTCGCGGAATATGGCCAACCCTATAGATGCTGCTACATAATACCATAAAAACTTTAAAACTTTAAATTCTGAGAAAATCGCACGAGAAACCATATTTGTTCTTTCTGTAGTTACATTTTTCTTTAGTTCGGTAAAAAATAAAAATAATTGCCACAAACGTAAAACTCTCTGAATTTATTCAGAATAGTTATTACTATGACATACCATGAAAATTAAAGAAAGTTAATTTTCTAAATTGCGCGTCTTGAAGTTATTTTCAATTCAACACCCGTTTGTTTCTTCTAAAGTTGCTTTTTTTAAATTCGGTAAAAAGCAACGGTGGCGCGGCGGGACCCTAAATGGTTGCGGTATGTTACTAAATTGGTAGCTATTTTGTGTCTATGACATATGACTCTATGAGCTCGCATTGCATATTGTGATACCCTGCAATTTATTTACATATTTATATTGTCAAATATTCACACTATGTCAAAGTATTGCTGCAATATGTCCACGTATATATGCCAACGCGGTTATAATACTCGTCAGCTGATGTACACGTCAGTTGACTTTTGACTTATAACCTGAAATTGTGTATTAGATTTCCATCAAATCCGGAACTTCGCAAATTGTGGGTTGATGCTTCGCTTGTAAAGAACAGGCAGGAAAGTGGACCCGAGTTGCCGAAATATGCTCGCATTTGCATTCTCCACGTTGCTAATGAATACATCGAAACATTTTTTTTGCTTTCCGGTTTTTAAATTACGCTCCATTTTCGGCTCCGGGGCGGGACTTATATCGGGCTCCAGCTCGTGGACAACATTTGGAGAAGTGATCATATGGGAAATGGAGGGGGAATAGCAGTCCATTAGTATATAGTCAAAGGACGCAAGTAACATAACCTCAATTTGTGTTACCAACTTAAATTTTTCAAAATAAAAAATCATGGCACACTTGAGGTTTTTTTTAAATGAACATACTTTATTCGGCACTTAGATATTTACGGAAGTGCATTTCTTTCCATTATTTAAATTTCCACGGCCGACGCGGATTCAGGTAGATAATTGAAAATAAATTATAACAATTTATCTGGAAAAGAGGACGATTATTCATTTCCCCTTCCGTTCATTTATAATGCGTTCAGACAAATCGCACGGGTGTTTTCGAATTTGAAACGGAGCGGAGCTTGAATTAGCGAAGAGGGATTGGCGATGGGGAAAAAAACCGGCAAACTACAAGAGTAGAAATTAACGAGAGCCGCATTTCCCACCTAGTACATAACTACCCCATTAGTTTGATGTATTATACCCGCCACCCTCCATTCACTGCTCTCTCTCAAGACATTCAGACATTCATCCAAAACTGGCGGTTTGCGCTGAATGGCAATGGCAAGGACTTCATTACTAGACTGATGATATTTAACAGCTACTTCCATTCAAGTTTGTAGTGCTGTGACATGTGTCAGGGCAAGATGCCGTGTGCAAAGGGGGTGAGGGCATAACTACTTGGTAAATTAAAGTGGCGAGGGATGAATTAAAACTTGATTACTCTTTCTGTTATATATAAAGACGGCGGCGGGTGGGTGGGTTGGATGGCGTGCACGCCGACGTATTCTTGCTGCCAGGACGGCGCTCTCACAATCTCACAAATTGATACAGATGTTGTTCTCAGTTTGCAATGTAAATTACAATAACATTACAACTTTGATTATACAACGCGCGATTGTTCCGAAACTACCATACAATTTATTTGTTCTGCTGACGCATTGGGGTGTCGGTGGGGGCAAACGTGTGGACTCGGGTTGAATAATATAATTAGAGAATTTCAGAAAGCAATCTAAAACTACGTTAATGCAAAGGGGTTATAAAAATTTGGAATTTTCTCTGGTCGATAAGGCATTTAAAATTTTTTCTTTTATATTTATTGAAAAACTTTAAAATTCCCTAAATTTATTTATTACCTCTGAAATTTTATTTTGTTTATTACCTTTGAAATTTATCTATAAGGCATTTTTACTTTCTATGTTACGAAGTACGAAAAAGTATTGTGATCGTGATTTTTGTTTCAAAAAATTTTTCTACGGAAATATCCGTTTTGGGGTCCCTAGATGCCATTTCAACAATTTCTGGAAAAAAAAAATTTGTGTCTGTGTGTGTGTGTGTGTGTCTGTGTGTGTGTGTCTGTGTGTGTGTCTGTCTGTGTGCGCTGTATCTCAAAAACTAATAGAGCAATTGATATGAAACTTTAAACATACGTCTTATTTGATAATCCGAAGAACTAAAAAGCTGTTGGTAAAATTTCGTACACCGGAAGTGGGTGTTTAACTTAACTGTTTTTTGTTTTTTGCCAATATTTTCTTAAATATGGAAAATATCACAAAAAAATTTAAACATACATCGAAATCAACAAAGAAATGAACATCTTTTGATTGAAAATATTTTTCATAAAATCATTGCTATTCCAGAAAAAAAATTATTATTTTTTTCTAATTTTTGGTTTATAATTATGAAACGATAATAGTTACAGCAAATTTACTTGCATAGTAATTGTAGAGAATGCCGAAATGAATAGCTTCTAAAGAATAAGTTTTTTTCGAAATCTCGTTAGTTTTTGAGTAAACCGAGTTTTTGAATTTGAAGTATAATTTTTCCATCTTTCATGATTTTGACGTTTTAAACGTCAGTTTCATCCGCGTTTACGAAATGCTCGATGTACATTTAAAATATGATTTCAATTGAAAATAAACCTATGAAAACGTAAATATAAAGTCGGAGAAAGTAACATGATGGCCACATCACCATTTTTTTTTATTTTTTTATTTTTGGTTTATAATTATGAAACGATAATAGTTACAGCAAGTTTATGTTAATAATAATTGTAGAGAAGCCAAAATGAAAAACTTATAAGGAATAAGTTTTTTTCGACATCTCCTTAGTTTTTGAGTAAACTGAGTTTTTGAATTTGAAATATAATTTTTCTATTTTTCATAATTTTGACGTTTTAAACGTCAGTTTCATCCTCTCGATATACATTTAAAATATTATTTAAATTGAAAATAAACCATGAAAGCGTAAATATAAATGATACCATCTAGTCAGAGAAAGTAACATACATGATGGCCACATCACCATGTTTTCTCAGTATTTTTTGTCTGTATTTTTATCTCAAAAACTAATACAGAAATGAAACCATGAAACTTTGAACATAAATGTTATTTGAGAATTTGAAGAACTAAAAAGCTTTTAGTAAAATTTCGTATTTATTTATATTTACCTTAACAGGTTTTTGTTCTTTTAGCCTTTTTGGTACTTTATTTTTTAATTTGTGTTAGATCATGCCGCAATATCAGTTCTCGGATATATATATATATATATATATATATATATATATATATATATACATAGTAATAGTAATTATATTATATTATATGACTTTTGTAAAACCTTAGTTAGAGCAATAAAGATTATTATTATTATTATTATTATTATTATTATTATTATTATTATTATTATTATTTAGTACAATGTTTTCAGAACTTTTTAAGGGCATCTTTAAAAGACCTTTTTCCTTGAGGATTCTTTTTCAGGACTTAAAAAAAATCAATACTTATTTTTAGGATTTTTTCTTTCAGGACCTTTATTTTCAGGATTTCTTTTCATAAACGGGATCGGGACCTTTCGTTGAGGAATTATTTTCGAGATTTTTCTTAGAAAAATTTTTTCAGAATTTTCTTCATGACATTTTCTGGAATTTCTCTTTTCATGACCTTTTTTCGATCTTTCTAAGGACTTTTTCAGATATTTTTAGATTTAAAAAAACATTATTTGAGGAATTTAGCTAAGGACTTATTTTTGACATTTTTTCAAGACTCTTTGGAATCGTTTTTTTTTAGGAAAATTTTTCAGATTCTTTCAAAGACTTTTTTCAATGCTTTTTTCTTTCAGAAATGTTATTTTCAGGCCAATTTTTTAGGATTTTTTTTTTTATATTTCGGGTTTTTTTTTCGAAATTTTCTTCATGACATTTTTTAGAATTCTCCTTTTCATGACCTTTTTAAGGATTTTTTCAGATATTTTTGGCATTTTTTTCAAGACTGTTTTCAAAACTTTTTATTTCAGGAATTTTGTTAAGAACTTATTTTAGGCTTTTGCAGGATTTTTTTAAAGACACTTTGGGATTTATTTTTCAAGATAATTTGTTCAGATCTTTTTAAGGACCACTGTTTTCAGGAATTTTTTTGTTTATTTCTTAAACATGTTATTTCCAGGGCAATTTTTCAAGGACAATTTTTTTATGATATTCCATCAGGACTCTTTTTCTAATCTTTCTTCAGGACTTATTTTAGCTTTCTTTCAGAATTTTTTGGGGCTGTTTTTCGGGACATTTATTTCTGGTATGGAGACTATTTTTCAGGACTTTTCTTTGCGACTTTTATCAGGACTCTTTTTTCAAGACTTTATTCCCAGGACTTGGACTTTTTCGAGAATTTCTTAAGAACCTCGTGTTCAAGACTTCTTATCTGAATTTTCTTAGTTACTTTTTTCGGGAATTTTTTTTTCAAGCCTTCTTTACAGGACTTTTTTCAATACTATATTTCAGGACATTTTTTATAGGATTAATTTTCAGGACTTCTTGTTCCGGACTTTTTTTCGAGACAATTTTTCGGACTTCTTTCAGGACATTTATTTCTGGTGTTTTATATGAAGACTTAATTTTTCAGGACTCTTCTTGCAGTACTTTTTTCTGGACTTTTCTTACGACTCTTATTCACAACTTTTGAACAGGACTCTTTTTTCAAGACTTAATTCTCAAAACTGTCTCCAGGACTTTTTTTCAGGACCTTTTTTTAAGACTTTCTTTCAAGACTTTATTTCTGGTCTTTTTGAAGGAACTGTTTTTCAAGACATTTTTTGTCAGGACTCCTTTTCAGGACTTTTTTCAAGACTTTCATGTTCAGGACTTTTTTAGGGTTTTTAAGATTTTTTAATTAGGTCTATTTTTAGAAATCTTTTTCAGGACTTTTTTGTTCAGGACTTTCTTGTTCAGGGCTTTTATTAGGTTTTTTTGGTACTTTTTAATTAGCGCTATTTTTAGAAATCGTTTTCAGGACTCTTTTTTGGCATTTTTTTTTTTAGTTTTTCAGTAAACTTACGGTGAAGATTATTAGAATTTTAAACATAATTTGTCATTTTTACCTTTCATAATTTTGTCGTTTTAAACGCCATTTCCAAACGTTCGATTTAAAACATGATTTAAATTGAAAATAATGAATAAATATAATTAACTATGATTCTATCAATCGGAGAAAGTAATATGATGGCCACATCACCATTTTTTATTTTTTTACTTTCTCCGTTACGAAGTACGAGAAAGTATTGTGATCGTGATTTTTTTCAATTTTTTTTTTACGGAAATAGTCGTTTTGGGGTCCCTAGATCCCTTGTGTCTGTGTATGTCCGTGTGTGCGTGTGAGTGTGTGTCTGTGTGTGTGTGTGTCTGTGTGTGTGCGTGTGTGTGTCTGTCTGTGTGTGTGTGTGTCTGTGTGTGTGTCTGTGTGTGTGTCTGTGTATGTGTCTCTCTTTGCGCGCTGTATCTCAAAAACTAATAGACCAATTGATATGAAACTTTGAACATACGTCTTATTTGATAATCTGAAGAACTGAAAAGCTTTTGGTAAAATTTCGTACACCGGAAGTGGGCGTTTACCTCAACTGTTTTTTGTTTTTTGAAAATATTTTCTTAAATATGAAAAATATCACAAAAACATTTAAACAAACTTTGAAGACAACAAAGAAATGAACATCTCTTGCTTGAAAACATTTTTCATAAAATTATTTTTACTTAAGAACAAAATTTATTATTATTTTTTTAATTTTTGGTTTATAATTATAAAACGATAATAGTTACAGCAAATTTATGTTAATAATAATTACAGAGAATGCTAAAATGTCCAACTTATGAAGAATACGTTTTTCTCGAAATCGCTTTAATTTTTGAGTAAACTGAGTTTTTGAATTTGAAGTATAATTTTTCCATCTTTCATAATTTTAACGTTTTAAACGTCAGTTTCATCCTAGTTTACACAACGCTCATGTACATTTAAAATATGATTTCAAGCGAAAATAAACCATGAAAACATAAATATAAATGGCTATGGTACCATCAAGTCGGAGAAAGTAACATGATGGCCACATCACCATTTTTTTAATGTTTATTGAAAAACTTTAAAATTCCCTAAATTTGCTTATTACCTCTGAATTTTTTTTATAATGGTAACTATTTAATAATATTTTGATATGAGTAACTAGTAGTGGTATTGATGGTAATGCTTAAACTGGCGAGAAAGATTTTTCTTGTTTCTCGATGAAGGGCTAAAGGGAAGGGTGGGCGGAGATAATGTCGAAACGCACCCAAGAACTAAGCCTTGTGGAATTATGCCAGTATTAAGCTTATGATATTATAAAGGTGAACAACGTTTTAGTGGCGCCCTTTCCCCTCTCGCCCCTCGGCTAACCCACTTATCCGAGCCACGGAATTTATGGGGGTTTTTAGTGACCGCCCCCGGATTAAGCACACGCTTCCACCGCGAAACCCCTCTCTATTTATTAAACTTCAGTTGCACCGACAAAATATTTATTATATTCGATTCCGAACCGGAACGACTGTCGCTGGGTATTTACCGGCCCTCCTATAATATATACCTCTCGATTTTTTTCGTCCGCCCATCCACCCCATCCCGAGGACGGCTCCTTCCACACCGTTCATCTGAATAGACGACTTCCTGTCCCTGGAGTCGCTGGAGTCGCTCCGTCGCCAAACTTTATTTACCGCATCCTAGAGATGTCCTTTCATTTCTCATTCATACAAAACTATCAGAACGATCTCAAGGATTCATTTACCACACTAGATACGAAAAATATATACTAAGAACGAAACTAACCCAAGTATTTGTAGAGGAGACAAAAATATTCGATAAGTATTTTTACTTTCTCCGTTACAAAGTACGAGAAAGTATTGTGATCGTGATTTTTTTTCAAAATTTTTTTTTACGGAAATATCCGTTTTGGGGTCCCTAGATGCCATTTCAACAATTTCTGGAAAAAAAAAATGTGTGTGTGTTTGTGTGTTGCTGTGTGTCTGTGCGCGCTGTATCTCAAAAAGTAATGAAACAATTAATATGAAACTTTGAACATAAAACTTATTTGACAATCCGATGAACTGAAAAGCTTTTGGTAAAATTTTGTACACCGGAAGTGTGTGTTTACCTTCATCGTTTTTTTGTTTTTTTCCAATATTGCTTTGAATATGAAAAATATCACAAAAACATTTGAATAAATATTGAAGACAACAAAGAAATGAACATCTTTTGTTTGAAAATATTTTTCATAAAATTATTTGTTTTCGAGAAAAAATTTATTAATTTATTTTTCATTTTTAGGTTATAATTATGAAGTGGTCGCTTTATCTAAAAAACTAATGCAGAAATTAACACGAAACTTTGAACATAGGTCTTATTTGATAATCCCAAGAAAAGAGAAGCTTTTGGTAAAATTTCGTACACCGGAAGTGGGTGTTACCTTAACTGTTTTTTGTTTTTTTCCAATATTTTTGTAAATATGAAAAATATCAAAAAATCATTTAAATAAATATTGAAGACAACAAAGAAATGAACATCTTTGGTTTTAAAATATTTTTCATAAAATCATTGTTATTCGAGAAAAAAAATTATTCATTTTTTTTTTCATTTTTATTATACAATTAAGAAACGCTAATAGTTACAGCAAATTTATGTTAATAATAATTGTAGAGAATGGCAAAATGAACAACTTGTAAAGAATAAGTTTTTTGAAATCCCTTTAGTTTTTGAGTAAACTGAGTTTTTGAATTTGAAGTATAATTTTTCCATCTTAATAATAATATATATATATTTACGGGATTATCCCTGTACATTTAAGTATTAAATCGAATATAAAATATAAAACAAAATATAAAATAAAATATAAATATAAAATATAAAAATACAAAAATTAAAATTACAATTTAAAATTTAAATTTAAAATTGCGACAACATGTGACAAACAAACAAAAACAGTTAAAAACAATATAATGCAGTACGCTCGACATACATAATTAAAACCCCTGCAAGAAAGTTGCAATTATTTAAATTTGATCAATTCGTGATAAATAAGATTTAAAGTCATAATTTTGACGTTTTAAACGTCAGTTTCATCCGAGTTTACACAACGCTCGAGAAAGTAACATGGTGGCCACATCACCATTCTTTTTTTTAAGACTATTTTAAAAACTTTTTATTTCAGGAATTTTGTTAAGAACTTATTTTAAGTCATTTTGCAGGATTTTTTTCAAGACACTTTGAGATTTCTTTTTCAGGATAATTTCTTCAGATCTTTTTAAGGACTATGTTAAAGACTTTTTACAATGCCTTTTTTTCAGATTTTTTTTTGTTTATTCTTTAAACATGTTATTTTCAAGGCAATTTTTCAAGGACAATTTTTTTATGATATTTCATCAGGACTCTTTTTCTGAACTTTCTTCAGGACTTATTTTAGCTCTTTTACAGGATTTGTTGGGGCTTTTTTCGTGACATTTATTTCTGGTATTTTGAATGGAGACTATTTTTCAGGACTTTTCTTCGCGGCTTTTATCAGGAGAGGGACTTTTGCGAGAATTTCTTAAGAAGCTCTTGTTCAAGACTTCTTTTCAGGATTCTTTTCTGAATTTTCTTAATTACATTTTTCGGGAATTTTTCTTTACAGGACTTTTTTCAGTACTATATTTCAGGACATTTTTATAGGATTAGATTTCAGGACATTTTGTTCCGGTCTTTTTTTCGAAACACTTTTTCGGACTTCTTTCAGGATTTTTTTGAGGACATTTATTTCTGGTGTTTTATAAGACTTAATTTTTCAGGACTCTTCTTGCTGTACTTTTTTCTGGACTCTTTTTACGACTCTTTTTCACAACTTTTTAACGGGACTCGTTTTTCAAGACTTTATTCTCAAAATTGTTTCTCCAGGAGTTCTTTCCAGGACCTTTCTTTGACAGAACTCTTTTTTCAGGACTTTATTTCTGGTTATTTTGAAGGAACTGTTTCTCAAAAAAAATTTTGTCAGGACTCTTTTTCAGGACTGTTTTCAAGACTTTCGTGTTCAGGACTTCTATTTGGGTTTTCAGGACTTTTTAATTAGATCTATTTTTAGAAATCTTTTTCAGGACTTTTTTGTTCAGGACTTTCTTGTTCAGGGCTTTTATTAGGTTTTTTAGGACTTTATAATTAGCACTATTTTTAGAACTATTTTTTAAAACTATCTTGTTCAAAACTTTTTTTAGGACTTTTGAATCAGGACTCTTTTTAGAAGTCTTTTTCAAGACTTTCTTGTTCAGGGCTTTTATTAGTTTTTTTCAGGACTTTTTAATCAGGGCTATTTTTAGAAATGTTTTTCAGGACTCTTTTTCAGCATTTTTTTTTAGTTTTTCAGAAAACTTACGGTGAAGTTTATTAGAATTTAAAACATAATTTGTCATTTTTGGCTTCAATAATATTGTCGTTTAAACGCCCTTATCACTCGATCATGTGAAACGTTCGATTGAAAATATGATTTAAATTGAAAATAATGAATGAATCTATAAATATAAATAACAATGATTCTATCAAATCGGAGAAAGTAACGTGATGGCCACATCACCATTTTTGTTTTGTTTTGGTCAAAACACATATTTAGTGGTCCCTCGATAATTAATCATATTTTTGTTTTTTGGCTATAAATTCTGGATAAATCATGAAAGTGTACTCGTAATTTTGTAAATGTAGAAAATTCTATAGAGTAAAATATTCGCAAAGGTCTATTTTATTATTTTAAACGCATTCTTTTAAATTACTTGCGCAATATTGAAGTCATTAAGTAGATTTTTAAATATTAAATGCACATTTTCATGAGATCTTGATTTTTCGGTAAACATATTTCTTGTAACTTTATCCGTTATAATTAGGATGCCATGTAGCATACATACGACTTACATTTATGATGAAAACCTTTTGTTACTTAGGGTTTCGCGTTAGCATGCATTTACGATGCCGAGTTTAAAATTTTATTACCGTAAGTACAGCGCATCACTTAAAACGTACTTAGCGAGATTCTCATAAATTATTTACTCAGTTTCTATTTGTGTTACGGAGTTAAAATCAACAGCGGGTTGATACTATTATGTGGAATACAAGTTATAATTAAGCTTTGTTAATTGAGATCATTTCAACAAAAAAAGGTTAGGAAACTATGGCGTTTTGGTGAATTGAATTGAATTTTGTTGTATTTGTTAAATTTCCCCATTCTAAACTAATAACACGAAATAGTGGCATATGATGAATAATTAAATTTTTATTTGCACGTTTGTAATTTTCGTCACTTGTACCGTGTGTCCACGGATGGAATTTATTTATTTATTTGTGCTTTAACGCAAAAACAATTTTGCACAGGTCAGAAACAACAAGAAAGAAAACATGAAGAAATGAATAAAATAGGACTAAAATGAACTAAAAGTACAGTAATACAAAAAAAATGAATGACGATTTCAATCAAATAAAATAAGAAAAGTTTTATTCGAAAATATTTCTCCCGAGATACTTATAGAGTTATATGGTGACATCTTATCAAGCAACTCCTTTGCAGCATCCATAAAAGGTAGAGATGGGCAAACAGTTCAAGAACCGGTTCAATGAACCGGTTCTTAGCAAATAGCGCTCAGGAACCGGTTCGGGCAAAAGGAACCCCGGTTCCTCTGCTCTTTAATATGGACTTGGCGTTTTCTTCAAGAATGAAAACTAGACGCGTACCCCTACCCGTAGAAGCGACCCGGTGGTACCGCATGAAGTCACCTGCAGAAACATGCGGTTAACTGCAGAGAAGTTAACTGCGAAAATATCATGCGGTTCACTCCACTATCTGCACGAGCTTCATGCGGTTCATACCAGATTCCATAGATAACTTCAAGCGGTTCAGTTTCCACGGCAACTTCATGCGGTTCATACCAGAAACAGCATGAAGTTCGTGCAGATAGCATTCCCGTTAAAACCGCTTGAAGTTACCAGCGGAAACTTACCGCGGAAATTTCATGCAATTTTTTTTTAGTTCGAACTTAAATTTTTAGTTTTAGAATTTTAAATAAAAAATGTGAACACTCTTAATTAAATTCAACATTTTTTCTAGGGTCTTAACGGCTTTAAGTCAAAATAAGTATTTTTTTTTTGTCATTTTAAGTGAAATTTTTACATTCATTAGTCATAAAGTCTTTTAACTTTAATAGAATTTAATATTTTTTAGAGGCTAACTCGTTTAAGTAAACATTAGTCGTTTTTATGACGTTTGACGATTTTAGGTCAAATTTCGACATTAATTTGAACATAAATAATTCGTTAATTTTAATATTGCAATCCTTTTAATCTGTTCAATTATTATTATTTTTTTTAATTATATAAGGGTCTAAAGTAATCACCACCACACAACGATTACAAAAATTGCAATTTTCTATTATTTTGTTATGTAACATGGTTTCTATTTGTAAATATTATCTATTGTAAAGGAGATTCCGTATATAAATAAAATAAATAAATAAATAAAATCTTTTAACTTTAATTCAATTTGGCATATTTTCTAAACGATTAAGGACTAAGTCAAAATTAATCTGCTTTCTTCACGCTTGTTGACTTTAAGTCAAATTTACACATTAATTTGGACATAAAGTCTTTTCACTTTGATTAAATTTTCATCCAGTTTGATACGAAGAAGATTAAACATTATTTGCTTGCAAATAATAATCATTTCAATATTTAATTAAATTTGACAATTTTTTAGAGACTTTAGGTTTTAAGTCAAAATTAGTCTTTTTTTCTTAACGCTTGTTGACTTTAAGTCAAAATTATTACATTAATTTGAACATTAACTTTAATTTAATTTGACATTGTTTCTAGAGACTTAGAGATTTAAATCAAAATGATTCTTCTTTCTTAACGCTCGTCGACTTTAAGTCAAATTTCGACATTAATTTGTTATAAAGTCTTTTAGCATTAATTTAATTTGACATATTTTCTAGAGGCTTAACGGATTTAAGCCATAATTAGACTTGTTTTCTCAACACTTGTCGACTTTAAGTCAAATTTCTACATTTAGTTGTCGTAAAGTCTTTGAACTTTAAGTAAATTTGAAATTTTTCAAAGTCAAAATAAGTCTATCTTTTGACGCTTGTCATTAGTTTGTCATAAAGTCTTAGCTTGAATTAAATTTGTCATTTTTTCTAGAGTTAATGTCTTTAAGTCAAAATTCATATTTTTTTCTTAACGCTCGTCGACTTTAAGTCAAATTTCGACATTAATTTGTTATAAAGTCTTTTAGTCTTAATTTAATTTGACATATTTTCTAGAGGCTTAACGGATTTAAGCCATAATTAGACTTGCTTTCTCAATACTTGTCGACTTTAAGTCACATTTCTACATTCAGTTGTCGTAAAGTCTTTGAACTTTAAGTAAATTTGAAATTTTTCAAAGTCAAAATAAGTCTATCTTTTGACACTTGTCATTAGTTTGTCATAAAGTCTTAGCTTGAATTAAATTTGTCATTTTTTCTAGAGTTAATGTCTTTAAGTCAAAATTCATATTTTTTTCTTAACGCTCGTCGACTTTAAGTCAAATTTCGACATTAATTTGTTATAAAGTCTTCTAGTCTTAATTTAATTTGACATATTTTCTAGAGGCTTAACGGATTTAAGCCATAATTAGACTTGCTTTCTCAATACTTGTCGACTTTAAGTCAAATTTCTACATTCAGTTGTCGTAAAGTCTTTGAACTTTAAGTAAATTTGAAATTTTTTCAAAGTCAAAATTAGTCTATCTTTTGACGCTTGTCATTAGTTTGTCATACAGTCTTAGCTTGAATTAAATTTGTCATTTTTTCCAGAGACTTAAAGGCTTTAAGTGAAAATTAGTATTTATTTCTTAACGCTTGTTGACGTTAAGTCAAATTTCGACATTAATTTCTCATAAAGTCTTTTGACATTGTTAATAGAAACTTAACAACTTAAGTCAAAATTAGTTGTTTGTCGTGGGGTTTGTTAACTTTAAGCCAAATTTCGGCATTAATTTGCACGTAAAGTCTCAATTCTACCCGAATTTGATACTTTTTCTACAGGTTTAAGGGTTTAAGCCAAAAAAGTCTTGCTTTCTTAACGCTTCTCAACTTTAAGTCAAATTTCGACAGTAATTTGGACATGAAATCTCTTCACTTTCATTAAATTTGATATTTTTTTAGACGCTTGAAGTAAAAATTAGCCTTATTTGACGCTTGTTGACTTTAAGTCAAATTTCGACATTAATTTGAACATAACTCCTGCCAAATTTGACATTTTTCTAGAGGCTTAACGTCTTTCAGTTAAAATTCGTCTTCTTTCTTGACGTTCCACTTTAAATCAAATTTTGACATAAAGTCTCTTGATTTAACTCAAATTTGACATTTTTTCTAGTGACTTTAAATCAAATTTTGACATAAAGCTTCTTAATTTAACTCAAATTTGACATTGTTTCTAGTGGCTTAAGGGGTTAAGTCAAAATGAGTCTTTTTTCTTAATTCTTGTCGAATTGAAGTCAAATTTCGACATTAATGTGCACATGGTCTTTTGCCTTTAATTAAATTTGATATTTTTTTTAGAGGCTTAATGGCTGTAAGTCAAAATTAGTCTTTTTTCGGGACAAATTTCTACATTAATTTATCATAATGTCTTTTAACTTTAGTTAAATTTCACATTTCTTTTAGATGAAGTGTATCAAAACTATCAAGAAGTTTAAAACTAATTTGTTTAAGTTCTTATGTGAAAAAGAATTGTATAGTTTAGAAGAATACTTTGATTAGTGATGTATGCTTATGTTTTTCTTATTATGACGCACTTTCTTTCTTATTGTATATCGTATTATAATTTAAGAGAGAAATAAAGACTTATTAAAGACTTATAAAGATGCTTAATAAATAAATAAATGGAAAATAAATTAACCCGCAGCATAAAAAAATCAATAATATTTTATAATTCCATAATTAAGAAATTATACAATTTTGAAATGATTTATTTCATTCCAAAAATTAAGAAGAGTATGATACACCGGGTGTGCGTTTTTCTGCTTTCCCGATTATTTTTGAGAAAAAGTACAAGGGTAAATAAATGTTCAGAGTTTAAAAATCTGCCAGATTTGATTTATATTTACTATCGATGTGCTACCAGAGAGGAGAAAATGTGAAAATTAAATGATAATGTAAAAATAGCAGAAGCCATGACAGGAAAAAATAAATCGATTCAGAAATATCAGAAACATGTGAAAAAAAAAACAGGGTAAATATTTCATGCCCACTTCCCGTTTACAAATATTTACCAGTAGCTTTTCAGTTCTTAATATTGTCAAGTATAAAATACAAAAAAAGTTAAAATATATTGCAGTTGTGGCCACACTATGAATGCCCATATTATATATTTTTTTAATTAATTGGAAGGCTGGAACTCATTTCTGTCAATCTGGTATAGAAAAGACCCGTGAACCGCTCCAAGGAATCGGTTCACTCCAGTGAGTGAACCGGTTCGGAACGGTTCCCTGCAGTGAACCATTTTTGCTATCTCTAATAAAAAGCATTTTGTGTTCAACTTGAATACCGAACATGAATACCGAATTTGTTCCAGTTAAAGTTTCCACACTGTATATCAAAAATCAAGAACATAAAGTTCATTCGTCAATCGATTAGTCCATGACAAATTTCAAGGAAAAATCTTCTGTAAAACAATACTTAACGTTCAAACCTATACAGAGGAGATTGAAAATTTGACATATAACCTATACATGGGAGGAGTTGAACTAGTAGCGTTCTATAAAATTGACAGGAAATCTGGAAGCTTTTGAAAAAATAATTAGTAATGTATTTTAAGTACATTTAAAACATTTAGAATCGACAGTATGTGTTTTTCTGTACCATCAAAATGAACGCATTTTTTTGCAACTTTGTACACCATTTTCGTATTATTATTTTCAAATTTTATTACGAATTATTTGCAGCTTTACAGATAATTGAAATTGAGCATGTATTGAAATGTTGAATTTTGACACTTCGAAGCCTTGCAGCTCCCAATGTCTGGAGAATCTTTAGATGCTGTTGGTCTAACAATCTTGTGGATTTTTAATCTTCGGAGGCGACTGGCGATTGTTAGAAATTCACTATTCATTCGGTAACCCGAAAATATTTTTTTCACTTTAACGCATTTTCAAATATCCTATCGACTGTGCCAATTAAATGTATGCACAATTAGACGTATATATATACATAACTCATACTACTACTAATAAAACATTCAATAAAACCTAATTTATAATAAACTAAAAACATAATTAATTCCAATACCCTTTCTATGTCTACACCAACACCCTCACATATATGCATTAGCAACATTCTCCTAATGAATGGTGCCTTTGATGGTGATGAACGAAGAGCCCCTTCTGTGTAGAACGTCATAAATGTGAACATCTACAATGATTTCAATTAAACAACTTTCCATGCCGGCCAATTAATTCCGAGCGTGCCAATAAAGTCCTTACGGTAACAAATTGCCCATTTCGTGTCCGTTTTATAAGCAGAATGACCCGAAATGAATACCGGCCTGCAGAAATGTGCTTCATGCGAGAGCATGCAGTTGCAATAAATTCCCCTCTGCACATGATTGATGCGCCATTACAAATAAATTGCCAAAATTAGTAAACAAAGCCAGCACCGACAATACTCCGCGAAGTTACTTTAGAATGGGACGTACACAAATTTAAAAACTTTAAATTGATGTTGTAGTTTGGGAAAAAGTATTAGTTGAAAAATCGGGGACCTCCAAACTTATTTATTATATCAATATTATTTGTAGCAGCTGTCGGTGTCCTCGGCGGCGGAGGGGCGAGAAAAAAATTATTTGTGCGCGCACAGCATATTATTAAATTCCAATTTTACACCCCCGTGCCCACCGTTGCTTGATTATAACCAAATCTGTTTTTAATTCCGCAGGCTGTTTCTCGGAGACGCCGCTGCCGCATTATCGGCAACACAAAACAAATAAATGCTTAATCTACTTCCAGCAAGGAATCAATTTAACCGGAGGGAAGAGCCATTACAGGGGCATTATTTTGTCAGTGTACGTAAAAATTGTCTGACATCAAATGTGCCATCAGTCCGAGATAAGGTCGTTAAAGGGCGGAAGAGAGAGGCGCCATCGTCTACTCAGAGCCCAGATATTTCCTTTAGATACATGGCATTGAAACCGTTTTAACATAGAAATGGGACGCACGCGGGTTCTTCACTATCGACCGTGGTAATAAAAACCCAGTAAAACATGCCCCACAGATTATTACTTTAAGGATATCGTCCTTATTATCTACACTAAAAATGCGACAAAGTTCATCACACTTGGACTATAATTTCTGCAAACATGAATGGGATGGTTCGATTTTTCAAGGAAACAGTTTCCTTGATGCTTTGTCAGTTGTTTATTTTTAAAGACTAAAAAATGTTATTTGTTGCTGACACATTGTGTGACTGTTGACAGTTGACAGTTACAGGACGGCAAATGTAAGTTGACCAGACGCGCAGAAGGCAAGCGAAAGCTCTCTCTCTCTACAGCCGGCCGAGTAATAAGTAAGGACATATTCTTCGCGTGCGCTATTCATTTACAACTCTATCAGGCGCTCTCCTCCACATAATTGAATGAATCAGGCACGCGAACTCTTCACGAAATCTATCGAGAACGCCCTTCGAAGGTTCCGCCCACAATTTTGCCACTGCGCAACGGCAAGTTACGTTTGCCGTCCTGTACCAGATGTCATTTGTTGCATGAATTTTTAAGAATTGAAAAAAGTCATGTTTGATATTAAAATTATCATATGAGGGCGTAAATACTAAGCAATCCTATTACTACTGAAATACTTATATAATTTAATAATACGAAATATCGTTTTTGACCGCTGAAAATTCCATTTGTAACTGATAAATATAATCATTATTTGACATATTGTTACGTAAATTTTTAACCCTTAAAAAAGAACTAATTTTGATTGATCATCTGGTGGATGCGCAAAGAATTAAAATTTATGCGCCCGCCCAAGAATATTTTTATTGTCCCAAATATGGCGACATTCGTTGGATAAATGTTAGTAGTTGCAAAATTTAATTTTTGCCACTTGAAACATTCATAAAATACGCCATTTTTAACAGTTAAAAAGTCATAACTGACGAATTATGTGATTTTATAGTGATTTTTTTTTACTGAAAAAATAAACTTTTTTTATCAGTTCAAAATGTAATTTTTGACATCTTGAAGAAATATATGTTGTTTGATAGTGGTAAAATGCCATATTTTACGTAAATTTTGAATAATTCTAAAACGTCATGTTTTATTGTTGAAAAGTGTCGATTGTGATAACTGAAATATGTAATCTTGGGTAGTTAAACTTTCCGTTCTGACTGATTAAATGCGTCATCGATAACAGTTGATAATTACATTTTTTAAAGTAGAGAATATCATTTGAGCAGAAAGTTTCAAATATATTCTACATTTAATTCTTTCGTTTTATTTAATCTTATTGCAAGATTTACTTGTACCTCTGACGTATGTAAAACTTATGTTAACACATTAGTAATAATTGAATTGTATCGTATTAGCCTTAGGCCTTTTTTCAGGGAATTTTTCAGAAGTTTTTTAGGATTCGTTTTAAAACATTTTAAGCAGTTTTTTTAATAGTATATTCCAAAAGGCTTTCAATAAGCGCGATATTTTCGCACGCATTCAAATTTTCTAATAGACAAGTGCGAAAAAAGGCTTTATGAACGAGTTTTTTACAGTATTTTTTTTTCTATTTTGCCCCTTTTATTCCATTTCTAAATTAAAAAATCGCGCGTACATATTCAGAAAATTATATGATGGTTGGTGTGATGTATTGCAACATTTAGGATTGTTTTAGTATTAGTAGCGACATCTATGGATACGCGCTCTAGTGTATTTGTTTTTCACTATAAAGGTTTTTTTTGTAACATACAGGGTGTTTCAGAGCTCTGGGAACGGTCAATCACGTGTTTATTTTTCAAAATTAAAAAAGAATGTTTTATACAAAAGTTGTGTATAATAGTGAAATTTAAATATTTTTAGGGCGTGCACCTAAAAATATTTAAATTTATACAGGGTGTCTCATAACAAAGTTACAGACCAAACTTATGTATTTTTTAAATGGAACACCCTGTATTTTTTGTCATTTTTGAATTATATGGAGCAAATAAAGGTGAGTTACTTCAATACTCCCTATACCTATTGTTTGCCGTTTTCGAAATATTTGAAGATTTGTTGAAATGCATGGTCTGAGTGAAATTTTATTTTTGCTCCAGTGATTGACGTTGAAGGATTGAAATCATTTCTATTATTTGGTTGAAGGTTCGAACTATAGAGCCAACCATGATTTCATACAAAAAATTATACACAGTCTTCAGTGTGTTTCCGGGGTTCGAATAAGGAAGTATTAGTTAGGTAGTGAGTTTTTATTAATTAAAATATTACTACTCGAGAAACTACAGTTGGTAACACTAATAATTGATATTTTAATTTGAAATTAGTTTGCTATTTCCACACATCACATAACCTGATCAAAAACATCTGGCCGAAAATTTAGCACAGGTTGACGGACCTGAATTTCAACGGTGCCAACCTTGGAAAATTCAATTATTAAAGCACTCGGCGGGCCATTAACGAACCCATATGAGTGCGTTAATGACTTCGTTTTAGACGCAAAATAGAAAAGAAAATTACAGGACTTTTTTGAGGACTCTTTTCTTGGGCCTCCTTTTAAGACGTTATTTTTCAGTCCAAAAAAGTCCTGAAAAATAGTCTTGAAAAAAAATTGCCAACTTTCTTTTAAGGCTTTTAAGGACTTTTTTGTTCAGGAGTTATTTCAGAACTTTGTTTACGGGTTATTTTTCAGAACATTTTGTAGGATTTTGTTGAGGACTATTTAGCAGGAATTTATATCAGAAAGATAAAGTTGGGTTTTCAGACCAATTCAGGACTTTTGAGGATTTTATTCAGGAGGGCATTTTTTAGAACTTTTTTCCGGATATTTTTTACAGAACTTTTTTAGGACTTACAGTTTTCGGTCCTTCCTTTGGCCTTTCTTCGGGATATTTTTCAGTGGTTTTGTGGGATTTGTTTTAGGGCATTTTTAGTTTTTTCATAACTTTTTTGAAGACTCTTTTCTTAGGCTTATTTTTCAGGACTGTTTTCATGACTTATTTTAAAACGTTATTTTTCAAGGCAAAGAATTCCTAAAGAAATAGTCCTGAAAAAAGAAAGATTAAGTTGCTTTTAGGACTTTTTCGGGACTTTTTAAAAGCCTTTTTTCGAAACTTAATTTCAGGGCTTTTTTCAGAACATTTTTTACGATATTTTTCTTCAAGGCTGTTTTCCAGGACTTTTTCAGATTTTATTGCAGGACTTTTTTCATATTTTATTCCATTTTAACGCTGAAATTATTTTTAACAGGATGTTTTCGCGATTTTCTCAGGCCTTATTCAGGACTCTATTCAGGATTTTGTTGAGGACTATTAAGCAGGACTTTAAATCAGAAAGATGTCAGTTTTTCAGATGTTTTCAGGACTTTTTGGGATTTTTTTCAGGTCTCTTGTCGAGAATTTTTTTCAGAACTTGTTTTCAGGATATTGTTTAAGACTTATTCGGGATACTTTTTACAACACTTTTTATCGAACTTATTTTCAGGACTTTTTTTCGGACTTTTTTAAGGACAATTTTTTGAAAACTTTTTTTCCAGACTTTTGAGGACATTTTTATCTGAACTTAATTTAATTTATCCACTGCTTTTGTTCATCATCATTTTTATAAATAATAAATTATTAAAAATAATACCGTCGTTAAAAAAATTATAAACAAAAAAATAAAAATAATAATTATGAGAAATAGACTGTAGTACTTCCTGATATCTATTTTTTATTTTATTTACTGTAAATAAAAGTAAATAAAATAAAAATAGATATCAGGAAGTACTACAGTCTATTTCTCATATTAAATCACCTGATAAACATGGATTACCACAAACAATAATAATTATGTATAAACTATCTTCATTTACGGAATTTTATACATTATTGTAAGATGATACATTACAAAATTATAGTGTCATCTGTAAAAGGGCTATCGACCCGGTAATAAAAATGATTAATCAAATCCCCCTAGTCCGGCCCTGATAATTAAAATATACTGGGTATACCAACAGTCAGTTATCTGAAGATTGTGCCCATATTAAAAGCTGTAAAGAAATATGTTGGATTATCATAGATCATGTCTGAATGCATGTTCTAAAAATAGTTTTATATGTACAGGGTGTTCCAGTTTGTATGTTTTCTAATGGAACACCCAGTATTTTATTCCATGTTTAGATAGACCACTTTAGAAGCAACAAGTTGAAATAAGATACAAGGATGTTTTAATCGTCAATTGTTTAGTTTTTTACTCTTTTATATGAAAATTGATCCACGTTTAAAGAGTCACATCTCTGCCATTTTGGAAGAATCGAATTCTTTTATTCGGTTAGAAAATTTTCTATTACTTCAGCTTTTAATGAGTTGTCATTTTATACCGATGTTGTGATCAATTTGTACAGGGTGTTCTAAAACGAAACATACATTTTCTCAACTTGTTTAAATGGAACATATTTTTGGAAAAAAAGGTCATTAAATATCAAGTTCTCACCTTCAATTGTCATTTACTCGAAACATTTCTTAGGTAAGATGGCAACATTTTGATATTGCCGGTTCGACAATGAAAAGATCTCTCAAAATCAAGAACGAAAATAGGGGGTTTTCATTTAAAAACAAAATGGCTTACGTCATTACTCGAAAACAAATGACTACTGAAAATCGACTTTCATGCAAAAATGTGAATTTTTATAAATAAAATTAAATCGGCCTGTTCGAGGATTTTTTCCAAAAATATTTTATTTCGGTTTTACAGAGTATATTCTATACTTTAGGCGCGCACTATATAAATAGCAAGTTTAATGTCTTTACTACCTACCCACTTATTTGATCGTATCGCTTATGCAAAATGCAATCGGTTCCACAAATTACAAATTTGGTATGGAATCTGGGATCCCGCAAGGTTCAAATCTGGGACCTATGTTTTTCAACATTTTTATCAATTCCCTGTTAAATTCTTTAACTTCTTGTGTTCTAGCGCGTGTATACAATATAAAACTTCTCTTATCTAAATAATATAATAATCCTTCAACACAAGGTTGATGAAATGGTATATTGGTGTGAGATACATGAATTAGTACTTAATATTGATAAATGTTGCTGAATGCCATTTTCTAGAAAATTTAATCGTTACTTGGCAGCATATTCTATGAAAGGTTCTCAGCTTACAACTCGTTCTTAAATGGTATAGCCCGTTCTCTGGAATCTGGCGGCTGTGGTCGTAAAGAGGGTCGGAGCTCGGTAAGTAGGGGACGTAATATTTTTTTATCTCAAACCAATCTTTTTTGAGAAGTACTGGTGTAAAAGTGCGTATACCAATAGGAGTGAAGGACAGTAACAAATGTATGGGATGCAATTAGACGAACCACCAATACCTTTTCTGCGAGGGTTCGTCGATCTTCAAGGTGGACCGACCGTTTTACGACCTTAGCCGCCAAATTCCACCGAACAGACTATATTAAACGTATCATCAACATTTCCACGCCTATTGCAAAGATGATCCAAAGTCTATCCATTCGAAAAAAAATAACATGAGGTTTCACAGTTTGGCATAAAATAACCGCATCGTAGAAGGTGCCCCACCTTGTATAATGCATTTTATATGTAGAACAGATAAATAGGATTTTTTTAAATTTAATATAAATTCACATATTTATTTTTACAAATTACCTTATTATGATTTTATAATTATAATTTGGAAAATTATATAAATGCTTAAATTCAATTTCACCGTAACGATAGGAAAGAATCGTTACGTCATGTCAATTATGTAACTGCTAAAAATTCAATTCGAATAATTTCCCAAGAGACCCAAACAAACTCCCAGTAAATCTACGTCATAAAAATGCATTTCTTAATGGTCCATATATTTACATAAATTTACATGCTCATAAATTAATATTAACTAATGTTAGGTAACGACTTTTTGAAAATACAAACAATGATTGAAATGCATCATTTCTGCGCGTATGAACCGTACGTTTATAAATAGTTGCAGAAATTGGATAATATAATATGAAATTTCCAAAATAAATACACATAAACTAGGAAATTATTAATAAACAATGAACATCATTTGCGAAAATGTGGGTTTGCATTATTTATGTGAATATTTTATTATAATTTACTATTGCTATAAACGAACTTTAGAGACATGGATAATAATAATACCTTTATTAACAGGATTCACCCTGTACATTTAAAAATCAATTAAAATATAAAATTGCGACAACTTTGATATTACAAATAAAAATTATCCGCACGGGCAGGCAAGGGGGGCAATTGTGCCTCGTGTGATTAAATCTTGTATATTATTAAATTGTTACTCTTTACTAATTTTTTATTTAACGAGCTGAAAATTTACGAAATACTGTTTTTTTTTAAAGAAAGGATGGTTGACAGGAATTCGGGTTGAGGAAGCGCGGATGGTAGTGGGAATTGGCTTAGCCATCTAGGGCATTCTGCCACAGCCGATAATTTGTATAATCATTTATAATGATTAAAGGGACATACACTAAACATCCATGGACCCGCAGGGCCATTTTTCGTTCCGAAAAAGGGACTCGAACCCACGACCACGAGGCCCGTAAGCAGGAGTTCTACTCACTTGGTCACCGCGGACCCCTGGAAATACTGTTAATTTATTTGATTTATTGCGGTTTAAAGACATTTTCCGATAATGTTGAGATAAATCCGTACACGATGAAAAAAATATATATCAAAAACAATTATTGGTTTCATTCATCGAATTTTGAAGGCGTGTATTTTTAATTTATCAGTCTTCAAAGAGCAATATTTAAAATTTGATTGAAACTGAAGGTAATTATCCAATTTTAAAATGAAACTATAAATTTTGTCGTCGGACAAGAAGCCCGAAGAGGAGAGCAGCACGCGCAAACTCCGTGAGTCTGCAGAACGCGATTCATAATGATATTATACTAAATTAATTAGGGACAGACATTCGGAAATAAGTCAATTAAGCATGCTGCAGTTGAATGTCTTGAAGATCACTCTTTGTCTCCAGATATTACCCTTTGTCTTGAATCTATTGACGGAAACGAGGATTTTTGGGGGCGCGGGCGGATGCGATGGCAACATGAAATTGAATACTTAATTTAGTACAGGAGCCGTTGTGGTACTTTTATTGCGCAAATACTTAGATCGTGTAGAATTATTCGGGCGGAAGCAGGAACGACGCTTTGTTGCCGGGTCCTGTGCATAAAGTTGGCTAAGCTTTAATACATCTATAATTTATACACGGCATCTATTGCGGCTAAACTAAATTTAACGCGTGCAATTAATCGCATTAAGGTCGCAACTGTTTCTGGCTATCGATTAATTAAAGTTAAACAATTCATCGGTACGAAATGATACATAATTTTAAACTTTGCTAAATGTAAATGTTTGTTGTGTAACTTGCAAAAAAAACATTCAGAACGTTATTTTTAAATTCTCTGCCTTGGTCAGCAATGGTAAAATTATCTAAAAAAAAAGGTCGATATCGATTTAACAGACTAATAATAATAGAATTAATTTAGTTACATCCTATTGTTAATGAAGATATGATACATATTAGCAAAAAAAAATTATCGTTTTGAAACCTGGTAAAATTGTAGTTGGTATCTACTGTACAACTTAGCTACCATTATTACAATCAATTGCCATCATCCTTTTACAAGAATGAAATTGATCCTTTCAAAGGTGTATAAATTTTGAAAGGCTATCATGTAAGATTAAATTAACGCCAGACCCCATATTTTTGGCGGCGGCCCATAAATCAGTATAGTTACTTTTTTAAAGGAAATTTAAACCAGTACACGGAGATAATGTTTCTGGCCCAAGGCGTTTCAGCGAACACCTAGATTCCACAAGATAAATGACCCGGTCTTACATAATGCATACCATAAAAATGCAATACAATATTTATGGCGCCTAACCGTGGACTTCGATAATTTAATATTTTCAATAAATAAACGATGCTTCACACGCTATTCATTTAAATATTTATAAAGGATTTAACTGGAAGAAAACATGTAAATTGAAAGATATATTATTTATAGCTGCGAATACACTTTCTATTTTAAGCTAATTATCAACGATATTTCATTACAATTTTAAGTGACTAGAATTTTTAAATTTATATTATATTCAAGTCCAGTTAATAAAAACTAACGCCCGGTTTCTCCAACGAATCTTAAAATACGTCTCACTTAAGTACGTCTTATTTTTAAGTAGTTCTTAACTTTTTGTTCTGTTGCACCAAACAAATTTATACATATCTTAGGTAAGATTTCCTTACACGTGGCAACGTTGCATTTTCGCGTAAATTTTACAGGCCGTCCTATGTCAAATTCATTTAAAACCCTCCTGTTGTTGAGTTAAGTGTGGTTTAATAATTGCGAAAGTGTGCGAAGCGTGCATATTTCAGGAAAGAGCGAAATTTATTAGCGTTGCTGGTATCGGTCCACAAAATCGTAAAAAATGAAACAACAAATGCCATAATAAACAAACAGAAGGAAGAAGCATGGGATTCCATCACCCATGAATTTAACCCTCTAAAAAAATGTGGGCGAACATGAAGCATGGAATAGAGATAAGTGTTGCAGAAAGTAAGAGAGAACTGTTAAGGTGGAGGTATAGCGAGTAGGCCAGATTTTATGCTATCATTGATGAGTGAGAAATCGGTTGTTGTGTTGTCGAATCCTTTCGAGAGTAATGTGGATTATCTGCAGTTTCTACATCTACATCAAATGCAAACGCATCCTTCATTATTAGCCATTTCAATGGATATTTCCAGTAAGAGGCGCAAGTTACAAATTGCTAATTTTATAGGTTAGAATCTGAGTCTTAACATGCCATTTTTGGCGTCTCATAATGTAAGACCTTCTTACAGCTAAGATCTGATTTGTGGTTGGTGCAACATTTTAAGAACGTCTTATTTTTAAGATAGGTTTTATCTAGTTAAGATTCGTTGGAGAAACCGGGCGTAATTTATTTTGTAGGAAACTGGAAACTTCAATTTTGAAATCATTTTCAGCGAAAAATCGTAAAACCGTAATCATTTATTATGTATATAAAATCAGGCAACGGTAAGTAATTTTCGACGAAATAAGTCCTGCAAAATATTTCTGAAAAAAAAAACCTGTAATATGTCCTTAAAAATTTTCTGAAAAAAGCCCTGCAATAAAGTTATGAAGAAGTCCCGAAAAAAAAGGCTTTCAAAAAAATCCTGTACAAAGAATCCTAAAAAATCCTTAAAAGAAAGTTTGGAAATTCTTTCTTTTCGGGAATTCTTTGCACTGAAAAATATCTACACTTAAAATAAGTCGTGAAAAAGTTCTGAAAAAGAGAACTAAGAAAAGAGTTCTCAAAAAATTCCTAAAAATGCCATAAAACAAACAAAAAAAAACTCTAAAAAAATATCCTGAAAACAGGCCGAAGGGCTTTAAGGTGAAAAAGTTCGGAACATTTTTTTTGAAAAAAAAAACCAGAAGAGTAAAATTAGTGTTGGAATAAAAACCTAAAAAAAGTCCCATTGGAAAAGACCTGAAAAAGTTTCTAAAAATGTCATGAAAATTAATTCCGGAAAAAAGTCCTGAAAAAGTCCGAAAAAAAGACCCAATAATAAAGTATGAAAATAAAAAGTGATGAAAATGTCCTAAAATAGTCCTAAAAAATGAATCTTGAAAAACTATTGAAAATAAACCTGAAAAAACTTCTTTAAAAAAATTCTGAAAACTGACCCGATAATATTGCCGAGAAAAATTCAGCACTTCGCTGAAAAATATCTTTTTAAAATAAGTCGTAAAAAAAGTTCTAAAAAAGAGAACTAAGAAAAGAGTTCTCAAAAAAATCGTTTAAAAACTCGCGAAGAAACTAAAAATGTCCTAATGCAAATCCTAAAAAACTCCAAAAAAATATCCTCAAAAGAAGGTCTAAGGAAGGGCTTACAATTAGAAATAAATAAATCCGGAAAAAAAATCTCGAAAAAAATCGAGAAGAGTCCTGATAACGATAGTCCTTAAAAAAATGTAAAAATAGTTCGGGAATAAAAACCTGAATAAAGATCCATTAGAAAAGACCTGAAAGAGTCAATGAAAATAAATTCCCGAAAATAGACCCGATAATAAAGTCTTGAAAAAGGAGAAAGTGATGAAAATGTCCGAATTGTCCTCAAAAAGGGGATCTTGAAAAAAGTCTTGAAAAAAAAGTCTTGAAAAAAAAGTCTTGAAAAAAAAGTCTTGAAAAAAAAGTCTTGAAAAAAAGTCTTAAAAAAAAGTCTTGAAAAAAGTCTTGAAAAAGAACCTGAAACAAGTCCATTAAAGGAGTTCGGAAAAAAGACCCGATAATAATGTCGAGAAAAAATTCCTGAACAGAAAAAAAAATTCTGAAAAAAAAGTCCGGAAAATAAAGTTTTAAGAAAATTGTCCTCAAACTAAACTTGAAAAAAAGTTATGAAAATAAGTGTGCCATGCCAGAGTCGATTTTTTTGAGGAAGGTCCAGTGTAATTTTAATTGTATTTCGTTATAAATAAACCAAGCTGAAAGACCTCTGGTCAATTGCCTGTTGTTGTTATTTGTAAAAGCGTCTCAATAAATGAATTCTCTCTCTCTCTCTTTCTCTTTACTAAGAGATACGTGTTAGCATCAACAAATAAGACAAATATTTAAGGCTTTCCACTTTAATAAAAAGTTGTAGAAAAATTGTTTTTACTCACAATAACATAGAAATATGCAGATTTTTAACCTTCAAGAAGTTGTGTAATTATTGACTCTTTATCATTGCAAATCTTACGGTCAAGATTGCCCTTAATTAAGTTGTAAATGCGTATCCTCTCATTTGTTGTTAACCATTTTGTGCTCCAAACATTTCTATGGTCGTTTCTGTATTGCGAAATAAAAGGCAATATGATAGACCCCTTAACGAGAAGAAAAGTGACCCAGCACTTGGTTTGTTCTTTTCCCGTGCGCTTGTGTGTTTAAGCTATAAAAATAAAATTTGATTGCGGTTGATAACAGATTTCACCCGTATTCAATTTTCTAATAATAATTACTAATATACAGGTTTTTTTTCTTTAATATGGAAGTAAAACTTTCCTGGCGAAAAATAGTCATATATTCCGCATATACCGCCGCTCTTAGAAACATTATGACGCCAGTAATTTTTTACGTCTTTTGCGTGCTGTAATGGCTTCATTATAGACGCGAAATATAAAAAAAAGATATTCATTATTCCTTGCTAATGGCACGTAATTTTGCTATTTTTATTTAAATTCTTTCAGTTTTAAGATAAATTACAATCATGGCTGAGTGTCATGGCAGTTTTATAAATTATTCACTTACTTACCATTACCAAGTATGTAAAATGTGTCGGCTTCACAGAGCGGACTAATTAATTTTAATTGCCTTCTCGCTTATATAAACACGCTCAAACAGCATTTGCACATAGATACACAGACCACTAGATACTAGGTCCTTGTGGAAGAAAATAAAGTGATTGAAGTATTCGAGATCCCGAGTCGGCAAAGGTACATTACATGATTATTTATACAAAAAGACAATTATTGTAAGTTACATACAGGTTATCGACCTCTTGATTCTTTATATATGTGATTTTCAGTGACGGTTCGCAGGTTTTTTTCTGGTACGGCCGAGGAACAAGAGTTGGTAATACAGATAGGTAGGGTCAGTTGCAGAGACATCTGCACCTATCTGTATTACCACCTCTTGTTCCTCGGCCGTACCAGAAAAAAACCCGCGAACCGTCACTGGTGATTTTATGTAAACATTTGTATATATTAAGGTGGAAACGCCAAAGAATACTGTACTGAACCAAAACCGAGTGGCTTAACCACCGACAGGATATGAATATTGCCAGCGGCGGCAAATATAACAATAATAATGTAAATATTAAGTATTGTTTCCCCATCTGAATACCTACAGACCGGTTTCGACCTTTCAGGTCTCATCAGTGTAGTTAGTACATGAGACGTGAAAGGTCGAAACGGATCACAGGCTAGCCTAATACGATAATTGTAAAATAAGTTTGGATATAAAAATCATGAAGGCGACATCTTTTATTTAAAACGTAGCACTGATTTGCTAAATTGAGTGCAGTTATATACCGATAATTGTAGGGAGCAGTCAGCTGGATAACTTCACTCAATTTGAGAAGTATTCACATAGTCGGGCTATATTTCCTTTTTTCAAATTTATTGAGAAATTTATGCAACGTTTTAAACAACTGAATGATTTTAGCTCTGTTGTAACCGTTACTTGATTGGTTTGAAATTCATGGTGATATTCCTTTTTCTCATCACCGACTATACTCTGCTAATGGCGGGATGATAATCAATAATACAGGGTTCCCCATAATAGACTACCCATTTTATTTTATTAATTAATTCCCCACGAGATAACTAAATACGTTTATATCTGTGGGATTATGTTCTGTAGTCTTTGGGATTTAAGTTAATTATTGATCAAGTAGGCACCTGTCACAAATAAGTTTTATATTAATAATTTTGTGGAACGTTATTTTTCTACGAGAAGTTTGTTAGTTTTCATCATAATTATTTAACTTTCATGGATTACTGAGTCCAACAACGTATGTTTTGTGTAGAAACTTACATAAGAAGCAATTCGATAGAAGAAGTTAGGCGTGCATTCCGGCGTCAGTTTAATAACAACAATAGAGGTCACGCGCCAAATCGTAAAACTGTTAAATTATGGGTTCGTCATTGGCGTGAAAATGGTTCTGTACAAAGTTTGAAGAATCCTGGACGTCGAAGAACAGTATGCACACCAGAAAATATTGAACGAGTTAGAATTGTGTTTACGAGAAGTCCTAAAAGGTCTGCTAATCGACAAACCCTTATCCTAGGAATATCAAAGGGAAGCTTAGATCGAATTCTTCAAAGAGATTTAAAATTTCATCCCATGGCACAGCAACTTATAAATCAAAATAAAGAAGCAAGGTTAGCATTTTGTCAAGAATTTTTGAATTTACATCAAGGAGCAATTCACAGTCTCTTAATGAGCGACGAAGCAAATTTTTATTTGAACGGCATGGTTAATAAACAGAATTTTAAACTCTGGTCAAATGAAAATCCTCGTGAAATCTTTACACAGAACCTCCATAATCCAAAAGTTGTTGTGTGGTGTGGAGTAGGATCTTTTGGTATTATTGATCAATATTTTTTTGAGGATGAAAATAACCACGCTGTAACAGTAACATCCGAGCGCTACGTAAACATGCTAGAGACATTCCTCATTCCAGAATTAAATAGCCGAGGATTACTAAACCATGCCTTACTATTCCAACAAGATGGGGCAACAGCTCATACCGCGAGAAACTCAATGCGGGTTCTGCGAGAAACGTTTAATGGCCGACTCATTTCTCGATTCGGAAATTTGCCTTGGCCTTCGAGGTCCCCCGACTTAACGGCACCCGATTTTTTCCTGTGGGGATATTTAAAAGCCAAAGTGTTTGCGAGTCGTCCAGGTGCAATCGAGGAACTCAAAGTCAAAATTCGTGAAGAAGTTGAAGGTTTGCTACGCCGTGTAATGAACCACTTTTTATCTAATATTGAAAAATGTGTTGAAGTTGGTGGAGGTCATTTAGAAGATTTAGTGATTTTTCAAAGTTAGAATTAAATTAGCCAAATATTTATGTTATCATAAATCCCAAACAGTTAGCTGTAATTTAGTATAATAAAAAGTTTGTTTTGTTAACTAAAAAAAAATTAATTCAAATATTAAAATGGGTAGCCTATTATGGGGAACCCAGTATTTCGAAGTTTTGTAAGACAAGAAAAATTGTATTCGATCATATTTGTACACAACAAAATTATTTATCAATATATTTTTGCAGATGAAGCTCTTTCTATTGGGACTATTGGTTCTGGTAACCATAGCAGCATGTCTAGGTGATGCAAATAGTGAGGACAAAACAAGTGAGGAGACAAGCGAGGGGACAATTATTAGCGTGTTATCAAAATCAAGTGAGGAAATTCGTCATCCGTTTGTACGTGGTAAACGATCACCGATTTTTAAGGGTTTTGGGGGTTTTGGGGGTTTTGGATACCGTCGTTCTCACTACTACTACCCTCGCTATCCCAGTTTTTTCTGGGGATAGATTGAACCATATCCAATGTGTAAATTTAAGATGGAAATAAACACGCTGATATCTTAATATGTTTTTAAATTTTATTTCCCTTACTAGACTTTTCCGACGTAATTCTTACAGCAGTAGTTGATATTTAGTTGTAAGCAAGCAATCGTTTTTAAGGGTAGAAATGAAAATTTTATTAAAAAGTTTATTCAAAATTGTGAAATTGTTACCACCTTCGTGCGAAGTACGGGAAAGTATTGTGTTCGTGATATTTTCTGAATTTCAAATTTAGAATGAAATATCCATTTTGATGTCCTCCGAGACGATTTCGACTATTTTTGTAAAATGTCTGTCTATCTGATTGTGTATTTCTCAATGTGTCTTTCTGTCTGTCGGCACTGTGACATTAGTTTTAAATAATATAGATTCTGTATTCTAAAAATGTTTTACGATTTGGCTATATAAATATGGAATGCTAACGCCAACTTCAGGTTTGACTCCAATAATTATGGTACACAATTGGCAGCCATTTTGCGTCAATGATCTTTTTTGACATTGTCGTTGCCGCCCTCTGCAGTTAAAAAATTCACTGGATAAAACCGTCTGCTTTAAAAAGAAACTTAAAAAGAACTTTGAACAAAAACTTTATTTGACAATGCGACAACCTGAAAGGCTTTTTTCCCTTTACCGTTTTTTTTAAATTTTTGGCAGCGTGGAAATTGAGATAAAATGGATCATTACCAAGGAGGCAGATATAAACAGAATTCTACCATATGTATAAAAATATTTAGATAAGGCATGGCCATGATAAACAAAATCATGGTCTTAGATTAGTTCAGCACGTTGTTGACTTTATGTCAATTAATTACTTTGAACAACTGGTGGCGAAGACGTGATGCGACGTATCAAACCTGCTGCAACGTACGTTCAGAAATACAAAGCCACCCTTTATCTAAATAATTTTTATACATATGGTACAAAATACCTCAATCTTTGTATATAAACCAAAATGAATTTGGAGAAATACAGTAGCCTTTATTTATACCATTTGTGCTACACAAGAAACATTACAAAATTGAACACACACTCACTTTCATATGAAATGCACCACCCAGAAAGAATAATACGATTGATGCAAAACTTGGTAAAAACAATTATTTATTCGTCGGTACAAAATGATAAAAAAAGTTGAGCCGTTGAGGTTTTTCCGTCATGGTTATCTTAAAATTCCTCAGCTATTTGAATATGCACTTAGAATTTATCAGCCGTTTTGTCATGAAGCTGTCACATTGACAGTTCATAATGCCCAGAGTAAGACATCACCCAATTTTTCCCAAACTTCGGAGTTTGATAGGGGTCGAATTATCGGCATAAAAGTAGCAGGTTTATCGTTTCGCAAAATTGGCAGACGAATGAATCGAGACCACACAACTGTGTCTAGAATATGGTCTTCCTGGTCAGAAGAAGGTATACAGCGACAACCGAGGAGAAGTTAGCCACGGATTTTGGCGCCTCCACCATCACCCGAATTATGACCAATTTGAATGAAATATAAATTACAGCCGTTGGGGTGTAACCCCAGTCCAAATGTTTGCACAAACGTATTAAGGGATATCCTACTAATAATCAAAAATAATTCGTTTGCAATTTTCGTCAAAATTTTTAAAATGAACCTTTATTTTCAACAATTACACACCACAGTAAAAAAATTATAACATGCCGTTTGGCGCTACTTGCATAAACAAATTTCACATAAATATCACAAGCAACAACTACCGAACAATTTACACTAATTTACTTATAGTGTCCGTCAAAAACAACCAAGTAATGATTTTTTTTAATCGACCAAGAAATCGAGAAAAATAAAACCTCAAAAAATTATAAGTGCCATTTGGCGCTACACATACGATTTTTAAACATAAACACGATAAGCAACATTAATTAGGTAACTTTAAACAATTTACTTGTGGATATCTTTAGAAATAAGTAAGTAATTATTATTTTAATCGATCCTTGTCCACAGATACGCGAGTATTAAAATTTCAAAAATTTTTAAAGTGCCGTTTGGCGCTAGATACATTCGAGTTTTTACCATAATTATGTGAAGCAACATGTAATAAGCAATTTAAAATAATTTTTTATAGTGCCCTTTGCAAATAGAGAAAGTATACATTTTTTAATTGATCCATGTCCACAGATACGCGAGTTTTAAAATTTCAAAAATTTTTAAAGTGCCGTTTGGCGCTAGATACATTCGAGTTTTTACCATAAATGTGTGAAGCAACATGTAATAAGCAATTTAAAATAATTTGTTATTAGTGCCCTTTGCAAATAGAGAAATTATACATTTTTTAATCGATCCATGTCCACAGATACGCGAGTTTTTAAATTTCAAAAAATTTTAAAGTGCCGTTTGGCGCTAGATACATTCGAGTTTTTACCATAAATGTGTTAAGCAATATGTAATAAGCAATTTAAAATAATTTGTTTATAGTGCCCTTTGCAAATAGAGAAATTATACATTTTTTAATCGATCCATGTCCACAGATACGCGAGTTTTAAAATTTCAAAAAATTTTAAAGTGCCGTTTGGCGCTAGAAACATTCGAGTTTTTACCATAAATGTGTTAAGCAATATGTAATAAGCAATTTAAAATAATTTGTTTATAGTGCCCTTTGCAAATAGAGAAATTATACATTTTTTAATCGATCCATGTCCACAGATACGCGAGTTTTAAAATTTCAAAAAATTTTAAAGTGCGTTTGGCGCTAGATACATTCGAGTTTTTACCATAAATGTGTTAAGCAATACGTAATAAGCAATTTAAAATAATTTGTTTATAGTGCCCTTTGCAAATAGAGAAATTATACATTTTTTAATCGATCCATGTCCACAGATACGCGAGTTTTAAAATTTCAAAAAATTTTAAAGTGCCGTTTGGCGTTAGATACATTCGAGTTTTTACCATAAATGTGTTAAGCAATATGTAATAAGCAATTTAAAATAATTTGTTTATAGTGCCCTTGCAAATAGCGAAATTATACATTTTTTAATCGATCCATGTCCACAGATACGCGAGTTTTAAAATTTCAAAAAATTTTAAAGTGCCGTTTGGCGCTAGATACATTCGAGTTTTTACCATAAATGTGTTAAGCAATACGTAATAAGCAATTTAAAATAATTTGTTTATAGTGCCCTTTGCAAATAGAGAAGTTATACATTTTTTAATCGATCCATGTGAACGGATCCGCGAGTTTTAAAATTTCAAAAATTTTTAAAGTGCCGTTTGGCGCTAGATACATTCGAGTTTTTACCATAAATGTGTGAAGCAACTTGTAATAAGCAATTTAAAATAATTTAATTATGGTGCCCTTTGCAAATAGAGAAATTATGCATTTTTTAATCGATCCATGTGCACGGATCCGCGAGTTTTAAAATTTCAAAAAAATTTTAAAGTGCCGTTTGGCGTTAGATACGTTCGAATTTTTACCATAAATATATTAAGCAACATGTAATTAGCAATTTAAAATAATTGTATAATTATTGAAAATAAAGGTTAATTTTAAAAATTCATTCCATCCCGAGTTTTGACGATAATTTGAAACGAATTATTTTTAATTGTTAGGATATCCCTTAATACGTTTGTGTAAGCATTTGGACTGGGGTTACACCCTAACGGCTGTAATTAAAATATCATTGAGATTGGTCATAATTCGGGTGATGGTGGAGGCGCCAAAATCCGTGGCTGGAAAATCGTGGCTAACTTCTCGTCGGTACAGCGACATCGTCCGGCTAGAAAACCTCCCTGACGTAGGTTACTACGTGAAGATCGGCTTCTGAGACGAATGGCCACACAGAATCGATTTCAAACAACTAGGACTGTTGCCATAGATTGAGTAAGAGCTGTACATCGCCAGATTTCAATGGCGACCATTTATCGACCAATTAGACGTCTTCCACTAACCCCACCTCAGAAAGCTGCTCGTCTGGCTTGGTGTCAAGAGCGGCAGGATTGAGTTGAAGAATGGAACAACATCGCGTTTAGCGATGAAACCAGGTTTTGTTTAAGGAAGAATGATGAACGTAGAAGGGTGCGTCGTTATCGAGGAGAACGAATAAATTTAGAGTTTATTAAAAGACGCCGGGTGTCATGGTGTGAGGTGTAATCAGTTTAGGACGAAAATCACCTTTGGTGTTCATTCCAGGTATATTAAACGCTCTTCGATACATTGATAATGTCTTTGATCCCGTCGAGAGCACTTTATGCAGACGCCACCTAATGGAATTTTCCAGCAAGATAACGCTAGACTCCACACGGCAAACATTACAATGGTGTTCTTGGAAGAAGCGGAGTTGCAAATGTTGCCTTGGCCAGCAAGGTTTTCGGATTTAAGCACCATCGAGCAAGTCTGGGACATGATGGGTAAAAGAGTTCGCAACATGCCCAGACCTCCCAACTTGGATGATCTGAGACTTCAGTTAGAAGTTGCTTAGAATGAGATGCCTCAAGAAGATATAGACCATTTGATTCTAAGTATGCGTAGAAGGGTAAATTGTTGCATTGCTGTGCGAGGAGATGTAACTCATTATCATTTTTTTCAGTTGAATTAAAGTTTATTTTTTCTTTTAATAACTATTACACGCTAATTGTGGCTTTTATTAGAGTCGAATAATTATGAAACTTGTCCTTTTATATTATATAATATTGTATAGTTTTGCACCCTATGTTTCTCACATTTCCTAATTTTCAGAAAATGAGTTTAATTCCAGAAAGCGCTTATTATTAAAATAAACTTAAAATATGTAAATGCAAATGCCTTCTACATCCCACGTATTTACGTGTACGTTTCCCGAGGCGGCTTAACTTCTAACAACAATGATAAAGCAAAATGAATTTACGAAAGTGTTTCAAGTTCGGGATATGTAAATAAATATAATCCGCAATGATATAAGCGGGAAAAATATTTGAATGTGCCGCTCTCTCATCACGTGAACCAATTTGTAAAATTAACCTACGAGTAATGTCTTTACATTTTTTTGTTGAATTCGTAAACTTAAATCATTGTTCGCTCGGTGCACGGTCCGAGTTGGAGGGGGATGCAGGGAGAGAGGCGAGGGAGGGCCATTAACTCGATCAAAATTTAATCCGTTTAGTGTCCAGACGATTTCATTTCCATTAACAAATAAGTTCATCGGAATGTGTAATGCTAGCTAGAAATCGATGTCCAATTGATCGGAATTGTAGGCCAAATATATTTTCATAGAAGTATAGACTAGACTATATGGAGCCTTAGGTTTAACTGCAGAGGAATGATGATCGAATCATACGTGTCTTATTGTGCCAAATTTCAAAAGAATGCTTCCATTTTTTTTTAATTATTTTAAACATAACTTCAGAAAATTTTGCCAATACCGCAAATTTTTTTAAAAGAATGCTCCCATTTTTTTTAAATTATTTTAAACATAACTTTTTAAAATTTTGCCAATACCGCGTTCAGTTCTACGTATTATAAAAAATTTAAAAAATGGCGATGTGGCCATCATGTTACTTTCTCCGATTTGATTTATAAGTTCATTATCAATGAAGCGTTTTGCAGGATCGGATGATACTGACTTTTGAAACGTCAGAATTATGACGTAACGGAGTAAGGAAAAATTATTTGGAAATCTGTAATTATTGTTGAGATACGAACTTTTTTTCAAAAATTTCGACTATAATGCACGAAGGGCACTGATAATTACGTGATGATAAAAAAGCATGTTGATTGAGTCACTGTTTTTTTGTGCAGAAATATGACTGTCAAATATTGATTGATTGATTTAAATCGATTGAAATTGGATTGACTTGATTGAGCTGATAAGCACTAGTCGTCACGATGCGGTAAGCTCCCGTCGGTAAGTAAAGTATTTAGCATCCTGTTATTAGGAGTGAGAATTATTATGAACTATGGGAGTGTACAGTAAATTACGCATCAATAAATTTTCAAATTTTAGAAGTAAAATTTACTGACTGTACAAATATGAAAATAATGTGGTTTAATTGACATACAAGGACATAAATCATCCCCAGCAACTTAATATTCATAACAATCAAAAATCTCGAGTTACATTTTCTTATGTCGGCTTTTTACAGCCTGACAGATCTATGTCAGAGGCGCATTATAAAGCTGCAAACGCCATGCCCGCGTAGGCCATCAGGAAAGATGAATGTTACGAGGTTCCCCCCGTCCCTCTCTATTGTATACACCGCCGCCTCTGACACGACAACCTCCCCCCGATTCTCAGATGTGAACCGATGAAAAACTATGCAGATACGCCTAGTTTTTTGTTCGGAAAACTTTACATATCAAACCGGCGCAACGTCATTTATTACCAACTAAAATATGGTCCGTGATGTTGTTCTTCGCACAGGCCGCAGAAAAACTCGCGAAACTCCGCACGAAACTCCGAGGCCTTAACTTTTTCCAGTGCCGGGGCCCCGCAACTTTTGCCTCCTTTTTGTGCCGAGGGTAAGGAAAAACAAACGCTTTAACTTGTCGTTTGTTGAATTTATGACAGGGAAGTCATCTTTATTTCATAATCCGGATTACCAACAATTTTCATCCAGAAATATTAAGGGATATAAATGCGTTCTGCTCTCGGAAAGTTTCGCTACTTTTTCCCACAGCGAAACGCTGTTTATAGAAGTTTTTGGATCCATATTAATACTGATATATTTGCGGGTTATTTGTTATATGTCCTAATGGATTAACAGGAAATTTTTCTTCATAAAATATTTTTTGGTCAGTTTTTAACGATATTTGTGCAATAGCCAGCGAGGATCAGTACAAAAAAATTGAAAAAATCAACTTTTTTTAATGATCATCCTAGAGCATTAAAGTGCGCATTCTTTTTATCAGAAGAAAGAGAGAAATCGATTGCCGTTTTATAATTTCAACTAGCTAAAATAGTAACAAAGTTGGCCTGTTTGAAAATTTTAGAAAATAATCTATTTTTTAGAATTTGAATGGTCGTAACTACTAAACGAAGACTCCAAATCGAACGCGGTTCTTACATCTATGCTCCTCGTATACCAATTGGTCGGATTCGATTAAAATTGACGATTTAAAAATTTTGACGAAAACCTGAACTCCTTACTTTTGTAATAAAACACTTTTAACTTTGTTTTGTATAACTTATATATTTATTTTTGTGACTTAAGTTTCGGTAATACAAAAAAGTCACAAAAATAAATATATAAGTTATACAAAACAAAGTTAAAAGTGTTTTATTATAATATTTAAAATGTATAACGAAGTAGAAGCCTCCAGCATAAACAATATTATATCCTTACTTTTGCTTAAAAATTGCTTTCGAAATGATTTCCTGAAGAAACCAATAGTTCAATTCCGAGTTTCTATACGTCATTAGAAAGATCTCTTCAAGACCTTTCAGAAAATGTACTTGTGCAGAAACAAATGTCAATTTTAAACCCGTGACGCGTCAGTAAAGAGAACCCGAAAATGGAAAAAACGTTTTTTTTTTTTAATAATCGTCGTAGACCCTTAAGTTATACCTTTTTCTTCATCCGAGGAACGAAATCGATTGGCGTTAAAAAATTTCACCTAGAAAAAATTGCAAAATAGCTGACACATTGCCATGAACTTTATGAAAATTTTTGAAAAAAGTCGATTTTGAACGACCGTAACGGCTAAATGAAGAATCCGAACCGAACGCGGTTTTCAAATATGTGCTCCTTGGGTACAAATTAGCCGAATTTATTTATTTTTCTACAAACACTTGAAAAACCACCCCAGGCTCAAACTTTTGCTCAAAAATTGCTTTTGAAATGATTTCCTATAGAAACCAATGGTTAGATTTGGGGTTTCTATACGTCACTGGAAAGATCCCTTCAAGACCCTTCAGAAAATGTACTTACACAAAAACAAATGTCTATTTAAAATCAGTGACGCTTTCGCAAATAAAACTCTAAAATGAAAAAAATTGAAAAAACAACTTTTTTATAATCATCGTAGACCATTTAGTTATACATTCTTTACTTCAGAAGAAGGACACAATCGATTGGGGTTAAAAAAATTTCGCTAGAAAAAATTGGCAACTCAACATGAACTTTATGGAAAATTTTGAAAAAAGTCGATTTTTTCAGACTTTAAACAGCCGTAGCGACTAAACGAAGAATACAATTTGAACACGGATTTCAAATATGTGTTCTCTGTGTGTCAATTAGTCGGATTTAATTAAAATTGGCGATTCAACATTTTTGACGAAAACCTGAAAAATTACCCAAGTGTCTTTTTCCCAAAAATTGCATTTGAAATGATTTCCTGAAGAAACCACTTGTTTGATTGGGGATTTCTATACATCACCGTATAGATCCCTTCAAGACCCTTTAGAAAATGGACTTGCGCAATATCAACTGTTAATTTGAAGCCCGTGACACGTCAGCAAAGAAAACTCGAAAATGGAAAAAATCGAGAAAATCAACTTTCTTAATAATCATCGTAGGCCTTTATCTAATACCATTATCTTTATCAGAAGAAATTAACAAATCGATTGGCGTTAAAAAAAATCCATCCAAAAATAATTGGAAAAAAGTTAGCAAGTCACCATGGAAAATTTAAAAAATAGTCGATTTTTTCAGACTTTAAACAGGCGTAGCGGCTAAACGAAGTTTCCAATTTGAACGTGGATTTCAAATATGTGTTCCTTGTGTATCAATTAGTCGGATTTAATTTAAATTGGCCATTCAATATTTTTGACGAAAACTTGAAAAATCATCCAAGGGTCCCCCCCTCACCTTTTCCCAAAAATTGCATTTGAAATGATTTCCTGAAGAAACCACAGGTTCGATTCTGAGTTTCTATACACCACCGTAAAGATTCCTTCAAGGCCGTTTAGAAAATGTACTTTCGCAACATCAAATGTCAATTTGAAGCCTGTGACGCGTCATCAAAGAAAACTCGAAAATGGAAAAAATTGAAAAAATCAACTTGCTTAATAATCATCGTAGACCTTTATGGTAAAATGCCATTTTCTTCATCAGGAGAACGAAATAAATCGATTGGCGTTAAAAGATTTCATCAAGAAAAAATTGGAAAAAAGTTAGCAAGTCACCATGGAAAATTTTGAAAAAAGTCGATTTTTCAGACTTTGAACGGCCTTAGCGGCTAAAACGAAGAGTCAAATTTGAACGCGGATTTTAAATCTGTGTTCCTTGCGTGTTAATTAGTCGGATTTAATTAAAATTGGCGATTTTAAATTTTTCGCAAAAACCTGAAAAATCATTCAAGGGTCCCCCCTTTTTACTTTTTCCCAAAAATTGCATTTGAAATGATTTCCTGAAGAAACCACAGGTTAGATTCGGGGTTTTTATACATCACCGTAAAGATCCCTTCAAGACCCTTTAGAAAATGTACTTGCGCAACATCAACTGTCAATTTGAAGCCCGTGACACGTCAGCAAAGAAAACTCGAAAATGGAAAAAATCGAAAAAATCAACTTTCTCAATAATCATCGCAGACCTTTATGCAATACCATTTTCTTAATCAGAAGAACGAAATAAATCAATTGGTGTTAAAAAATTATATTCAGAAAAAATTGCAAAAAAGTTGGCAAGTCACCATGAACTTTATGGAAAATGTTGAAAAAAAAACGATTTTCTCATATTTTGAACGGCCTTAGCGGCTAAATCATTCAAATCGTTAAATGCATTTTCTGCTAACATCAAGTTTGGAGCGCTACTGTTTTTTTTCCACCTAGAATATGCCGAATTGAAAATGTATTATTTGTTAACGGATCTTATGGTTTTGAAATAAATTATTTTTTTACAATTGTTCATTTAATTGGATGCAATTTTAGATTTCTAAGTTCAAGTTTCAATTGTTATAGTTTTCTTTCTACACAGAAAATTGCAATTGGTTTTATGGAAACTAGAAATAAATTAATTTTAATGGATCTTAAGCTTGGAAAGTAAATTGTATCTGTCTGTGATTTAGCTGAAATTTTAATAAATGGAACTTTAAGATTATCTCAGAAAAGGGTTTTTAATTTTTTAAAGCTGTTGAGTTTGGAATGCCAGATTTTGAAAATTTTAAACGACTTCTTCTTCTTATTCTTCCATTGGCTCTACAACCCTGGGTGGGTCTTCGCCTGCTAAACCAATTTTAAACGTCACTAATTTTAAATTGACAAATCTTTAGCTTTGTTGTGATCAGCTCTAAATAAGTTCTTGATTCGCATTGCTCTGCCAAGGTTTGTTAGTTTTGTTCGTTTGCATTTCTGCAACAAAAAAAAAATAGCAAATTTCTTTTGCTTAAAAATTGAAATGATTTCCTGAAAAACCCACTGGTTCGATTCACAGTTTCTATACGTCACTGTAAAGATCTCATCAAGACCCATCAGAAAATGTACGTACGCAAGAACAGATATCAATTTGAAACCCATGGCGCGTTCGCAAAGAAAACTAGAAAATGAAAAAAAAACTTTCACACATTTCGGATCGATGCTATTAAATAAACTTTTTGATAAATCCAGAGTTGGCAACCCTACTCACAACGCACGTCCGCGATGTTTATGATTTATATTGTGAAGAATGGAAAGGGACGAGAAGGGCTTAAAGTGTTGTTATTTGATTAAAATTGCCGACATAAGGAGTTTACGCTTCTTCCCCGTTTATTATCTCTGGCACAATTTGAAAACGGCACAAGAAATTTCATTACCGCCCTCCTCATCCGGGTTTATATCTATTTTATTAAAGAGACGGTGTTGTTGTAACCTGTGGGCAAATGCGCCACTTGGCTTAAAAATTTAAATGACCCTCGAGGGCGCGGCTGGCGAAAACTCAAGTGCAGAACTTAAATTAGAGAGTTATTCTTTATGTGTACAAGAATTGCTGGCAATATGCTTTAGGGCTTCGAACGGGATGATAATGTAATAAGCATTATGTGAATTGCCGGGCCTAATTATTTATCATAATTTTAATCCGCGAAGTTTCCAAATTTTCCCGGAATGAATTATTGAGTTAGGAAAACTGGGCTTTTATCTTAATAACTTTTCCAAGCTACCAATCACATTAATTTGTGTAATTTATTAAACACGTTCGAACATTACGTTATTTTCACTAACTATTAGTTTGATTAGAGTTTGCAGATACTTTAAAAATTAAATCAAATGATTTTTTTAAAGTTAAATGGTATTTTTATTTTAAAGAAACAAATTACATTAATTATTTTAAAAGCAATCTAAAATTACCATATCCTATACCAGGATGACAAATAGAAATTACTCTAGAAAAAGTGATGTACAGACATTATAAATGGATTAGGTTTTTCTTAGGGCCGGTATTATAAAGGTCATTTAGTTTTAATTAACGATTAAATTTTAATTGACATTTGTGCTACACGTATTTTGCATTTCATTTAAATTTCAATCTTCAAATAAATTTAACTGACCTGATAATACCGGACCTTACACTTTTACATATTTGGATATTTAAAACGTATGGAAAAAAATGATGAAGTGATATATCGATTTTTCCAATTTTTAATTCATTATTGTTCATGGAGGAGCCTTCTACTTCGTTATACATGTTGTAAATATAATAAAACACTTCTACTTTGTTGGTATAACACAAATTTTATTTTATTGTTGACTATAGTTTCGGCAACTCAACTTACCATTAACTTTATGTTTTGTTAATGGCAAGTTGAGTTGCCGAAACTATAGTCAACAATAAAATAAAATTTGTGTTATACCAACAAAGTAAAAGTGTTTTATTATATTTAATTCATTATATTATTGCATAAAATTGAGTCATGTTATAAATTAAGTAATGTATTACTTTATCACATTTTTTCACGTGCCAAGCTCCAATTCACTCGAAGAAAAATAACTTTTACCGTTTTCAAAAAATGAGTCGACTAATTAAGATAGGATTTTTCATATTTATTTTCCCATTTCTCAAAAAAAGACACTTGCATAGCTTTTATATTTGTTGATTTTGTGTAGGCCAATAAATTGCAAAATTGGATTCCCTCCCCCTCTATGTAATTGCACATCAAATAATATTTTACAAAAATATCCCTAAACCCCATCACTAAAAAAAATGTGAAACAGGGCTGAATATTTGAACTAGTTTTGATTGATAAATGTGCACTGACTTGCTAATGTAGAAACTGGCAACTTAATAACGAGCCGAGGAGGAGACAAAGTCGGTCCGGAACTTTCCACTAATTACAGTTGTAATTCATCTTGTAGTCGTCGGTGTACGGGTGTTGGGATTGGCTCTGATCTGGTTATGCTGATGTTGAGTTTCGGCTGAGAGCCGAAGAGCGTTGTTGCGGGACGAAGGGAGACGCAGCTTAAGGTAACACTAAATTACGCTCGGATCATAAAATATTATCGTGTATTCTTCGCCCCCTATTAGCGACTAATTTCTCTGTCAATTTTCGCGAGAACTTACCAACTGTAATTAACACAAACTTTACAAACAAGTCAACGCGAACTGAACTTATTTTCAACTTGGACGATTATTCAATATCATAAGCCATTTGCTCAATTTACACAATGACGCCGGAGCGTTTATATCCACTCTCCCACTCTCCGGGAGGATAATTTCTGTAAGCATCACCTGCTTCCACTGCCAGACAATAACAAGCGTTCACATCATCCACTTATCGATCGGGTCAAAATGTATATATGGATGTATATATAGTGATAGATTGCCAGACTATTTAGAGGGGAAAGGGGTGGATTGGTTGGGTCAGCGACAAGGGCTTTAGAAAACTATTTTTTCTTAATTCAAAGTTTTGGCGGATTTATTTAGCCTTCATCCAGGCAATTCTACAAAAAAAAAATGAGTGAGTTAGCACGCCAATAAGTAACGTTACGTAAATATGTTAAAAAAAGAAAAATTAGAAGTTCAAAGGGTGAAATCAAAATGTTGAAAGTTACAAATTAAATCGAACAAATTACTTTACACAGTTGTAATTACAGAACTATTAACTTATTTAATAAACGTGGTGGTATGATTGACGCAGGTAAGGTAATGAGTGACTGCTAAATTAAATTGTTTGAAACGATTAAAAGTTTAAACTTACTATTAAAAATTGAACAAACAAAATGGTGGTCACACAACTTAATCCCTTAACGCACACGCCCGCGTTTGATTCGGGTATGCGTTACTGGCAAAATTATGTCAAATATATTTATTATCAAATAGAACAATAAAATTTTAAAGTTTTTACGAAAAATCAATTTTTTTACTATTTTGACAATCAAAAATCTAATATATAAAATTTTCGTGTCACAGTGTTTGTAACAAAACTCCTCCGAAACGGCTTGACCGATTCTTATGAAATTTTGTGTGTATATTGAGTAGGTCTGAGAATAGGACGTAAACTATTTTTAATACCCCTAAATGATAGGGGTGGTCCACCGCAAATTTTTTATTTTTATTTTTTGGACAAAATTTTTTATTTTTATTTTTTTATGATTCGGCATTAAAAAATACCTACAACCCTAAATTTTCACCCTTCTACCACCAACCCCTATTTTTTAATAGCGATTTTAGTACTTTAATAATTTTCTACTCTCGGCGATCGACCGCTCGATCAGTTATTCCTTTTCCATTGTTTGCGCCGATGGTTATTAATGGGTTTTAATGGGCTTACCCTGTAGATTCGTATCGATAAATGTAAATAAATAAGTAGCTGAAATTATAAAAAAAAATATAAACAAAATATTAACAGCAAATGCTGCACTGAGCCCAATTGCAATACTTGCATCCGATGAACAATTAAGTCGGTTTTAAATACATAAATTGGTGATAACGATTGATTTATAATACACGCGCCATCTCTTGGTGGTTGGAATGTCGCTCGCGGTGGTGTTACGAATTAAAATATTCTGCGGAAGATTCTGTGCGCGGTTGAGAATTTTTTTAATAATTTTGCCATTTAGTTCAAATTCGTTGATTATTAAAAAAAATTATGAATTTTTGAAGCAATAATTGCTTCAAATGTTAGAGCGATCATGAATTTCAAAAATTCTAAAAAAATATTTCAACTCGCGATACATGTTTTTATTAGTAACAATACACTTCTTACATTATTTAACTTTAATGACTTTGTTATTTAGTTCAAATCCGTTGATTATTAAAAAAGTTATGAATTTTTGAAGCAATAATTGCACGTTAAAGCGATCATGAATTTTAAAAATTCTAAAAAAAATATTTCAACTGCCGATACATGTTTTTATTGGTAACAATACACTTCTTACATTCTTTAGCTTTAATAATTTTGTTATTTAGTTCAAATCCGTTGATTATTATAAAAGTTATGAATTTTTGAAGCAATAATTGCACGTTAAAGCGATCATGAATTTTAAAAATTCTAGAAAAAAAAATTCAACTGCCGATACATGTTTTTATTAGTAACAATACACTTCTTACATTCTTTAACTTTAATAATTTTGTTATTTAGTTCAAATCCGTTGATTATTAAAAAAGTTATGAATTTTTGAAGCAATAATTGCACGTTAAAGCGATCATGAATTTTAAAAATTCTAAAAAAAATATTTCAACTGCCGATACATGTTTTTATTAGTAACAATACACTACTTCTTACATTCTTTAACTTTAATAATTTTGTTATTTAGTTCAAATCCGTTGATTATTAAAAAAGTTATGAATTTTTGAAGCAATAATTGCACGTTAAAGCGATCATGAATTTTAAAAATTCTAAAAAAAATATTTCAACTGCCGATACATGTTTTATTAGTAACAATATACTTCTTACATTCTTTAGCTTTAATAATTTTGTTATTTAGTTCAAATACGTTGATTATTAAAAAAGTTATGAATTTTTGAAGCAATAATTGCACGTTAAAGCGATCATGAATTTTAAAAATTCTAAAAAAAATATTTCAACTGCCGATACATGTTTTATTAGTAACAATATACTTCTTACATTCTTTAGCTTTAATAATTTTGTTATTTAGTTCAAATACGTTGATTATTAAAAAAGTTATGAATTTTTGAAGCAATAATTGCACGTTAAAGCGATCATGAATTTCAAAAATTCGAAAAAAAATATTTCAACTGGCGATAGATGTTTTTATTATTAACAATACACTTCTTACATTCGTAAGCTTTAATAATTTTGTTATTTAGTTCAAATCCGTTGATTATTAAAAAAATTATGAATTTTTGAAGCAATAATTGCACGTTAAAGCGATCGTGAATTTCAAAAATTAGAGCCTAAACCGTTTTCGGCCACTATCGTCACCACTTTATTTGCTTAATTTCAATGGGCCACACACGGACGATGGTGCAGCGCAGTGGAGCCGTCGTTCGTCACCAGTAATAAGCCACGTATTGACGACGACGCAGCGCAGCGGAGCCGTCGTTCGTCACCAGTTACCTTTCTTAATTTTTAAGGGTTACGCACGGACGACGGCGCAGCGCAGCGGAGCCGTCGTTCGTCACCAGTTTATTTGCTTAATTTTAATGAGCGTCACCAGTAATAAGCTACATATTGACGACGGCGCTTCACAGCGTACAGGGGTTAATGACGAAAAAGGCGCAACGGCTTACGGAATGAAAGGCACAAAAACGAAACCGGTTACATTGTAAGCGTTACAATGTTGCGAGATCTTGGCACGGCTCTTTATCATCCTGGGACACTGCCCAGCCACGTGGAGTTTTTTGGAACAATGCCTAAGTGTCTCGTGAATATAACCCTGGAACGCTTACCATCACCTCTTCACTCGGTTTTGGACCCCTCCGGCAGATACATTAGCTTGTCGTGGTACTGGAGCTCAGGTAGGAAGCGTAATGCCAAAAACTATTTAATCGACCCACTGAGTGCTAATCGATTAGCCCTTGCCCCAACCCTCTGTCCAGTTAGTGGTCGAGAAAGTCCGACATGCTCTCCTTACTTCCTAGCGAGGTCACGGGGGCCACCTCACACCTGCTAGTCATTAATACCTGGTTTGTTCACAGAGTTGTACCATCTCCCATTTCGCCACCCCGCTGAGCTACACCGGTAACAAACCGTATACGAGGTCGGTTTAGCATATATCGGGATCAACAAATCTCTAACCTATTATTCGTGCCACAATTATATAGGGTATTTCAGACCACCCGTACACCCCAAATATCTCGAGAAATACAAATCGGATTGAGATTTAAGAAAATATGTCTAAAACTGTTTCTTGAGCCCTATCATGTGGTGTGAAATGTGAACCGCCCCCCTTCCCCCTGGGGCGGGGAGTGGGGTAACTTTGAAATCTTAAATGGGAATTTTTTTTACAAATTCTTTGTAAAAAAAAAATCGTAGAAACGAATAAAAATGAATTTGATTATCAAATTCCATGCTATTATTTCCTATTGTGGTGATTTATGAATGTGTGTAACAACAAACTAGATTTTTTTTTGATTAAAAAAAAATATATTTAAAAAAAAATTTTTTTTTGCTAATCGAAATTTTTTTTTTAATAAAAAACAAATATATTTTCGAGTAGAATTTAAATCTGCAATAAAAAATAGAGGTACCTATTTAAGATTTCTAAGTTACCCCCACCCTGCCCCAGGGGGGAGGGGTGGTGATTTACATTTCACACCACATGATAAAACTCAAAAAACAAATTTAGACGTATTTTTTTGTATGTCAATCCGATTTGTATTTCGCGAGATATTTGGGGTGTACGGGTGGTCTGAAACACCCGGTATAATAGGACATCTTACGAAATTATTCGAGCGCTTGCAGCAATTTCAACTACGGTTGAACAACGACGAGTGCTCCTTCGGGTAGACCAGTCTTGACTATCTCAGTAATCAAATCGATTACCTCAACACGCGTCCACAAGAGCGCTAACTGGACTGTCCTCCGAAGACATGCATGCAGCTACGCCGATAACTAGATTTTTGTAATTTGATCCACCCAACAACTTGACAATAAATGCTCGCTTGAATCACTATACCTCAGCAGCTATGGATAAGCCACGAGAAGAAATCTCAAAGCCATAAAAGCTCCATCGCTCATCACAATATGTGCCCTTTACCGTCCAGACCGACGCCTCCAAGGTTGAGATAGCCACTGTTCTTTTTCAATACGTGCTGGATACAATCAAGCGGATCATCAGTTTTAATTCTGCGAAACTAAGCAGTGCCCACCAGCGGCGGCTCGTGGATTTCCGTAGGTGAGGCAAAGACAGATGCCGCTCGCGCAGCACTACTTACTCTAATAGAGGAAGCAAATATTCCGTTGCTTCGCCGCCGAACATCCACGAGCCGCTGGTTTAGAGTCTTGGAAGATACCGGCCTCCGTTAAAGGACAGACACTTAACCTTTCGAACCGACCTTAACCTGGCTCCAGCAATTTAAAGATCATCGCTTGAAACTGGTAAAATGGCTCTATTTCTCCAAAATTTTGACTGTATGCTGGAATACTTCCCTGGTGCTAGAAATGAGTTGCTTAACATGATAAGCCGCGACCTGGATGATGCACCCACGAAAGGCGAACCCAAATTAAAGTTTGCCCTGCCATCGTTTCTAAACCCAGCAAGCTATTGTTACCAGGACCTCTGGGTTACACAGAGCCGCGTGGTGAGCCCTTCAATGAGACAAGTTGCATGGATATAAGGATTGATTTAACCCTTTGAGTCCCAAGCAGCGCGATCGCGCTGTTGAGGATTTTTATCGGGACTCGCTATTGCGCTTTTTGGCGTTTTTCGACCATGTGCCTTCAACGACCCCCTGGAATGCAAAGAGTTAAATCAACCATGCAGCAGTTGATATATGTGTACACTATTGACTCTTCGGTGCGGTCTTCTTCATCCAGGTGGAGATCTGGCCCGGAAGGTCATCTTAGTCATGGGTAAGGATCCGGGTGGATTCCTCTTCATTCAGGTAGGTGGTTCTGGAAGCATCAACTTTGTCCTGGTAGGATTATTTTGATCCTGGTCATCCCGTTGGAGGCCTTGGGATCCTCTTGGGGTGGCTTGGTGCACCTGGTTCTAGCTAATAATCTTGGTTCCGCTGGATCTGGAGCTGGATGTGGTCTTTTATTTCTGCGGCCGTTATGTATTGCTGCCAGCTTCTGGCGGTGTTTGGTGACAGACGCCGGTAACATGTAGCCCCGGAAGCAGAAACAGCTGACGAGGTGGCGTCTGTTCCCACGGCGGGCAGTACTCTCGTCATCATGGGCTGCTCGGCGTAGGCAGGTTTTGGATCCTCGATGTAGACTAGCAAAATGGTTGTACTACTGCTAACTGTGGGGGCGTCCTCTTGTTCCTGGTGGTAATCTGGTCTAGAAAGTTATCTTCGTCCAGGTGGAGGTTCTCTCCGTCGTGGGCTGCATGGCGTAGGCACGGTATCGTCTGGGGTATCTCATACTCTTAATAGGAATACGGCTTGGAATGTCCTCATCATCTTAATCGTGGACTTCACGGCATGGGTAGGTACTAGATTCTTAATGTGGTTAGGCCACGGCGTTGCTCAGACCTGCTGCACAGCGTAGGCAGGTCCTTGATCCTCGTTGTGGTCAGACCTCGTGGTTGCACTGGCCTGCTGCAGGCAGTGGGGGCGACACAATGCGCGGCGTTGACCTGAAGTGCTGCGGGGATCTATCCGTGTCAGAGGCTGCACGGTATCGTCAAGGGAGGCCCGTCCTGTTGGCACTTGTAGAAATTCATTCTTTACAGTGTTCTTCATCCAGGTGGAGGTTCTCTTCGCCGTGGGCTGCACGGCATGGGCAGGTCCTGGATACTCGATGTGGTCAGGCCGAGAGGTTGCACCGGCTTGTTGCGGCCATGGGGTTGACTCAATGCGCAGCACTGACCTGGACTGCTGCGGAGATCTGTTTATGTCGTAGGCTGCACGGTATCGCCAGGGGTCCTCTTCATCCAGGTGGAGGTTCTCTTAGTCGTGGACTGCACGGCACGGGCAGATACTATACTCTCAATGTAGTTAGGCCATGTGGTTGTTTCGGCCTGCTGCACAGCGGAGGCAGGTCCAGGATCCTCGTTGTGGTCAGGCTTAGTGGTTGCACTGGCCTGCTGCAGGCAGTGGAGCAGACTCAAGCCGCGGCATTGACCTGAAGTGCTGCGGGGATCTGTCCGTGTCAGAGGCTGCACGGTATCGTCAAAGGAGGCCCGTCCTATTGTTACTGATAGGAATCAATTCGGTACATCTTCTTCATCTAAGTGGAGGTTCTCTTCATTGTGGGCTGCACGGCAGGGGCCGTTCCTCTTGGTGGAGGTCCTCGTAATTCGGCTCGGTCTACCGATGACGGCTGCCATCAGTGTGGTCGTCTCGTCTCGGGTATGTGTGTGTTTGTGGGTACCACGGTGTATTGTCCTGCACACCATCAAGGCAACGGCCCTCGCTGCTAGGACTGAGTCATATCTTCCTCCATATCCTCCATACCCTTGTGACGTCTCGTTCAGGGCTTTATTACCATGATCCCGGGTGGTTCGCCTCAGCAGAGCAGCAAAATTTGTTACCGGTGTCTCGGGGTAACGTGGGGCCGCGTGGTTTTGAATTATCTGAACGTCAAAATGGGACGAGTTGCGTGGATACAAGGATTTAATTAAATCAACTATACAGCTATAGATAAATGTGTACACTATTGAGTCTTCGGTGCGGTCATCTTCGTCCAGATAGAAGTTCGGCCCGCTCTTGGTCCAGTAGGGGAAACCTTGGTGAAGGTCCTGGTGGTGTTCTTTTTATCCTGGTAGGGTTCCGGGCGGGATCGCTTTTATCTTGACGGGGGAGTCTCAATGGAACTCCGGGTGCGATCCTCTTCATGGTGATGAAGGTCATAGTGTGGTCATTTTGGCCTCGATGTGGCGGCGTGGTTCTATTTGTCCCGCTGGACTCCGCGAGAGTCCGCGAGTAGCAATGCAACTTGAGTAGTTTAACGTCTGTTATAGGCTGAGCCTCTTCAGACTGGAAGTAGATAATAATGGTGGCAACTAAACACAGAGCGCATCACGACCGCCCGCGGACGGAGTCCAGGGCGCGAGTGACCGGTGCTGTCCGTCTTTTATTTCTGCGGGCGTCCGGTATTGCTGCTGGATACTTGCGACGTCTGGTGACAGACACCGGTAATACTAATAATAAGTCAATTTGAACCACTTATTAAATGTAATCATTTGTACTGGAAATAAACTATACGAATACTATTACTACCATCCATCGACGATGATGTAAGAAGAGTAGAAGTTGACGAAGGAATACTTAATCATCGACTATACCAGAACCCGTTCCCTTCAGGATACTCAACAGCCTTCTCTGCAAAGCAATCCACTCCGGCAGATAAGATAACGTTTCTACTGGTCAACATTGCCTATAGATGTGCTCAAATACGTGCAAGAATGTCTCGCGTAGCTACCACGCAAGGCCGAGCGCGCTTTAAGGGCAGGATCTTTAACACCCCTATTCGGACGATAGCAGACTCGTATCTTAGCTGTGAGCGATCTCTTTACTAAGTGAACAAAAGCATTCGATATTGGTAAAGCCTGTTCCGACCAAGCACTTGGAAGAGGTTTTTCAAAGATTCTAATAATAAGTCAATTTTCTTCCCATCATTGGAAACGATGATGTCAACCTTCGAGCACGTTTTCCTCTTCACCCCGTCTTCATGTCAACCACGCCAAGTGGCGAGTCTCTGAAGAGGCACAAACATGCCTGCGCGTGATGATAGACAACTAAATAGATCCACGCAACCTTGACCCAGTTAAATACCTAAGCCACGAGCAAGCTTTTACTCGGAAATGAGCTGCCAAGACCCGCAAACCAACCTTAAGAACCTGTCGCCCGGTCATTATCCCTACGATAATGATCACTCAGAAGATACCCGCTGCGTCCGCATAAATAGACTTACGTCACTCCACGTCGTCCTTATGAGAAGGCGCGTTTGGACCTTGAATTGGAGATAATTGAAGAGTACGGTCTCTGTAACAAGAGGGAGGTGTGGTGCATGAAGTACACCCTCGCCAAGATCCGTAAAGCTGCCCGTGAGCTGCTCACGTTGGAAGAAAAAGAGCCCAAGAGATTGTTCGAGGGTAACGCACTTCTCCGTCGTTTCGTGCGAATCGGAATGCTGGACAAGAGCAGGATGAAGCTTGATTACGTATTGGGCTTTAAGATTGAGGACTTCTTGGAGTGCCGCCTCCAGACGCAGGTATTCAAGCTGGGTCTGGCCAAGTCTATTCACCACGCCCGTGTCCTTATCCGCCAAAGGTACATCCGTGTCCGTAAGCAGGTGGTGAACATCCCCTCTTTCATCGTGAGGTTGGACTCGCCGAAACACATCGACTTCTCGCTGAAGTCGGCGGCGGCCGCCCTGGCCGCGTTAAGAGGAAGAACCTCCGCAAGGGAACCGGCGCTGGTGCCGTGGAAGAGGAAGAAGATTAAGGCAAAAGCTTGCTTGTCCAGTATGTTTTGTGTGTATTGGATAATAAAATTTTGTTTCTAAATATTCACCAGGAGGAGGCAGAAATAAAACACCAACCCGGAGATCAGGTGATGGTGCGGTACAGAAAAATCCAGCAAATTCACTGGACCCTACAATATCCAAGTGGACCAAACCGTACTTTGTATGTAGGAAGTAAAGCATCTGTAAAAAAAATCCGTTCGTACAACGGAAAGCTTTTTAATAAATGTATTACTTAAGATGTTCATATTTTACTGATAAGTAAATAACGTAATTAAATATTCAAATGCAAGCTTGAATTTAAATAAAAAGAACCTTTTTTGCGCCGTGATTGAAATGAATGGAATTATGGAATCTAAAAACTTTGTAAATATTTCGAATGGGCATCAATCAAACCGGCTGCTGATTGTAAATAAAAGATTTATTTATAGCCAATTTCCCGTCCTCGCAGTTTTCCATTTTTCATAATTTAATCAGCAGGGAGAGAGAGAGAGAGAGAGAGAAAGCGCGAGTGGCGGACGATGGGAGAATGGGCCCAAACAAAAATAAATTCTGTCTTCGGTTAGGAGAGGAGGAAAAGGGTGAGAGCTGCCGGGGAGCGTTCAAAATTAGCTTATACAAATGTTTAAAAACAGCCGTATAATCCAATAAATGCGCTTTTAAGAAATTTCCCCAATAGAATATTAAATTTTTCGCCCACGGTTTATTTCAATTCGTGCTCATAATTGAATATTTAATCAGGGCCTGCGATAAAATCACGACTTGTCGTCGTCATCGTGGATGCATCTTATTTTTTTCAATAATATAACCAATTTACCATATATTACATTCTCAGAAAAAGTGTTTTTTTTTTATACATTACCAATTCTGGTCAGGATAATCGAATTTAACAAAACGAAAATGCAAATTTTATCATACGCCTCCTTAAGCTGAAAACTTCTAAATTACCTTAAATGTAAAGTTTAGTTTTTTTCGTACAGTTTTAGTACTTTGTTAGATTAAAAAAAAATATCTTTTTTTATTTTGTATAGCGGTGGCCGCAGTAGTAGACGACGCTGGTGGAGCTGTCTTTTTGACAACGTTTTTGTCGGAGTTGGAGTCGCAGGGGTTGAATCCTTAGAAATATCGTGCTTACTCCAAATAATTAAAACCAATGTCATGATAATTCCAATAAAATGCAGACCATTACAAACTTATAACAACACGCTTGATCGATCTCCGAAATTAAAGTAGGCTCGTCATGTAAATTCTGGTGATTATAATTGTTGAATTTCCAACCAATTATCAATTAAAAGATGGATTTTAGACATTTTTAAAACGCGGGTCGTGTATGCAAAGAGATATCGTTCGGCCACCGTTACCATAATTCAATTTAAATTACGTCTGTAATTCCTGCAAAGGTCGCAATATCAACTGATATACGACTGAAGTATAAGAATCGTAAACGTTCTTATCTTCCTTATCGGAAAGCAGATATTCGAGCGGTGAGTAGCTCGCTTTCGGCGGCGATAACAGTCAGCGATTGATTTTAAATTTGCATATCGGGACGCTGCAGCAGGAGGCGAATTTTGAATTGCGCCAAGAAATCTCGAATCGCAATAACTTATCTAGGATCGGAAACAAATTCACTCTGACATCATAAAAAATTGTTATAGCAAAAACTATTTAATTTAGAAAATGAATTACTTCATGTTCTGCAGTGCTGTCGCACTAATTAATTGAAAAGCTTGAATATTTAATGCCATCGAACATCGCGCGGAACATCTGACCGTTTGTCACGTTGCTTTGATGCTAATGCTGAGGGTAATGCATGAATCACAGCCTGAGATTTCAAACAACAGACGGACAAAATTCGTAAAAAAAAAGCATTTAAAAAAAAACGTTTCCTACAAAAAGTTTGTATTTTTTCCCGTAGAATACGATCCCGTAATAAAAAATAGGGGGGTCTGTTTAAAATATGGGAGTTGTCCTTCATTTGACCTTGAAAATTAACGCCAAGGTCACTTTCAAGGTCACCAGCATACGTACCCCTCCAAACCCTACAACTTTTATCTGCAAATTTTTTTGCCATGTTGCTCAGGTTTCGAGATATTTGGGGTGGCAATTTAAAATGGGATACCCTGTATAAAAATGAATGTATCTTTGTTTGTCCCGTATGCCTTCCTATACGATTTATTCAATTGTGATGAAACTTTGGTGAGTTGTTGTGCGGATGTCCGTGAAGGTTTCTAAATTAGTACAACCATTTTACGATCGGTGGCGTGCGAGTCGTTTCAACAAATGAGTGATTTCATAAAGTTTCCCTCTTTTAGTGGCATTGCAATGCATAGCGGGTACTCGTATTAAATGTATTATCCCATTAAATTGAAGATCAAGCAAACGAAGTCGCAGACAACAGCTAGTTGTAAATAAATTACATCACAATTCAAAATGTAAACCTACAAATTAAGTCTTACAGGACGGCAAACATAACTTGCCGTTGCGCAGTGGCAAAATTGTGGGCGGAACCTTCGAAGGGCGCTCTGGATAGATTTCGTGAAGAGTTCGCGCGCCTGGTACATTTATTTTGAAAAGTGACAGTGCATTCATTATGTGGAGGAGAGCGCCCGAGTTGTAAATAAATAATGCACACGAAGAATATGTGCTTGTTTATTACAGAGACTGTACTCGGCTGGCTGTAGAGAGAGAGAGAGAGAGAGAGAGCTTTCGCTTACTCTCTGCGCGTCTGGCCAACTTACATTTGCCGTCCTGTATATGTGCTTTAATTAAGTGTGTGTAAGGCATTACCTTTATTTGCAAATTAATGAAAACATCGCCCTCAAAAAATTAGTAACTGTCTGTTTTCCTTTTCCTTTCTATTGCGCGAAATTAACAGGAAGCCAAGGGGCCGGCGTTGGAAAAAATTAAATTAAGAAAAAAAGCAGCGAAAGCGTCTCGAAATATTGAATATTAAATTACGGCCGGACCGAGAGAAGTCTTAATGGAAGAAGCCGTAATGTATTTTTTTTTCTTCTTCCGATTCTTTTGCGAGTTGTTATTTAATGCATTAATTACGGTGCAATTTATTTCAAATGAGAGAGAGAGAGAGGCGAATTTTGTTTCCGTCCCCGAGGCGGGAATGAAAGGGTCCCGAATTAATAAATTCTCGCCCACGGAGTTAATACGTATCTCGCGGAATATCTTACCCTGTTGTTTTGTTTCGTGTAATTATTTAATCGGAGCTTTTGTTCTCTCGTGATTTGAGTTTATTTGTTAATTTATAAGACTAAATTAGGTGCAATTATTTATTTGAATAATTTTTGGAAGATTTGATAAATGATAAAATAATTAAAATAATTATAATCTACAACGCAATTATACAAGATTGAAAAAATAATGCCTATCTGGAGATAAGGAATTAAAAAATTTAAAAACTCATCACCCCGTATAATGCAGTGATGGGCAAGATCGATCAAGAGTTGTGATCTCTTGATGTCATTCTTAACCAAGAGAGAGCAGGCAGTCTCTTTCAACGGTGAAAGATCCCAATTTCTTGAGACGACATGTGGGATACCGCAGGGTTCAACTCTGGGCCCTCTCCTATTCCTCTTATATATCAACGATTTTCCGGGGTATATGGAGGAATGCAAGGATGTCTTATTCGCCGATGATACAACCCTGCTCAATTCATCTTCTAGCGTGGATACTGCATGCAAGGATGGTAAGAGACTACTGGAGAGGGCAAAAACGTAGTTTACTGCCAATCGCATGAGTCTCAATGAAAAAAAAAAACGAAACAGCAATATATACTTTAAATAAGCATAATTTGGTTAACAATACCAATAGCGTAAAATTCTTAGGTGTCAACATTGACAATTCTCTACTTTGGGACAGTCACGGTGAGGAGTTAGCTTCCAAATTAAATAAAAACATCTTTGTCTTAAGAGGATTAAAAACAATGTTAGCTCACAAATGCTGCTTGTCGCTTATTTTGCACTATTCCAGTCTCACCTCTCATATAGTATAGTTGCCTGGGGTCATGTTTCAATGAGACACCGAATTTTTAGAATCCAACGCAAAGCTGTACGTATTTTATACGACCTGGGGTATCGTGATGACTGCAAGGTCGCTTTCCTAAACTTAAAAATTTTAACATTTCCATGTCTGTATATTCTTAATTGTCTAATTTTAACCAAGAAGTACTTTGATAATAATAAAGTACTCTCCCAGAATCATAATTATGATACCCGAATGAAGGACAACTTATGCTTACCTTCTCTAAGACTCCAGAGGTCGAGGAATGGGATCAATTATTACGGTTTAAATTCTTCAATAAACTTCCCACTGACTACAGAGATCTAGATTTTATAACATTTAAAGCAAAAATAAAAACATTTTTGCTTGATAATGTATTCTATACCTTGGAGGAGTTTCTGGGTCATACATTCTGATAAAATTCATTTTATTGGATTTTATTTGGATTTTTTTATTTTTTTTTATTACTTGTATTGTTTTTAATTGCAATTTCAATCAGAACTTTGCTTTTAATTTTTATTTAAAGTTGTGGTTTTTTGATCAGTAATTGTAGTTGTAATTTTTAATGTGAAATTTGTAACTGTAATTTTAATATGTGATTGTAATCGTTGTTTTAATTTGTGATTTGTAATTGTAATTTTAATGTCTATGGAAATTTTAATCTGTACTCTCTTGCTTGTGTAGACTTGTGTAAGCCAACTGGTAATAGCACTAATAAAGCATTATTATTATTATTAAAAAAGAAAGATCGAGTACTCGATCTTTGAAAATGATCGAGCCGCTCGATCTTTTTATCGATCAACGCCGCTCGATCTTTTGATCGACCAACGCTGCTGGATCTTCTTACACCGCTCGATCTTTTGATCGATCAACGTTGCTCGATCTTCTTACGCCGCTCGATCTTTTTATCGATCAACGCCGCTCGATCTTTTGATCGACCAACGCTGCTAGATCTTCTTACGCCGCTCAATCTTTTGATCGATCAAAGCTGCTCGATATTTACGAGCCGCTCGATCTTCACAAGCCGCTCGAGCAGACCGAGCAAAAGATCGAGCGGCTCGATACATCAACTGATCGATCACCGATTGATCGATCTTTGAGATCTTGCCCATCACTAGTATAATATATATTTAATGTATCTAATGAAACTGATACATTACACGAACTAAAACCTACAACCAAACGGATGAGTCGCTTCACCTGAAATTTCTGTTGATTGCCGATAATTAAAGCAACGACATGATTATTCACCCCTATTTTTCGTTTAAACTTGGCTTCCCCTATTAACTATGCAAACGTCCCTCACCGCCATGCCCGCCGGAAAAAGGCCGCGCGAATAAAATCAACAGACTCTATTTGCCAAATAGAAAGATTAATTAATTTATAAGGATCGGCGCCGCCGCCGCGAATATTATACGAGAAACCACAGGCTTTCGTTTACACAGATAAAACTCGAAAACTTCCCCGCATTTCTCTATATTTCCCTCTTCCAGGATTCGTTTTTATCTTGAAATACCATGAAAGTAGTTTATTAAAAGGATTACATTCGCTGATAAAGTGTACACAGTATCAGTCTAACATCTTTTAATAGTTTATCTTTGCAATTTTAAAAGATTAAAAACGGACGCTAGACGTAGATTGAAGTTTTCCTCTAAAGATCGCTGCAGATGTTATATACATACATTAATATATATGTTTAAGTCTAGGTAATAATACGGGTTGTATTAAGGAGTAACACTACCGCTGAAATTAAAAAAAAATCTATCTCAATCTATTAGCTTGTAGTTTTAAAAATAAAATACAAAAATATGTTTTTTCGACGCTAGAAAAGTAATTTTTGGGGTAATTTGGATATTCGTTTCACCAATCTTAGCCGGGGGAGCATTTCTCATTCTAACTTTTTTTGTGTAACACACTTAGTTTCAATCAAATTTTGTAGAATTCTTACCATTAATTACCGTTAAATTTTGTGCGAGTATAACGCTATTTTTGGCCAACTTTGATGCACTGTAACTCTGGAACCAGTTGATTTACAGTCACCAAATGTTTATAATTTGTTTACATCATAAAGAGGTGTTATATGTATTAATTTTATAATTTTTTACTCATTCCCTTTTGAGATATTCTACTTTAAATATTGTCAAAATACGATTTTGAGCATTTTTGAAAAATTATATAATAGCTGAAAATAGCTGTCATTTTGCAACAAATAAATATTTTCTAAAACCCCTATGTACTTTATAACTTCAATTAATATAGAACAACCAATGTTTTTGTTCTTTGTTCTAGCGTAAATATCGTGCACACAAAATGGCGTCCCGAAAAAAGTAGATTTGCGGAAGTGTGCCCGTACGCCGTCATTTTGCAACAATCATAAACAACAATCTTGAATTCATGCACAATAAAGTGCTTTTCGTTTTATTTAAATAAAGTTTTCATTTGTCCTAAAAAAATTCCCAAACATAGGTATGAATTTAGCGGCCCAGGGGTGGTGTTACCCCTTAATAGTTGCCGGATATTATTAATGCAAACCGACTAAAGAGGCTGAAGTGATTAATTTAAAAGAATTATTCAATTAAAATGGAAATTATTTGCACTTTACAACTATGAGTTATGGCTGGAATTGAAAATTTCCAATCAGAAAATTTCGAAGATTTGATTTTTTTAGGTTTCGAATTTTCGAAGTTTTGAATTCTGATTTTTTTAAATGCTAGCCTTAAGGGGGCATATACGTTTGGAGCTCTGAAAAAAGGCATTTTTGATAAAAAATTTCAGAGCGAAGTAACAAATTATAAAAACTTTTTGCATTATAAAGCACACCTTTTGTGCTTCGTATTCACATTTTATTAGAAAGATTTAAAAAATCCCCCTCTTTCAGCGTTGTAGTCAGCTCCGCAAGATATGCTTGATTTCGCGGTTACAATGATTTCTCTTTGCCCAGTAACCTGAAACGTAAAATTTGAACGGCATCTTATAGGAGAGTGTATTTTCTTGTCGTTGACGGATCAGATTCTTTAAATTCGAATTTTCAACAAAATGGCGAACCTTCAAAGTTAGTGTCGATTTTCGATAAAAAATTCACCTTTCTTTATTAATAAAAAAAATAGAAGGAATTGAAATTTTCAAAATGGGATGCGCCAACGACAACGGAATCAATCATCAATTTAAAAAAAAAAACGAATGGCATTGTAGGGACTCATATTTTAAGCGAAAAACAAATACAAATAAAGTTCCTATATGTATTCTAACGTTTGTATATGCTATAATAATGTATTTTATACTAAAAATGTTATATACGACTTATACTTTTTCAATTAATCGTGTAAGTATATTTTTATTACCAACTTATGAAAAACAAAATTTACTTAATTTGAGTTTTCGCGCGAACAAGTAAAGATATTAACACGCGGTTAAGGGGATAATGAAGGTCATTAATATGGCTACCTATGCTATTTCGCCCCTTTTTGTAAGCGCACAAAAAAGCTTTAAAAAAAAACTTTATTCTTGAAAAACTATTTTTTCTGCTGTTTACACCAAGTTTTTGGAATTCCATGACCCGTAAAAAATCTGAAAAAATGCCGTTCTCCAGTTTTGGGTGTAATAAAATTAAATCAATTAAACACACACAACTGACCGGAAAGAAATACACACAATTTTACAGTGGAATAATTTAAGAAAAGCGCATTTTTTACCACATTTTTGGTACAAGCCGAATATAGCAGTTAATGAGCATGCAAATCTCATTTTTTAAATATTTCAAGCAAGGTTTCTACACTTGCAACTCAAATCGCGCGAGGGCCGCCACACCCATCTTATCCCGCTACCCCCTTTAGGTCAAAATTGGCCGATATATCATTTTTGGTCCGCCATTTTGAATTTTTAAAATCTAACCTCAGATTTGTCTTCAGCGACCCCAGAAAGGCAATTAAACACATTTGAGTGCGTAATTTGAGCAATAACAATTATTTATATAAAAACTTTAAATGCGTTTTTCTCGAAACATGATTTTTCGAAGCTGCGTGCACGATAAAATTAAAACGGTTCCACCTATCAACTTCTAACTTTGATTCTTTTAAAGGAAACACTTTTCCTGGGACCTTGTACCTATAATACATGAAAAATAGCCATGCGAAGTGAAAAAACAAACCAAAAATTTCACTCAAAGTTCAAGTGTGCACCATATCGTCAAATTTAAAGTTATTTAACTTTGCTTAGGTTTAATATATAATAGTTTTCGATGATGTGGTCGATTTTTGATGTCAGATCGGTTTTTGGGCGCTAGGATGCACGTAGTAGGGCCATATTTCTAGAACGTGCCATCAAATACGCGCAAATAACGGGCACCATTTTTTTTATATATATACAGTACGTTTTTTTTATCGTGGGCCATAGGATTTTACATGTTAAAAATTATACCTTGTTTTAATGCATATTTCAACATATAATTTTTTAATCAATTACTTTTCCACATGATGCGCTTAATTAGATTACCTTACACATGTTTTATTCCATTAAAAAATGAAATTAATTCACTAATCAATCTGACATTTCAGAAATTCAAGGTACTTTGATTATGTTTGCTCAGTTATTTATTTTAAATAATTTCATTTTTTTATGGAATAAAACATGTTTAAATTATTCTGACTAACGCATCATGTAGAAAAATAATTGATTTATATTACTAACTAAAATTTCCTTCAAAATTTTATGATAAAATATACATTAATACAAGGTATAATTTTTAGCATATAAAATCCTATGGCCCACGATAAAAAAAATACCCTGTATATATACCGCGCAACATAGGGAATATGCATGGGGAACCGATTCTTTCAATTCGTACTCCCATGTTCAATTCACATACAAACTGATAGCACCGTAGGATAGATCCTTCCTTTGCTATTCTTATGATATGAAACAATAGGGATACCGGAAATAGTAGAAATTTGCGTTACGTAATTTATTGATGGCCCCTTTCGAGAAAACTACTGGACCGATTTCTCTGAAATTTTGCACAAATTTTGTACCTCCAAAATAAGCATTTATGGCTAAGGAATTAAAAAAAAAATAATTGGATTCAGAATTATGAAAAAAATATGAAAATTTTTCGAGTTCTTTTTATTAAAAAAAAAATCCGTGACTCAACATATGGAAATAGTCTCAGCCATACTGGTAGGTATCGATTAGGTATCGATAGCACCTTTAAAAAAAATTGTGTTGATGGCTTTTATAGTTTTGAAGAAGTGTACCTTAAAAAACTTAAAAAACTTAAAAAAAGTAAATTTTTCAGGAGAGTCAAAAAACTCAAAAATAGTTACTCGCGTTGCTTAAAAATTTCTATTAGTTCTATTAATCGGAAAAACGTAAAATAAATAAATAAATAAGGTTTATTTACAGATTCTCCATTACAAAAAAATACATAATTAATTATTTCTTAAAACTAAAATATTGATTGATTACGCATTAACTATTTAACCTGATTAGTTTTAAATTTTTGACAATCGACGCGTTTTAAATTTCGTAATATTTCTTCGTGCGACATTGCGACATTTTTTATACGCAGAATTGAGTGTCGAATCAGAATGGACGATAAAAAAAACAATAATTTTGTTCATTTTTGAGGAAGTGTAGTCAAGTTGGAAATTTTTGTTTAAATTTCATTTTTTGAAACTAGACTCATTTATGAACAAAGTGATACTATTCGCACATTTTATTTGCTCTGTAAGGGGTCGAGAATCTTCCCCAAAGTGAGTTGTGGCCTTTTCGCTCTCCTGAAAACTACATTCATTGATGTTTCTTTTTCTCTCGTCCAATGAGAAATATCAAGTAGTTATTTTTTATTTTGTTCGTGGCGACTTTAAGATCATCCGGTGATAAGCGAGAATTTCAAACTATAACATAAATCAAGTTTTAGTCTTCCAAAGCGCGTCAAACGTTTTCCCATGTTAACTCCCTATGTTGCGTGGTAAACCAATCACACGGTATAACAAAAAAACATTGAAGACAAAGTTGAAAACATCGGCAACCGAAATCCCCAAACCGTTCCTTCGTATGTCTTTTTCATTTTTTTTTTCATTTACATAGGAATCTTTTGAAAAAGATATTTTTAAACATTCAAAATTTAAATTTTATTTAATTGCAATATTTGTTAATTTTTCATGCAAAATACCTAGAGAATATCAGCCGATAGCAAGATGACCTTGTAAAAATTGAAATAGTTGAAATACTCGTTGTGCCAGTAAATGACAGAAATACTTTTTTGGAGGAAAAATTTCGATGAATTCCTCAGGTAATTGACATGTGCTTTCTTTATAAACTTTTAAATAGTTATATTATTTGTCCCTCCGTGTTAAGATTGATAGGTTTTTGGCATCAATTAGGGGGATCCTCAACCAGATTGAAAACACTTTTCAGAGAGAAACCAGTCGATTTAATTATAATAAATCATAATAAACTTCTATCGAGGCTATTACAAACTGCCAATTGCCTCTTACCTTCAACAAATTTCGATATTTTCTTTAACAATTACAGCTTGTTCCGCAAGTAATTAACTATTATTAATTTAAATACAACTTTCTCATAATTCATATAAAAAAAAAGTTTTAGTTTTAGTTTCTAGCTATTAAGTTTCAATATTACATTTAATATCCAAGTAGTTCTCATTTTCAGCGGTTAGTAATAATAAATAATAATAAACAATTATTTACCTGAGTAATTTGCAGCAAGCGACCGCAATCCGCACAAAACCGTTCAAAGGGGCTTGTGGTCCGCAAGCCGTAAGTTGCTCGTCACTGTAAAAAGAAATTGAAAAACTTTAACTTATACCCAATAATAATTTATTTTTACGACACCAAGCAGTTATCCTATTCAGATATATCATGTGAGTCACAATTTTCTTTCAGAGTTGGCTGTGAGATAAATGAGGTATGTCGCATATTATTACGTCATGAGACTATTGAATAAGATTTAAAAAATGAATTAATCTCAGACATGACTGCTATGTTACTCTCTCTCAGGCATGGCCAACTCAGAAATAGAATTCTGTGGCTCACAGCTTATAATATATAATTGCCGGAACTATTAATAGAAACAGGATTTATTACATGAACCTGATAAAAAAAAATAATTTAGTGGGTTGGTCTCTTTTTGCTGTCCAATTTCAGCATCATCGAATTGGAGATGCCTGCACCAAGAAATTAAACGGACAAACAAGAACATGCTAAATCGATCTCCAACTTTATTTATATATGATATATGTCTTTCCTCCAACCAAATTTATCGCGATATATACGACGAAAACAATACGCCCTTAGCACAAATATTTGGACTGTGAGACACGGAACGGGTTAGGATAAATGAGAGAGAGAGCCATTGTTGATTATGATTGCGGGAATGATTTTAATGGTCACGAGTTCATCCGAACGGAATAATTGTGGATTTGAACGTGAGGGCCTCCTAAAACGGAATTAATGAAATGTCATTCGATTTGTTACATTTCCTTATTTTTCGTTTTAATGTACAGACCGTTGCTGAATGGGAATCCGGTCCGCGAACAAAGGGCATAAATCGTGTATTAATTAATATCCCGGACAGAACAAGATGATAAACTGAATGCCGGATCGAATTTGTTTCCATTTACAATCGAATACACATTTCATGCTGTAAGTAATTGTCCAGTATATACGTTACAATAAAAAAAAACGATTTTTATTTGCGCTCGGTTTCATTTTTATAAAAACCAGGTCAGTAAATTCTACGCAGATACACTGAAATAGTATTAAAGTTATAAACATTTTAATGTGAAGTATCGAGTCAATTAAATTTATTCTATGTGCTGCAATAGTTATTTAAAGAAAAGTCTGTAAAGTTATGCTTTTTTTGGAAAATTTGGAAAAAAAAGTTATGCTTTACCAGACTAGGCGAAATTTAATCTTACATGCGGGACCCGTATATGTACGTAAGCAACCCCACGCATCTGAATGCAAGTTCTAATTTTGTTGCATGTTAGTTAAGCTTTTGAAACTTATATTCCGCAGCGAAACGATTAAGTATTACATATTAATGATTGATTCATTTCCAGCAATGTTATATACTGAAGAAAACAAAATGCACTTTTTTTCAATCACCCATAACTTGGTGCCAAATCGTTGTAGGAACTTCGTTCTTTGACTCCTGCATAGGGAATTGATCAAATTGTAATGCTTTTATGGTGGATCGAGTCGACAAAATGTTTCCAACTCCGTAGACATCGTCAAAATTGGACATCGTTTCCAGAAAAAACTTTTTTTTCACAGGGGCGCTAGAGAGAGGCAGAAGAGGTTACGCTTTAGTTCGCATGCATGACTTTAAAGAAGACACTTCAAAGTTTTTCGCCCTCAAAGATTCATCAAAATTGAGTGAAAATACGCCGAGTTATGGCGGTTTGAAAATGGTCGAAATTTCACCTATCCCCCGATTTACACGGTACTTGTTTTACACGTTTTCGCTTTTACACGGTTTATGCTACTCTGTGATTGAACATGCGCAGTGTACACATCTCACGGGGAATCCCGAGCTTATGTGCTGACTTGCTGCAGATGCACACTGTGTCTGTATTTCTTCGCATAAAATTAAGGTTTTATCTACGAAAAATTGTATTTGAGTGAAAGTTTCACAGTTTCAGAAAGATTTAATTTTCCATATTCGTAAATTACAAGTGAGTGCATAATTTAGATTATTATAAATTAACGGCTGTGATTAAAGTAAAATTCAGAGGGAAAAAATGCGGGAAATTTTGGATGGAAATGATGGCAATTTACCAAATAGGGTTAATTAAAATAAAACAATTAAAACATTTTAATTTGAATAAAAATTAATTATTAAACTTTTTTAATTTTCCCTCCAAAATTTCCCGCATTTTTTCCCCCTGAATTTTACTTCAATCACAGCCAAATTAACATAAATTAAAAAAAAATATAGGCTTATAATGAAGAAAGAAGTTAAAAGAAAAGTTATTTCTACTAAGCTAAAATCGAAATTTTGGATCGCTTACGAAAGGGAGATAGAGTAGTAGATGTTGCAAAATCATATAGCATGAACGAAGCTACAATAAGAACTATTAGAACAAATGAAAACACAATTATAAAGAGTGTTGCAGCTGGCAATACCACGAGTATGGGCACAACATCATACACCAGAAATATCGCAAAGGAAAAAAATGGAGAAAGCGTTAATGCTTTGGACAGAAGATCAAACACAAAAAAGAGTACCCATTGATACAAGCGCTATAACAAATAAAGCATTACGAATTTACGAAAAAATTGTAGAGCAATTACCATCTTCTTCTTCAACTGAAAAGAAGCCAAATTTTTTGGCAAGTCATGGCTGGTTTGAAAGATTTACAATAAGACATTCTTTACACAGCTTAAAATTAAAAGGTGAACTGGCTTCTGGCGACGTAGATGCAGCCCAAGAATATCCAGCAAATTTTGCAGAAATTATTAACGACAATTCATACACCCCTGATCAGGTTTTCAATGCTGATGAGTCAGGGTTATTCTGGAAAAAAATGCCTAAAAGGACTTATGTCTCAAAATTGTATAAATCGGCTAGTGGTCATAAAGCAGCAAAATATCGCATAACAATTCTTTTCTGTAGCAATGCTTCAGGAGATTATATTATGAAACCATTAGTGATTAACAAATCAAAAATGCCCCGTGCCTTTAAAGGAGTAAACATCAATAATCTTCCCGTTTATTGGAGGGCTAATAAAAAAGCGTGGGTTACTGCTGCAATGTTTACTGAATGGTTTCATGAATGTTTTATCCCAGATGCCAAAAAATATTTAAGTGCAAAGGGATTGCCTTTTAAAGTGCTTTTGTTAATTGACAATGCGCCGGGTCACCCACAAGGTCTAGAATATGAGAACGTTGAAGTAAAATTTTTACCAAAAAATACAACTTCATTATTTTAACCATTGGACCAAGGCATAATTTCTACTTTTAAAGCTTTGAACATAAAACGAGCCTTTACATATATTTTGGAATAAATGGAGAACAATGAATCTTTAACAGTTATTAGTGCTTGGAAAAATTTTACAATATTAGACTTTGTGAAGCATATCGCCTTATCATACACTGCGATTAAGCAAACAACGCTCAATAGCTGTTGGAAAAAATTGTGGCCAAATGTAGTCAAAAATGAACATTCCGTTTCAACGTTAAATGATGAATATTCGCAGATAATACAGATGGCGCATTCATTGGGCGGAGAAGGTTTTGATGATTTTACTGTTGATGATATCGCAGAGTTAATAGCTGATAAATAACTAAGTGAGGATGATTTAGTTAACTTAGTTTGCGAAAGTGAGTCTGACAAATCTGATGAAGAGGAATTAGTACCAGTAACATTCACTGCTAAAGTCATCCGCGAAGGACTCGCATTGGGAAGAAAGCTGGCTAATCATTTTATACAAAATGACACAAACGTTGAAAGGGCTTTACGATTCCAACGTGACATAAATCGCTGCTTGGCTCAATATGAAGAAGTTTACAAAGATCTTACAAAAAATTCGAAGCAATTGTTAATAACCGATTTTATTACCATCCCTCATAATGTAAATATTTCTGCTTCAAGCATCGAATCGGCACAAATAACTTCGAGTGATGAAAGTGAATTCGAACCTTCGATTCCGAAAAAAAGAATGAGAGTAATTTCTGACAGTGGTGAAGGATAATAAAACACCTTTGGTTTTATTTTTTGTTCTTCTGTTTAATGCATTGTAATTAAATAAAAACAAAAACAGTGTTTCTCCACGACCATTATATAATTTAAGCATTCTGAAATCAATTTTGATCATAGAACATACACATTCTCACTCTTGTTATGGAACAAAACACTATGCGCTTATGCGTTTTGCATGTAATTCATTCCATAACAAGGGAGAGAATGAATATTCTCACATCGTTCCGAATAAAACAATTAGCCTTGGATATTACAATTGTCAAAATACTATAAACATAACCACAAACGTGATAAAACGTAAGTTCTTTGTGTTCATTATTTGATTAGTCTATTTTATCTGGTCGAGGAGAAAGTATAGTCTGATACTCGGTAAGAATGGAAATTCAGATGCTCGTGGTTCCTCGCGCTCGCCTCACGGCTCGCGCTCGAAATATTCCACTCGCATCGAATTTCCATTCTAACCTTGTTACAGAATATACTATTCCGTAATATATTACATATTTTAACCTGTCAATGCATTTTATTTTTATTTCTGTGTACACCTAAAAATATTGAAAAAAATCACAACTGTTAAATAGCAAAATTATGCATTTTCTGCAAGCTTTTCGATTTACACGGTTTGACTTAATTTTCGATTTACACGTTTTTCTCAGGAACGTATCTACCGTGTAAATCGGGGGATAGGTGTATTTAATTTTTTTCCGCCAGTGTATATTTAAAAATATATTATTGTGGTCTGGCTTTTACTTATTGAGTCAGGATAATCTTACTTTCCCGCCATGGATCATGCTCCATCATGTACGTTTGCACAAAAATTTTCATTCTTTTATCGCTTTTAAAGTAAAAAAAAGTAAGAAAAACAATTTGTTCTATGTCTCTATGTATTAACTGTTTTTACTTTCTCCGTTACGAAGTACGAGAAAGTATTGTGATCGTGATTTTTTTTTCAAAAATTTTTTTTACGGAAATATCTGTTTTGGGGTCCCTAGATGCCATTTCAACAATTTCTGGAAAAAAAAAATGTGTGTGTGTGTGTGTGTGTGTGTGTCTGTCTGTGTGCGCTGTATCTCAAAAACTAATAAAGCAATTGATATGAAACTTTGAACATATGTCTTATTTTATAATCTGAAGAACTGAAAAGCTTTTGGTAAAATTTCGTACACCGGAAATGGGTGTTAACTGTTTTTTGTTTTTTGCCAATATTTTCTTGAATATAAAAAATATCACAAAAACATTTAAACAAACATCGAAGACAACAAAGAAATTAATCGCTTTTGCTTGAAAATATTTTTCATAAAATCATTGCTATTCGAGAAAAAAATTTATTAACTTTTTCTAATTTTTGGTTTATAATTATGAAACGATAATAGTTACAGCAATTTTATGTGAATAATAATTGTAGAGAATGCCAAAATAAACAACTTCTAAAGAATAAGTTTTTTTCGAAATCTCGTTAGTTTTTGAGTAAACCGAGTTTTTGAATTTGAAGTATAATTTTTCCATCTTTCATGATTTTGACGTTTTAAACGTCAGTTTCATCCGAATTTACGCAACGCTCGATGTACATTTAAAATATGATTTCCATTGAAAATAAACCCATGAAAACGTAAATATAAAGTCGGAGAAAGTAACATGATGGCCACATCACCATTTTTATTTACATAAAATTTCACATATTTTAAAAGGCTTGGGTGCACTTATCTTAGTTGGCACCAGAAGTGTTAAACTAAGGTGGGGATATGTGGTTCATAATTAATTAACCCTTAATTAATGTTTATCTTTAAAAATTGTAGATTTAATTTATTTATTGTGTATTTCCCTGTAATTGGACTCTGTATGTCTGTTGGGATAATAAACTTATTATTATTATTATAATACATAAGATTTGTAAGTGGTCTATTTCATGGACCGATATATCACAACTTGCTTAAATTTGGTAGTTAAAGTTGTAGTCCAATATGCAGCAAAGAGTTGAATGTAGAATTATTAATCTTCTTAATACATTTTTTTTAAATTGAAAACTCCCTACATTTTACATTTTGCAGAAAATACTAAAAGCCCTTAATAACAAGTCCGAACTAGTAACCACCACTGGATAATATAAGGGGTGGAAGGCGAAGATGACGATCATCCGGCTCGATATGACTCTAATCAGGAGGCTTTGTTGCACCGTGGGATCAAAGCTCATTGTAACCCGATGTGGTGTGGCCCCATTCGCCCCCCCCCCCCCTCATTCACGCCACGGCGGCTTCTCACACTGTTGATTCTCCACACGTCCTCCCTCCAATCCCCCGAGGGGTCACTCGGCTCGGACACCCCCGCATGCCCATCGAATAACAGCGCGGGCGGCCGACCCCAAAAGATGACACATCAACGCTACATCACCTCAGACAAATTACATAACCGCCACTTGGTCTCAATTTATAGATTACATTATCACCCCTGATACATAATATTATTACGTTGTTTCCGAAGCAGGGGAAGATAATGGTGTCGTTTTACGATGTGGTAATTTAAATTAAGGTAAATAGGACGCCTTGTAAGGTATCCTGTAAATTCTGATAAATAAGTTTTTCACAACCAAATTCTTAAAATAAATCTTCGAATCGAATCGAATTTTTCAATTTTTTTATTGTTACATAAATCGTTTCTATGTGTGAATGCAGTGTATACATTAACCTAATATGTAAAAATGGTGATGTGGCCATCATGTTACTTTCTCCGACTTGATGGTATCATAGCCATTTATATTTACGTTTTCATGGTTTATTGAAATCATTTTTTAAATGTACATCGAGCGTTGCGTAAACTCGGATGAAACTGACGTTTAAAACGTCAAAATTATGAAAGATGGAAAAATTATACTTCAAATTCAAAAACTCGGTTTACTCAAAAACTAACGAGATTTCGAAAAAAACTTATTCTTTAGAAGTCGTTTATTTTGGTATTCTCTGCAATTATCAATTTGCTGTAACTAATAATTTCATAATTATAAACCAAAACTTGAAAAAAAATTAATACATTTTTTTCTCGAATGGCAATGATTTTATCAAAAATATTTTCAAGCAAAAAATGTTCATTTCTTTGTTGTCTTCAATGTTGGTTAAATGTTTTTCATATTTAAAAAAATATTGGCAAAAAACAAAAAAACAGTTAAGGTAAACGCCCACTTTCGGTGTATGAAATTTTACCAAAAGCTTTTCAGTTGTTCGGATTATCAAATAAGACGTATGTTCAACATTTCATATCAATTTCTCTATTAGTTTTTGAGATACAGCGCACACTGACACAAACACACACACACACACAGACACACACACAGACACACACACACACACACAGACACACACAGTAACACACAGACACATTTTTTTTTTCCAGAAATTGTTAAAATGACATCTAGGGACCCCAAAACGGATATTTCCGTAAAAAAAATTTTGAAAAAAAATCACGATCCCAATACTTTCTCGTACTTCGTAGTAGGAGAAAGTAAAAAGTGCATATGTGATGCATTTATGTTTATACGTAGTTATTATACGAAAGATTATTGTTGAAAATTATAATGATTTTTCTTAAATCGAAGGTAAAAAATTATTAAATCGAAAATGAAAAATATGTACAATTTTTGTTTTCTCTTTTTCTTTCTTGGCATATTAACTGGCCTATATATATTATATAATGATTGGGGGCATATACACTGGACATCTGTGGACCCGCATAGCCACTTCTTCGTTCCGAAAAAGTGAACGCACGGATGGGATTCGAACCCACGACCACAAGGCCCGTGAGCAGGAGCTCTACTCACTAGGCCACCGCGGCCCCTGCCATTTGTTTATATTTATTATTATGAACAAAACCGCGAATAATATTGATTTTAAACTACGTCTAACAATGACGTTTGTCAATTTGAAAATTGATAATGCCCCTGGCAGTTGTTATTTTCAAGTGCCATTATCTTGAAATCTATCCAGGAAGTGTCTTTGGGTTTTTGTGTAATCGCAAAGGGTGTGTGTTCCATTTTGAGTATTTTGAAAATCTTGCCTCTGGCAGTTGTTTATGTATTTTTTTTCTAACGATAATATTCGATTGCAAAATTGAAATGTGTCAAGTTCTTGTGCTACTATTTTGAAATTAAGTTAGGGGGTGTGTTTGGGTTTTTGAGGAATCGCAAAGGGTATTCGATTTTGAGTAAATTTTGAAAATTTTAAGCCACTGGTAGTTGTTTATGTATTTTTTTTTCTAAAGATAATACGTGAATGCAAAATTGCAATGTGTCAAGTTCAAATGCCATTGTTTTGAAATCTAGTGAGGGTATGTGTTTGGGTTTTTGTGTAATCGCAAAGGGTATTCGATTTTGAGTAAATTTTGAAAATCTTAAGCCCCGGGCAGTTGTTTATGTATTTTTTTTCTAACGATAATACGCGAATGCAAAATTGCAATCTGTCAAGTTCTAATGCCATTGTTTTGAAATCTAATGAGCGGGTTTGTTTGGGTTTTTATGGAATCGCAAAGGGTATTCGATTTCGAGCAAATTTTGAAAGTTTTAAGCCCCAGGCAGTTGTTTAAGTTTTTTTTTTTTCTAAAGATAATACGTGAATGCAAAATTGCAATGTGTCAAGTTCAAATGCCATTGTTTTGAAATATAGTGAGGGGGTGTGTTTGGGTTTTTGTGGAATCGCAAAGGGATTTCGACTTTGAGTAAATTTTGAAAATTTTAAGCCACTGGTAGTTGTTTATGTATTTTTTTTCTAACGATAATACGCGAATGCAAAATTGCATTGCGTCAAGTTCAAATGCCATTGTTTTAAAATATAGTGAGGAAGTGTGTTTAGGTTTATGTGCAATTGCAAAGGGTATTCGATTTTGAGTAAATTTTGAAAATTTTAAGCCCCGGGCAGTTGCTTATGTATTTTTTTTCTAACGATAATACGCGAATGCAAAATTGCAATGTGTCAAGTTCAAATGCCATTGTTTTGAAATATAGTGAGGGAGTGTATTTATGTTTGTGTACAGTCGCAAAGGGTATTCGATTTTTGAGTAAATTTTGAAAATTTTAAGCCCCAGGCAGTTGTTTATGTATTTTTTTTCCTAACGATAATACGCGAATGCAAAATTGCAATGTGCCAAGTTCGAATGCCATTTTTTTGAAATCTAGTGAGCGGGTGTGTTTGGGTTTTTGTGGAATCGCAAAGGGTATTCGATTTTAAGTAAATTTTGAAAATTTTAAGCCCCGGGCAGTTGTTTATGTATTTTTTTTCCTAACGATAATACGCGAATGCAAAATTGCAATTTGTCAAGTTCAAATGCCATTGTTTTGAAATCTAGTGAGCGGGTGTGTTTGGGTTTTTGTGGAATCGCAAAGGGTATTCAATTTTGAGTAAATTTTGAAAATGTTAAGCCCCTGGCAGTTGTTTATGTATTTTTTTTTCTAACGATAACACGCGAATGCAAAATTGAAATGTGTGTTTGGGTTTTTGTAGAATCGCAAAGGTTATTCGATCTTGAGTACATTTTTTTAATTTATTTAATTTAATTTTTTTAATTTTTTAATTTTAATTTAATTTTAATTTTTTTAATTTTTGGTACATTATGAATTTTGAACCATTTTGAGTGAATTACTTGAGATGACTTGGGAATTTAGTAAATACAAATATCGTGAAGGCGCCGGATTCGTTGCTGAAATTTATGGTTAACTTCCAATTGGAAGAACAATGGATGTATAAAAATAGATGTGCTTTGCAAGGAAATAAATTGGTCTCAATGGCGATAAATTGTGACATCCTAGCTTACACATCTGTTTACATTTCTGAGTTTTAATTTTATAGATGTACAAACAGATTTTTTTATTTTACTTTATACGTTCATTTTCAATGGATTAGTTAAATATTTATTTTTACATTTTAAATCCAATGTTGGTCGTAATTTAGATTTACACACAGAATATAGTGTTTGATCTTGTATGTAAAGATGAAATATTGTGTAATATATATTGACCGGCAAAAAACCGGCCATCCCGAAAGTTCCTATATCTCCTAAGTATATATGTAAATAAATCGAGAACTTATTTCATTTTCTTCATATCTTGTGCATTTAAAAGCCTGTTTCACTCATACTTACATCTTATATTCATTTTAACAGCTGAAATTATCTTTTTAATATCATCATCATGTACTTAGTAAATTTGATTAACTCAATGCCATACGATTAAATGCTGTAATTCAAGCTTGAGGAGGACATACGCGGTACTGACCATAAGCACATTTTTTACACAAAGAAAAAAAAAGTATTTGTTGTGCTTATGAAATTTTCTTCGATTAAATTACCTGGTTTTGTGTTACTTCGTCTTTCTTCTTCTAATTTTTGTAGCCTGTTTCACCAATAAATGGTTTGTTAACCCAATACCGTTGGCAAGTAGAAATAATGAATATTTAAGAGCTTTTCTCAAACGGTTTTTTTTTTGGCCGGTCAGTGTATTTACTAACATAGATGTTAAAACTCTGACTTATATGCATTACCAAATTAAAATTCCTAAAAACGAATAAAAATTTCGATTAATCCATTGACAATAAATACTTCAGACTGTCACCTCTGTCGACTAGATGTAATTGATTCGAGTGAGAAATATACCCGTGTGCAACATGTTGCACTTTTCCCCGTTTCATTTAAAAACTTTCCCAGGGGGAGTGTTCACAACATGAATACCGAGGTGGCCTTTTAAGGCCGTTAAGGAACCCCATTTAACTCTGCTCAGCTTTTATTTTCATCACATGCAATAAATACCGATGGTACATAAACGTATATAACTTAAATAAACTATTACTAACGATCATTTATTTGAAAGTTATTTGATTATTGTTCATAGACACGAATAACGTAGTTAAAAAATAATTTAGAATTTTTATTTAACACGTTGACTGCCGTGAGGTCACCGGTGACCGGCGAAGCCAGGATTACTTGAAACACATAAATGCTTTTTTCTACTCGCACCTATAAAATACCATTTATCGCATATGTTTCCATGACGCTGGTGATTTTTTAAATACACCTTGACAAACTGTGACTTTGTGCATTTCAGTTATAGACTGAAGCTACCTCCTAATTTATCATAATTACTAAAACCTCACTCTACTCAGATAATTTCGATTTGTGAAAATCCAATAATTTTCAAGCGAGTTACAGATTTTTGAAATTTTTGATTTTCACAGCGTCAAACATTTGTGCATCGTAGAAAGAAAAATTAAGAAAACAATTGTAAGGGTATCACAAAAATTTCACAAAAATGTATCCTAATTACTAAAACCTCACTCTACTCAGATAATTTCAAGTTTTGAAAATCCAATAATTTTCAAGCGAGTTACAGATTTGCGAAATTTTTGATTTTCACGACGTCAAAAATTTGTACACCGAAGAAAGAAAAATTAAGAAAAAAATAGTAAATGTATCGGAAAAATTTCACAAAAATTAATCCTAATTACTAAAACCTTACTTTCCTTGGATAACTTCGATTTTTGAAAATCCAATAATTTTCAACCGAGTTACATATTTTTGATTTTTTTTATTTTCACGACGTCACACATTTGTGCATCGAAGAAAGAAAATAAAAAAAAAATAGTAAACGTATCGGAAAAATTTCACAAAATTTAGCCTAATTATTAAAATCTTACTCTCCTCAGATAACTTCGATTTTTGAAAATCCAAATATTTTCAAGCGAGTTACAGATTTATGATTTTTTTTATTTTCACGACGTTAAACATTTGTGCATTGAAGAAAGAAAAATTAAGAAAAAAATAGTAAACGTATGGGAAAAAATTCGCAAAAATGTATTGTAATGATAAAACTTTACTCTACGCAGATAACTTCGATTTTTGAAAATCCAATAATTTTCAAGCGAGTTACAGATATTTGAAATTTTTCATTTTCACGATGTCAAACATTTGTGCATTGAAGAAATAAAAATTAAGAAAAAAATAGTAAACGTATGGGAAAAATTTCGCAAAAATGTATCGTAATGATAAAACTTCACTCTACTCAGATAACTTCGATTTTTGAAAATCCAATAATTTTCAAGCGAGTTACAGCTTTTTGAAATTTTTCATTTTCACGACGTCAAACATTTTTGCATCGAAGAAAGAAAAATTAAGAAAAAAATAGTAAACGTATCGGAAAAATTTCACAAAAATTTATTCTAATTATTAAAACCCCCACTTTACTCAAATAATTTCGATTTTTGAAAATCCAAAAATTTTCGAGCGAGTTACAGATTTTTGAAATTTTTGATTTTTACAACGTCAAACATTTGTGCATCGAAGAAAGAAAAATTAAGAAAAAAATAGTAAACGTATCGGAAAAAATTCACAAAAATTTATCCTAATTATAGGAACCCTTACTCTACTCAAATAATTTTTATTTTTGAAAATCCAATAATTTTCAAGCGAGTTACAGATTTTTGAAATTTTTCATTTTCACGACGTCAAACATTTGTGCATCGAAGAAAGAAAAATTAAGAAAAAAAACTCAGAATTTAGAGACGAATTCAATTATGTAAAAATATATATACGGTAGCAGTATATCATCGATATTCTTCATTTAAGTTTCATTAACCGATTTTTAACTGTTTTTCGTTTTCGAGAGTTCTTTTTCTCCAGTCGTTACACCGATAAAAACAATTCCGGAGTTAACAAATTTTTTCGATCCTTCTTTTCAACTTTCGGCACTATTTGTCCACAAACGTAACTAAATTAATTTATTTTTGGGCAATTTTTATTTTCCATATTGAAGCATTTAATGTATTTTCTGTTCAATTTGTTATTTACTCAAAACAATGTGTTATTGTTTTGTTACATTAATGACAGCAAAACTTTTCAAAAATTAAATTAATTATTTTTGTCATCTACAATGTGTAAATATTTTCAAAGCAATATTTAATGCGTTAATTATTATTGAAAATATAAATATTTAAAATATGTGACGTTTTTTTTGGCCCACTGTGTATATTAGGCTCTACAAGAATTAGGAAAACATATTTTTGAGGTGTAAAATGTGTACTATTTAACAAAAAATGGTGATGTGGCCTTCATGTCACTTTCTCCTACTTCATGGTATCATTTATATTTACGCTGTCATGGTTTATTTTCTATTTAAATCATATTTTAAATGTTCATCGAGCGTTTTATAGACTCGTATGAAACTGACGTTTAAAACGTCAAAATTATAAGATGGAAAAAATATACTTCAAATTCAAAAACTCAGCTAAACGAATACTCCAAATTGAACGCGGTTTGCAAAACTGAGCTCCTCGTAAGTCAATCAGTCGGATTAGAGATTTTTAATTTTTTGACAAAAACGTGAAAAAAGACATGAGTAAACACCTTGGAAATTTGTTAAAAAAATGCAACTTTCTTAATAATCATCGGAGACTATTCAATATACCTTTTTTTCATCAGAAAAACGAGAGAAATTGATTGCCGTTAAAAATTTCAGCTATCTTCAATGGCAAAAAAAAATAGCTAGTCACCTTGAACATTTTAGAAAATTTTAAAAAATAATTGATTTTTCAGACTTTGATCGGCCGTAGCGGCTAAACGAAAACTCGAAATTGAACGCGGTTTGTAAATCTGAGTCCTTGTACGTCAATTAGTCGGATTAGAGATTTTGAATTTTTGATGAAATCGTGAAAAAAGACATGACTAACCCCCTGGGAAATTTTGTTAAAAAATACAACTTTCTTAAAAATCATCGTAGACTGTTGAATTTAACTTTATTTTCATCAGAAAGACGAGAGAAATTGATTGCCGTTAAAAAAATTCAGCTACCTTCAATTGCAAAAAAATTAGTCAGTCTCGGTGAACATTTTAGAAATTTTACGAAAATAATTGATTTTTCAGACTTTGATCGGCCGTAGCGGCTAAACGAAAACTCCAAATTGAACGCGGTTTGCAAATCAATCTGAGCTCCTCGTACGTCAATTAGTCGGTTTAGAGGTTTTGAATTTTTGATGAAATCGTGAAAAAAGACATGACCAACAGTGGTGTATTGGAGGGGGAACGTGGGGGAACGACGTTCCCTCACCTTTTTTCAGAAACGGAACGCGTTTGTGTTTGTTAATATTTTGTATAGTAAGAATAAAAAATAATAAAAAAGCTTACAAGTAAAACAATAGTTTACCTAAAATACAATGATGTCCGAAAAACTTTTAGCAAGCTGCTTGTGGAAAATCGCGGACTATTTTTTTGCTCTCACCATGCGTTCCCTCACTTCTTTGCTCTCGCTATGCGTTCCCTTACTTCTTATTTTACCAATACACCACTGATGACCAACCCCCTTGGAAATTTTGTTGAAAAATGCAACTTTCTTAAAAATCATCGTAGACTATTGAATTTAACTTTATTTTCATTAGAAAGACGAGAGAAATTAATTGCTGTTAAAAAATTTCAGCTAACTTCAATAGCAAGAAAAATAGTCAGTCACAGTGAACATTTTAGAAAATTTACGAAAAGAATTGATTTTTCAGACTTTGATCGGCCGTAGCGGCCAAACAAAAACTCCAAATTGAACGCGGTTTGCAAACCTGAGCTCCTCGTACGTCAATTAGTAGGATTAGAGATTTTGAATTTTTGATGAAATCGTGAAAAAAGACATGACCCTTGGAAATTTTGTTAAAAAATGCAACTTTCTTAAAAATCATCGTAGACTATTGAATTTAACTTTATTTTCATCAGAAAGACGAGAGAAATTGATTGCCGTTAAAAAATTTCAGCTAACTTCAATAGCAAAAAAATTAATCAGTCACTGTGAACATTTTAGAAAATTTACGAAAATAATTGATTTTTCAGACTTTGATCGGCCGTAGCGGCCAAACGAAAACTCCAAATTGAACGCGGTTTGCAAATCTGAGCTCCTCGTACGTCAATTAGTCGGATTAGAGATTTTGAATTTTTGATGAAATCGTGAAAAAAGACATGACTAACCCCCTTGGAAATTTTCTTAAAAAATGCAACTTTCCTAAAAATCATCGTAGACTATTGAATTTAACTTTATTTTCATCAGAAAGACGAGAGAAATTGATTGCCGTTAAAAAAATTCAGCTAACTTCAATAGCAAAAAAATTTGTCAGTCACTGTGAACATTTTAGAAAATTTACGAAAATAATTGATTTTTCAGACTTTGATCGGCCGTAGCGGCCAAACGAAAACTCCAAATTGAACGCGGTTTGCAAATCTGAGCTCCTCGTACGTCAATTAGTCGGATTAGAGATTTTGAATTTTTGATGAAATCGTGAAAAAAGACATGACTAACCCCCTTGGAAATTTTGTTAAAAAATGCAACTTTCTTCAAAATCATCGTAGACTATTGAAATTAACTTTATTTTCATCAGAAAGACGAGAGAAATTGATTGCCGTTAAAAAATTTCAGCTAACTTCAATAGCAAAAAAATTAGTCATTCACTGTGAACATTTTAGAAAATTTACGAAAATAATTGATTTTTCAGACTTTGATCGGCCGTAGCGGCCAAACGAAAACTCCAAATTGAACGCGGTTTGCAAATCTGAGCTCCTCGTACGTCAATTAGTCGGATTAGAGATTTTGAATTTTTGATGAAATCGTGAAAAAAGACATGACTAACCCCCTTGGAAATTTTCTTAAAAAATGCAACTTTCTTAAAAATCATCGTAGACTATTGAATTTAACTTTATTTTCATCAGAAAGACGAGAGAAATTGATTGCCGTTAAAAAATTTCAGCTAACTTCAATAGCAAAAAAATTAGTCAGTCACTGTGAACATTTTAGAAAATTTACGAAAATAATTGATTTTTCAGACTTTGATCGGCCGTAGCGGCCAAACGAAAACTCCAAATTGAACGCGGTTTGCAAATCTGAGCTCCTCGTACGTCAATTAGTCGGATTAGAGATTTTGATTTTTTTATGAAATCGTGAAAAAAGACATGACTAACCCCCTTGTAAATTTTCTTAAAAAATGCAACTTTCTTAAAAATCATCGTAGACTATTGAATTTAACTTTATTTTCATCAGAAAGACGGGAGAAATTGATTGCCGTTAAAAAATTTCAGCTAACTTCAATGGCAAAAAAATTAGTCAGTCACAGTGAACATTTTAGAAAATTTACGAAAATAATTGATTTTTCAGACTTTGATCGGCCGTAGCGGCCAAACGAAAACTCCAAATTGAACGCGGTTTGCAAATCTGAGCTCCTCGTACGTCAATTAGTCGGATTAGAGATTTTGAATTTTTGATGAAATCGTGAAAAAAGACATGACTAACCCCCTTGTAAATTTTCTTAAAAAATGCAACTTTCTTAAAAATCATCGTAGACTATTGAATTTAACTTTATTTTCATCAGAAAGACGAGAGAAATTGATTGCCGTTAAAAAATTTCAGCTAACTTCAATAGCAAAAAAAATAGTCAGTCACAGTGAACATTTTTGAAAATTTACGAAAATAATTGATTTTTCAGACTTTGATCGGCCGTAGCGGCCAAACGAAAACTCAAAATTGAACGCGGTTTGCAAATCTGAGCTCCTCGAACGTCAATTAGTCGGATTAGAGATTTTGATTTTTTTATGAAATCGTAAAAAAAGACATGACTAACCCCCTTGGAAATTTTGTTAAAAAATGCAACTTTCTTAAAAATCATCGTAGACTATTGAATTTAACTTTATTTTCATCAGAAAGACGAGAGAAATTGATTGCCGTTAAAAAATTTCAGCTAACTTCAATAGCAAAAAAATTAGTCAGTCACTGTGAACATTTTAGAAAATTTACGAAAATAATTGATTTTTCAGACTTTGATCGGCCGTAGCGGCCAAACGAAAACTCCAAATTGAACGCGGTTTGCAAATCTGAGCTCCTCGTACGTCAATTAGTCGGATTAGAGATTTTGAATTTTTGATGAAATCGTGAAAAAAGACATGACTAACCCCCTTGTAAATTTTCTTAAAAAATGCAACTTTCTTAAAAATCATCGTAGACTATTGAATTTAACTTTATTTTCATCAGAAAGACGGGAGAAATTGATTGCCGTTAAAAAATTTCAGCTAACTTCAATGGCAAAAAAATTAGTCAGTCACAGTGAACATTTTAGAAAATTTACGAAAATAATTGATTTTTCAGACTTTGATCGGCCGTAGCGGCCAAACGAAAACTCCAAATTGAACGCGGTTTGCAAATCTGAGCTCCTCGTACGTCAATTAGTCGGATTAGAGATTTTGAATTTTTGATGAAATCGTGAAAAAAGACATGACTAACCCCCTTGTAAATTTTCTTAAAAAATGCAACTTTCTTAAAAATCATCGTAGACTATTGAATTTAACTTTATTTTCATCAGAAAGACGAGAGAAATTGATTGCCGTTAAAAAATTTCAGCTAACTTCAATAGCAAAAAAAATAGTCAGTCACAGTGAACATTTTTGAAAATTTACGAAAATAATTGATTTTTCAGACTTTGATCGGCCGTAGCGGCCAAACGAAAACTCAAAATTGAACGCGGTTTGCAAATCTGAGCTCCTCGAACGTCAATTAGTCGGATTAGAGATTTTGATTTTTTTATGAAATCGTAAAAAAAGACATGACTAACCCCCTTGGAAATTTTGTTAAAAAATGCAACTTTCTTAAAAATCATCGTAGACTATTGAATTTAACTTTATTTTCATCAGAAAGACGAGAGAAATTGATTGCCGTTAAAAAATTTCAGCTAACTTCAATAGCAAAAAAATTAGTCAGTCACTGTGAACATTTTAGAAAATTTACGAAAATAATTGATTTTTCAGACTTTGATCGGCCGTAGCGGCCAAACGAAAACTCCAAATTGAACGCGGTTTGCAAATCTGAGCTCCTCGTACGTCAATTAGTCGGATTAGAGATTTTGAATTTTTGATGAAATCGTGAAAAAAGACATGACTAACCCCCTTGGAAATTTTCTTAAAAAATGCAACTTTCTTAAAAATCATCGTAGACTATTGAATTTAACTTTATTTTCATCAGAAAGACGAGAGAAATTGATTGCCGTTAAAAAATTTCAGCTAACTTCAATAGCAAAAAAATTAGTCAGTCACTGTGAACATTTTAAAAAATTTACGAAAATAATTGATTTTTCAGACTTTGATCGGCCGTAGCGGCCAAACGAAAACTCCAAATTGAACGCGGTTTGCAAATCTGAGCTCCTCGTACGTCAATTAGTCGGATTAGAGATTTTGAATTTTTGATGAAATCGTGAAAAAAGACATGACTAACCCCCTTGGAAATTTTCTTAAAAAATGCAACTTTCTTAAAAATCATCGTAGACTATTGAATTTAACTTTATTTTCATCAGAAAGACGAGAGAAATTGATTGCCGTTAAAAAATTTCAGCTAACTTCAATAGCAAAAAAAATAGTCAGTCACAGTGAACATTTTAGAAAATTTACGAAAATAATTGATTTTTCAGACTTTGATCGGCCGTAGCGGCCAAACGAAAACTCCAAATTGAACGCGGTTTGCAAATCTGAGCTCCTCGTACGTCAATTAGTCGGATTAGAGATTTTGAATTTTTGATGAAATCGTGAAAAAAGACATGACTAACCCCCTTGTAAATTTTCTTAAAAAATGCAACTTTCTTAAAAATCATCGTAGACTATTGAATTTAACTTTATTTTCATCAGAAAGACGAGAGAAATTGATTGCCGTTAAAAAATTTCAGCTAACTTCAATAGCAAAAAAAATAGTCAGTCACAGTGAACATTTTAGAAAATTTACGAAAATAATTGATTTTTCAGAATTTGATCGGCCGTAGCGGCCAAACGAAAACTCCAAATTGAACGCGGTTTGCAAATCTGAGCTCCTCGTACGTCAATTAGTCGGATTAGAGATTTTGAATTTTTTATGAAATCGTAAAAAAAGACATGACTAACCCCCTTGGAAATTTTGTTAAAAAATGCAACTTTCTTAAAAATCATCGTAGACTATTGAATTTAACTTTATTTTCATCAGAAAGACGAGAGAAATTGATTGCCGTTAAAAAATTTCAGCTAACTTCAATAGCAAAAAAATTAGTCAGTCACTGTGAACATTTTAGAAAATTTACGAAAATAATTGATTTTTCAGACTTTGATCGGCCGTAGCGGCCAAACGAAAACTCCAAATTGAACGCGGTTTGCAAATCTGAGCTCCTCGTACGTCAATTAGTCGGATTAGAGATTTTGAATTTTTGATGAAATCGTGAAAAAAGACATGACTAACCCCCTTGGAAATTTTGTTAAAAAATGCAACTTTCTTCAAAATCATCGTAGACTATTGAAATTAACTTTATTTTCATCAGAAAGACGAGAGAAATTGATTGCCGTTAAAAAATTTCAGCTAACTTCAATAGCAAAAAAACTAGTCAGTCACTGTGAACATTTTAGAAAATTTACGAAAATAATTGATTTTTCAGACTTTGATCGGCCGTAGCGGCCAAACGAAAACTCCAAATTGAACGCGGTTTGCAAATCTGAGCTCCTCGTACGTCAATTAGTCGGATTAGAGATTTTGAATTTTTGATGAAATCGTGAAAAAAGACATGACTAACCCCCTTGTAAATTTTCTTAAAAAATGCAACTTTCTTAAAAATCATCGTAGACTATTGAATTTAACTTTATTTTCATCAGAAAGACGGGAGAAATTGATTGCCGTTAAAAAATTTCAGCTAACTTCAATGGCAAAAAAATTAGTCAGTCACAGTGAACATTTTAGAAAATTTACGAAAATAATTGATTTTTCAGACTTTGATCGGCCGTAGCGGCCAAACGAAAACTCCAAATTGAACGCGGTTTGCAAATCTGAGCTCCTCGTACGTCAATTAGTCGGATTAGAGATTTTGAATTTTTGATGAAATTGTGAAAAAAGACATGACTAACCCCCTTGTAAATTTTCTTAAAAAATGCAACTTTCTTAAAAATCATCGTAGACTATTGAATTTAACTTTATTTTCATCAGAAAGACGAGAGAAATTGATTGCCGTTAAAAAATTTCAGCTAACTTCAATAGCAAAAAAAATAGTCAGTCACAGTGAACATTTTAGAAAATTTACGAAAATAATTGATTTTTCAGACTTTGATCGGCCGTAGCGGCCAAACGAAAACTCCAAATTGAACGCGGTTTGCAAATCTGAGCTCCTCGTACGTCAATTAGTCGGATTAGAGATTTTGATTTTTTTATGAAATCGTAAAAAAAGACATGACTAACCCCCTTGGAAATTTTGTTAAAAAATGCAACTTTCTTAAAAATCATCGTAGACTATTGAATTTAACTTTATTTTCATCAGAAAGACGAGAGAAATTGATTGCCGTTAAAAAATTTCAGCTAACTTCAATAGCAAAAAAATTAGTCAGTCACTGTGAACATTTTAGAAAATTTACGAAAATAATTGATTTTTCAGACTTTGATCGGCCGTAGCGGCCAAACGAAAACTTCAAATTAAACGCGGTTTGCAAATCTGAGCTCCTCGTACGTCAATTAGTCGGATTAGAGATTTTGAATTTTTGATGAAATCGTGAAAAAAGACATGACGCCCTTGGAAATTTTCTTAAAAAATGCAACTTTCTTAAAAATCATTGTAGACTATTGAATTTAACTTTATTTTCATCAGAAAGACCAGAGAAATTGATTGCCGTTAAAAAATTTCAGCTAACTTCAATAGCAAAAAAATTAGTCAGTCACTGTGAACATTTTAGAAAATTTACGAAAATAATTGATTTTTCAGACTTTGATCGGCCGTAGCGGCCAAACGAAAACTCCAAATTGAACGCGGTTTGCAAATCTGAGCTCCTGGTACGTCAATTAGTCGGATTAGAGATTTTTAATTTTTTATGAAATCGTAAAAAAAGACATGACTAACCCCCTTGGAAATTTTGTTAAAAAATGCAACTTTCTTAAAAATCATCGTAGACTATTGAATTTAACTTTATTTTCATCAGAAAGACGAGAGAAATTGATTGCTGTTAAAAAATTTCAGCTAACTTCAATAGCAAAAAAATTAGTCAGTCACTGTGAACATTTTAGAAAATTTACGAAAATAATTGATTTTTCAGACTTTGATCGGCCGTAGCGGCCAAACGAAAACTCCAAATTGAACGCGGTTTGCAAATCTGAGCTCCTCGTACGTCAATTAGTCGGATTAGAGATTTTGAATTTTTGATGAAATCGTGAAAAAAGACATGACTAACCCCCTTGGAAATTTTGTTAAAAAATGCAACTTTCTTAAAAATCATCGTAGACTATTGAATTTAACTTTATTTTCATCAGAAAGACGAGAGAAATTGATTGCCGTTAAAAAATTTCAGCTAACTTCAATAGCAAAAAAATTAGTCAGTCACTGTGAACATTTTAGAAAATTTACGAAAATAATTGATTTTTCAGACTTTGATCGGCCGTAGCGGCCAAACGAAAACTCCAAATTGAATGCGGTTTGCAAATCTGAGCTCCTCGTACGTCAATTAGTCGGATTAGAGATTTTGATTTTTTTATGAAATCGTGAAAAAAGACATGACTAACCCCCTTGTAAATTTTCTTAAAAAATGCAACTTTCTTAAAAATCATCGTAGACTATTGAATTTAACTTTATTTTCATCAGAAAGACGAGAGAAATTGATTGCCGTTAAAAAATTTCAGCTGACTTCAATAGCAAAAAAAATAGTCAGTCACTGTGAACATTTTAGAAAATTTACGAAAATAACTGATTTTTCAGACTTTGATCGGCCGCAGCGGCCAAACGAAAACTCCAAATTGAACGCGGTTTGCAAATCTGAGCTCCTCGTACGTCAATTAGTCGGATTAGAGATTTTGAATTTTTGATGAAATCGTGAAAAAAGACATGACTAACCCCCTTGGAAATTTTGTTAAAAAATGCAACTTTCTTAAAAATCATCGTAGACAATTGAATTTAACTTTATTTTCATTAGAAAGACGAGAGAAATTGATTGCCGTTAAAAAATTTCAGCTAACTTCAATAGCAAAAAAATTAGTCAGTCACTGTGAACATTTTAGAAAATTTACGAAAATAATTGATTTTTCAGACTTTGATCGGCCGTAGCGGCCAAACGAAAACTCAAAATTGAACGCGGTTGCAAATCTGAGCTCCTCGTACGTCAATTAGTCGGATTAGAGATTTTGAATTTTTGATGAAATCGTGAAAAAAGACATGACTAACCTTGGAAATTTTCTTAAAAAATGCAACTTTCTTAAAAATCATCGTAGACTATTGAATTTAACTTTATTTTCATTAGAAAGACGAGAGAAATTGATTGCCGTTAAAAAATTTCAGCTAACTTCAATAGCAAAAAAAATAGTCAGTCACTGTGAACATTTTAGAAAATTTACGAAAATAATTGATTTTTCAGACTTTGATCGGCCGTAGCGGCCAAACGAAAACTCCAAATTGAACGCGGTTTGCAAATCTGAGCTCCTCGTACGTCAATTAGTCGGATTAGAGATTTTGAATTTTTGATGAAATCGTGAAAAAAGACATGACTAACCCCCTTGGAAATTTCCTAAAAAATGCAACTTTCTTAAAAATCATCGTAGACTATTGAATTTAACTTTATTTTCATCAGAAAGACGAGAGAAATTGATTGCCGTTAAAAAATTTCAGCTAACTTCAATAGCAAAAAAATTAGTCAGTCACTGTGAACATTTTAGAAAATTTACGAAAATAACTGATTTTTCAGACTTTGATCGGCCGTAGCGGCCAAACGAAAACTCCAAATTGAACGCGGTTTGCAAATCTGAGCTCCTCGTACGTCAATTAGTCGGATTAGAGATTTTGAATTTTTGATGAAATCGTGAAAAAAGACATGACTAACCCCCTTGGAAATTTTGTTAAAAAATGCAACTTTCTTAAAAATCATTGTAGACTATTGAATTTAACTTTATTTTCATCAGAAAGACCAGAGAAATTGATTGCCGTTAAAAAATTTCAGCTAACTTCAATAGCAAAAAAATTAGTCAGTCACTGTGAACATTTTAGAAAATTTACGAAAATAACTGATTTTTCAGACTTTGATCGGCCGTAGCGGCCAAACGAAAACTCCAAATTGAACGCGGTTTGCAAATCTGAGCTCCTCGTACGTCAATTAGTCGGATTAGAGATTTTGAATTTTTGATGAAATCGTGAAAAAAGACATGACTAACCCCCTTGGAAATTTTGTTAAAAAATGCAACTTTCTTAAAAATCATCGTAGACAATTGAATTTAACTTTATTTTCATTAGAAAGACGAGAGAAATTGATTGCCGTTAAAAAATTTCAGCTAACTTCAATAGCAAAAAAATTAGTCAGTCACTGTGAACATTTTAGAAAATTTACGAAAATAATTGATTTTTCAGACTTTGATCGGCCGTAGCGGCCAAACGAAAACTCAAAATTGAACGCGGTTTGCAAATCTGAGCTCCTCGTACGTCAATTAGTCGGATTAGAGATTTTGAATTTTTGATGAAATCGTGAAAAAAGACATGGAAATTTTCTTAAAAAATGCAACTTTCTTAAAAATCATCGTAGACTATTAAATTTAACTTTATTTTCATTAGAAAGACGAGAGAAATTGATTGCCGTTAAAAAATTTAAGCTAACTTCAATAGCAAAAAAATTAGTCAGTCACTGTGAACATTTTAGAAAATTTACGAAAATAATTGATTTTTCAGACTTTGATCGGCCGTAGCGGCCAAACGAAAACTCCAAATTGAACGCGGTTTGCAAATCTGAGCTCCTCGTACGTCAATTAGTCGGATTAGAGATTTTGAATTTTTGATGAAATCGTGAAAAAAGACATGACTAACCCCCTTGGAAATTTTCTTAAAAAATGCAACTTTCTTAAAAATCATCGTAGACTATTGAATTTAACTTTATTTTCATCAGAAAGACGAGAGAAATTGATTGCCGTTAAAAAATTTCAGCTAACTTCAATAGCAAAAAAATTAGTCAGTCACTGTGAACATTTTAGAAAATTTACGAAAATAATTGATTTTTCAGACTTTGATCGGCCGTAGCGGCCAAACGAAAACTCCAAATTGAACGCGGTTTGCAAATCTGAGCTCCTCGTACGTCAATTAGTCGGATTAGAGATTTTGAATTTTTGATGAAATCGTGAAAAAAGACATGACTAACCCCCTTGGAAATTTTCTTAAAAAATGCAACTTTCTTAAAAATCATCGTAGACTATTGAATTTAACTTTATTTTCATCAGAAAGACGAGAGAAATTGATTGCCGTTAAAAAATTTCAGCTAACTTCAATAGCAAAAAAATTAGTCAGTCACTGTGAACATTTTAGAAAATTTACGAAAATAATTGATTTTTCAGACTTTGATCGGCCGTAGCGGCCAAACGAAAACTCCAAATTGAACGCGGTTTGCAAATCTGAGCTCCTCGTACGTCAATTAGTCGGATTAGAGATTTTGAATTTTTGATGAAATCGTGAAAAAAGACATGACTAACCCCAATTTGCTTAAAAAATGCAACTTTCATAAAAATCATCGTAGACTATTGAATTTAACTTTATTTTCATCAGAAAGACGAGAGAAATTGATTGCCGTTAAAAAATTTCAGCTAACTTCAATAGCAAAAAAAATAGTCAGTCACTGTGAACATTTTAGAAAATTTACGAAAATAATTGATTTTTCAGACTTTGATCGGCCGTAGCGGCCAAACGAAAACTCCAAATTGAACGCGGTTTGCAAATCTGAGCTCCTCGTACGTCAATTAGTCGGATTAGAGATTTTGAATTTTTGATGAAATCGTGAAAAAAAACATGACTAACCCCCTTGGAAATTTTCTTAAAAAATGCAACTTTCCTAAAAATCATCGTAGACTATTGAATTTAACTTTATTTTCATCAGAAAGACGAGAGAAATTGATTGCCGTTAAAAAATTTCAGCTAACTTCAATAGCAAAAAAAATAGTCAGTCACTGTGAACATTTTAGAAAATTTACGAAAATAATTGATTTTTCAGACTTTGATCGGCCGAAGCGGCCAAACGAAAACTCCAAATTGAACGCGGTTTGCAAATCTGAGCTCCTCGTACGTCAATTAGTCGGATTAGAGATTTTGATTTTTTTATGAAATCGTGAAAAAAGACATGACTAACCCCCTTGGAAATTTTCTTAAAAAATGCAACTTTCCTAAAAATCATCGTAGACTATTGAATTTAACTTTATTTTCATCAGAAAGACGAGAGAAATTGATTGCCGTTAAAAAATTTCAGCTAACTTCAATAGCAAAAAAAATAGTCAGTCACTGTGAACATTTTAGAAAATTTACGAAAATAATTGATTTTTCAGACTTTGATCGGCCGAAGCGGCCAAACGAAAACTCCAAATTGAACGCGATTTGCAAATCTGAGCTCCTCGTACGTCAATTAGTCGGATTAGAGATTTTGAATTTTTGATGAAATCGTGAAAAAAAACATGACTAACCCCCTTGGAAATTTTCTTAAAAAATGCAACTTTCCTAAAAATCATCGTAGACTATTGAATTTAACTTTATTTTCATCAGAAAGACGAGAGAAATTGATTTCCGTTAAAAAATTTCAGCTAACTTCAATAGCAAAAAAAATAGTCAGTCACTGTGAACATTTTAGAAAATTTACGAAAATAATTGATTTTTCAGACTTTGATCGGCCGAAGCGGCCAAACGAAAACTCCAAATTGAACGCGGTTTGCAAATCTAAGCTCCTCGTACGTCAATTAGTCGGATTAGAGATTTTAAATTTTTTATGAAATCGTAAAAAAAGACATGACTAACCCCCTTGGAAATTTTCTTAAAAAATGCAACTTTCCTAAAAATCATCGTAGACTATTGAATTTAACTTTATTTTCATCAGAAAGACGAGAGAAATTGATTGCCGTTAAAAAATTTCAGCTAACTTCAATAGCAAAAAAATTAGTCAGTCACTGTGAACATTTTAGAAAATTTACGAAAATAATTGATTTTTCAGACTTTGATCGGCCGTAGCGGCCAAACGAAAACTCCAAATTGAACGCGGTTTGCAAATCTGAGCTCCTCGTACGTCAATTAGTCGGATTAGAGATTTTGAATTTTTGATGAAATCGTGAAAAAAAACATGACTAACCCCCTTGGAAATTTTCTTAAAAAATGCAACTTTCCTAAAAATCATCGTAGACTATTGAATTTAACTTTATTTTCATCAGAAAGACGAGAGAAATTGATTGCCGTTAAAAAATTTCAGCTAACTTCAATAGCAAAAAAAATAGTCAGTCACTGTGAACATTTTAGAAAATTTACGAAAATAATTGATTTTTCAGACTTTGATCGGCCGTAGCGGCCAAACGAAAACTCCAAATTGAACGCGGTTTGCAAATCTGAGCTCCTCGTACGTCAATTAGTCGGATTAGAGATTTTGATTTTTTTATGAAATCGTGAAAAAAGACATGACTAACCCCCTTGGAAATTTTCTTAAAAAATGCAACTTTCCTAAAAATCATCGTAGACTATTGAATTTAACTTTATTTTCATCAGAAAGACGAGAGAAATTGATTGCCGTTAAAAAATTTCAGCTAACTTCAATAGCAAAAAAATTAGTCAGTCACTGTGAACATTTTAGAAAATTTACGAAAATAATTGATTTTTCAGACTTTGATCGGCCGTAGCGGCCAAACGAAAACTCCAAATTGAACGCGGTTTGCAAATCTAAGCTCCTCGTACGTCAATTAGTCGGATTAGAGATTTTGAATTTTTTATGAAATCGTAAAAAAAGACATGACTAACCCCCTTGGAAATTTTCTTAAAAAATGCAACTTTCCTAAAAATCATCGTAGACTATTGAATTTAACTTTATTTTCATCAGAAAGACGAGAGAAATTGATTGCCGTTAAAAAATTTCAGCTAACTTCAATAGCAAAAAAATTAGTCAGTCACTGTGAACATTTTAGAAAATTTACGAAAATAATTGATTTTTCAGACTTTGATCGGCCGTAGCGGCCAAACGAAAACTCCAAATTGAACGCGGTTTGCAAATCTGAGCTCCTCGTACGTCAATTAGTCGGATTAGAGATTTTGAATTTTTGATGAAATCGTGAAAAAAAACATGACTAACCCCCTTGGAAATTTTCTTAAAAAATGCAACTTTCCTAAAAATCATCGTAGACTATTGAATTTAACTTTATTTTCATCAGAAAGACGAGAGAAATTGATTGCCGTTAAAAAATTTCAGCTAACTTCAATAGCAAAAAAAATAGTCAGTCACTGTGAACATTTTAGAAAATTTACGAAAATAATTGATTTTTCAGACTTTGATCGGCCGTAGCGGCCAAACGAAAACTCCAAATTGAACGCGGTTTGCAAATCTGAGCTCCTCGTACGTCAATTAGTCGGATTAGAGATTTTGATTTTTTTATGAAATCGTGAAAAAAGACATGACTAACCCCCTTGGAAATTTTCTTAAAAAATGCAACTTTCTTAAAAATCATTGTAGACCATTGAATTTAACTTTATTTTTATCAGAAAGACGAGAGAAATTGATTGCCGTTAAAAAATTTCAGCTAACTTCAATAGCAAAAAAATTAGTCAGTCACTGTGAACATTTTAGAAAATTTACGAAAATAATTGATTTTTCAGACTTTGATCGGCCGAAGCGGCCAAACGAAAACTCCAAATTGAACGCGGTTTGCAAATCTGAGCTCCTCGTACGTCAATTAGTCGGATTAGAGATTTTGAATTTTTGATGAAATCGTGAAAAAAAACATGACTAACCTCCTTGGAAATTTTCTTAAAAAATGCAACTTTCCTAAAAATCATCGTAGACTATTGAATTTAACTTTATTTTCATCAGAAAGACGAGAGAAATTGATTGCCGTTAAAAAATTTCAGCTAACTTCAATAGCAAAAAAAATAGTCAGTCACTGTGAACATTTTAGAAAATTTACGAAAATAATTGATTTTTCAGACTTTGATCGGCCGTAGCGGCCAAACGAAAACTCCAAATTGAACGCGGTTTGCAAATCTGAGCTCCTCGTACGTCAATTAGTCGGATTAGAGATTTTGATTTTTTTATGAAATCGTGAAAAAAGACATGACTAACCCCCTTGGAAATTTTCTTAAAAAATGCAACTTTCTTAAAAATCATTGTAGACTATTGTAGACTATTGAATTTAACTTTATTTTCATCAGAAAGACGAGAGAAATTGATTGCCGTTAAAAAATTTCAGCTAACTTCAATAGCAAAAAAATTATTCAGTCACTGTGAACATTTTAGAAAATTTACGAAAATAATTGATTTTTCAGACTTTGATCGGCCGTAGCGGCCAAACGAAAACTCCAAATTGAACGCGGTTTGCAAATCTGAGCTCCTCGTACGTCAATTAGTCGGATTAGAGATTTTGAATTTTTGATGAAATCGTGAAAAAAAACATGACTAACCCCCTTGGAAATTTTCTTAAAAAATGCAACTTTCCTAAAAATCATCGTAGACTATTGAATTTAACTTTATTTTCATCAGAAAGACGAGAGAAATTGATTGCCGTTAAAAATTTCAGCTAACTTCAATAGCAAAAAAAATAGTCAGTCACTGTGAACATTTAGAAAATTTACGAAAATAATTGATTTTTCAGACTTTGATCGGCCGTAGCGGCCAAACGAAAACTCAAATTGAACGCGGTTTGCAAATCTGAGCTCCTCGTACGTCAATTAGTCGGATTATAGATTTTGATTTTTTTATGAAATCGTGAAAAAAGACATGACTAACCCCCTTGGAAATTTTCTTAAAAATGCAACTTCTTAAAAATCATTGTAGACTATTGAATTTAACTTTATTTTCATCAGAAAGACGAGAGAAATTGATTGCCGTTAAAAATTTCAGCTAACTTCATAGCAAAAAAATAGTCAGTCACTGTGAACATTTTAGAAAATTTACGAAAATAATTGATTTTTCAGACTTTGATCGGCCGTAGCGGCCAAACGAAAACTCCAAATTGAACGCGGTTTGCAAATCTGAGCTCCTCGTACGTCAATTAGTCGCATTAGAGATTTGAATTTTTTATGAAATCGTAAAAAAAGACATGACTAACCCCCTTGGAAATTTTGTTAAAAAATGCAACTTTCTTAAAAATCATCGTAGACTATTGAATTTAACTTTATTTTCATCAGAAAGACGAGAGAAATTGATTGCCGTTAAAAATTTCAGCTGACTTCAATAGCAAAAAAAATAGTCAGTCACTGTGAACATTTTAGAAAATTTACGAAAATAATTGATTTTTCAGACTTTGATCGGCCGTAGCGGCCAAACGAAAACTCCAAATTGAACGCGGTTTGCAAATCTGAGCTCCTCGTACGTCAATTAGTCGGATTAGAGATTTTGAATTTTGATGAAATCGTGAAAAAAGACATGACTAACCCCCTTGGAAATTTTGTTAAAAAATGCAACTTTCTTAAAAATCATCGTAGACTATTGAATTTAACTTTATTTTCATCAGAAAGACGAGAGAAATTGATTGCCGTTAAAAAATTTAAGCTAACTTCAATAGCAAAAAAATTAGTCAGTCACTGTGAACATTTTAGAAAATTTACGAAAATAAGTGATTTTTCAGACTTTGATCGGCCGTAGCGGCCAAACGAAAACTCCAAATTGAACGCGGTTTGCAAATCTGAGCTCCTCGTACGTCAATTAGTCGGATTAGAGATTTTGCTTTTTTTATGAAATCGTGAAAAAAAGACATGACTAACCCCCTTGGAAAATTCCTAAAAAATGCAACTTTCTTAAAAATCATCGTAGACTATTGAATTTAACTTTATTTTCATCAGAAAGGCGAGAGAAATTGATTGCTGTTAAAAAATTTCAGCTAACTTCAATAGCAAAAAAATTAGTCAGTCACTGTGAACATTTAAGAAAATTTACGAAAATAATTGATTTTTCAGACTTTGATCGGCGTAGTGGCCAAACGAAAACTCCAAATTGAACGCGGTTTGCAAATCTGAGCTCCTCGTACATCAATTAGTCGGATTAGAGATTTTGAATTTTTGATGAAATCGTGAAAAAAGACATGACTAACCCCCTTGGAAATTTTCTTAAAAAATGCAACTTTCTTAAAAATCATCGTAGACTATTGAATTTAACTTTATTTTCATCAGAAAGACGAGAGAAATTGATTGCCGTTAAAAAATTTCAGCTAACTTCAATAGCAAAAAAATTAGTCAGTCACTGTGAACATTAAGAAAATTTACGAAAATAATGATTTTTCAGACTTTGATCGGCCGTAGCGGCCAAACGAAAACTCCAAATTGAACGCGGTTTGCAAATCTGAGCTCCTCGTACGTCAATTAGTCGGATTAGAGATTTGGTTTTTTTATGAAATCGTGAAAAAGACATGACTAACCCCCTTGGAAAATTTCCTAAAAATGCAACTTCTTAAAAATCATCGTAGACTATTGAATTTAACTTTATTTTCATCAGAAAGACGAGAGAAATTGATTGCTGTTAAAAAATTTCAGCTAACTTCAATAGCAAAAAAATTAGTCAGTCACAGTGAACATTTTAGAAAATTTACGAAAATAACTGATTTTTCAGACTTTGATCGGCCGTAGCGGCGAAACGAAAACTCCAAATTGAACGCGGTTTGCAAATCTGAGGCTCCTCGTACATCAATTAGTCGGATTAGAGATTTTGAATTTTTGATGAAATCGTGAAAAAAGACATGACTAACCCCCTTGGAAATTTTCTTAAAGAATGCAACTTTCTTAAAAATCATCGTAGACTATTGAATTTAACTTTATTTTCATCAGAAAGGTGAGAGAAATTGATTGCTGTTAAAAAATTTCAGCTAACTTCAATAGCAAAAAAATTAGTCAGTCACAGTGAACATTTAAGAAAATTTACGAAAATAATTGATTTTTCAGACTTTGATCGGCCGTAGCGGCCAAACGAAAACTCCAAATTGAACGCGGTTTGCAAATCTGAGCTCCTCGTACGTCAATTAGTCGGATTAGAGATTTTGATTTTTTTATGAAATCGTGAAAAAAGACATGACTAACCCCCTTGGAAATTTTCTTAAAAAATGCAACTTTCTTAAAAATCATTGTAGACTATTGAATTTAACTTTATTTTCATCAGAAAGACGAGAGAAATTGATTGCCGTTAAAAAATTTCAGCTAACTTCAATAGCAAAAAAATTAGTCAGTCACTGTGAACATTTTAGAAAATTTACGAAAATAATTGATTTTTCAGACTTTGATCGGCCGTAGCGGCCAAACGAAAACTCCAAATTGAACGCGGTTTGCAAATCTGAGCTCCTCGTACGTCAATTAGTCGGATTAGAGATTTTGAATTTTTTATGAAATCGTAAAAAAAGACATGACTAACCCCCTTGGAAATTTTGTTAAAAAATGCAACTTTCTTAAAAATCATCGTAGACTATTGAATTTAACTTTATTTTCATCAGAAAGACGAGAGAAATTGATTGCCGTTAAAAAATTTCAGCTGACTTCAATAGCAAAAAAAATAGTCAGTCACTGTGAACATTTTAGAAAATTTACGAAAATAATTGATTTTTCAGACTTTGATCGGCCGTAGCGGCCAAACGAAAACTCCAAATTGAACGCGGTTTGCAAATCTGAGCTCCTCGTACGTCAATTAGTCGGATTAGAGATTTTGAATTTTTGATGAAATCGTGAAAAAAGACATGACTAACCCCCTTGGAAATTTTGTTAAAAAATGCAACTTTCTTAAAAATCATCGTAGACTATTGAATTTAACTTTATTTTCATCAGAAAGACGAGAGAAATTGATTGCCGTTAAAAAATTTCAGCTAACTTCAACAGCAAAAAAATTAGTCAGTCACTGTGAACATTTTAGAAAATTTACGAAAATAAGTGATTTTTCAGACTTTGATCGGCCGTAGCGGCCAAACGAAAACTCCAAATTGGACGCGGTTTGCAAATCTGAGCTCCTCGTACGTCAATTAGTCGGATTAGAGATTTAGATTTTTTTATGAAATCGTGAAAAAAGACATGACTAACCCCCTTGGAAATTTTCTTAAAAAATGCAACTTTCTTAAAAATCATCGTAGACTATTGAATTTAACTTTATTTTCATCAGAAAGACGAGAGAAACTGATTGCCGTTAAAAAATTTCAGCTAACTTCAGTAGCAAAAAAATTAGTCAGTCACAGTGAACATTTTAGAAAATTTACGAAAATAATTGATTTTTCAGAATTTGATCGGCCGTAGCGGCCAAACGAAAACTCCAAATTGAACGCGGTTTGCAAATCTGAGCTCCTCGTACGTCAATTAGTCGGATTAGAGATTTTTAATTTTTGATGAAATCGTGAAAAAAGACATGACTAACCAACCCCCTTGTAAATTTTCTTAAAAAATGCAACTTTCTTAAAAATCATCGTAGACTATTGAATTTAACTTTATTTTCATCAGAAAGACGAGAGAAATTGATTGCCGTTAAAAAATTTCAGCTAACTTCAATAGCAAAAAAATTAGTCAGTCACAGTGAACATTTAAGAAAATTTACGAAAATAATTGATTTTTCAGACTTTGATCGGCCGTAGCGGCCAAACGAAAACTCCAAATTGAACGCGGTTTGCAAATCTGAGCTCCTCGTACATCAATTAGTCGGATTAGAGATTTTGAATTTTTGATGAAATCGTGAAAAAAGACATGACTAACCCCCTTGGAAATTTTCTTAAAAAATGCAACTTTCTTAAAAATCATCGTAGACTATTGAATTTAACTTTATTTTCATCAGAAAGACGAGAGAAATTGATTGCCGTTAAAAAATTTCAGCTAACTTCAATAGCAAAAAAATTAGTCAGTCACAGTGAACATTTAAGAAAATTTACGAAAATAATTGATTTTTCAGACTTTGATCGGCCGTAGCGGCCAAACGAAAACTCCAAATTGAACGCGGTTTGCAAATCTGAGCTCCTCGTACGTCAATTAGTCGGATTAGAGATTTTGATTTTTTTATGAAATTGTGAAAAAAGACATGACTAACCCCCTTGGAAAATTTCCTAAAAAATGCAACTTTCTTAAAAATCATCGTAGACTATTGAATTTAACTTTATTTTCATCAGAAAGACGAGAGAAATTGATTGCTGTTAAAAAATTTCAGCTAACTTCAATAGCAAAAAAATTAGTCAGTCACAGTGAACATTTTAGAAAATTTACGAAAATAACTGATTTTTCAGACTTTGATCGGCCGTAGCGGCGAAACGAAAACTCCAAATTGAACGCGGTTTGCAAATCTGAGGCTCCTCGTACATCAATTAGTCGGATTAGAGATTTTGAATTTTTGATGAAATCGTGAAAAAAGACATGACTAACCCCCTTGGAAATTTTCTTAAAAAATGCAACTTTCTTAAAAATCATCGTAGACTATTGAATTTAACTTTATTTTCATCAGAAAGACGAGAGAAATTGATTGCTGTTAAAAAATTTCAGCTAACTTCAATAGCAAAAAAATTAGTCAGTCACAGTGAACATTTAAGAAAATTTACGAAAATAATTGATTTTTCAGACTTTGATCGGCCGTAGCGGCCAAACGAAAACTCCAAATTGAACGCGGTTTGCAAATCTGAGCTCCTCGTACGTCAATTAGTCGGATTAGAGATTTTGATTTTTTTATGAAATCGTGAAAAAAGACATGACTAACCCCCTTGGAAAATTTCCTAAAAAATGCAACTTTCTTAAAAATCATCGTAGACTATTGAATTTAACTTTATTTTCATCAGAAAGACGAGAGAAATTGATTGCCGTTAAAAAATTTCAGCTAACTTCAATAGCAAAAAAAGTAGTCAGTCACTGTGAACATTTTAGAAAATTTACGAAAATAACTGATTTTTCAGACTTTGATCGGCCGTAGCGGCCAAACGAAAACTCCAAATTGAACGCGGTTTGCAAATCTGAGCTCCTCGTACGTCAATTAGTCGGATTAGAGATTTTGAATTTTTGATGAAATCGTGAAAAAAGACATGACTAACCCCCTTGGAAATTTTGTTAAAAAATGCAACTTTCTTAAAAATCATCGTAGACTATTGAATTTAACTTTATTTTCATCAGAAATACGAGAGAAATTGATTGCCTTTAAAAAATTTCAGCTAACTTCAATAGCAAAAAAATTAGTCAGTCACTGTGAACATTTTAGAAAATTTACGAAAATAATTGATTTTTCAGACTTTGATCGGCCGTAGCGGCCAAACGAAAACTCCAAATTGAACGCGGTTTGCAAATCTGAGCTCCTCGTACGTCAATTAGTCGGATTAGAGATTTTGAATTTTTGATGAAATCTTGAAAAAAGACATGACTAACCCCCTTGGAAATTTTCTTAAAAAATGCAACTTTCTTAAAAATCATCGTAGACTATTGAATTTAACTTTATTTTCATCAGAAAGACGAGAGAAATTGATTGCTGTTAAAAAATTTCAGCTAACTTCAATAGCAAAAAAATTAGTCAGTCACAGTGAACATTTAAGAAAATTTACGAAAATAATTGATTTTTCAGACTTTGATCGGCCGTAGCGGCCAAACGAAAACTCCAAATTGAACGCGGTTTGCAAATCTGAGCTCCTCGTACGTCAATTAGTCGGATTAGAGATTTTGATTTTTTTATGAAATCGTGAAAAAAGACATGACTAACCCCCTTGGAAAATTTCCTAAAAAATGCAACTTTCTTAAAAATCATCGTAGACTATTGAATTTAACTTTATTTTCATCAGAAAGACGAGAGAAATTGATTGCCGTTAAAAAATTTCAGCTAACTTCAATAGCAAAAAAAGTAGTCAGTCACTGTGAACATTTTAGAAAATTTACGAAAATAACTGATTTTTCAGACTTTGATCGGCCGTAGCGGCCAAACGAAAACTCCAAATTGAACGCGGTTTGCAAATCTGAGCTCCTCGTACGTCAATTAGTCGGATTAGAGATTTTGAATTTTTGATGAAATCGTGAAAAAAGACATGACTAACCCCCTTGGAAATTTTGTTAAAAAATGCAACTTTCTTAAAAATCATCGTAGACTATTGAATTTAACTTTATTTTCATCAGAAATACGAGAGAAATTGATTGCCTTTAAAAAATTTCAGCTAACTTCAATAGCAAAAAAATTAGTCAGTCACTGTGAACATTTTAGAAAATTTACGAAAATAATTGATTTTTCAGACTTTGATCGGCCGTAGCGGCCAAACGAAAACTCCAAATTGAACGCGGTTTGCAAATCTGAGCTCCTCGTACGTCAATTAGTCGGATTAGAGATTTTGAATTTTTGATGAAATCTTGAAAAAAGACATGACTAACCCCCTTGGAAATTTTCTTAAAAAATGCAACTTTCTTAAAAATCATCGTAGACTATTGAATTTAACTTTATTTTCATCAGAAAGACGAGAGAAATTGATTGCCGTTAAAAAATTTCAGCTGACTTCAATAGCAAAAAAATTAGTCAGTCACAGTGAACATTTTAGAAAATTTACAAAAATAATTGATTTTTCAGACTTTGATCGGCCGTAGCGGCCAAACGAAAACTCCAAATTGAACGCGGTTTGCAAATCTGAGCTCCTCGTACGTCAATTAGTCGGATAAGAGATTTTGAATTTTTGATGAAATCGTGAAAAAAGACATGACTAACCCCCTTGGAAATTTTGTTAAAAAATGCAACTTTCTTAAAAATCATCGTAGACTATTGAATTTAACTTTATTTTCATCAGAAAGACGAGAGAAATTGATTGCCGTTAAAAAATTTCAGCTAACTTCAATAACAAAAAAATTAGTCAGTCACAGTGAACATTTTAGAAAATTTACGAAAATAATTGATTTTTCAGACTTTGATCGGCCGTAGCGGCCAAACGAAAACTCCAAATTGAACGCGGTTTGCAAATCTGAGCTCCTCGTACGTCAATTAGTCGGATAAGATATTTTGAATTTTTGATGAAATCGTGAAAAAAGACATGACTAACCCCCTTGGAAATTTTGTTAAAAAATGCAACTTTCTTAAAAATCATCGTAGACTATTGAATTCAACTTTATTTTCATCAGAAAGACGAGAGAAATTGATTGCCGTTAAAAAATTTCAGCTAACTTCAATAGCAAAAAAATTAGTCAGTCACTGTGAACATTTTAGAAAATTTACGAAAATAATTGATTTTTCAGACTTTGATCGGCCGTAGCGGCCAAACGAAAACTCCAAATTGAACGCGGTTTGCAAATCTGAGTTCCTCGTACGTCAATTAGTCGAATTACACATTTTGAATTTTTGATGAAATCATGAAAAAAGACATGACTAACCCCCTTGGAAATTTTGTTAAAAAATGCAACTTTCTTAAAAATCATCGTAGACTATTGAATTTAACTTTATTTTTATCAGAAAGACGAGAGAAATTGATTGCCGTTAAAAAAATTCAGCTACCTTCAATAGCAAAAAAATTAGTCAGTCACGGTGAATATTTTAGAAATTTTACGAAAATAATTGATTTTTCAGACTTTGATCGGCCGTAGCGGCCAAATGAAAACTCCAAATTGAACGCGGTTTGCAAATCCGAGCTCCTCGCACGTCAATTAGTCGGATTAGAGATTTTGAATTTTTGATGAAATCGTGAAAAAAGACATGACTAACCCCCTGGGAAATTTTGTTAAAAAATGCAACTTTCTTAAAAATCATCGTAGACTATTGAATTTAACTTTAATTTCATCAGAAAGACATGAAAGAAATGAAACTTTGAGCATACGTCTTATTTCATAATCTGAAGAACTGAAAAGCTTTTGGTAAAATTTCGTACACCGGAAGTGGGTGTTTACCTTTACTGTTTTTTGTTTTTTGCCAATATTTTCTTAAATATGATAAATATCATAAAAACATTCAATTAAACATTGAAGAGAACAAAGAAATTAATATCTTTTGCTTAAAAATATTTTTTTATAAAATCATTGCTATTCGAGAAAAAAATTATTAATTTTTTTTTTAATTTTTGTTTTATAATTATGAAACGATAATAGTTACAGCAAATTTATATGAATAATAATTGTGGAGAATACTGAAATGAACAACTTATAAAGAATAAGTTTTTCTCGAAATCTTGTTAGTTTTTGAGTAAACCGACTTTTTGAATTTGAAGTATAATTTTTTCATCTTTCATAATTTTGACGTTTTAAACGTCAGTTTCATCCGATTACACAACGCTCGATGTACTTTTAAAATATGATCTAAATTGAAAAGAAACCATGAAAGCGTAAATATAAAAGATACCATCAAGTCGGAGAAAGTAGCATGATGGCCACATCACCATTTTTTTATATATATTTTTTTAAACTAATATATTAATCATAATTATACAAGGTATAATATGATAAAATTTAATATATTTACGTGCATATATACTTCAAACGATTATGAGTATTACCCATTAATTAATTAAATATAATTTGATTAAAATATTGCCATTAGCCAGAACTACTTCCATGTAAAATACAATCACCTGATGCATACCGTTTCGAACAAATTTATTTGCCCTTTTCGTCTATTCTGACCTGTGCGCCCTTTGAAATCCCTGGGATTATCACCAGCCAATACTAATTAGAATTTAAAGTAAGCGATCCCGGCTGGATTAATCAGTACAAATCAGTTATTATGTTGATTGTTCTCAAGGTTTAAATCTAGAATCGCAGATCGATTTAATCAAGTGAGATTTTCACACAGTATTTATAAATAAAAATTATAATGATGATAATACAGGTTGACAGGTGGACATGGAAAACTATGTACCCGTGTTATTCTTTTCAAATGGATAGACGTAGGATCGTTGTATGCACAATTTAAAATGATCACCAGTTATACAGGGTGTTCCATAAAAAAGATCAACATCAAAGTTGTTTTTTTTTTAATGGAACACCCTGTATTTTTTGGGATTTTTGAATTCTAGGGAACAAATAAAGGTGAGTTACTTGAATTTCCCCTATACCAATCGTTTACTGTTTTCGAAATATTTAAAATATTATGTCGAAAGTTCGTGAAAATTAACGTTTAATGGAACAACTTTCAACATAATATGCCATTTTTTTTTATATGGAGTTATTCTAAATTTCTGGAAAAAATTTTTTTGTGGCTGTGTGTGTGTGTATCTGTATATGAGTGTGTGTGTGTCTGTGCGCGCTGTATCTCAAAAAATAATAGACCAATTGATATGAAACTTTGAGCATAAGTTTTATTTGATAGTCCGAAGAACTTAAAAGCTTTTAGTAAAATTTCGTACACCAGAAGTGGGTGTTAAATGTTTTTTGTTTTTTTCCAATATTCTCTTAAATATGAAAAATATTACAAAAATATTTAAGCAAATCTCGAAGACAACAAAGAAATGAACATCTTTGGTTTGAAAATATTTTTCATAAAATCATTGTTATTCGATAAAAAATTTTATAATTTTTTTTTCATTTTTGGTATACAATTATGAAACGCTAATAGTTTCAGCATATTTACGTCAATAATACGTTAATAATAATTGTAGATAATGTCAAAATGGAGAATAAGTTTTTTCGAAATCTCTTTAGTTTTTGAGTAAACTGGGTTTTTGAATTTGAAGTACATTTTTCCATCTTTCATAATTATGACGTTTTAGACGTTAGTTTTATCCGAGTCTAGGAAACGTTCGATGCACACTTAAAATATGATTTAAATTGAAAATAAACCATGGAAGCGTAAATATAAATGATACCATCAAGTCGGAGAAAGTAACATGATGGCCACATCACCATTTTTTTCATTGGTATGAACATTGTAATTTTGGATTTGTACTTTAATAAATACGAATTTTTAAAAATGGGTCCATTATTAAGAATAACCTTATAGATAGTTCCATGAAACATTTAAGTATGTTTCATTAAAAGTTTTTAAATGAATCATAACATGCATAAACTTTAATTACAATTCAAGTATTTTATCCTCAATAAACATTTCATTCGTACATCCGAAGTTAACATAATGAAATACAAACAGTGATACTATTAGATTACTGTAATAAAACGTACGTAAGTTAAATGACAGTGTTTGAAATAAGCCGGTGACAGTGGTGATACATCTGATATTTACGCAAGTATTCAAATTTCGTTTGTGTTAGCATTGCAGATCCGAAATTAGCCGGAGCGAGAGGAAGAGGTATCGCCGGATTTAATAAAGACCCGCGCGGCCCGAAGCCCGGGACGGGTCCGCAGAATTTTAAGCGAAGAGATCGAGTGGGCCGTTTGTTACAATGGGGATCCGTCGAAGGAATAGTTTCAAAAGTTGGCCAACATCCGCAATATTGACTCTCTCCAGACGGCTGCCGATGCTGTCGGCTCGTATTTTCTAATGGAAGTTGTGTGTACGAACTGATCGAAATTATTAATGATTTCGGATGAGCATGTTTACGAAACTATCTACTTTGGAAATTAATGAACACCGCCTCTAATTACCAATTTTGGTGGGTGCAAGTAAATCAATTTAGAAATGGTGATGTTGCCATCATGTGACTTGCTCCGAATTGATGGTATCGTGGTTATTTAAATTTCTACTTGCATAGCTTATTTTAAATTCAAGTGATATATTAAATGTGCATTGAGCGTTTTGCAGTATCAGATGATATAAACTATTTTTTTTTATTCAAAATCGGGTGTAATGAGCAAATTACTGTGGTCATTTGAGAGGATTACTTCCTGTTGTTCATTGCCCTGAGTGAGAGAATAACTCGAATTTACGGAATGCATAGATCCTTCGTAAAATGTTAAATTGACACCATGTAAGTCAAAATTTTATGGACATTATTTAAATATTTAAAGCAATTACAGACGATTTTGGATAACATGTTATATTATACTCGTATGGAATTACTCATTAGTCCCTTAAACTCTTACTAAACTTTTTCTTGCGGGAATAGTTACGTACATTCCACACTCGTATCATAATAGTTATTTATGCAACAAGTGAGTAAAGTAGTACTTTTTTTCACGGGTAGGAAAGATTGCCACACGAGCCGAAGGCGAGTGTGGCAATTCCTACAAGTGAAAAAATTGCTTTACTCTCGAGTTTCATACAAATTTTTTTCCACGTCCATAACTTTGAATAAATTCGATGAAACCTTAATCAATTTTTATAAGTAATAATACTTTTTTTAAATGAAGAAAATAATAATCATCAAGTTTTCTTGACCGGAAACGAATGTTTGACATTTATCGGCGAAACTCGCGGCGTGTTGCGAAGCGTTCATGACACACTTTGCGCAAACAATTTTATAGTAGCGTTAAAAAATGAACCGCTACGGCATTTTTTTTTTCACGCAAAAAAGTGAAAAAATGAACCGCTATGGCACTTTTTTTCACGCTGTTTGTAGGGTTCAGGAATCACATATTTTATGAACCCAAATTAATGAAAAAAACTGTACATTTTATAAAGGACGTAGAAAAATAACTATTACCGTCAGTTTACTCAAAAACTAATGAGATTTCAATAAAATTACAAATTTTACTTCAAATTCTTATAACTTTACCCAAATTCCAATGAGATTCGAAAAAAATGTATTTTTTCTAAATAGTATTGTCTCCAATTATTATTTATAAAAAAAAATAGTGTAACCATTATCATTTCATAATTATATACAGAAAATGGTGATGTGGCCATCATGTTACTTTCTCCGATGGTATCATCACTTATATTTACACTTTCATGGTTTATTTTCTATTTAAATCATATTTTAAATGTCCATCGAGCATTTTGTAGACTCGCATGAAACTGACGTTTAAAACGTCAAAATTATGAAAGATGGAAAAATTATACTTTAAATTCAAAAACTCAGTTTACTCAAAAACTAAAGAAATTTAAAAAAAAACTTATTCATAATAAGTTGTTCACTTTGACATTCTCTACAATTATTATTAACATAAATTTGCTGTAACTATTATTGTTTCATAATTATAAACCAAAAATGAAAAAAAAAATTATCGAATAACAATGGTTTTATGAAAAATGTTTTCAAACAAAATAATCTCATTTTTTTTATTGTCTTCAATATTTGTTTACATGTTTTTGTGATATTTTTCATATTTAAGAAAATATTGGCAAAAAAAAAACAGTTAAGGTAAACACCCACAAAGCTTTTCATTTCTTCGGATTATCAGATAAGACATATCTTTAAAGTTTCATATCAATTGGTCTATTAGTTTTTGAGATACAGCGCGCAAAACCACACACACAGACGCAAAAAAAAAACCAGAAATTGTTGAAATGGCATCTAGGGACCCCAAAACGGATATTTCCGTAAAAAAAAATTTTGAAAAAAAATCACGATCACAATGCTTTCTCGTACTTCGTAACGGAGAAAGTAAAAATGACAAAAACTTTTATTTCATGAAAAATATTTTTGAACAAAAGATGTGCACTTCTTCGATATCTTCAATATTTGTGGAATCATTTTTGCAATATATGTTATATTTAAGAAATTATCGAGAAAGAACAAAAAAGTCCAGTACACGAAATTTTACCAAAAGCTTCTCATATCTTCAGATTTTTAAGTTTAATATAAAATCCTGTGTTGGTTTTTAAGATACAGCGCGCACAGACAGACACGTTGACAAAAGTTGAACTAGTCATAAGTTTAAAAACCTTTTTCCTTGCTGTAGCAATAGTCGCAAAATAACTTACTTACGATATTTTTTATTATAAACCATATCCTAAATATATAATCTACTTATTTACAAAATCCGTCAAATTTGAAACGTGTATTATAAAATAATTATCAAACGTTAACTTTTATATAACTTGGTAATTTTGTCAGGATAACATAATTTAAAGTTTAACCCAGTGAGAATATGTGGGTTTTTGTTTTAGGCCTCCAGAAATTTAGCATATTCCGTCGGGGCGATGGACACTCGTGAGGATTGGGGTGGAGTTTTAATTTAGTTGTTTGTTTTAGCTCCCCCGCCCACCCAGGGTAACAATTAAATTACAATTTTAATTATTATGAAATTACCGAAATGGGAATATGGACATATTCATTACCGAAATTGATATGTGGAACATGAAACTGTACTAATTAGTTTCCATAAAAAAAATACATCAGTGGCGAGTGAATAATACAAACAAATGAGTAATCATATATATGTTTTATTTTTACTGGCATCTAATATCAATATTAATTATTAATTTTGATAATTTTAATTTTCATTTTTATAGACAGCATTTACTTTATCCTTTAATACTGTGAATTTTATTTTGTGAGAAAGGAGGACAAAGATGAAGTATACAATTCTAATAATAATAATAATTTCTGTTAGTCTCAATATTATTCTCGTCCTATTAAATTATTTTTACACAACAGTGTGAATTCCAATTACGCTTTAATAGTATATTATTAAACGAGTGAGAAAGTTGGCCATTGCCACGAGAGTGAAGTTGAATTCACCCGAGTGGCAATGGCCAACTTGTTCACGAGTTGAATACTATACTTTTTCGCATCATATTAAATAATTACCTAATGATTTTTCTGTTTGTAATAAATTATAACGAATAATTTTTCCATATGGAAATTGCGGCAGTTCGCTGACAAAAAACGAATCGTAACCATAGTAACAACTAAACTGTTGGGCAATAAAACCACTATCATTTGATTGGACATCACCTGTTGGGCAATGAAATCGCTATCATTTGATTGGACGTCACCTGTTGAAACCGCCATCATTTGATTGGTCGTCACCTGTGGAGAAAATGATTCGGCCGAATAATGGACAACTTTCTCAATCGAAAACGATTTAACAACGTTTATATTATTTAATAAGATGCGAAAAAGTAATTTATGGTGCCTGTTCAAATAATTTTTGTTAAATTTTATCTTAATTGTTAATCTACTTATAATACCAACTAATTTTATTATAATTATTTTAATATACTGATTTTAATTGCATTTATGTTCGTGTGTATTTAATCTGACTTGTGCAAGAACTATGTCTACTAGAGATGGGCGAAATTACTATATTTTTTTGTAAGTCGACTCATCGTGAAGAGTCGACTGAAAAGATTCGATTCTTGAAGTGACTCCATGTCTGGAAAAAAAATGACGAGTAAAAAAAGGTCGTCACTTCAAAAATGTTCTATTTTACCGCGGAAGCCAACAAGAACAAACAAAAAATTGCACTTCTACAATTTCATGAGTAACCCAGAAAGCGTTTGAGTTCTTCAAACTTGTTCAGAGGCATGACATCCGTAATTTGATCCATTCTGGTTTAAGTGGCCCTGTATCTGCTTGAGGAAAGTTGTCTGATGAGTAGAGAGAGGATTCTTTGGGTTCTTCTCCAAATATTTCACATTATTCATATTAACTGATTTCTGAGGTTATAAAAGCTCACCTACGATAATTTTGACCTGTAATTATAATATCTACTTTATCTTTATTTTACATGAATATGTTGGTAATAAGTTTTGATTCAGATCAAAAATAGAATAATTTCAAAAATCTCTTCAAATTGCGAAAATAATGTAAACTTGGTATGACCCGATTAGTAATACAAAATTTTATCATATAATGAAAACCTGGAATAAATTAATAGTTTTTAATAGCAACGATTGTATATCAAAATAGTTTCTTTTCCACAAACCTGTTGATTAAAGTCTAATTAATTATAATAAAGTTGCCCAACTAGTAAAAAAAAACGTTATCTAAAGTTTGGTAAATTCTATTCGTTATCAGTTATCGCTGTGGTGGCGAGTTAATGTTGGGACTATGGCCGGATCGCGTTAATTGATTTAAATGGCCTAGTGTGGGTAAAAAAGACATTAGGGAATAAACCCTAGCAAGAACTTTTCGCAGGGAAATGTTTCCCTTTTCGCACGCGAAAACACGTGATACGGTTTATAGACACAATATATTAATTACAATTTCCTATTGTGTGTTTGAAAACTTTTCGTGTTTCATAATTACGATTTCCATAATAACAGCGTTATTTAATATCGCAGTTGTATTGTTATAAGTGAAATGGATAGATGAGAAATAATATGTGAAGCCACTAGAGATGGGCGAAATGATTTGTGAAGAGTAGACTGAATAGAGTCGATTCTTGAAGTGAATCATGACTGAATAATTAAATAGCATGAAGGAAAACACTTTCAGCAACCCTGAAATCATAGTAAAAAGCAAAAAAAAAGTAAACAAAAAAAATCAATGAACCTCAATTTTCAAATAATCAGGAAATTTACACGGAAGTAGTCTTACTTGTAAGAGTCAACTTCCCTTTTTCATTAGTAATTTGTATTGTATTTATTAGATGTTCTACCCAAAATTAAAATCTGTCATATCTGACATTGACATAAGAGTCCAATTTACTTTATCATTATCTACTAGTACGAAATGTACGCCATTTTGGCCGAAAAGAAAACCGAAAAAGTTACAATTTTCGCACAGTCGAACACAAAAGTAATTATTATTTCCATGTATAGAAGTTTATGCTTAATTAAGGCCACATACCGGACATTCACCACCTCATCATTGTGCTGGAGGAGTCTGCTGCTAGAAGTATCGTCGTTAGTAAACTAGCTGGAAGGTGCATCCTCTTAAATTCGCGACATGCAAAGTCTCTAATTACACTCCAGTGCAAGCACACGAGAGCTACTTCAGAGACGCGCCAAGAATCCTAATGCAGAAATAATTTGGACGCGCAAATTGGTGATTTTCATTCAAACAGTGGAAAAACTCTTATAAGAAAACGTGGTTATTGGAATACAGTCAATGTAATTACGTTTAGAGTTTTGTTGTTGCTGCAAATGCATATCAGCAGTGCTTTTTTTCTTTTCCAATTTGCAAAACTTGACTGCTCGATTATTTAACTTGTGTTTAATTTTTTTTCCACTAATACGATATGAAGGATTGAATGAAAAACAATAATAAATAGAGATTCGAGACCGAATTCTAAAGACATATTACATAATGTGGATATCAATAGCGGAAATATGAGAATTTGTGGAAATCACGAAACTGCAAACATTTTAAACTTTTTATAATCGTAACGTGGCACCCATTAGAAAATTATGCATTCCATGATGATGGATTATTACCGGCACACATAAAAATATTTCTGGTATTTACGAAAGCGCAATTTATTTCGTGAAGTTTGAGGAACGGCGAGCAGGAGAGCCTTTTACGGCGAAGAGAACAAAGGATAATGCTGTTAGATGTTGTGGCCCAATTTAAATTAACTCCCGTGTTACGCGTTCCTTATTTTCAAATGTAATCGTAACTTGTTTTCATGCAAATTTATAAAAAGGGACACTCAGTTATAAAACAAGTACTACAAGTCGGTTCTCGTTGAACAATTAATTAAGCACTCGGTGAACGTAAACATTTCATTGTGTTACTTTCTGAGAGTTTATATTGTAACAAATCCTTGTTGTTTGAGCATTTGTTATAATTGTAGAGAATAATAATTTTCGTTTTCTCTGAATATAGTAAAATTTATGGCCATTATAATTTCCATAATCACAAAACGGCGGTAACGGCGTTGCAATTTTTGTCTACTCATTAAACCTAAAATACGCAGGTATTGTTTAACCTTTAGAATGACAAAAATGTGTTTTTTGAATTAACTAAAAATTCTGTAGTGAATATTTGCCCAAATCGTTCGTATCAACACCTGGTGTTCCACAAGGGTCAAATTTTGGATACTCAATGATAATAGGCCATAGGACACTTTGAAAATGACGAAAATTTTACAATTTTCTTCCTGAATCTTCTTATTGCTTGAAGAGAAAAGTACTTTACAAGGATTGTTAACCATATTCTTTTTAAATACAATAAAACAAAATGTAGCCTGAATATATGAATATTCAACCTGTTCGTTAATCTGCAAGCAAAAATTAAGTCTTTCTAAGACTATAAACAAATAACTTATTGAAACAACTACTTCCCTGGCTAGTGCCACGCCGGATATTGAATGATACAAAAGAAATTTGCATGTTATTACTAATACTACTAGATAATAACATTGGTTTAAGATCGTTTATGTCTACATACAAGACTAACTTGGAAAATTATTCTAAAATGAAATGTGAAACTTTAAACTGTAAATGTTATTATTAAAATGAAAAAACCAGAAAACATTTTGACAAGGACCCAAACGTGATAAACGTATCTATTATTTCTTCACATCTGTACTTTCACTAATCACCTCCAACCAGGTTTAAAACCCGTTCAAACCTTCCATAATCTCCTCAGTCGTTTACGACGTCTTCACATTCACCGATGTGAATATAGCCACGGATTTTTCAGCCACGGATTTCCCGGCGCATCCACCACAAAATAAAAATGTCTTCAATTTTAATGATTTATAATAAATCAAACGCTGAGAATGTAATTAACATTAGTCTATAGATGTACAGTCAATCCACAATTTCATTTATTTTTCTCGACTCCACGGGAACTCTCTTTTTAAAATGACAAGAAATCAAAGTCCAATATGGCAATGTTTGACGCGGTTCAAATTTATTTTTTTTAATAACAATGTGTAGATAAGAGTCTACTTAAATGATTTAATTATTTTGGGTAAAATTGTTTATAACTTTTTTATGATTTTTTTTTCTCGTTTGAACTGTACATATAATTTAGCAAACTTTCAAAGTCCAATATGGCTCTGTTTGACGCGTTTTAAATTTATTTTTTTAACAACAACGTGTAGATAAGAGTCTACTTAGGCGATTTAAAGCATTAAATTTTGGGTAAAATTGTTTATAACTTTTTTATGAATTTTTTTTTCTCGGGTCCACCCGAACTATACATATAATATAGCAAACTTTCAAAGTCCAATATGGCACTGTTTGACGCGTTTTAAATTTATTTTTTTAACAACAACGTGTAGATAAGAGTCTACTTAAGTGATTTAACGTATTAAATTTTCGGTAAAATTGTTTAGAACTTTTTTATGAATTTTTTTTCTCGGGTCCACCTGAACTGTACTTCTAATTTAGCAAACTTTCAAAATCCAATATGGCTCTGTTTGACGCGTTTTAAATTTATTTTTTTAACAACAACGTGTAGATAAGAGTCTACTTAAGCGATTTAACTTATTAAATTTTGGGTAAAATTGTTTATAACTTTTTTATGAATTTTTTTTCTGGGGTCCACCCGAACTATACATATAATATAGCAAACTTTCAAAGTCCAATATGGCACTGTTTAACGCGTTTTAAATTTAATATTTTAATCACAACTTGTAGATAAGAGTCTACTTAAGCGATTTAACGTATTAAATTTTGGGTAAAATTGTTTATAAGTTTTTTATGAATTTTTTTTCTCGGGTCCACCCGAACTATACATATAATATAGCAAACATTCAAAGTCCAATATGGCACTGTTTGACGCATTTTAAATTTAATTTTTTAACAACAACGTGTAGATAAGAGTCTACTTAGGCGATTTAAAGCATTAAATTTTGGGTAAAATTGTTTATAACTTTTTTATGAATTTTTTTTCTCGGGTCCACCTGAACTGTACATCTAATTTAGCAAACTTTCAAAGTCCAATATGGCTCTGTTTGACGCGTTTTAAATTTAATTTTTTAATAACAACGTGTAGATAAGAGTCTACTTAAGCGATTTAACGTATTAAATTTTGGGTAAAATTATTTATAACTTTTTTATGAATTTTTTTTCTCGGGTCCACCTGAACTGTATATATAATTTAGCAAACTTTCAAAGTCCAATATGGCTCTGCTTGACGCATTTTAAATTAATTTTTTTAACAACAACGTATAGATAAGAGTCTACTTAGGCGATTTAAAGCATTAAATTTTGAGCAAAATTGTTTATAACTTTTTATGAATTTTTTTTCTGGGGTCCACCCGAACTATACATATAATATAGCAAACAAAGTCCAATATGGCACTGTTTGACGCGTTTTAAATTTAATTTTTTAACAACAACGTGTAGATAAGAGTCTACTTAAGCGATTTAACGTATTAAATTTTGGGTAAAATTGTTTATAACTTTTTTATGAATTTTTTTTCTCGGGTCCACCCGAACCATACATATAATATAGCAAACTTTCAAAGTCCAATATGACACTGTTTGACGCGTTTTAAATTTAATTTTTTAACAACAGCGTGTAGATAAGAGTCTACTTAAGCGATTTAACGTATTAAATTTTGGGTAAAATTGTTTATAACTTTTTTATGAATTTTTTTTCTCGGGTCCACCCGAACTATACATATAATATAGCAAACTTTCAAAGTCCAATATGGCACTGTTTGACGCGTTTTAAATTTAATTTTTTAACAACAACGTGTAGATAAGAGTCTACTTAAGCGATTTAACGTATTAAATTTTGGGTAAAATTGTTTATAACTTTTTTATGAATTTTTTTTCTGGGGTCCACCCGAACTACACATATAATATAGCAAACTTTCAAAGTCCAATATGGCACTGTTTAACGCGTTTTAAATTTAATTTTTTAATAACAACTTGTAGATAAGAGTCTACTTAAGCGATTTAACGTATTAAATTTTGGGTAAAATTGTTTATAACTTTTTTATGATTTTTTCTTCTCGGGTCCACCCGAACTATACATATAATATAGCAAACTTTCAAAGTCCAATATGGCACTGTTTGACGCGTTTTAATTTTATTTTTTAACAACAACGTGTAGATAAAATTTTGGGTAAAATTGTTTATAACTTTTTTATGAATTTTTTTTCTCGGGTCCACCCGAACTATACATATAATATAGCAAACTTTCAAAGTCCAATATGACACTGTTTGACGCGTTTTAAATTTATTTTTTTAACAAAAACGTGTAGATAAGAGTCTACTTAAGAGATTTAACGTGTTAAATTTTGGGTAAAATTGTTTATAACTTTTTTATGAATTTTTTTTCTCGGGTCCACCTGAACTGTACATATAATTTAGCAAACTTTCAAAGTCCAATATGACACTGTTTGATGCGTTTTAAATTTAATTTCTTAACAACAACGTGTACATAAGAGTCTACTTAAGAGATTTAACGTATTAAATTTTGGGTAAAATTGTTTATAACTTTTTTATGAATTTTTTTTCTCGGGTCCATCCGAACTATACATATAATATAGCAAACTTTCAAAGTCCAATATGGCACTGTTTGACGCGTTTTAAATTTAATTTTTTAATAACAACGTGTAGATAAAAGTCTACTTAAGCGATTTAACGTATTAAATTTGGGGTAAATTGTTTATAACTTTTAAAAATAATTGAAATTGTAGATTGACTGTACATCTATAGGCTAATGTTACATTCTCAGCGTTTGATTTATTATAAATCATTAAAATTGAAGAAAGTTTTATTTGGAGGTGGAGGTGCCGGGAAATCCGTGGCTGAAAAATACGTGGCTATCTTTACATCGGTTTTACATTCACGATCACCTTCACGTAAGTGTATTTTATTATTTAACATTCAATTTAAATGCGAAGCTGCACTGACGAGAGATAAATCTCGAAACGCGTCTGCAGATGGCTAGTTACTTAATTTTCATATATTTTTTAATTCAGTGGTATTTTTAGTTATTATCAAATTTGTTTCATCTAGTAACACTAGTAACACACTTTCATCAGAAAAACGAGAGAAATTGATTGCCGTTCAAAAATTTCAGCTATCTTAAATAGCAAAAAAAATAGTCTTACCTTTTCTCAAAAATTGGCTTTGAAATAATTTCCTGAAGAAATTACTGGTTCGATTCCAGGTTTCCACACATCACTGGAAAGATCTCTTCAAGACGCATCGGAAAATGTACTTTCGCAAGAACAGATATCAATTTGAAGCGCGTGACGCGTCAGCAAAGAAAACTCGAAAATGGAAAAAATCGAAAAAACCACTTTTTTAATAATTATCGTAGACCATTGAAGTATACCTTCTTTTTCATCAGAAGAACGAGAGAAAGTGATTGGCGATAAAAAAATTCAACTATCTTCAATAGTAACAAAAATAGCGTGTCACCTTGAACAAAAAATCGATTTTTCAGACTTTGAACGGCCGTAGTGGCTAAACAAAAACTCCAAATTGAACGCAGTTTTTAAATCCGTGTTCCTCGTATGCAAATGAGTCGGTTTCAATTAAAATTGATGATTTTTAATTTTTGACGAAAACTTGAAAATGTACACAAGTACAGCATACAACTGTACCAACTAATTCATTGATAACTTTCCATGATGTTTTAGTTATGCTTTCTGACGACTGCAGTCTATTTTCTATAGAAGTATGTTTAGCTCTAGTTAGCGCTAGATTGTGTGCTTTCTGAGCCTTTTTAAATGATGGTGTTAACTCTGGAAACATTTTTTTTTAATGTTTGAAAAAGCATGGCTTTATTTTTACTGGCTCTTGTTTTAGTGACTTTCCACCAAATGGGAGAAACGGGCAAACAGAATTTCAATTTTATTTATAGTTATTGCTAACATTGCTTTTGTAAGGTTTAGATAGCCAGTAACCGAATTGTTTACCAAGTAAATAGTGGCCCATCGATTTGTTGATGTGCGGTATCTCATGTTAGAGATTATTGTGAAACAAGTCGCGCTCCGCGGAGCGACGTTCGATGGGAATAGCTTATCCGGCAGAACGTGCCATCCTCACACACCTCCATATCGCGCCCTTACCCCCTTATTAAATTGCCGCTGTCACTTTATATTTGGCAGCTGCAAGCGCAGAACTTCAGCCCTACACACCCACTGGGATATATACCTGTACGTAATAAATCGCACAGTCGCTCCTTCAGAAGGAAGGGCCGATTGAAAGCTGAACCGGGGCGATTGGGATACGGTTTGCACCCTGCATACCGGATGTAGATTCAGGGGGAGGGCGATTCGCCCACTTTACTTTCCAGTCCAAAAGGACTTGTTTAGCTTAGCGGACGCGGCGGCGGCGGCGTGCGCCCTTCCCCGTCGACGTTGACGTTTTATTTTAAATGGGATCGTGCGCTCGCTGCTGAAAAGGCCTCGGCCCCCGATTTCTCTTCGACTCTCGACAGATTTAGCAGATTAACGGTTTTTGTGGGCATCAATTTGCCCCCGTTTAACGTCAAAAGACAAATCGTCAAACATCGAAGGCAAATATTATATCACCACTTCTATGATCGATGGCTTCCCCTAAATCCCACGCAAACTACACATTATGTTTTGTACATATTTACTTATGGATTAATATTAGAACCAAATATAGTATGCAATATTAATGTCAATAATTACTAGTAGATATATTTAATTAAATACATCTGCAATATACGAGCGTTTCCATCTTCAACAATTATTAGCAGATTTAACCCTTAAAGAACGAGCGTATTTTTGTAGAACAATGACTAGTAGACCGACCGATTTTTAACAAATTATTTGCTTTATTACTGAAGCAAGAAAAAGTGCATAATTAACCCTTAGCTAGTTTTTCATAGGTACAGTCAGAGAAAATACAAATGCAAAACCCGCTCGGCGAGGGTATGCTGCCGCATTTCGGTGCTTAGTTCGATCGAAATCAGTCAGTCCCTGCTTAAAATGCATTTAAGAGGCAATAAAAGGGTATCCCGATATAAGATGGTCAAAATGCCACCCGACACAGATTTTTAAATAAATATGATATCATTAGTTGTGACCTTAACCAAAGTAGTCGTAAGCCGTATATCAAAAAAACCCCGACATGACCCGGAAAGCCCCAAAATAAGATTTTTTCAAATATAATTTTTTTAACCACTAAAAAAAATCTGAAAACATCACATATATTATTGATCAAAATACCAAATTAGATGTATTTTTCAAGGTCATTTTATCTAATATATAAAAAATTTGTGTCACAGTGTTTGTAACAAAACTCCTTCGAAACGGCTTGACCGATTCTTGTGAATTTTTGTGTGTATATGGAGCAGGTCTGAGAATAGGACGTAAACTATTTTTAATACCCCTAAATGATAGGGGTGGTCCACCGCAAATTTTTAATTTTTATTTTTTGGACAAAATTTTTTATTTTTATTTTTTTATGATTCGGCATTAAAAAATACATACAACCCTAAATTTTCACTCTTCTACCACCAACCCATATTTTTTAATAGCGATTTTAGTACTTTAATAATTTTCTACTCTCGGCGATCGACCGCTCGATCAGTTATTCCTTTTCCATTGTTTGCGCCGACGGTTATTAATGGGTTTTAATGGGCATACCCTGTAGATTCGTATCGATAAATGTAAATAAATAAGTAGCTGAAATTATAAAAAAAATATAAACAAAATATAAACAAAATATTAACAGCAAATACTGCACTGAGCTCAATTGTAACACTTGCATCCGATGAACAATTAAGTCGGCTTTAAATACATAAATTGGTGATAACGATTGATTTATAATACGCGCGCCATCTCTTGGTGGTTGGAATGTCGCTCGCGGTTGTGTTACGAATTAAAATATTCTGCGGAAGATTCTGTGCGCGGTTGAGAATTTTTTTAATAATTTTGCCATTTAGTTCAAATTCGTTGATTATTAAAAAAAAATATGAATTTTTGAAGCAATAATTGCATGTTAGAGCAATCATGAATTTCAAAAGTTAAAAAAAAATATTTCAACTAGCGATACATGTTTTTATTAGTAACAATACACTTTTTACATTCTTTAGCTTTAATAATTTTGTTATTTAGTTCAAATCCGTTGATTATTAAAAAAGTTATGAATTTTTGAAGCAATAATTGCACGTTAAAGCGATCATGAATTTTAAAAATTCGAAAAAAATATTTCAACTCGCGATACATGTTTTTATTAGTAACAATACACTTCTTACATTCTTTAACTTTAATGATTTTGTTATTTAGTTCAAATCCGTTGATTATTAAAAAAGTTATGAATTTTTGAAGCAATAATTGCACGTTAAAGTGATCATGAATTTCAAAAATTCGAAAAAAAATATTTCAACTGGCGATAGATGTTTTTATTATTAACAATACACTTCTTACATTCTTAAGCTTTAATAATTTTGTTATTTAGTTCAAATCCGTTGATTATTAAAAAAGTTATGAATTTTTGAAGCAATAATTGCACGTTAAAGCGATCATGAATTTTAAAAATTCTAAAAAAAATATTTCAACTGGCAATACATGTTTTTATTAGTAAAAATACACTTCTTACATTCTTTAGCTTTATTAATTTTGTTATTTAGTTCAAATCCGTTGATTATTAAAAAAGTTATGAATTTTTGAAGCAATAATTGCACGTTAAAGCGATTATGAATTTCAAAAATTCTAAAAAAAAATTTCAACTCGCGATACATGTTTTTATTAGTAACAATACACTTCTTACATTCTTTAACTTTAATGATTTTGTTATTTAGTTCAAATCCGTTGATTATTAAAAAAGTTATGAATTTTTGAAGCAATAATTGCACGTTAAAGCGATCATGAATTTTAAAAATTCGAAAAAAATATTTCAACTCGCGATACATGTTTTTATTAGTAACAATACACTTCTTACATTCTTTAACTTTAATGATTTTGTTATTTAGTTCAAATCCGTTGATTATTAAAAAAGTTATGAATTTTTGAAGCAATAATTGCACGTTAAAGTGATCATGAATTTCAAAAATTCGAAAAAAAATATTTCAACTGGCGATAGATGTTTTTATTATTAACAATACACTTCTTACATTCTTAAGCTTTAATAATTTTGTTATTTAGTTCAAATCCGTTGATTATTAAAAAAGTTATGAATTTTTGAAGCAATAATTGCACGTTAAAGCGATCATGAATTTTAAAAATTCTAAAAAAAATATTTCAACTGGCAATACATGTTTTTATTCGTAAAAATACACTTCTTACATTCTTTAGCTTTATTAATTTTGTTATTTAGTTCAAATCCGTTGATTATTAAAAAAGTTATGAATTTTTGAAGCAATAATTGCACGTTAAAGCGATTATGAATTTCAAAAATTCTAAAAAAATATTTCAACTCGCGATACATGTTTTTATTAGTAACAATACACTTCTTACATTCTTTAACTTTAATGATTTTGTTATTTAGTTCAAATCCGTTGATTATTAAAAAAGTTATGAATTTTTGAAGCAATAATTGCACGTTAAAGCGATTATGAATTTCAAAAATTCTAAAAAAATATTTCAACTCGCGATACATGTTTTTATTAGTAACAATACACTTCTTACATTCTTTAACTTTAATGATTTTGTTATTTAGTTCAAATCCGTTGATTATTAAAAAAGTTATGAATTTTTGAAGCAATAATTGCACGTTAAAGCGATCATGAATTTCAAAAATTCGAAAAAAAATATTTCAACTGGCGATAGATGTTTTTATTATTAACAATACACTTCTTACATTCTTAAACTTTAATAATTTTGTTATTTAGTTCAAATTCGTTGATTATTAAAAAAATTATGAATTTTTGAAGCAATAATTGCACGTTAAAGCGATCGTGAATTTCAAAAATTAGAGCCTAAACCGTTTTCGGCCATTATCGTCACCACTTTATTTGCTTAATTTCAATGGGCCACACACGGACGACGGCGCAGCGCAGTGGATCCGTCGTTCGTCACCAGTAATAAGCCATGTATTGACGACGACGCAGCGCAGCGGAGCCGTCGTTCGTCACCAGTTACCTTTCTTAATTTTTAAGGGCTACGCACGGACGACGGCGCAACGCAGCGGAGCCGTCGTCTGTCACCAGTTATCTGCCTTAATATATATGGACCATTCGCGGTCGACGGCGCAGTGTAGCAGAGCCGTCGTTCGTCACCCTTGCTTAATTTTTAAGGTCTACGCACCAGTTTATTTGCTTAATTTTAATGGGCCGCACACGGACATCGTCAGTCACCAGTTATCTGCCTTAATATATATAAATATATATGGACCATGCACGGACGACAGCGCAGCGCAGCGGAGCCGTCGTTCGTCACCAGTTACCTTGCTTGATTTTAAAGGGCTACGCACGGACGACGGCGCAGCGAATGTTGTGTATCATAGAGCATTACAATAATAAACACTATGTTTTTGAATATTTTCTTTTTATGAATTATACCAATTCGAATTCAATATTCATAGTTAAGACAGGACAACGTCTGTCAGGTCAGCTAGTATTTTTATAAATTTATCAACAATTGAAATAAATTTATGATAGATTGAAATATATAGGGTTATTCACGCTATACGGCACGGAATATTGTGGCCAAAATACGTGACTTTCAAAAAGTTTGACTTTTAGGATATACAGTGCGTTTTTTTATAGATACACCATAGGGATTTACATGTTAAAATTTGTATGCTTGTTAGTGGTTTTCCTATTGCGAATTTCGGTATCATTTTTGGTACACTTTAAGTTTACATTGTCTTTCACAACTTCTAATAGTTTTTATAATAAAAAAATCGTAAATTTTAAAGAAATTAAAGAAAATATTTTTCGGTGCTTAATTATTATTTGTTTTATTAATAGGCGCGTTTGTTGACAATCAAGAATAACTAACTTACAAAAGTAGTAATTACGTATTAGAATATAAAATACAACTTAATAAAAAAAAATAGCTCTAGAAAATATTTAAATTTATTCGCTTCATAATAAATATTCAAATTGTTTGCCGTAACAAGCTAAACAGTAACCTAACCTATCTTGAAAATGTCTTTTCCCATTTTGCAATTGCCTAACAGTCATTTCATTAGAGGCTTCGATTATTCGATCTGTTAGTTCTTACAAATCTCGCGGCCTGTTTCAAATGTTATCAAACACTTTTCTTTCGATATATCCCCAATAAAAGAAGTCCAGCGGACTCAAATCACAACTTCGTGCTGGACCTACTGATGAAAATAAAATAATATTTAAAAACAAAACTAGTCAAATATTTTCTTTATTTTTTTTTAAATTTACGATTTTTTTATTATAAAAACTATCAGAAGTTGTTAAAGACAATTCAAACTTCCAGCATACCAAAAATGATACTGAAATTCGCAATAGGAAAACCATTAACAGGCATACAAATTTTAACATGTAAATCCCTATGGTGCATCTATAAAAAAACGCACTGTATAGGGGTCTATTATGGTTACTTTTTAAAATTTATTTCATATTATACAGGGTGTTCCAAACGTCCTAAAATATCAAAGTTGTGTTTTTTTTCAAATGGAACACCCTGTATTTTAATAAAACCTTTAATAAAATTATCGGATTAAAATCAAAATCTTGGATTTTATTGCAAAAATTTTGTGTTTAAGGTTCAAAACCATGAATTCTATGGTCCAAATTTGAGATTTTACATGACATTCCTAGATTATAATCCAAATTTTTGATTTTAGGACTCAAATTCTGCGTTTAAGAGTCAAAAACTTGGATTTTATGTTCCAAATGCCAGATTTTAAATGCAATTGATCAATTGAATCCAAATATTGGATTTTAGGTCTCAAGTTCTGCCAGAAACTTGGATTTAAAGTTTCAAATTAGAAATTTTACATATAATTATCAAATTAAAATCCAAACTTTGGATTTTTCAGCACAAAGTTTGCGTTTAAAAACCATGGATTCTATGGTCCAAATTCGAGATGTTTATTGAAATTCTTGTATTAGAATCCAAATTTTGAATTTTAAGTCTCAAATTCTACGTTTAGGGGTCAAAAACTTAGATTGAATATTTCAAATTTCGGATTTTAGATGTAATTATCAAATTAAAATGCCAATTTTTAATTTTAGGTCACAAATTATGCGTTTAAGAACCGTGGTTCAAATTGAAGAATTTTCATAAAATTCTTGGATTAGAATCCAGAATCAGTACAAAGTATTGTACTCAGCAAATAGATTTCTTTTAGATTGTTGACCTGTATATTCGATTTTTTTGTCTAAATTGTTGATTATTAGGCCCAAACATGATTTACTTTAGCCTAAATTTAATTGGTAAAATTTTCGACTGTTTGGTCCGCATTTTTTATTTTTCCAGACGAATTTTTAAATTTTTGACCTGTATTTTTGATATTTTTGATCAAAATATTTTAACTTTGTATTTTTTTTTTAAATATTCCGAATATTCTTTATTTTAACCTAAATTTTCGATTTAATTGTTAAAATTTTTGATTCTTTGGTCCGCATTTTTTATTTTTCGGGCCGAAATTTTAATTCTAGTTCCAAATTTTTTAATTAATTTTGATTAAAATATCTATAACCTAAATTATTGATTTATATGCGAGATTTTTTAATTTTTTCCGGTATTTTCGAGTTTTGTTTGTTGAAATTTTCGATTTTTTAGCCTGCATTTGTTATCTTTAGGGCCGAATTTTCTATGCAATGTCTAAATTTTCGACTTTCTAGCCTACATTACAAATTTGTATTATTTTTTTTTTAATCTTTTGACCTAAATTTTTCTTTACTAACTTCTCGATTTTATTGTCAAAATTTTCGATTTTTTGGTCCGCATTTTTGATTTTTCGTTTAATCTGCGTTTATTATCTTTAGGTCCGAGGTTTCGATGTTTTGTCTAAATTTTCGACGTTTTGGCCAACATTGTAGATTTTTATTTTCTTTTATCTTTTGTCCTAAAATGTTCTTTATTTGCCTCTTAAAATTTTTCTTTCCTTGGTTCACCATTTTTATTTTTATGCCAGAATTTTAGATATTTGATCTAAATTTTGTATAGAATATTTTAGATTTAAAGTCTGTTTTTTATCCAATATTTTAGATTTTTGATTTCATTCCGTGATTTTTTTTTTATTTTTTGGCTATTATTTTCGAATTTCTGATCAGAAACTTATTTTTGGCAAATTATTTTGCTTCTATCTAAGTTTTTAATTTTTTGTCTGCGGTTTTTATTTTTAGATCAGGATTCTTGATTCTTTGGCCCATATTTTACATTTCTGTATTTTCGATTTTTTTGTTCCAACTCTTTTTATTTTTCATTATTTTGACCAAAATATTCGATTGGTTTATAGAAATTTTCGATTTTTTGTCTGCATACGCCCGAGTTTTTGATGTTTTGTCTAAATTTTCACCTTTTTAGACCCTACGTTTTTGGCCTATATTTTGTATTTTCGATTGTTTCGTTTTCAATTTTCGTCGATTTAAATTTTCGACTCGTTTGTTAAAAATCTTGATTTTTTGGTCTACCACTTTGATTTTTGGGTACGAATTTTAGATTTTAGGTCTTGATATTTTATTTTTTTGTCCCACATTTTAGATTTTCTTAACTTGAATTATTGATTTTATTGTGCGATTTTTTTTTTTATTTTAATTTTTGCTATTATTTTCGAATTTCTCGTTGGAACTTATTTTAAGCTAAAAAGAGTTATATTTGGGGCTGAAAATGGCAAATAATTTTTCTATTGCTTGTATTTTCAATTTTTTGGTCTGCATTTTTATTTTTAAACTAGGATTTTTTATTTTTTCGGCCGATATTTTAGATCTTTTTTGTTCAAAATTTTTGATTTTTTGGCCAAAATATTCGATTGATCTAGAAAGATGAACAGTTCTTTGTTTCTTCAAAAAAAGGGGGGGGGGGTATTATATAAGTGGCTTTACCATCAACATGTTCCACGAGCTGCCACTGGTAAAGATATAAGGTATTTGAAATTTAAAAAAAAAGAATCTAAACTCAACATAAACATACTGTTACTCTATTATTAATTTGATAAAATTTTGCTGCTCAATTGTTGATAAATATATACAAAATATCGTAAAAAGTTTGGTTATTCAAATTTTTCAAGATGACGCACCAAACATTGAAAGAATGAAAGAACATTGACTATATATATAAATAAAATTTTCCATCACTTTATCGGTTCGGGGCGAAAAAAAAAATGGTTAAACCTAAGAAAAACATGAATACCCTAAATAACCTTTTATTTGGATAAAAAATATATGTGAATTTTTCAGATTATTATAATAATTTTTAGTGGTTAAAAAAATAAAATCTTATTTTTCGAGGGTTTCAAGGTCATATCTTGGCAAAAATGGGATTATTTACACGAAACTGAAATAAAAAGTATTACCAATAATTTTAAATAAAATTACTCTTTAATTGATAAATATATAAAAAATATCAATATAACGTAAAAATTTTAGTTATTCAAATTTTTCAAAATGACGCACCAAAAATTGGAAGATGAAAAAAATCACAGATATAGAGTCCGTCACTCGATCACTTAGGGGTGAGAAGGGAACTAGGCAACTAGGCGTGTAAATTTTATTACCTAATAATTCTATTTTAAGCAGTGACTGACCGGTTTCGACCGAACTAAGAACCGACATGCGGCAGCATTCCCTCGCTGAGCAAGTTTCGTATTTGTAGTTTCTCTGACTGTACAACAATCGCTTTAGAAACTAAAATGATATTATGGTGAAGGCGCCGGTTACTTAATTTATAATGTCGCGAATATAGCGGCATCCGTTCGGGTTAAAAAATGATAATTTTGTTAAATCTTAAAAAACCGTGCTTTATCTGTACAGTATACTTTATAGAAAGTATGTTGAATTTTATTTTTCAAATTTAAATTTTATCGATTCTATCGTGTATGGACTAGAACAGAAGAGAATATGTATTTGCAACAACAATTACAAAACAGTTTTCCACAATTTAATTAGTAAATATTTTTAATTGATTCTTTTATTTGCCGATTTTCCAATTTGCGGTCACCAATTTTTACCCGTCCAGGATTCTTAATTTTAGGTGTGAAAATCCGACAAAAGAAAACAGAAATCTTTATAAAATTTACTACAGAAGCCGATAGTAGTCGAATCTCGGTCTCGATGAGCTGTTTTCCAGTTGTCTAGCAAATAAGTTCTAACTTAAAAATACCCCACCATTCTTACGTTATCGCTTATCCGCCATAGTTGGTATTTTTTCCCCTTGCCGAATTTATTATTACGTATTTGCTTCGATTGTGTTCGCGAGAAATAGGAAAAGTTGCGAAATCGCAGTCGGCTCTTCGTCTCCACTAACGCAGTCGTGTTTCGCCATAAAATTTTATTGAAAATTTACAGTCTGTAACTGCAGAAAAGTAATATCCATAACAATATCGATACGTTATCTATAGATGTGCATTTCCCCAGCGGCACAACAATAGAATTTTCAAAGCCCCGAAACATACAAATTCTTATCCGGAGAAGCTGGCAACAAATCAAAGAATATTTGCCTGCGGAGGAGACGTCGGATGACGACGCGAAAATCGTTCGACGTCCAAATTCATAACTCATTACTGTTTGTGCGGATGCGCCTAGTGTGGTGAAACATCATAACATCATCGCGTCCGAACGCATCTACATTACAATTTGCAAATTCCCTCCGAATGATTGATTGCGGCTGAATGTGTATTGTGACTTTATAATGGATCCGTCAGAATAAAAATGGCCATTATCTTTTAGTTGCCAAAAAGCCGCCACCAGCCCACATATAATAAATCACTTCTTTAGACGTTCATGAAGATCCGACACTCTTCGAACTAATGCTTTATTTCGACGGGGCCCAGACGTGTCTCTCTTTCTCTTTCTCTCTTTGAATTATGTATCTCTGCGCGGAATGAAACTTTTATTCATGGAGGTGCTCATTTGCAAGCCAAAAAAACACAACTACAAGTCAATCGATAAACTCTCGACTCGATTGCCAATGATAAACGACGCCGGTGACACATATTTTATGCGGTACACAACATTTCGATACTAATGGAATCTCCATGAAGTTCAAGCCGTCTCCATTGTAAAGTATAATGTTAAAAAATTTAACAAATATTTAGTAAAATTGTAAAAACCTATGGGGATTTATGGCAGATTTCTTTATTAATTAGATGTAAAGTTTATGAAGAAGTAGACATGCTTGTAAAAAGAATACGATAAATGTTATTGAAACTAAAAACTGAAATCCCACTCATAAAGAGAAAAATAATGAATGATGATGTGATTATCACGTTGCTTTAACCGATTTGATGGCGAAATGGTTATTAACCCTCTGACAAGGAGAGGAGATGTGTGACTCACCGATTTGATCCATCTTTGGCACACTTGTAGGTCATGACTAGAAGTCTAACAGGTGCAAGTAATAGGGCGCACTATTCAGCCTTTTTCGAGAAAAAAATTTATTGATTCTAAAATTAAGATATTTAAATACACATGGATTTATAAAAAACTATAAAAAGAAAATTAATGAACCCAACTTCAACAATGGGGTTCGATCCTTCGACCTTCCGACTACGAATCGGAGGTTTTATCGATGCGCCAAAAGATCGGTATTTGTTTGTTAACACAAACGGTATATAAACATACGAATGAATAACAAATTGAAAAACCATTTTTTTTCGAAAACGGCTGAATGGTGCACCCTATTACTTTTTATGACTCCTAGTTATGACTTACACGTATGTCAAAGATGGATGAAATCGGTGAGTCACACATCTGATCCTCCCCTTGTGAGTCCCAATCAGCGCGATCGCGTTGTTGAGATTTTTTGTAATCAATAAAGACAAGCGCTTTTTGGCGTTTTTCGACAAACCGCTTCCAACGACTCGAAACTGAAAGGGTTAAAACTGGTAAAAAATCCGAAATATTAACTTTTTTAATAATCATCATAGACTAATAAGAGTATATGTTTTTTTTTTTCATCCGGAGATTGCCGTTTCAAAATTTAAGGTAGCTAAAATTATTTTTGAGAATAATTAAACGCATCTTGAGGTTTTAAAAACTCTTGCAAAATGTTGTACCAATCGAAGAGATGCCGAGGCACTTAAAAATAAAACTTAACTTTCAATTGTTCTTGGATTTGATGAGATTAGCTCTTAAACTCATCACCAGCTTTTAAAAATCTTGGTGAAAAAATTTTCTAAATGAATAGATACCGATGAGCTTAAGAATTTTGCAAATTTTTAATGCAAAATTTTCTACTAAAAAATAAATAATGATACGCTCGAAAAGTCGAATTTGACTTAATACCTTGTGGACAGAATTATATTAAAGTCGATAAGCGTCAAATAAGACTAATTTTAAATTTAAGTGCGTCAAGCATGTCTCATATATTCCGGCTATTTTTCGTCTTTATTATTTGTATTTAATAAATCTGCAATACGTGAGGCTGTCTCAAGTTAATTTATTAAGCTTCTAGAAAAAATGTGAAATTTAATTAAAATGAAGAGTCCAAATTACTGTCGAAATTTGACTTATAGTTGAGAAGCGTTAAGAAAGCAAGACTAATTTTGACTTAAACCTCTAGAAAAAATGTTAAATTTGGGTAGAATTAACCGACGTTATGTGCAAATTAATGTCGAAATCTGACTTAGTCAAGAAAAACGACTTAAAGTCATTGAGTTTCTAGAAGTTTCTCTTAAGCGAAACGACTTTATATTCAAATTATTGTATAAATTTGACTTGAAGTCAACAAGCGTTAAGAAAAAAAACTAATATTGATTTAAAGCCGCTAAGCTTCTAAAAAAAGTGTCAAATTTAATTAAAGTTATAAGACTTTATGTCCAAATTACTGTGTAAATTTGACTTAGTCAGCAAGCGTCAAGAGAAAAGTCTGATTTTGACTTTTAAAGTCGTCAAGCTTCTAGAAAATATGCCAAATTGAATTAAAGTAATAAGACTTTATGTTCAAACTGATGTCGGAATATGACTTGAAATCGTCAAACGTCAAAAAAAACGACTAATTTTGACTTAACGTCGTTAAGTTTCTAAAAACAATGTCAAATTTAATTAAAGTTAAAATACTTTATGACTAATGTATGTTCAAATTATTGTATAAATTTGACTTAAAATCAACAAGCGTTAAGAAAAAAAACTAATGTTGATTTAAAGCCGCTAAGCTTCTAAAAAAAGTGTCAAATTTAATTAAAGTTATAAGACTTTATGTCCAAATTACTGTGTAAATTTGACTTAGTCAGCAAGCGTCAAGAGAAAAGTCTGATTTTGACTTTTAAAGTCGTCAAACTTCTAGAAAATATGCCAAATTGAATTAAAGTAACAAGACTTTATGTTCAAACTGATGTCGGAATATGACTTGAAATCATCAAACGTCACAAAACCGACTAATTTTGACTTAAAGTCGTTAAGTTTCTAAAAATAATATCCAATTTAATTAAAGTTAAAATACTTTAGGACTAATGTGTGTTCAAATGATTGTATAAATTTGACTTAAAGTCAACAAGCGTTAAGAAAAAAAACTAATGTTGATTTAAAGCCATTAAGCCTCTGAAAAAAGTGTCAAATTTAATTAAAGTTATAAGACTTTATGTCCAAATTACTGTGTAAATTTGACTTAGTCAGCAAGCGTTAAGAGAAAAGTCTGATTTTGACTTTTAAAGTCGTCAAGCTTCTAGAAAATATGCCAAATTGAATTAAAGTAACAAGACTTTATGTTCAAACTGACGTCGGAATATGACTTGAAATCGTCAAACCTCAAAAAAACGACTAATTTTGTCTTAAAGTCGTTAAGTTTCTAAAAACAATGTCAAATTTAATTAAAGTTAAAATACTTTATGACTAATGTATGTTCAAATTATTCTATAAATTTGACTTAAAGTCAACAAGCGTTAAGAAAAAAAACTAATGTTGATTTAAAGCCGCTAAGCTTCTAAAAATAGTGTCAAATTTAATTAAAGTTATAAGACTTTATGTCCAAATTACTGTGTAAATTTGACTTAGTCAGCAAGCGTCAAGAGAAAAATCTGATTTTGACTTTTAAAGTCGTCAAGCTTCTAGAAAATATGCCAAATTGAATTAAAGTAACAAGACTTTATGTTCAAACTGATATCGGAATATGACTTGAAATCGTCAAACGTCAATTTTGACTTAAAGTCGATAAGTTTCTAAAAACAACGTCAAATTTAATTAAAATACTTGACTCACCGATTTCATCCATCTTTGCTACACGTGTAGGTCATAACTAGGAGTGTAACAGGTGCAAATAATAGGGCGCACTATTCAGCCGTTTTCGAGAAAAAATGTTTTTTTTTATTTGTTAATTATTTGTATATTTATATTGCGTTAACAATAATGTACCGACCTTTTGGCGCATCGATAAAACCTCCGATTCGTAGTCGGAAGGTCGAAGGATCGAACCCCATTGCTGAAGTTGGGTTCATTCATTTCCTTTTTATAGTTTTTATAAATCCATGTGTATTTAAATATCTTAGTTTTAGAATCAATCAATTTTTTTCTCGAAAACAGCTGAATAGTGCGCCCTATTACTTGCACCTGTTACACTCCTAGTCATGACCTACACGTGTGCCAAAGATGGATGAAATCGGTGAGTCACACATCTGATCCTCTCCTTGTTACTGACAACATCAAAAAAAAAAAATTTGACTTACAGCCGTTAAGACCCTGGAAAAAATGTTGAATTTGATTAAACGTTTCCACATTTTCATTTAAAATTCAAAATTTAATTCTGGACTAAAATAAATTCACGGGACCAGCATGAAGTTTCCGCAGATAACTTCAAGCGGTTCTCAACAGGAACGCCATCTGCACGCATTTCATGCGGTTCCTGGTATGAACCGCATGAAGTTACCGCGGAAACTCCATACGTATCGAGGTGTGAAACTCTTGAAGTTATCTACGGAAACTTCATACGGTTCATACTAGGAACCGCAAGAAGCTCCTGCAGATAGTGGCGTGAACCACATGATATTTTCGCAGTTAACTTCTCTTGGAACCGCATGTTTCTGCAGGTGACTACATGCGGTTCCACCACCGGGGCGCGTCTACAGGTAGGGTTTCACTCTTGAAGAAAAAAGCCAATTATATATTAAAGAGAAGAGGAACCGCGGTTCCTTTTGTGCGAACCGGTTCTTGAGCGCTCTTTGCTAAGAACCGGTTCATTGAACCGGTTCCTGAACTGTCTTGACTTTATTGTTGATAATAAATTTATATCACACATGGCGCTGCAATAGAAAGCATTCTAACCTTGACGCGCCACTGTGACCGTATGGCGAACAACGGTTTATAAAAGCCAGTGCAGCGCTGTCAAGGATGACTTTCCACGTCATTCAGTTCCCCAGGGTCAAGGTTCGGCCTCCTTCCGCTCTACTTTAAGGAAAGTTTTTAGTTGGTATACTCCCGCCCTTCAGGGCGAGGACTCCAACACTGTCCCACTATAGGGGCGTCTATAAAATTGAAAAAAAATTAAAAAAACAAGGATGACTTTTATTTCAAAGTTTTAACTCCAAGCAACATGGTTAATTTATTTGACAATGTTGGAATGCTTGAGATTGCAGCGCCATGTGTTAGAAAATTTAATATCAACAATAAAGTCAAATCAATGGATTTTGTCTTGGAAAGCCAGGATTTGCTGTAAAAGAATTGGTTTTCGAATGACGATTTTGAAGCAACTTCCATGGGGTAGGGGTGGATCGAGTTTCGTATCGTTAAATAACTTTTTGAAAAATTAACCCTGTGTTTTTTTCTTTTTTTTGATCCGACGTGTAATTTCTCGAGATATTCGCAAAAATCAGGTTTCTTGCAATTACAGCGCCATCTATCGCGAACCTTAGTAAATGTTTTAGATGAAAGTTACTTATTTTTGTATGGGGAATCCGAAGATTTCAAAATTGCCCCCACTCCTACACCAGAGGTTGGGGTGGGGGTCGAAGTTGGTATCCTCTGCCAGGAGAAAAAAAATTATTCAGAACTCTTTTTTTGATCCAATACATAGTTTTTGAGATATTTCAATGTCTTCAGTTATTTGTTTATAGTCTTAGTAAGACTTAATTTTGCTTGCAGAGTTACGAACAGGTTGAATATTTATATATTCAGGCTATATTTCGTTTTTTGAATTTATTTAAATAAATAACATAAATAAACCGGCCACCCTATGCATTTATTATTATTATTTATTATTTACTTCTGTCCCTGGATTTTACTGGTAAGAAATTAAGTGTGGGGAGGCGCGGTGACCCAGTGAGTAGAGCTCCTGCTCACGGGCCGAGTCGTGGGTTCGAATCCCATCTGGGCGGTCACTTTTTCAGAATGAAGAAGTGAGGGCCATCAACATTTTTGGGGTACATTGAATTTAAATGAACATCTATTTACTTCTATGCAGAGGTTCTAGTAGCTTCAAATTAAAAAAATGGTAATGTGGCTATTATGTTACTTTCTTCGACTTGATGGTATCATAGCTTTTTTATTTACGTTTTCATGGTTTATTTTCAATTGAAATAATTTTTTTAATGTACATCGAGCGTTGATGAAACTGACGTTTAAAACGTTAAAATTATAAAAGATGGAAAAACTATACTACAAATTCAAAAACTTAGTTTACTCAAAAACTAAAGGGATTTCGAAAAAAAAACCTATTCTTTATAAGTTATTCATTTTAGCACTCTCTACAATTATTATTAACATAAATTTGCTGTAACTATTATCGTTTTATAATTATAAACCAGAAATTTAAAAAACATAATAAATTTTTTTCTCGAATAAAAATGATTTTATGAAAAATGTTTTCAAGCAAAAGATGTTCATTTCTTTGTTGTCTTCAAAGTTTGTTTAAATGTCTTTGTAATATTTAAGAAAATATTGGCAAAAAACGAAAAACAGTTAAGGTAAGCGCCCACTTCCGGTGTACGAAATTTTACCAAAAGCTGTTCAGTTCTTCAGATTATCAAATAGTTTCATATCAATTGCTCTATTAGTTTTTGAGATACAGCGCGCACAGACAGATACACACACACAGACACAATTTGTTTTTTCCAGAAATTGTTGAAATGGCATCTAGGGACCCCAAAACGGATATTTCCGTAAAAAAAAATTTGAAAAAAAAATCACGATCACAATACTTTCTCGTACTTCCTAACGGAGAAAGTAAAAATAAAGTTGCAAACTTTATTCCAGGCATACTTTTAATTTTTTCAATAGAGTCATAACTCATGTAAAGAGTCGACCCTTTACAATGATTCGACTCACAGAAAATAGTCATTTCGCCCGTCTCTATTTCCTTGTGGCCCGGTATTGAGCCCATTGAAATGTTTCTCCGATTCGTGTATATCCAAGTTGTCTAAGAAGGAGGTTACTTCTTCTTTTATTTGTCCCTTGACCTTTACTTAGCCAACCAACATTGCAGTAAGTCAGAATGCGCCGAATCAAACTGAGATAAAAATTTCTTGAACTGTCTGTGTTCAAGAGCAGAACGAGACCTCATAAAATTAATCAACTTTGTCAAGCTGTCTATTAATTTTTTCAAAGTCGCACTAAGTTTTTCATAAAAATCTGCCTGTTGAATTATGCGCTTATAAGGTGGTAGCCCAGAATTCTTATGCTTGATTCTCCTTAGTAGTCCCTTTTCTTTGCCGATCATCGCAGTCAGTTGAAAGAGACACCATTTTGTCATAACTAATGTTTAATTTTGTCATGAAGTCATCAAAAGTCTCGAATAAATCTTCTCCGCTTGTCTTGCCTGTACGCGGCAATATCGCTGGTTATTCCTTCTTTCCTAAACGCTTCACTTTCAATATCCAAAAAATACATTAGTTCTTCGTGATTTACCAAGTGCTAGGACATAGAAAGGCGCCTTCTGCAGAAACTACTTTTATTGTCTGCAGAAAAAATGTTTCTTCTTGCCGACGATAGAATACCTTGAATTGCGGCAAAAAAATCCTTTTTTTCTTCAAAAAATGCCGCGGTCATTTCCAGCATACATTTTCTTACTGTCTCAGAGCCTGAAAATGTCGTCTGGTGTTTATTAAGCGTCCAACGCAACGCTGTCTCTGCAGATTTTTCAAGTTCGCCCATAGAGCAAACAAGTAGGTCTATGCTTCTTTTTTTGTAAGAAGGTGTCTGAATACTAGAAAAAAATGATAAAGGTGGCGCTCAAACGTATTGTTGTTTACAGAAAAATATTTATTAAATAATTTATTTGAGTAATTTAGATTTTCAAATTTTCTTTGGCAATCCAGTTTTTGACCTTCAGCGGTCCTGACCTTGCTGACCGTTGCCGTTGCCGCTGTCCAACTGGCGACCCGCGGGCCGCATCCGGCCCGCGAAGCTTTCTTTTTACGGCCCGCGAGTTATAGTAAACTGTACTAATTTTGACTGACCCATTCATTGCATCTAGTGGAGCAACTGGATACAAGTGTTCAAACATTTGGATAAAGAAAAATATAGAAAAATGAGAGATTTTGGAATTCAAATCATTTCTATGTTCGGAAGTACATATATCTGCGAGCATGCATTCTCTGACATGAAATATATAAAACCAAAATTTAGAAACAGCTTGAAAGACTCCACTCTTGAAAATATAATTAGAGTTGCCACAACAAATATTGATATGGACATAAAAGAAATTGTTGCTCAACAACTACGGCCACAATGCTAAGGCTTAATAATATTCTAATTTTATTGTGTTTTTATTATTTCTCGTTATGTAGTATTTTTAAGAATAACATTGTTTTGTCCGTTACTATGTGATATTTCATTTTAACATTAAATATAACGAAATATTTATTATGCGAAAATATAAACTTTATTGTCGAAAAAATGTTATTACCTTTGACTTTATTTTTGTCATTTAAATAAAATAACTTTTGAGTTGACATGAACTGACTTTTTATTTACCTATCCTTTTCGGCCCGCGAAATATTTGCTAAAGAAAAAATGGCCCGCTGGCTAAGAGAAGTTGGACAGCGCTGCCGTAGACCATTAAAGTGTACATTCTTCTTCATATTTATTTATATTTATTTTATTTAATCCTAACGGAACAACTTTCCAGTAACAGGGAATATAATAATATACAATATATCAAAGAAACTTTAAAAAAAAATTGGCAATCCAATTTTTGACCTTATTTTCCACCAGTTGCTGACCGTTTTCGTAGACCAATAAAGTGTACATTATTCTTCATCCGAAGAACGAGAATAATCGATTGCCGTTATACATTTATACATAAAAGTTTAAACAAAATTTTTTTTACCGCGGCCGTATGGCTTCGATTCCCATCCCGGGCGGTAGATTTTTCGGGGATTGAGAAATATTCGCTCGGGTCCGTGGTTGTTGTATACGTCCTACATTATTCATTTGTTTATTTATTTCCATTATTCATACATAAATAACAGCCGTGTGACTGAATGGCTCAGCCTAAGTAAAAAAAAAACTAATTTTTTTTGTTCAATTTCCTTGAAAACTTAATTCAACTAATTTACAACTCAAGGCCAACAATTCGTAACTCTTAAAACATGCGTATATTTTCAAAAACTTTGCTTTTAAAAGAATATTATATTGTGCATTGCATGTGAGCATTCTTTTTGAATTCTCAATATTTATTTTGCAGAAACGCATTAAAGAAAAAATATTATTACTTTTCGATGCATTATTGATTAGATTTATAAAATAATACGGCGCGGCGGTGCATGAACCATGAGATTTGGATTATTTTCAACAAACATTAATATTCAGGAAAATTTATTGATGACAAACATTAAATTTCGAGAAGAATAATCCAGCTCGTAATTAACATTGCCCCAGTTCCTAAAATTAACTGTCAAAAGAAACAAAGAAAATCAATTAACTTGTCAGCTGCGCCGAAAAAAAAAACAGATTTTAATTAACAAAAGGTTTCTATTTGTAAAAGGGTACAACATCTTTCGTGTAAATTCCTATATATATATATATATATATATATATATATATGTATGTAAAAGTTTTTTTTATAACAAAAAATATGTTGGCGGATTTATAGTAGTCGAGGCGGCCGCATTTTTATGTTCTCATATGTAGTATATTTGAAAAAGTGGGGTGTTATACCGGGCCTGGTCAACTATCCGTTCCCATTTATTTATGGCTTTAAAAAAGGCATCCACCTCTTCCACCCCACCCACCAATTCCACACGAATGCTAAATCTCTCTATTGATTTAGCCACTCACCCCGGCGCTCTCTCCCTGTCTCCCGGATCTCATTTCCTTACCGTAATGATATATTTTTCAAACGACGATCGAGCGGGATATATATCCCGGGATATGGGACAAGTTCACAACGGTTCTCTTTCGCCCCAATATTATCATCACGGACGACACCCGAATAAGATGAAATTCCGAACGTCTTAAGGTGGTAGTACATCAAGGAAATTGAAACGTCTTGGTGGGGGTTGTGGAGACGTGTTACACAACCATTGGTGTTATGTAAACTTAGTTCAACTTGGAGGAGTGGACGTGTGTTGTTATCAGAAATTATCTAATCTCCAAGTTTCCAGTCAGATTACTGGGACAATACAAGTTTCTGTGGAGACTATGTTTAATCAATAGCATCGACGGTTTGAGGTCGGTCAGGGTAACTTTATTTGAAATATCAGAAGGGACGTGGCATTACATGTGACCTCTATTCATCAAAATATAAAGCTTATTATATGCAGAACATGAAACAAGTCATTGATACAAACTTACACATTGGTTCTGTATGTACAGTCGAGTGTACACATTTTACAAGTTTGTAAATGTTACCCTTGAGGAAACTTTATTAATGTGTTATATTGTTTTACATTTACATATCGAGTGATCAGTCAGGGTGAAAATCATTAAAATTCTCAGTTTACAAATTGCGCGTCCCTATGCAGATCTTTAAGATTGGTGATTTTTTTTCAGAGACGGCAACGTATATATTCCAACATATTTATTTTACTTGATAAACATTTGTATAAACCAATATTGTCAACTTTTTAAAACGTTTTCTTCTTTTCTTTTTAAGGTAGGTGTCTATTGTAGAAAGCGAAAATCGAGCTTATTTTTGAAAACGTTTTTCTTACCTTCTTTATTAGATATAGAATAGAACTTTTTCGAGGACATAATGTTATAGTAACGGTGCAACTGATCGCGCTAGTGTTTTAGAGTTTTTTTGCAACGTTGCCAATTTTCTAAACTTGATATTTCTTAACTCCTTAAGGTAGGTGTCTAGTGCAGAGAGCGAAAATCAAGCTTATTTTCAAAAATGTTTTTCTTAGCTTCTTTATTAGATATGACAATAAAACTTTTTCGAGGACATAATATTATCCTTATAGAATAGAAAAAAAAAATTGTTCGCTTTGTCCAGCGTTTTTCGTCCAATTTTCAGATGACGCCAAAATCGAGTCCTAAAAAAAAAACGAGTTCCCGTGGCGGATAAACAATCTCCGGATTGGCACGTCTGAAACACAAATAGGAAACGACATTTTAAAGAGGAAGGTACCACGTGATAATTCACCACCGTTTGCCAAGAATCGATAATAGAAAAAAGAATTGCGGCTATTTGAAGAAAATGGTACGAAAATCGACCTCTTTTTGCATCGTTTGCGTCCTGTAAATTTTTATATTATAAATTGTTTTCCAAAAATGTGGTGAATTACCTCGTGGAAAACCTTCCTCTTTAAAATGTCGTTTCCTATTTGTGTTTCAAACGTGCCAATCCGGAGATTGTTTGTCCGCCATGGGAACATGTTTTTACTTTCTCCGTTACGAAGTACGAGAAAGTATTGTGATCGTGATTTTTTTCAATTTTTTTTTTCGGAAATATCCGTTTTGGGGTCCCTAGATGCCATTTCAACAATTTCTAGAATTTTGTGTGTGTGTGTGTGTGTGTGTGTGTGTCTGTATGCGCTGTATCTCAAAAACTAATAAAGCAATTGATATGAAACTTTCAACATACGTCTTATTTGATAATCTGAAGCACTGAAAAGCTTTTGGTAAAATTTCGTACACCGGAAGTGGGTGTTTACCTTAACTGTTTTTTGTTTTTTGCCAATATTTTCTTAAATATGAAAAATATCACAAAAATATTTAAACAAACATTGAAGACAACAAAGAAATGAACATCTTTTGCTTGAAAATATTTTTCATAAAATCATTGCTATTCGAGAAAAAAATTAATTTTTTTTCAATTTTTGGTTTATAATTATGAAACGATAATAGTTACAGCAAATTTGTGTGAATAATAATTGTAGAGAATGCTTAAATGAACAACTTATAAAGAATAAGTTTTTTAACATTAAATGTAAAAATTTCACATTTAAGTTCGGATATTTTAAAGTCGTGATTTTGATTTTTTAAATTGCACAACTGCCGTGTTGTTTGATTTCGTAGCGGCTAAACTAAAACTCCAAATTGAACGCGGTTTGCAAATCTGAGCTCCTCGTACGTCAATTAGTCAGATTGAAGATTTTTAATTTATGATGAAAACTTGGAAAAAAGACATGAGTAAAGCCCTTGGAAATTTGTTAAAAAATGCAACTTTCTTAATAATCATCGTAGACTATTGAATTTTAACTTTTTTTCATCAGAAAAACGAGAGAAATTGATTGTCGTTAAAAAATTTCAGCTATCTTCAATAGCAAAAAAATTAGCTAGTCACCATGAAAACTTTAGAAAATTTTAAAAAATAATTGATTTTTCAGACTTTGATCGGCCGTAGCGGCTAAACGAAAACTCAAAATTGAACGCGGTTTGCAAATCTGAGCTCCTCGTACGTCAAATAAGTAAGATTAGAGATTTTTAATTTTTGATAAAAAAAATGAAAAAAGACATGAGTAAACCCCTTGGAAATTTGTTAAAAAATGCAACTTTCTTAATAATCATCGTAGACTAATGAAGTTTACCTTTTTTTCATCAGAAAAACGAGAGAAATTGATTGCCGTTAAAAAATTTCAGCTATCTTCAATAGCAAAAAAAATTGCTGGTCACCATGAACATTTTAGAAAATTTTAAAAAATAATTGATTTTTCAGACTTTGATCGGCCGTACCAGCTAAACGAAAACTCCAAATTGAACGCGGTTTGCAAATCTGAGCTCCTCGTACGTCAATTAGTCGGATTAGAGATTTTTAATTTTTGATGAAAACTTGGAAAAAAGACATGAGTAAACCCCTTGGTAATTTGTTAAAAAATGCAACTTTCTTAATAATCATCGTAGACTATTGAATTTTACCTTTTTTTCATCAGAAAAACGAGAGAAATTGATTGCTGTTAAAAAAATTCAGCTATCTTCAATAGCAACAAAATCAGCCAGTCACCATGAACATTTTAGAAAATTTTAAAAAATAATTCATTTTTCAGACTTTGATCGGCCATAGCGGCTAAACAAAAACTCAAAATTGAACGCGCTTTGCAAATCTGAGCTCCTCGTACGCCAATTAGTCAGATTAGAGATTTTAAATTTTTGATGAAAACTTGGAAAAAAGACATGAGTAAAACCCCCTGGAAATTTGTTAAAAAAAGCAACTTTCTTAATAATCATCGTAGACTATTGAATTTGACCGTTTTTTCATCAGAAAAACGAGAGAAATTGATTGCCGTTAAAAAATTTCAGCTATCTTCAATAGAAAAAAATTTAGCTAGTCACCATGAACATTTTAGAAAATTTTAAAAAATAATTGATTTTTCAGACTTTGATTGGCCGTAGCGGCTAAACGAAAACTCCAAATTGAACGCGGTTTGCAAATCTAAGCTCCTCGTACGTCAATTAGTCGGATTGGAGATTTTTAATTTTTTGGCAAAAACGTGAAAAAGACATGAGTAAACCCCTTGGAAATTTGTTAGAAAATGCAACTTTCTTAATAATCATCGTAGATTATTGAATTTTACCTTTTTTTCATCAGAAAAACGAGAGAAATTGATTGCCGTTAAAAAATTTCAGCTATCTTCAATAGAAAAAAATTTAGCTAGTCACCATGAACATTTTAGAAAATTTTAAAAAATAATTGATTTTTCAGACTTTGATTGGCCGTAGCGGCTAAACGAAAACTCCAAATTGAACGCGGTTTGCAAATCTAAGCTCCTCGTACGTCAATTAGTCGGATTGGAGATTTTTAATTTTTTGGCAAAAACGTGAAAAAGACATGAGTAAACCCCTTGGAAATTTGTTAAAAAATGCAACTTTCTTAATAATCATCGTAGATTATTGAATTTTACCTTTTTTTCATCAGAAAAACGAGAGAAATTGATTGCCGTTAAAAAAATTCAGCTATCTTCAATAGCAAAAAAATTAGCTAGTCACCATGAAAATTTTAGAAAATTTTAAAAAATAATTGATTTTTGAGACTTTCATCGGCGTAGCGGCTAAACGAAAACTCCAAATTGAACCCGGTTTGCAAATCTGAGCTCCTCGTACGTCAATTAGTCAGATAAGAGATTTTTAATTTTTGATGAAAACTTGGAAAAAAGACATGAGTAAACCCCTTGGAAATTTGTTGAAAAATGCAACTTTCTTAATAATCATCGTAGACTATTGAGTTTTACCTTTTTTTCATCAGAAAAACGAGAGAAATTGATTACCGTTAAAAAATTCAGCTATCTTCAATAGAAAAAAAATTAGCTTGTCACAATGAACATTTTAGAAAATTTAAAAAAATAATTGATTTTTCAGACTTTGATCGGCCGTAACGGCTTAACGAAAACTCGAAATTGAACACGGTTTGCAAATCTAAGCTCCTCGTACGTCAATTAGTCGGATTAGAGATTTTTATTTTTTTGACAAAAACGTGAAAAAAGACATGAGTAAATGTCTAATTTGTTTAAAAATGCAACTTTCTTAATAATCATCGTAGACTTCTGAATTTTACTGTTTTTTCATCAGAAAAACGAGAGAAATTGATTGCTGTTAAAAAAATTCAGCTATCTTCAATAGCAACAAGATCAGCCAGTCACCATGAACATTTTAGAAAATTTTAAAAAATAATTAATTTTTCAGACTTTGATCGGCCATAGCGGCTAAACAAAAACTCAAAATTGAACGCGGTTTGCAAATCTGAGCTCCTAGTACGTCAGTTAGTCGGATTAGAATTTAAACATTAACGTTAACGTATGGCGAATTTTGTATCATTCAAAAACGGTTCATGACATCTTCTCATGATATCAACTGGTAGATCCCCCGAGACTAGATTTTTTGTCGGTCGAAAATTTCAGGAAACTCCAAAATTACGAAAAAGTCCAAAGAGTTAAATTGCAATTTTGATTTTTAAATTGCTAAACGCGTTGACCGATTTTGATGATGCAAATGTCAAAATATGGTGAATTTAGTGTCATTTTAAAACGGATTAGGAATTTTTTTTTTTAAATTAATGCAAAAATTGCAGTTCTTAAATTTCCAAAATTTTAAAATAGCCACTTTGATTTTTTAAATTGTACAAATTAATTAATTAATTTAATGTAATTTAAATGTTAATGTATATTCTTAGGAAATAAATGTTATTATTATTATTAATATTAAATTTCGAATGCGTTGTTCGATTTTTATGATTAATATGTCAAAATTTGACGAATTTCTTGCAATTTTGAAAGAGTTTACGATATTTTCTCGTGAAATCACTGGCACGTCCAATGAAGGGACAACTGACCTCCTGAGTTTATATTTTTAGTCGTTTGTCTTGGCCTTTATGAAAATAAATAAATGCCTATTTTGTGTTTGTCAATTTTTCATCAAATTATTTTCAATATTTGTTCTAGTTTTTTTTTAGGCGTGATACGTTATTGAACCGGTTCCGGCTACTAAGAACTGATTCGTTATTGAATCGGTTATAAGAGTTACTGTTACTAATGCTGGGTTTATACGACGTTTAACGTTTAAGGATTAGTGTTTAAGCAAAGTAGAACTAACGTATTAGTGCTTATGCGTTCATACGAAGTTTTAAGGATTTTAACGTTTAACGTTTATGTTTAAGAGTAGGCTACTTTCTACTTTTCCTTAAAATCGTTAAACATAAATCGATGTGCGCATACTTTTAGCGCTGACAGCTTTTCACGAATCACAACGAATGTTTGGCACGCGTAATCTGTAGGAGGTTATGTTCACGGCTTGTGTTTGTAAACTACCAAAGATTAAAAATGGACAGTTTTTACGACTTTGTGGCATCTGTCCATATTAAAGCGTTCAATCAGTGTACATAAATGGTTGTAAATTAATCGTTTCCACAAACACAGCTGATAAGTATAATGATGCCAGATTTACATATTCATCCTAAATCATTTATTAAAACATGCGATTTAAGTAATTTGAGTAATTTGTCGGAATTGTTAGCGATAAAAATGAAGAATTGAATATTATAAACAATACTTTTATTGTTTTTTTATATTCATTAGAAGAATTAGTTGCAAATCAGTATTTTCCTAAAATTTGTGATAAAAGATCTGGCAACGTCGACGCGCAGGCGCATTATCTAAAATTCTTAGTTCGTATAAACCCACCATAAGAAGTGATTCGTTTTTTAATCGCCCTCTTTTTATAAAATCACTTTTGAGCAAATCACCGTTAGCGGGAATTAATTTTCAGTAAAGGTTACTGTTATTATTTGTTAGTAAAAGTTGCAAAGTGGCAGTAAGTGAAAATAAGGCTCATCCCTAGCTCCATGTGCACCAATGCAGCAATTACATCGCCGGCTAAAGCAACGAAACGTTCTTGCTATTATGTGAGGATCATTTTTAATTTCCTCAGCAGCGTTTATTATCCGCTCTAGTAATTGTTCCTTTGTATTCATTGGAACGATGTAAACTTTTGTGTAAGATCTGGAGATCGCGGTGGCCAGTGAAAAGGTCCTGTTCGTCCAATCCATCTTGAAGGTCAATTTCTGATATTTTTTGCTTAATGGGGAGGTCCTCCATCTAGTTGGAACCATATCCTAAGTCGTTGTGCAAGCAAGTTTCTTCAGAGTCATTTTACATTAAGGCATAAATATATACCAGATCAGCATATTCAGAATTACTTAAACGAGACGTAATTAACAAACTGGCGAAGCAAATAAGTTTGTAGAAAGAACTGTCAAATAAATATTAACCTGCTCAAATATTTTTTTTAATTCATAGGAATCTAATAAATTTGTACTGAAAAGTTGTAGGATTTTTTTACGATCGAAAAATCTTTTAGATTATTTATCTCGATAACGGTAAGAAATCGGACAAATGTTTATTTGAGTTTTCTGTTCAGAATAACATTATCTACCGCCTGTTTTCGTTTGGCACAATCGAAACGAGACACCCTGTATTTATATAACTGCTTCGTAAATAAACATCCTAGTATATTTTATCAATTTGTATATCTGAAGATCTGAAAAAAATAAAAATCTAAAAATAAATTATACATGAGGATTAAACGCGATACATCCCAGCCTCAAATCGAACGTAAATTTAACGCGAGGGTTTTTCAAGATCGCCGTCTCCAATTCTCCGATCCCACGTCCACATCCACAAGCCAAAGCCGGGGCCCTATTTTCCACCTAAAATAACTTTCCCTTCTCCTATCTTGCCATCATTCTTAACCGCCACGACCTAATATTGCCACTCCAATCCGTTCTAGTGCGTCGATTTCGGTCGCTCTTCCTTAGCATTCCCATATTGTTTCGGGCTTCACTTCCACGAAGGAGAATACTCTCCGAGACACAATGGAATTTACATATCGGAGGTATTTTCAGGTATTTTCAGGAGCAGCGGGAAGGAATGCACGCCCGATTACGCCAACAATTACACCACGTCTGCCTAATGCGACGACGTGAAATTAAAACAATGTCCAGGTTTATGATGCTTATGGGGGAAACGTCCTCATTTCCCATTACGGCGCTTAAGAGGATCAAGTAGGCGAAACTGGAGCTTATATTCGCAGCGTTATGAAGATGTTTAATGTCCGCATAAACAACAGCTCGTTGCTGCAATTAAATAAATAAACGAAAGCGGAAATAAAATCATTAAATTGACACTAAAATTAATTACGGCTTCCGTAAATGATGTCACAGGTTTAGGGAGAGGAGGGAGTCAGCGGAATTGTGACAGACTGTTTTCCTAAAACTAAATTCATAAAAACTTCATTTATGGAAGCCGCTTTATTGGTAGTTGGTCAATTTAAATAAAAATTGGCACACCGATTATCTGAAGAAGATTTTAACGAGAAAATCGAAGATTTTTGTTCAAATTGTCACAAATAAATAGCCTTAAGCCCGCATATTATTTTAAATACTGTACTTGTTATAAATGTTTCTATAGATAATATTATTACAATACAACTAATGAAAATAACCCGTTGTTGTGTTAATTAGCAAGAAACTTATCCGTGAATAGGGTACGCCGGAACTACAATTAATTTCCCCTCGAATGGAGTGGCGTTGTACCTTTTACGAACCATCGGGTTGTGAAATTAGTGCCTCTCCGGGCTACTTAATATTCATTAATAAATTTTGTGTGACGCGAGTCGTTTCTTCAGATTAATATCTGATTGTCATTAAATGGAGCGTGTTGATCCGGTCCTAATTAAATAGGGCCCTTTCCGCTGAATAAGATTTACTAGTCACGATAGCGAACTAGTAGTATACCAAAGTAATCAAAACGCGCCCATAAATTAGTGTACCCGCTTGAGAATTAGAATTAATTAAAGCGGCGCGATTTTATTCGATTAGTACGAGTGTAACATTCGGGCTAGAGACAAAAGTGTGAGTAAATATGTGTGCAAGCGGTAATTCCGGAATTTGCATAAAATCGCTGAAAACTGAAGTTTAATTAGGCGTCATTATGTATTCTGAGGTGCGGCGGAAGAAGAACGGCGGCGGCGGCGGTGGTGGATGTTGAAGGTGGAGGATCGGAGACGTGAGCCTTGTGTTTGCTCGTTTTCATGTGCACAGGTTTGCACTTAATGCCTGCGAGGCGTTATCGCTACTGGGTCGCGAATTGAAAATTTATTAATGCCATCTCTTGAGATAAAGACGGTGGCAAATTCAGAAACTGCTGCTGCTTGAGTAACTGCTACTCCCGCCTAGTCAACAGCATCGGGGACTATTCCCTAATTAAAACAGCAAATATATAATTTAATTTTGCACTCATCTGTAAACACGGAGCAATGATTATTAAATCGCGAATTTTCGCAATTTATCGGAAAAGGGAACAATGTTGGGAAGCGAGTTCAGCGACTGAAACACTTACGTTACATTACAAGCTCCGAGAAATATGACGAATTAAAGGATTTTTTTTTGCAGAGGTTTGACCATTCAGCCATCACTAAAGAATTTGATGCGAATTTTTTAATTGAGCGATAAAAGGTGAATTTTTAAATAAACTCCAACAGCGATAAAAATAGCAGCGCGGACAATTTAAAACAATTAATAACTATTATTTGGAATTATAACAGAACAAATCCTTAGGAAAAGGGTGGAAAATGAAATACCGGACCAACAAAATATTGTATTTCAGATTTCCTAACAAAACAATTAACATATCGAAGCTAAAAAACAAAACCACAACACCTTAAACGTAAACTGAAGTAAACGAAAATTACATTTAAAGATTAGAAAATTTGCGCAGAACTAGTAAATTGAGGAATTAGTTTGAAAGTTTCCAAATCTTTTCAGAAATACTGTATTTATAATTTCCCGTCAAAACAATTGACACATCCAAGCCTGAAACAAAACCACAACACCTTAAACTTAAACTGAAGAAAATTAAAATCACATTCAACGATTAGAAAATTTGTGCAAAACCAATAACTTGAGGAATTAACTTGAAAGTTTCTAAATCCATTCAGAAAAATTGTATTTCAGATTTCTCGTCAAAACGTTTATTTTTAAAGTGGGGCAAGTCCATTTTTTGTAATTGCGAGGTATTTAAAGGTTTGGATTTTAATCAATCTAAAAATATTGGTAATCACTAATAGACATATTTTTTGTATTTTGTGGTATTAGATAATGTAAGTTTATTATCCAATAGTGTTTATAGTGTTGGCTAAAATAAAAAAGGTGTAATTATACCTAAATGGACTTGCCTCACTCTCAAAATTGAATTATTGTAATCGTTAATTAAAGTGATAATATTTCAGTGTATCAGCGTTTTTAAATATTACAGTAGAAGATATAACATAACAAAAATCAATTCATTTTTATTAAGAATTCAATGAAATTATACATATTTGTTAATCATTTACTTTATACGTATATTTATATTGAATTTTACTAAGGATTTAACATTTTTAAATATTCATGATGAAGGGAGATATACGTGGTAATAAATCCATCATGTCCTTATATCTGTCAGATATAATAAATCTACTTTTCTTCATATACAGAAGGTAATTTCAATTGCAAAGATTTTCTAGCCAGTTCGGCATTTATTGTATGAATTTCAAGTTATTTTGTCAGATTCTATAATATATTTCTACTATTTCGATGGACTTTTCTTATTTTTTAGTCATAAGTAACCTTGTTTTCTTTGTAGTGTTCCTCTGTAGCATCATTCTCATCTGATGACGAACTTAATATTTCAACTATTCTTCTTCTTTTTCTGGATTTTTTTTAACATTTTGGAACGAATTGTCTTCATATTCAGATCCTGTTTAGAAGATTCTTCTTTTATTACTGATTCTCAAGGATTTAATTTTTTCAAACATAATAAAAATAATGAAATTACTTGCAAATGAGGATTTTATTGGAGTGTCGTTATAACTTAGAAACGTATTTTCATTTCATTTTTTTTTACCTACCAAATTCACTTTCAGATGCATCAAAGTTGAAATCGTTCTGAGCCATTTTTGTTTTTATAAAATATACCACAATTCGTTATTGATTTTTAAAATAAGAGTGAAACTGTTTGGTGCACCTGAGTTGAAACAGCACTATGCCGAATATTAAATAATTTACAGTTTTTCGCAGTGTTGCCAATATGACTAAAATTTGCCAGTATTGCAAGTAAACATATTATCGAAACACTAAAATTATAAAATACTTATTATTATTCTAAATTCTGCCGTAATATATTCGGTTACAAATAATTTCAACCTTAGATGGACTTGCACCACTTTCAAAATAAACATATTTACAATAGTGTTAACATCTAAAACTTCCACCTCACAAATATTAGGGAATCTCATTTCTTATTGCCATAAATAGTTTACAGATAAGAAGATTACACTAAGTTTTCTATATAATTATCATTATCTCCATTTTTTTCAAAAATGGACTTTTCCCACTTTCAAAATAAACAGCTCAATTAACATATCGAAGCTAAAAAACAAAACCACAACACCTTAAACTTAAACTGAAGAAAACGAAAATTGCATTCAACGATTAGAAAATTTGCGCAGAACTAATAAATTGAGGAGTCAACTTGAAAGTTTCCAAATCTTTTCAGACATACTGTATTTATAACTTCTCATCAAAACAATTGACACATCCAAGACAGAAACAAAACCACAACACCTTAAACGTAAACTGAAGAAAACGAAAATTGCATTCCATTGCGAATAGTGTAGTAAAGGAAAGTTGGTTCAACTTATTTCATTCTTTTTATTTTTCTTTTAAACGGAATTTAAATAGAAGACTGGTAGTTTAATTTCTTCGTTGCATTATTTCAGGTTCGGTATATTTTCATTTGAATTTATTTTTTTTTTTTGCTTAAATTGTATTTTATTTTTATTTTTTATTTACATTTTAATTTAGACAGATGTCAAACTTGTATTTCATTTTTTTTTTAATTTACTTTCTTATTTTTGTAAATTTATATTTAGTTATATTTTAGTGTAGGTAGTGACCAAATTTGTATTTCATTTTTATTTTTACTATTTTTGCTTAATTTAAATATTTATTTTTGGTTTTGTATTGCTATATTTTGTGTTTATTTATGTAAAAGGGGTTACCCGTAAATAAATTATTATTATTATTATTATTATTATTATTATTATTATTATTATTATTATTATTATTATTATTATTATTATTATTATTATTATTATTATTATTATTATTATTATTATTATTATTATTATTATTATTATTACCTTAAACTTAAACTGAAGAAAATGAAAATTGCATTCAACGATTAGAAAATTTGCGCAGAACTAATAAATTGAGGAATCAACTTGAAAGTTTCCAAATCTTATCAGAAATACTATATTTATAATTTATTATCCAAACAATTAATACATCCAAGCCAGAAACAAAACCACAACACCTTAAACTTAAACTGAAGAAAATGAAAATTGCATTCAACGATTAAAAAATTTGCGCAGAACTAATAAATTGAGGAATCAACTTGAAAGTTTCCAAATCTTATCAGAAATACTGTATATATAATTTCTCATCAAAACAATTGATACATCCAAGCCTGAAACAAAACCACAACACCTTAAACGTAAACTGAAGAAAATGAAAATTGCATTCAACGATTAGAAAATGTGCGCAGAACTAATAAATTGAGGAATCAACTTGAAAGTTTCCAAATATTTTCAGAAATACTGTATTTATAATTTCTCATCAAAACAATTGACACATCTAAGCCAGAAACAAAACCACAACACCTTAACCTTAAACTGAAGAAAATGAAAATTGCATTCAATGATTAGAAAATTTGCGCAGAACTAATAAATCGAGGAATCAACTTGAAAGTTTCCAAATCTTTTTAGAAATACTGTATTTATAACTTCTCATCAAAACAATTGACACATCTAAGCCTGAAACAAAACCACAACACCTTAAACTTAAACTGAAGAAAATGAAAATTGCATTCAATGATTAGAAAATTTGCGCAGAACTAATACATTGAGGAATCAACTTGAAAGTTTCCAAATCTTTTCAGAAATACTGTATTAATAATTTCTAGTCAGAACAATTGACACATCTAAGCCAGAAACAAAACCACAACACCTTAAACTTAAACTGAAGAAAATGAAAATTGCATTCAATGATTAGAAAATTTGCGCAGAACTAATAAATTGAGGAATCAACTTGAAAGTTTCCAAATCTTTTCAGAAATACTGTATTTATAACTTCTCATCAAAACAATTGACACATCCAAGCCAGAAACAAAACCACAACACCTTAAACTTAAACTGAAGAAAACGAAAATTGCATCCAACGATTAGAAACTAATAAATTGAGGAATCAACTTGAAAGTTTCCAAAACTTTTCAGAAATACTGTATTTATAATCTCTCATCAAAACAATTGACACATACAAGCCAGAAACAAAATCACAACACCTCAAACTTAAATTGAAGAAAATGAAAATTGCATTCAACGATTAGAAAATTTGTGCAGAACTAATACATTCAGGAATTAGTTTGAAAGTTTCCAAATCTTTTCAGAAATACTGTTTTTATAACTTCTCATCAAAACAATTGACACATCTAAGCCAGAAACAAAACCACAACACCTTAAACTTAAACTGAAGAAAACGAAAATTGCATTCAACGATTAGAAAATTTGCGCAGAACTAATAAATCGAGGAATCAACTTGAAAGTTTCCAAATATTCTCAGAAATACTGTATTTATAATTTCTCATCAAAACAATTGATACATCCAAGCCTGAAACAAAACCACAACACCTTAAACTTAAACTGAAGAAAACGAAAATTGCATCCAACGATTAGAAACTGATAAATTGAGGAATCAACTTGAAAGTTTCCAAATCTTTTCAGAAATACTGTATTAATAATTTCTAGTCAAAACAATTGACACATCTAAGCCAGAAACAAAACCACAACACCTTAAACTTAAACTGAAGAAAATGAAAATTGCATTCAATGATTAGAAAATTTGCGCAGAACTAATAAATCGAGGAATCAACTTGAAAGTTTCCAAATATTCTCAGAAATACTGTATTTATAATTTCTCATCAAAACAATTGACACATCCAAGCCAGAAACAAAACCACAACACCTTAAACTTAAACTGAAGAAAATGAAAATTGCATTCAACGATTAGAAAATTTGCGCAGAACTAATACATTGAGGAATCAACTTGAAAGTTTCCAAATCTTATCAGAAATACTGTATATATAATTTCCCATCAAAACAATTGATACATCCAAGCCTGAAACAAAACCACAACACCTTAAACGTAAACTGAAGAAAACGAAAATTGCATCCAACGATTAGAAACTGATAAATTGAGGAATCAACTTGAAAGTTTCCAAATCTTTTCAGAAATACTGTATTAATAATTTCTAGTCAAAACAATTGACACATCTAAGCCAGAAACAAAACCACAACACCTTAAACTTAAACTGAAGAAAATGAAAATTGCATTCAATGATTAGAAAATTTGCGCAGAACTAATAAATCGAGGAATCAACTTGAAAGTTTCCAAATCTTTTTAGAAATACTGTATTTATAATTTCTCATCAAAACAATTGACACATCCAAGCCAGAAACAAAACCACAACACCTTAAACTTAAACTGAAGAAAATGAAAATTGCATTCAACGATTAGAAAATTTGCGCAGAACTAATACATTGAGGAATCAACTTGAAAGTTTCCAAATCTTATCAGAAATACTGTATATATAATTTCTCATCAAAACAATTGATACATCCAAGCCTGAAACAAAACCACAACACCTTAAACGTAAACTGAAGAAAATGAAAATTGCATTCAATGATTAGAAAATTTGCGCAGAACTAATAAATCGAGGAATCAACTTGAAAGTTTCCAAATCTTTTTAGAAATACTGTATTTATAATTTCTCATCAAAACAATTGACACATCCAAGCCAGAAACAAAACCACAATACCTTAAACTTAAATTGAAGAAAATGAAAATTGCATTAACGATTAGAAAATTTGCGCAGAACTAATAAATTGAGGAATCAACTTGAAAGTTTCCAAATATTTTCAGAAATGCTGTATTTATAACTTCTCATCAAAACAATTGACACATCCAAGCCTGAAACAAAACCACAACATTTTAAACTTAAACTGAAGAAAATGAAAATTGCATTCAACGATTAGAAAATTTGCGCAGAACTAATACATTGAGGAATTAGTTTGAAAGTTTCCAAATCTTTTCAGAAATACTGTATTTATAATTTCTCATCAAAACAATTGACACATCCAAGCCAGAAACAAAACCACAACACATTAAACTTAAACTGAAGAAAATGAAAATTGCATTCAACCATTAGAAAATTTGTGCAGAACTAATACATTGAGGAATTTGTATAAAAGTTTTCAAATATTTTCAGAAATACTGTATTTATAACTTCTCATCAAAATAATTGACACATCCAAGCCTGAAACAAAACCACAACATTTTAAACTTAAACTGAAGAAAATTAAAATTGCATTCAACGATTAGAAAATTTGCGCAGACCTAATACATTAAGGAATTAGTTTGAAAGTTTCCAAATCTTTTTAGAAATACTGTATTTAGAACTTCTCATCAAAACAATTGACATATCCAAGCCAGAAACAAAACCACAACACCTTAAACTTAAACTGAAGAAAACGAAAATTGCATTCAACGATTAGAAACTAATAAATTGAGGAATCAATTTGAAAGTTTTCAAATCTTTTCAGAAATACTGTATTTATAATTTCTCATCAAAAGAATTGATACATCCAAGCCAAAAACAAAACCACAACACCTTAAACTTAAATTGAAGAAAATGAAAATTGCATTCAACGATTAGAAATGTGCAGAACTAATAAATTGCGGAATTAATCATATCACCATTTTTTTAACACAAAGCTAGGGGCAATAACTTTCAGAATCTCCATCTACAACCTGGAGACTTTCCCATTTGAGACATGACTGCTATGCAACTCTCAGCAACAAAATTCAGTGGCTCACACCTCTACATTTGGATTAGCTCATTCGTTGATGTAGTTGTCTAAAGGCTTTACAACGAGACTCTGAAACCGCGCGTCACACTAAAGATGGTCTCGTCAACATGATATCTTACTGAAAGCATGTACAGATTTATGTAACATTATTTCATCGTTAGAAAACGTATGAACTAGATGCTCCAGTTTTGTCCATATCTATCAAGGAATTTAAATTTTCTTAAATAGAAAAATGGCAGGAAGTTGAGAATACGATTTTCGTGCCCCTAGACAATTTCCTAATTTACCCACGGCACAACGCTCCACTGCACTTTAGCACAAAATATTCAAACCCACGCCGTATCGCTTACAATAAGATAAATCCCCGGTGTTTCCCAAGATTTTAAAACACCGGGCAGTGAATTTCGTTAGTTATCGGTCCCGTAAAATTCATAAAATCCCACCGGTACACCGGATCCCATACAGAGCTTTTCAATTATTCTCCGGGTCCGCGTGATTGACTCGCTCGCAGCGGATCAGATGGAATCTTAAATATTCGAGGGGCTGCGCCGCGCCAACGGAATCCACAGTGGATTTCAACAATGCCCAGAGAAACTATAAGTGAGATTTTTCGTCGGAATTCTAAACGGGAACGTATTGTGCATGCGATCAATTCTCCAACATTTTTACGCAACTGCAGCTGTCGGGGCATCTAAATACTCCATACATCAAAAGAACCAGGATGTTCCTTTGCAGTCGTAGAGGACAGAAATTGAAATAGAGTTTGAATTGAGTTATTGATTATCAAGCACGTTTGGTTTTTAGCCGCAGGTTTGTAAGCAAGGATGCGAAGACCCGCATTTTTTACGGATGAAGCCAAGTGCACACGAAATCCGACCAATTTTGAAAAATGTTTGTGCGTGTCTCAAGTTTTTAATTGTCGAGAATAAATTTGTATTAACAAAAATTACAGAAAATGCCAAAATGAATAATAGACTGTGCAAAAAAAAGATATTTTTTGATTTCGCTCTTCTTCTAGAATATCATTCCCCGTTCAAATTCATTCGGGTTCCCAAAGTTTCAAGCAAATCGATCAATATTTAGAGGCTATGAGGAACTGTAGAAATATGTAAACGATATCTAGGGCCAATTACTTCATCACACTAGCACTCCAAATAAGGTCAGAATAGATTGGTGTGTCTAAATTTGATACTTTTGAAGAATATTACGCTGATTAATAATCCATTGAGAAAAATTACTTAAATTACTCTGTTTTCGAGTTATGTAAAAAAAAATTTAAATTTTCTTTTTCTCTTTATTTAAAAATTTAAATTTAAACATGCCCTCTATCGCTTCTAATAAGTGAGATCCCTATAGTTAGCCTCGAATTTAAAATATCTTACATATCAAATGGACATTTATCATAGATTTGACGACAAATACAATCAAATGACTCCCACAACCTACTTGAAATAATTGTGTCTTACAAGTAACACTAGTCAAGTGTAATAAGCCGATTTTCATAGGCCTTAAATAAGTTGCCGTTTGTTCCGAAATAAGATATACGTGCCCTAACGCTCGGTAAAAGGGTGAACCACCCCTTAGAAAAAATCGTTTTTTATCACCCTGAACGAATATCGTAAAAACAATCAAAGATACAAAAAAATGGTGACATAACAGTCCGTCTGTGTGTAACTGTGCGTGCTGTATCTCAAAAACTAATACAAAAATGACTATAAAGCTTTGAACATAAGTATTATTTGAGAATCCGAAGAACTGAAATGCTTTTGGAAAAATTTCGTATTTCCGAATTTATTTCTTAACAGTTTTTTGTTCTTTTAGCTTTTTGTCAGAACTCTTTTTCGCGACTTTCTTTCAGGACTTTATTTCTGGTCTTTTTGAAGGACCTGTTTTTCAAGGCATTTTTTTGTCAAGACTCATTTTTCGGGACTTTTTATCGGGACTTTTATCAAGACTTTCTTGTTCAGGACTTTCCAATCAGGACTATTTTTAGAAATCTTTTTCAAGACTTTTTGAAACATAATTTGCTATTTTTACCTTTCATCATTTTGACGTTTTAATCATTTGATCATGTGAAACGCTAGATTTAAAATATGATTTAAATTGAAAATAAACCATGAATCTATAAATATATATAACTATTATACCAAATCGGAGAAAGTAACATGATGGACACATCACCATTTTTTTTCCAGAAATTGTCGAAATGGCATATAGGGACCCAAAAACGGATATTTCCGTTAAAAAAATGTTTGAAAAAAAAAATCACGATCACAATACTTTCTCGTACTTCGCAACGGAGAAAGTAAAAAATAGTTTTAAAGGAATGTTTTATAGCTTCTAATTTACTTAATAATAGCGCTATGAGACGAATAAAAAAAATTTCAAAAATTTATTGGGGAGGAAATAATTTCAAAAAATATTTTCGTAAAATCTGTTTGCGCTGTTATTAACTGCGTTAAAATTAAATCAACCGAGAGCTAAGTACACCAAAAATTATATTTATTTCTAGAAGGGCTTTAACTTGTGACTGAAAGGCTTAAAGTCAAAATTCCTCTTTTTTGACGCTTATCGACTTTAAGTCAGATTTCGACATTAATTTTTTGCACATAACTCTACCCAAATTTGATATTTTTCTAGAGGCTTAACGAGTTTAAGTCAAAATCTTTTGACGCTTGTCATTCATTTATCATAAGGTTTTTTAACTTGAATTAAATTTGTCATTTTTTCTGGAGACTTTTTTTTTCTTATCGCTTGTTGACGTTAAGTTAAATTTCAACATTAATTACTCAAAAAGTCTTTTAACTTGAATTAAATTTGACATTGTTACAAATTACAAAAATTACAAAATTAGTCGTTTTTTATGTAAATTTCGACATTTTTTTTTAATGGCCTTATTTTTTTTTAATTTGAATTTCCTTTATTACGTTATTTCTAAACATACATTTTATGGGCCAGCTATGGATTTCCGTTAAATGTTAAATAATAAATATAAGAAAAATTCGTCACAGCTTTTTGACATATATTTTTTTGCAATGTCTATTTTGAGTTACGAGTTTTTTAAACACCACCCGTGGATGAATGAGCTGTTTGATATTTTTTTTATTTTCTTGGTTTTTTGACAGTTTTGACATCCGCAGAAAAGGACTGCATGAATAAAATTTAGAAACCGCACTCCATTTTGGAAGATGCGCCGAGAAATCTATGGCTAGAATATTTATGGCTAGCATATATATTGCAGTTGTGGTCACACTATGAATACCTCTATTATATATTTTTTAATTCATTGGAAGCCTGGAACTCATTTCTGACAATGTGGTATATACTGTGTACATAAAGTACAAATAAAGTAAGGAATAAATTCGATTAAAATTCAGGGCATTTTCTTTCAGAAATATGCTCGGACACGTGTATTATTATTTTTTAACGGGCATTTTTTGAGATAAAATTCAAATGTACAGGGTGTCCCAAAATCGAGATATGACGCCTAAGTTAAAATTTTTAAACGTGAACCCCCATTTCTTGTTGCATTTGTGGATTCTACGTAAAATTCTGAGTATTTTTCATGTAGCATACCCCATGTTGATTTTCATTTGTTTTCGAAGAAATGGCGTTCAAAAAAGTACAACTACTATTTTATTTCTGATAAAAGATAACATGGTTTCATCGAAACATTGGAATTTATAAGCAAAAATCATTATTTTCTTAATGAAGTGATTTTTCCTTATTAATTCCAATGTTTCGATGAAACCATGTTATCTTTTACCAGAAATAAAATAGTAGTTGTACTTTTTTAAACGCAATTTCTTCGAAAACAGCTGAATATCGACGTGGGGTACGCTACATGAAAAATACTCAGAATTTTACGTAGAATCCATAAATGCAACAAAAAATGGGGGTTCACATTTGAAAATTTTAACTTAGGGGTCGTATCTCAATTTTGGGACACCCTGTACATTTGAATTTGATCTCAAAAAATGCGCATTAAAAAATAATAATACACGTGTCCGAGCATTTTACTGAAAGAAAATGCCCTGAATTTTAATCGAATTTGTTCCTTACTTTATGCACACAGTGTATAACTGTAGAAAAGACCCGTGAACCGCTCTAAGGAACCGGTTCACTCCAGTGAGTGAACCGGATCGGAACCGTTCCCGACAGTGAACCGTTTTTCCCATTTCTACAAATTACTATTGGAATATAAATATTTTAAACACCGTTAAAGGTAGCAAAGCCAAAGTGGCGGGATCTATTGCCTGAATGCTGTACCATCTATTTTATATTTGGCGATCTTTGTTGATGTTAATAACGCATTGTATGCGTATTCGGAAAATTAATTTTTGTCATCAACACGTTACAACACGCGACAGAGCGAATGGAGCAATAACAGTATATCATTTATAAAATATCAATTACGCGATTGGTATTAATTGCTTTCGAATGCAACCGTTTCCCGTTCGGTACATAAATTCGGATTCCGCCGGCACACACTCACACACACACACAATACATCAATAACTTTAAGTAAACTGAAACGGAATGGAAGGCGTCATCTGCAGACTTTGATTAATTATGCTTCGGATAATGAGGCTCGTTAAAGTTACATTACAGCGCCTTTAATTAATGCTGTGCTCGGATTCGGCAACTGCGTGAAAAAGTCGCCGTGGCCACGATCGGTAAGTTGCTTTTGATGAGGCGCCATCTCTGACGCCGCATCGGCCCTACATCATTACCGCGCAACTATCTGACAGCCCGGCGCTTTTTGTCCGCCGCGTAAACACAAAAATTTCTCGCAAAATTCAAATTACCCTCCGGTCCGGACGAAAAACCGCCGCAAGAAACGCGATAATGGTCCTATCTACTGCTGGCGGTGTATATTTCAAAGTTTGGGATTAATATAATTAACTAATGATACAACACTGTAGTCTCGTCGTTGTTTATGGGCTTTTATAAGAGACAGGGGCGGCTCGTGAAAGTTTGGTAGAGGAGGCTACGGAAGACAATACTTGCGTCCTTTGAAAAGATCACATTTTACCCAGAGTTACAGCTTGACGATTTTAAGACAGATGAATAGTTTTTGACGCCATCTAGTCATCGCCTGTGGCAAACAAGAATGGTTTTGCACCATGCATGAAAAATATCCGAGTTTTTCACACATTAATATTTACGATTCTTATGGCGCGTCCGTCGCTGAGCGACGAATGCGGGCGACGGTCGCGAGTCACTGCTAGAATTAAATTCTTATTGCACCGATGCCTCTGGAGCGTCCCTGGATGCATGTCCACCAACCACGACCATCAACCGCGCGTCCATACTGCTCCGTGAGCAGTCGAGATGCGGAGGCGCATGAATCCATTTATGAGGTCGGTATTGCAGGTCGCTCGTCGGAAAATGCGTGCGGGTTAACAGCATACGGCATCCGTCTTTTGGCGACAGACGCGTCATAGGAATCACACCACTGCGTCCATCGTCCATGTCCGTCATCTACGACCGTCGCCGCGTCTATCGCTCAGCGACGGACGAACCTTTAAGGTTACGTTGTTTCCAATGTGTGGTTAAGATTGCAGTGTTGCTAGTAACTATTTTATGCATCTTATATATTTTTGCCGTACAGGAAAAACTTGATATTGCAATTATTGCGAGCAATCAAATTGACAACTGACACAGCTCCTTGAATCTCACAAAAAAAATATTACCACAGAAGTCACCACAGTAGTGAATGTTGATTATTGTTGCTTAGCAACATTTTATAGGCTAAAGGACCATAATCGGCACTTTACGCCCGCTAATGAGGGCAAACAGCAAAATTAAATAACAGTGTATGTTTCGTCTGCTTGTGAGAAGATATATGTTTCCGAATAAATCAAATAAAATTCTTGAAATCCGCATCACGTACCGCGTGTTAATTCGGCCGTTCAGAATCGCAATCGGCATTTCACGGGGTGCTAATGCCCGGCACCGCCAACTTAGAATGCTTTAGCGGTTTGATGCCGCCCAGAGAGCTTCACGCCAAAAAAAAAGAAACTTATCGTGTCCCATCTCAGGAATCTGGATAATCGTTAGTCCATTAGTGGAAGCACAGCTCTGGGCCGAAGGGCGGAACAAACCCCGAACGGCACTTGCAGGGCTGGTGTGAGGAAACAACTTCGCTGGGATTATTTCGCACCAGTGCGCTCCAGGAGTCTGCATCTAGAATTCCCGACCACCATCATAACCAAAAAAGTAAATACTTATAGGAGTTACTAATTTTAATGAAACTTCTCAAAACGCATCGCAATTTAAATTGGTCTTTGTATACAGAAGAAACAATTTTAAGTCATAGTTATATGATTAGTTATTATCTCATTTAAAATTATGATAAATACATCCATGGTGTATTGATGGAGCGAGCAGGACTCAAACCCGCACCAACAGGACCAAGCAGCGTCTACTTACAAATCAACCGCCACAAATCTAAAAGTTAACATCAGAATAAAAATCAAGAGTGTTACTGGTTTCTAGAGACAAAACTTTTGTTCTTTTCTTCTCTTACAGTTGCTGAGATAAAAAGGCAATTTAAAGCATTTGCAAAACGCCTAATAATTCTTAAAAACATCATATACTTAAAAATAAGTTTTTACTTATGGTGGTAATGGTAAAAGTACGTTCTTTAAAGTAAACGTTGAAAGTATATTCTTGAATCTTGGAGGCGTTCACTTCGTGGTACATTTTCTATTTCAATTTTCAAAATTGCGAATTTTTCGAAAACAATTGCTGAAACTTAAAACTTTGCAAAGTTCCTCAAAATGACTTCTGCTTTAAAATTTAAATTAATTCTGCAAACTTTCCGTCACCAGATTTCAAAATAATTACAAGGGAATCAAAGTTATTATAAATCAAAAATTGCAAATTTCTTGAGCGTTAAAAAATATAGAAAAACAATAGCTAGGAACTTGTAACTTTACAAATTTACTCAAAATTACTTTAGCTTCAAGATTTAGTTCAAATCTTTAAACATTCCTTCACTGGATTTCAAAATAATCACAAGAGAACTAAAGTTATTATAAATCGAAAATTACGAATTTCTCGAGCGCTGAGAAAAATATACAAAAACAATTGCTAGAAACTTGAAACTTTACAAATTTACTCAAAATTATTTCTGCTTTAAGATTTTGTTCAAATTTTTAAACATTCCTTCACTGGATTTCAAAATAATCACAAGAGAACTAATGTTGTTATAAATCAAAAATTACGAATTTCTCGAGCGCTGAGAAAAATATACAAAAACAATTGCTAGAAACTTGAAACTTTGCAAATTTACTCAAAATTACTTCTGCTTTAAGATTTAATTCAAATCTTTAAACATTCCTTCACTGGATTTTAAAATAATCACAAGAGAACTAAAGTTATTATAAATCAAAAATTAGAAATTTCCCAAGCGCTGAGAAAAATATACAAAAACAATTGCTAGAAACTTGAAACTTTGAAAATTTACTCAAAATTACTTCTGCTTTAAGAATTAGTTCAAATCTTTAAACATTCCTTCACTGGATTTCAAAATAATCACAAGAGAACTAAAGTTATTATAAATCAAAAATTAAGAATTTCTCGAGCGCTGAGAAAAATATAGAAAAACAATTGCTAGAAATTTGAAACTTTGCAAATTTACTCAAAATTATTTCTGCTTTAAAAATTAGTTCAAATCTTAAAACATTCCTTCACTGAATTTTAAAATAATCTTAAGAGAACTAAAGTTATTATAAATCAAAAATTGCGAATTTCTTGTGCGCTAAAAAAATATACAAAAACAATTGCTAGAAACTTAAAATTTTGCAAATTTACTCAAAATTACTTCTGCTTTAAGAATTAGTTCAAATCAAACATTCCTTTACTGGATTTCAAATAATCACAAGAGAACTAAAGTTATTGTAAATCAAAAATTACGAATTTCTCGAGCGCTAAGAAAAATATACAAAAACAATTGCTAGAAACTTGAAACTTTGCAAATTTACTCAAAATTACTTCTGCTTTAAGATTTAGTTCTAATCTTTAAACATTCCTTTACTGGATTTCAAAATAATCTTAAGAGAACTAAAGCTATTATAAATCAAAAATTACAAATTTCTCGAGCGCTGCGAAAAATATACAAAAACAATTGCTAGAAACTTGAAGTTTTAAAAATTTACTCAAAATTATTTCTGCTTTAAGATTTAGATCAAATTTGTAAACATTCATTCACTGGATTTTTAAATAATCACAAGAGAACTAAAGTTATTATAAATCAAAAATTACGAATTTCTCCAGCGCTAAAAAAAATACACAAAAACAATTGCTAGAAACTTCAAACTTTACAAATTTACTCAAAATTACTTCTGCTTTAAGATTTAGTTCAAATCTTTAAACATTCCTTTACTGGATTTTAAAATAATTACAAGAGAACTAAAGTTGTTAAAAATAAAAAATTACGAATTTCTCGAGCGCTGAGAAAAATATACAAAAACAATTGCTAGAAACTTGAAACTTTACAAATTTGCTCAAAATTACTTGTGCTTCAAGTTTTAGTTCAAATTTTTAAACATTCCTTCACTGGATGTCAAAATAATCACAAGAAAACTAAAGTTGTAATAAATCGAAAATTACGAATTTCTCGAGCGCTGAGAAAAATATACAAAAACAATTGCTATAAACTTGAAACTTTGCAAATTTACTCAAAATTAATTCTGCTTTAAGATTTAAATAAAATCTGCAAACATTCCTTCACTGGATTTAAAAATAATCACAAGAGAACTAAAGAATGAAACATTTCCAATTTTTCGAGCGCTAAAAAAATTAACAAAAACAATTAATAAAAACTTTAAACTTTGCAAATTTATTCAAAATTACTCCTGCTTCAAGATTTAGATAAAATCTCCAAATATTCCTTTACTAGATTTTAAAACATTTACAAGAGAACAAAAGTTATTATAAATTTAAAAAAATGCGAATTTCTCGAGCGCTAAAAAAATATACAAAAACAATTGGTAAAAACTTGAAACTTCGTAAATTTATTCAAAATTATTTCTGCTTTAAGATTTAAATAAAATCTGCAAACATTCCACTACTGGAATTAAAAATAATCACAAGAGAACTAAAGATATTATTAATCAAAAATTGCTAATTTTTCGAGCGCTAAAAAAATTAACAAAAACAATTAATAAAAACTTTAAACTTTGCAAATTTATTTAAAATTACTCCTGCTTTAAGTTTTAGATAAAATCTCCAAATATTCCTGTACTAGATTTTGAAACATTTACAAGAGAACAAAAGTTATTATAAATTTAAAAAAAGGCGAATTTCTCGAGCGCTAAAAAATATACAAAAACAATTGGTAAGAACTTGAAACTTTCTAAATATATTCAAAATTAATGCTTTAAGATTTTAATAAAATCTGCAAATATTCCTTCACTGGATTTAAAAATAATCACAAGAGAACTAAAGTTATTTATAAATGAAAAATTGCGGATTTCTCGAGCGCTAAAAAATATACAAAAAAAAAATTCCAAAAACTTGAAACTTTGTAAATTTATATGAAATTACTGCTTTAAGATCTAGATAAAATCTGCGAACATTCCTTCACTAGATTTCAAAATAATCACAAGAGAGCTTATCAATCAAAAATTGCCAAAACAAAATATACAAAAACAATTTCTAAAAACTTGAAACTTTGTAAATTTATTTAAAATTATTGCTTTAAGATCTAGATAAAATCTGCAAACATTCCTACACTGGATTTAAAAATAATCACAAGAGAAGTAAATATATTATTAATTAAAATTTTCAATTTTTCGAGCGTTAAAAAAATTAACAAAAACAATTAATGAAAATTTTAAACTTTGCATATTTATTTCAAATGACTTCTGCTTTAAGATTTGGATAAAATCTCTAAATTTTCCTTTGCTAGATTTCGAAACAATCACAAGAGCACAGAATTTATTATAAATCAAAAATTGCGGATTTTTCGAGCTCTGAAAAAATAATCAAAAACAATTGCTAAAAACTTGAAACTTTGTAAATTTATTCAAAATTACTGCTTTAAGGGTACAGCCTACTTTGCAGGCCTGAAAAAGGTGATTTTTGGTATTTTTTTGAGACGACTAATAAAGTTTTTAACTTTGTTTGTTTTTCCCAGAAATTTAATAAGCCTACAAAGTACAAATTGTGATTTTTTTGGTAGTTTTATATAAAAATTAATTGTGTTGTCACATCATCGAAGTTGGGATGTCACACGAGCATGCCTCACCGGTGGAAGTTCCTCGGTCCACAAAAATATTGTGAAATCAAAAAACGACATAACGTGCCAAAGGTTATTGCATTTTCCAGTGTTTGTAACATGGAATTGTAAAATTTCGAAAAAAAACAACAAAATGACGCTTGTTTGGAAAAAAGTAAATTTTTTGACTTTTTTGCGGCTCGTTTTTTGCAATATAAAATCAATAAATATATATTTTTTAAATTCATGCTACATAACCTTGCGGGTATGTCCTTGGATTATTTGTGAAAAATTTCAGATTGATTTCTACATCCGTCTGCGCGCAGTCACTTCCACCAATTTAAAAAAAAAAAACACTGTTTTGAAAAAAACGCGTTTGAAAATTCCCGCCACGCGGTGATGCTTTGTACGTGGCGCGCTTAATCCCGCCGTTAATAAACATTTCCATTTGAATTATCAACTTACCGTTTGGACACAATATTCTATACACCTACAGCTTCCAAAAAAATGCAAAATTAAAAAAAATTTTTTTTTGAATCTAACAAAGTAGACGGTACCCTTAAGATTTAGATAAAATCTGAAAACATTCCCTCACTGGATTTCAAAATAATCGCAAAAGAACTACGGTTATTATAAATTGAAAATTTGCGAATTTCTCGAGTGTCCAAAAATAATTGAGCCAAATATTCTACATTAATTTCTTTAAAACGAAACATTGCACAAGCTTATTTTCGAGGTTTATGATATCACGTTGAGGAACTGTTTGGTAAGCAGCCATTTTCTGAAATTCAGGAACAAACTTTGACAAGTCAAGCCTCTCAAATGTCAGCTTGAAAAAATTGAAGTAATTACTGTAATTTTAAGGTAAATGCTTGTTTTATTTGCTTTACTAGAAAATACAGTATAAATTCAGTAAAGCCTTTATACTAACATATACTAGACAACAAACAATTTTTATGTATATAAGTGCTAGTACACAATAAAAAATTTCTGAAGATGATGGTTGCGACCGTTACTATGTGGTAGTCCATTGTCAGGTAACTTTGAATTAAACAACTTTCTAGTAAATGCATTTACTTGCTTTTATGCGTTTGAGCCAATATTTGTATGTCCTATACCATTGTTTATTTATCAGAAGCAGAAATTGATCTTTATCATCAAATGTTAAAGTTACCACCGTACTTTATGAAGACATTAAAATTGAGTGATTGTGTAATTATGCAATTTTGTATTTACGTTTATTTTAATTGTTTTAAATTAAATAATGTAGTAATCACAAGAAATATCCCATATTTTATTATTACATCCATCTATTTGCATTAGCGTTCGCAATTAGTGTGGGTAAATAGGGCGGAAAAGTGGTGGACGGAGGGCTTATGCGGATTTGACTATTTTAGGGATTAATATTTTCAGAGAGAGAGAGAGAGCGGACAAATGTTGGCAATTAACGGCGCGCATAAATCGCCGAGGAGATAGCCTGAATGGCGCTATGAAAGGCTAAATAAAAGTCCACATCAATCTGACCTTAATGGCAATAAAAACTGCATTAATATTAAGTGGATACAGACATTATTTCCCCGACACCAAATCCCCTTTTATTTCCTAATAATAACCATAAAAAAAAACGAAACGAAACGAAACGAAACGAAACGAAACGGCATTTTTCTAAGCCTTTAAACATTTTAGCGAGTTGTAACAAATAAACAATTATTTCAAATATTTGATGTCCAGAGGTCAGAAACGATATTGACGATTTTTTTTACCGAGACCCGTACCAATTTATCCAAAGTATTACCAGAAATTAATGGGTTTTCTTCTAATTTGCACGATACTGATACCTTTGCACAGACTGATCCGCCGTTGCGGCTAAACGAAAACTCCAAATTGAACGCGGTTTGCAAATCTGAGCTCCTCGTTCGTCAATTAGTCGGACTAGAGATTTTTAATTTTTGATGAAAACACGAAAAAAGACATGACTAACCCCCTTGGAAATTTTGTTAAAAAATGCAACTTTCTTAAAAATCATCGTAGACTATGAATTATACGTTTTTTTTGTCAGAAAGACGAGAGAAATTGATTGCCGTTAACAAATTTCAGCTATCTTTAATAGCAAAAAAATTAGTCAGTCACCATGAACATTTTTGAAAATTTAAGAAAATAATTGATTTTTCAGACTTTGATCGGCCGTAGCGGCTAAACGAAAACTCCAAATTAAACGCGGTTTGCAAATCTGAGCTCCTCGTACGTCAATTAGTCGGATTAGAGATTTTGAATTTTTGATGAAAACACGAAAAAAGACATGACTAACCCCCTTTGAAATTTTGTTAAAAAATGCAACTTTCTTAAAAATCATCGTAGACTATGAATTATACCTTTTTTTTCATCAGAAAGACGAGAGAAATTGATTGCCGTTAAAAAATTTCAGCTATCTTCAATAGCGAAAAAATTAGTCAGTCACCATGAACATTTTTGAAAATTTAAGAAAATAATAGATTTTTCAGACTTTGATCGGCCGTAGCGGCTAAACGAAAACTCCAAATTGAACGCGGTTTGCAAATCTGAGCTCCTCGTACGTCAATTAGTCGGATTAGAGATTTTTAATTTTTGATGAAAACACGAAAAAAGACATGACTAACCCCTTGGAAATTTTGTTAAAAAATGCAACTTTCTTAAAAATCATCGTAGACTATAAATTATACCTTTTTTTTCATCAGAAAGACGAGAGAAATTGATTGCCGTTAAAAAATTTCAGCTATCTTAAATAGCAAAAAAAATAGTCAGTCACCATGAACATCTTAGGAAATTTTAGAAAATAATTGATTTTTCAGACTTTGATCGGCCGTAGCGGCTAAACGAAAACTCCAAATTGAACGCGGTTTGCAAATCTGAGCTCCTCGTTCGTCAATTAGTCGGATTAGAGATTTTGAATTTTTGATGAAATCGTGAAAAAAGACATGACTAACCCCCTTTGAAATTTTCTTAAAAAATGCAACTTTCTTAAAAATCATCGTAGACTATTGTATTTAACTTTATTTTCATCAGAAAGACAAGAGAAATTGATTGCCGTTAAAAAATTTCAGCTATCTTCAATAGCAAAAAAATTAGTCAATCACCATGAACATTTTTAAATAAATACAAGAAAACGAAATGTAGCCTGAATATATGAATATTCAACCTGTTCGTTACTCTGCAAGCAAAAAATCAAGTCTTACTAAGACTATAAACAAATAACTTATTGAAACAACTACTTCCCTGGCTAATGCCACGCCGGATATTGAATGATACAAAAGAAATTTGCATGTTATTACTAGTACTACTAGATAATAACATTTGGTGTATTCGGTTTTCCAACGAAAACAAGATCATTTATTTCTTCACATCTGTACTTTCACTAATCACCCCAAAATCAGGTATAAAACCCGTTCAAACCTTTCATAATCTCCTCAGTCGTTTACGACGTCTCCACGTTAACGATCACCTTCACGTAAGTGTATTTTATTATTTAACATTCAATTTAAATGCGAAGCTGCACTGATGAGAGATAAATCTCGAAACGCGTCTGCAGATGGCCAATTACTTAATTTTCATATATTTTTTAATTCAGTATTATTTTTAGTTATTATTAAATTTGTTTCATCTAGTAACACTAGATAAGTTTAGCACTGTGTGTCCTTGTCAAAATGTTTTCTGGTTTTTTTCATTTTAATAATAACATTTACAGTTTAAAGTTTCACATTTCATTTCAGAATAATTTTCTAAGTTAGTCTTGTATGTAGAAATAAACGATCTTAAAACCAATGTTATTATCTAGTAGTACTAGTAATAACATGCAAATTTCTTTTGTATCATTCAATATCCGGCGTGGCATTAGCCAGGGAAGTAGTTGTTTCAATAAGTTATTTGTTTATAGTCTTAGTAAGACTTGATTTTTTGCTTGCAGAGTAACGAACAGGTTGAATATTCATATATTCAGGCTACATTTCGTTTTCTTGTATTTATCTAATGCTTTCTGCAACAAGTAAAGTTGTTTCTAATTTGTTTATGAACATTTTTGAAAATTTAAGAAAATAATTGATTTTTCAGACTTTGATCGGGCGTAGCGGCTAAACGAAAACTCCAAATTGAACGCGGTTTGCAAATCTGAGCTCCTCGTACGTCAATTAGTCGGATTAGAGATTTTTAATTTTTGATGAAAACACGAAAAAAGACATGACTAACCCCCTTGGAAATTTTGTTAAAAAACGCAACTTTCTTAAAAATCATCGTAGACTATGAATTATACCTTTTTTTTTCATCAGAAAGACGAGAGAAATTGATTGCCGTTAAAAAATTTCAGCTATCTTCAATAGCAAAAAAATTAGTCAGTCACCATGAACATTTTAGGAAATTTTAGAAAATAATTGATTTTTCAGACTTTGATCGGCCTTAGCGGCTAAACGAAAACTCCAAATTGAACGCGGTTTGCAAATCTGAGCTCCTCGTACGTCAATTAGTCGGATTAGAGATTTTTAATTTTGGATAAAAACACGAAAGAAGACATGACTAACCCCCTTGGAAATTTTGTTAAAAAATGCACTCTGAAGAATTTTTTCATCAACGAGAATCTGGGAACCTCCTCGATTATTATGAATCGCATAATATTCTCGTTGTATTAATAGCTATAAGGTACACAAGTTTACTGCATTATTTACGATTTTACCCAGAAAACAACCGTATGTTTGAGCATCGTGCAGCAGACTTAATTTAAAACCCGTTGTTTGGTTGCGGATTTCACTGCTCGTGATTTATCCGAGTGATTCAACATCTTATGGTCCATGTAAAGATGTAAATGTGCAGTAAGATAAATATTTTGGTTAGCGCACACACGTACACAGATAGTCGGCGGGGTTATAAATAATGAAGAATATATTTTCAGTTCCATATGTGTTCCAGTCAGAAGACTATAAAATAAGTTAAGAATGGATAGTTTAGAGTTCGTAGGGGTGTAAAGTGGCGCGGCAAGCACGTCCCTGTCAACTCTGACTAATGTACAACTCGGGGTGGCCCGGCCTGGCGCGGAAAAGTGGAAAGTGGAAAGCGGAGCCCCGAGGAGCCAGAGCCAGAAAAGCTAATTCCTATATACAGATTGGTGTCCGTTAATGTGAACATAGAGAGACAAATGCTTACGCGCTTTGCATGTACCGACACCTTGATTATGCAATATTTTTAAAATTTTGTTCTGTCAGTTAACATGGTTTTAAACTAGACGCCTTCCTGGGTTTTATTCGAACTAATACATACAATTTTATAACTTTTAGCGCAAATTAGTGGTTCAAAGTTAAACAAACAACATAAATTTAATTCACAACAAATAACTAACAACTTTCATTAATTCTAATTATTTACAATTAATATTCAAATAAATTTCCTTGTTCTGCTAAACAATAACCCAGATGATTATAAAATCCCATTCTTACGCTGTAAAGCATTTCAGGAGATATTGTAGTAAAAGCATCTTCAATTGTGTTGACCATTGATAGAGAACGTGGATTCATCAGTAAATAATATGTTATTTAAAAAGTTCTCATCATGATTCGACCTCTCAATCATCACTTCACAAAATTCCATGCGTTTAATTTGGTCGTACGGATAAATTGTTTGATTTTTTTATAATTTATAAGACCTATACCCATATTTTTTCAAAAATTTTAACACTGTAGAATGGTGCAGGTTAACATTGCGAGCAATATTTCTAGATGAAATATGTGGATTTTCTTCAACTGCAGCGCAAATTTTTAATTCAAGCAATTCTTGCTCATTATAAGGAAGAAGTCTTCTTTTATGGCATACCCGACCCAAACATCCACGTTTTTCTAAATTTTTAATAATTCGATGTATAACGCCAACAGAGGGAAGGGGCGATTTTCGAATGCTACATTGAACATATCTCGAAGTGTGCGTATTGACATGCCCCCATAAAATATAAATATTATCAGCAATGACAGCCACTGACAGAACACAATTTTAAAAATAATGCATAATCAAGGTGTCGATTCATGCAAAGCGCGTAAGCATTTGTCTCTCTATGTTCACATTAACGGACACCAATCTGTATATAGCAGAAGGCGGCATCAGCTTATTGTCTCCCCCGAAAACTCGTAGACGGAGATTTCGGTCCGGCGATGTTTTATCTTAATTGTTTAATCTCGGAATGCTTTTAAATACTTTTTGGTCTATTCAGTATCATCTGTTTGTTTTCCCCGGCGGGTTAAAAAGATAACCCGCTCGACCCCGCGCGCGCGGGGGGCGAAAACTTTCCACGGGCGGCTTTTCCGGCGGAACGCGAGCACTGCATTACCCACGGAGCCAGAGCAGTTCTCGATATTTCAATTAAAAACATCCTGCAAGTGTTATTTCAACAAACAAAAGCATAAGCGAAATGGAATATTTGCAACTTCTGAAAATTAAATCATAATTCGGTTTTCCTTGAAAATGAAACTAGTCGGAATTAAATAAATAATTTAAGTGAAACAAGTCAAGTGATTATTCTTTATTTCATTAAAACTCGCCAATTAAATTTAACATTTTTAAATTAAAGTTGTATAAATTGTAATCATTTTGGTGCGACAAAAAAAATAATAAGTGGAAAGAAACCATTGCCATGGACTTTACTCAAAAACCACGATTCTATTAAAGCTTCAAATACATTCTTCCTAAATGTTTACATAATTTTACGCCATCAGAGCGTAAAGTTCTTATAATTCGAGTTAACGCTAAACGAATTTTCATTGTTGTATTATTGGAAAGCATGGATTGCATAGCAGTGGGTGGGCCCTATTTTGATTTTTGTTTTTTTTTTACCATTCAAAATGGGTAGGCACTATCCTATAACCCAAATGTTGATTCTATTTGGAGTTGGATAATCTACTTTTTATGAAAATTTATATTAATTTTTAATTACACTTTAAAACCATTCTAAATTTAAAACAAAACCTTACTTGTTGCAGGGTTGTTTCAGTAAGTCATATTTATACAATACAATATGGTTTCAGCAAGATGGCGCATCTCCGCACTAGGTAATTCGTATACCTGATTGGACGAGCATCTCGCAAGATAACAGCGCATAACTTGTAAAGCTTTTAATAAATTCCATCATAAAAATTTGTGTTGCTTGTTGGAACATGTCTTACTATACAGGGTGCCCGGATTTCGCAGGGACAGCATGGGCAACTTCTGCATTTGAAGAGATAGAGAGATGGTCAAATTAGCAAAAAGGTGCAGGTTCGAGAGCTCATTAAGAATCTACCCCCACTTGTTCGAAATTAAATTAAAAACGAAATCTTCTCATTTCTTTCATTTGCTGTAACTTCTCTACTATCCAAGATATCGAGATGCGGCTTGAACCAATTTGCATGACAATTTAAACACTTTCATGAGCACTTCATAAAACCAATGATATCTGTGCAAATTTTTAGTAATCTAACAAAAGTTGCCCATGTTGTCCCTACGAAATCCGGGCACCCTGTATATTAAAAACCTTCTACTGTAGTTTTAACAGTTTTTGTAAAATTGATGACTCTCAAAACAACTATCTAAACCGTAATACCCCCTTAATTTATAATAAAATTTAATTCGATATTATAAAATTTCATTGAGATTTTCTTGCCGTTGGGTGTATATGGGGTTGGTCGAGATATAACATTTGCGAAGTTACATTAGAGGCGAGCGGCGGTTCCTTTATGTAAATTGTGTACAAACAAACGTTGTGCGGTTAGTCTGAGTAACCGAGAGAACTGAGAATTGCCTGGATCTGCGTAACGAGCCGAGGACTAACTTAATCGCATTAAATTAGCCTCGTTTATGTCTGAGGATAAACAATATTTTCGATTGACGCGATTGTGGCTAACTTAGTTATATGATGAACATCGAAATCGAGATAAAAAAATAGTGATGTAACCATCATGTTACTTTCTCCGACTTGATGGAATCATTTATATTTACGCTTTTCTATTTAAATCATATTTTAAATGTACATGTAGAATCGGATGAAACTGACGTTTAAAACGTCAAAATTATGAAAGATGGAAAAAATATACTTCAAATTCAAAAACTCAGTTTACTCAAACACTAAAGAGATTTAGAAAAAAAACTTATTCTTTATAAGTTGTTCATTTTGGCATTCTCTACAATTATTATTAACATAAATTTGCTGTAACTATTATCGTTTTACAATTATAAGCCAAAAATGAAAAAAAATAATAATATTTTTTTTCTCGAATAACAATGATTTTATGAAAAAAATTTCGAACAAAATAATCTCATTTCTTAGTTGTCTTCAATATTTGTTCAAATGTTTTTGTGATATTTTTCATATTTAAGAAAATATTAGCAAAAAACAAAAAACAGTTAAGGTAAACACCCACTTGCAGTGTACGAAATTTTACCAAACACTTTTCAGTTCTTCGGATTATCATATAAGACGTATGTTCAAAGTTTCATATCAATTGCTTTATTAGTTTTGGAGATACAGCGCGCACAGTTACACACACAGGGGGTGCACCTTCTTGCCGAAACCATATTGTAATATATGGAAGGTCAAGATCATTGTTGTTTGGAAAATTTGCTACAAGTCCTAGAACAAGGTCGATTTGCAATAATTCTAAATATTAAATTCTCACCTTTAATTGTCATTTACTCGAATAAAAAAAATTATGTAAGATGGCAACATGTTTATACCTCCAATTCTCCAGTTCGACAATGAAAAAATCTCTCAAAATCAAAAACAAAAATAGGGGGTTACTATTTAAAAACAAAATGGATGACGTCATTACTCTAAAACTAATGACGACTGAGAATCGGCTTTCAATCAAAAATGTGTATTTTTATTAAAAAAAAACGACCCATTCGAGGATTTTTTCCAAAAATATTTTATTTCGGTTTTACTGAATATAATCCATACTTCAGGCTCTGTATAATTAATTGTATAGCACTAACTAATAATAATAAATTTAAACAAAAATGTAAAGAACTCATTGAGGTTTTGTTTAGTTGAAAACAAATAAAGGGTACGAAGGGTCCGATTTATTTACACTTAAACCGAATGTATGACAATTCTGGACCAGAACAATTTCATAAAAAAATAATTGCAATAAAGTAAAATTTTTCCAAATTTACTCAAAATTTAATATTTTTCGTCATTTCTTAAAAATCTGAAAACAACCTACTGCTAGATTTTGAAATAATTTCAACTGAAACAAACGCTTATCCAATCCGAAGAAAAATTTTCAAGCTGTTAAAAATTTGAAAAAACAAAATTTTCCAAATTTATTAAAAAAATGTTTGTTTTCTAACTTCGCATGGAATTACATAAATAAAATATACAGGGGCTCCAATTTAAAATAAGAAAAATAAAGTGCTTTAAAGTTTGGAAAGTTTCACGCTAAATTTTGGACACCCTGTATAATTCATATCAATTAAACTTGGTTAACGGGACTATCACACCTTATTTAACAGGACACCTTGTATGATTTTATTAATGAGGCACTATTTTTATTTTTTATTTATTTTTTAAACCAATAGTGCAAAACTGATTATTTTTTTTTTATTTTTTTTTTGCTGATATCACTAAATAGATTTCAATAAAATTATAGGAGTATGTAGATAACCATAAAAGGTTTCCAAATAAGCAATACAATATATAGCATGTAGTTTAAAAAAATACATTATCATGACGTCCCACTTTTTTGGGACACCCTGTATAATCTATAAAAAAAATCTGAAATACGTCTGCAAAATATCAAAATCCGGTAAACTTCCAGTTCATGATACTGTGCGCATGCGCAAAATCATGCGGATCGGCGTGCTATGTTGCCACGTCTCTATTAGAATCAGTATAGAAAGTGTACTTTTTTGACAGTGGTATCACAACTTTCCATTTTTTATTAACGGGGGTTCAAACCCCCCGGTTGCGCAATTGACTGCGGGTAAAACTACTGACCGGTCCAAATATATAATACATTCAAAAATGAAAAAAATTACTATTCAATTGTTAAAAATAACATTTTTCCAGTCAAAAATTACATTTAGCGGCTCTTATAAAATATAATTTTTGTGACAGTTAAAACGTGTCATTTTTTAAATTTTTCGACAGTCAAAAATCATAATTTTTAGCGGGTAAAAATCGCACCTTTCGAACCAACAAAAATGACACTTTTAAGTTACCAAAAACGTCATATTCCAGGGTCAAAAATTACTCTTTTTGGCAGTCAGATATAAAAAAATTCGACACTTTTTACCATGAGAAATTATTTCTGATCTTTCGACAGTCCAAAATCACACTTTATGGCAGGTAAAAAATACATTTTTCGAACAATTAAAAATGACACATTTTAACTGTTAAAATGACTTTTCCAATGTAAAAAATCACACTTTTTAGAAGTCAAAAATACAATAAAAAAATGACGCTTTACCATCAAAAATTACATCTTTCCGCAGTAAAAATGATATTTTTTTTTTCATAAAATATATTTTTTGTGACAGTTAAAACGTGTCATTTTTGATATTTTCCGACAGTCAAAAATCACAATTTTTTGCAGGTAAAAATTACACCTTTCGAACCAACAAAAATTACACTTTTTAATTGTTAAAAACGTCATATTCCAGGGTCAAAAATTACTCTTTTTGACAGTCAGAGATAAAAAAATTCGACACATTTACCATAAAAAAATATTTCTCACTTCATCGTCAAAAACGTCATATTCCAGAGTCAAAAATTACTCTTTATAACAGTCAAAAATAAAAAAAATCGACCCTTTTTACTATGAAAAATTATTTCTGATCGTTTGACATTAAAAATGACACTTTACAGAGGGTAAAAATTGCATTTTTCGAACCATCAAAAAAGACACTTTTTAACTGTTAAAAATGACATATTCCATTGTAAAAAATCACACTTTTTAAAAGTCAAAAATAAAAAAAAAACTATCAAAAATGACGCTTTACCATCAAAAATTACATCTTTCCACAGTAAAAATGATATTTTTTATTCTCATAAAATATAATTTTTGTGACAGTTAAAACGTGTCATTTTTGATATTTTTCGATAGTGAAAAATCACAATTTTTAGTAACTAAAAATTACACCTTTCGAACCAAGAAAAAAGACACTTTTTAATTATCAAAAACTCATATTCCACAGTCAAAAAATTACTCTTTTGGCAGTCAGAAATAAAAAAAATCGACACTTTTTACCATAAAAAAACAATTTCTGATCTTCCGACAGTCAAAAATTACACTTTATAGAAGGTAAAAATTACATTTTTCGAACAATCAAAAATGACACTTTTAACTGTTAAAAATGACATATTCCATTGTAAAAAATCACACTTTTTAAGTCAAAAATAAAAATAAAAAACTATCAAAAATGACACTTTACCATCAAAAATTACATCTTGCCACAGTAAAAATGATATTTTTTATTCTCATAAAATATAATTTTTGTGACCATTAAAACGTGTCAATTTTGATATTTTTCGACAGTCAAAAATCACAAATTTTAGTAACTAAAAATTACACCTTTCGAATCAACAAAAACGACAATTTTTAATTACCAAAAACTTCATATTCCAGGATCAAAAATTACTCTTTTTGGCAGTCAGAAATAAAAAGAATCGAAACTTTTTACCATGAAAATTTTTTTCTGATCTTTCGACAGTCAAAAATGACACCTTATAGCAGGTAAAAATTACATCTTTCGAACAGAAATGACACTTTTAAATTGTCAAAAACGTCATATTCCAGAGTCAAAAATTACTCTTTTCAGCAGTCAAAAAAAAATCGACACTTTTTAGTGTGAAAAATTATTTCTGATCTTTCGACATTCAAAAATCACTCTTTATAGCAGGTAAAAATTACATTTTTCGAACAATCAAAAATGACTCTTTTAAACTGTTAAAAATGATCACCGTAAAAAATTTAAAAAAAACAACTATCAAAAATAACACTTCGCCATCAAAAATTGTATCTTTCCACAGTAAAAAATGATATTTTTCCACAGTCAAAAATGACACTTTTTACTGTCAAAAATAATTTTTCCAAACTAAAAATGACAATTTCCACTGCCGACATTTATAAATTCCAGTCAAAAATGAGTTTTCAACTGTTAAAAATGACAACTTCCACTGCCGCCATTTATAAATTCCAGTCAAAAATGAGTTTTTAATTGTTAAAAATGACACTTTTTCATTCAGAAATTACACTTTTTAGTTATCAAACATTATAATTCTTTTGACATTTAAAACGTGACATTTTTGACAACTTTTGTCAGTCAAAAATTACACTTTTTTAACTGTTAAAATGACATATTCAACAGTAAAAATAACACTATTTAAAAGTAAAAAAAATCAACTACCAAAAATGACATTTTACCATAAAAAATTACATATTTCCACTGTAAAAAATTACTTTTACACAGTCAAAAATGACACTTTTTACTGTCAAAAATAATTTTTCAAAACTAAAAATGACAATTTCCACTGCCGACATTTATAAATTCCAGTCAAAAATGAGTTTTTAATTGTTAAAAATGACACTTTTTCATTCAGAAATTATACTTTTTAGTAATCAACTGTTGGAATTCTTTTGACATTTAAAACGGTACATTTTTGACAACTTTCGTCAGACAAAAATTACACTTTTTTAACGGTTAAAAATGACATAAGTAAAAAAAAATTACCGACCAGAAATGACATTTTACCATAAAAAATTACATCTTTCCACAGTAAAAAAATATTTTTACAATCAAAAATGACACTTTTTAGTGTCAAAAATAATTTTTCCAAACTAAAAATGACAATTTCCATTGCCGACATTTATAAATTCCAGTCAAAAATGATTTTTCAACTGTTAAAAATGACACTATTTTATTCAGAAATTACACTTTCTAGCTATCAAACGTTACAATTCTTTTGACAGTTAAAACGTGACATTTTTGACAACTTTCGTCAATTAAAAATTACACTTTTAAGTAAGTAAAAATTGCTATTTTTCGAAACGTCAAAAATGACATATTCCACAGTCAAATGTTACACCTTTTAGCATTCAACTGTAAAAAAATCAACTATCAAAAATGACACATTTTAACTGTCAAAAATGGAATATTGCAGAGTTAAAATTATTATTTTCAGCAGTCAAAAATAAAAAATGTTTTTTTTACCTCACCCTAACCTAAGCATAAACACCAATTATTACAACCGCTAACAAAAATGTACAGTATATTTCTCGTGCTCCACACCCTTGATAAATAATTTCTTTAATTTTTTTCAATTTTAATATTCTGATTTACATATTAATAATTCCCAATATTTCATTTGTAAAATTAAGTTACTATAGTGTGACGAGAAATCTGGCAACGTTGCAATTATTGAAATGAAGCAGTTGCGTTTACTTCAGTGCATTCATTAGTATCATAAACTGGAAAATTACCCAAAATCCTAACTTAATTAGTAACTGAGCCATAGAAGACGGGAGTTGAGATGCAGGATCCTGTATATGAAATAGGCCCCAAAATATTGGTTCGCCTCAGGTCTAAGGGCGTTTCCAACCAACCAGTCTGGGGGGGGGAGTAATTAAATAAAATATAAAATAAAAAAAGATAAATAAACTGGTGCTTCCGCTCTCATACACATTTTCCGTGAAATCTCCCTATCCTTTTCCAACGTTTTAAAGCGTTGGAAAAATTTACCGGTTATATTATTTGTTTGGAATATGGAATATCGGTAATTTATTACAATAAAAATTGTTAAGCGAAAAATTCTTAGAGGGGTAATTACCCGATTAACCCCCCCTTGCAACCGCCACTGCTCAGGGCCCCAAATTTTAAGTTACGCCACTGACTGCATACTTAATATTCATCTCTGCAATAATGTAAAGACATAAAATACGGAATGCACTTACACACGCGGACATAAACAATGTTAATACATTTATTGCAAAATTAAATACACAAGGCGTATAACTAGGATGTAACGTAGAAAATATTTAATGCAAAGCTGTTAAAATCCACCATACTTTCCCATAGTATGTATGGAGAAAATAGAAAAGCCTTGTGAAACACATCACTAACCTTAAACAGCTTCCAATGGCGAATTTTGTGTCCACGGCACCAACACGTTTGTTGTAACACTACACAGTATTTACGAACACACCTCTAATTGTCGATATTTACGTTATTTGAACTGGACAATAATTAATACTCCCGAACTTCAATTTTCCCGAGACGTAAACAAACATGTAAACAAACGACGGACCCGAACGGGATTCAACTTGCAGGAAACGCGACATCGGCGTGTCGCCCCGTCTTTGTTTTACTCCGCGACACCGCTTGTTCCATTTCACTCGGTCACGATCTCAACGGCGGTGTTGGCGGGTGGATGTACTTTCGGTGTCATTTCGTAAGGTGGTACGGGATTTTTAATTATTTTCGAGTATATTTTAACGCAATCAGTGCGTGTATTAGGTAAACGTGATGTGTAAACACGAACAGGGAATACTGCAGAAGAAGTGTAGCTGTTGGGTGCACTGTGAAATGAAGAAATTTCGAATGATGATTTTGCCGTCGTCCGAGATCGCCGGCCGCAAGCAAAAATGGGAAATGGAGGATGCAACTTTCGCACGGACACAAATACAAGATAAGCTATGTAAGTACATTTAATTACTATATGTTATAATTAGTAATGGATACGGTAATCATCTCTACAATCATGTGAAGTAGTGACATACCCACAAGCGCATACACATGATTTATTTCAAGATAAAATATACTGGGATGTAACGTAGAAACGTAACGTAAACAAAAATCAATATACCCGTACAATGTTTTACAACAATACATATACAGCGTGTTTTAATTTATAATGTACAATATACACTGTAATTATCATATAAGGTGTAATCGAATAAATCGAGTCGGTTTCATTAATTTGTAACTATTTACTCAACTAGATTCCTAGATAATGATGTAAAAATCGAAACTGGTCGGAATGAATTGTAAAAAATTGTGGAACATCCTTTAATATTAAAAATGTTTCACTACGTAACAAACGAACCAAATTCAACAAAAATTACTCAACTAGTTTCGCATTTTACAGCATTTCAAAAAGTTGTATCTAAAACAATAGCAATAAATTACAAATTAATAAATAAATTAATTGGAAACTAATAGCATAATCTCGAAAAATTAATAAAAACACATTCAGTTCTATCAAATGAGTAGAAATCATTGCCGTGTGCATTTTGAAAATTGAAAACTCTACAAAGTGATTCAGTGTTTTGCCTCATTAATATACAGGGTGTGGCAGATAAGCAAACAATTGCATAACACAGTGACTAGTCTATTAAATGTAAGAATATGTTTGTTCCATCCGTTTTTTTTTTGCCCTGGGATACATGTCCATGCAAAAAAAAAATATCGATTTTGCTGGGCAAGGAATGTCCCTATTTTTGGAGAAAATTTTACAGAAAAACAACTGTCTAATGGTGATGTTTGATTAGGTTAAATCAATCTATGTTAAAGAATAACCTTGAACATCAAGACCAATTTTGTGTTGTAAATTATTTTTTTCGCAAATAGTTATTATTGCAACAGGTGAGTAAAGTAATACTTTTTTTCACGAGTTGGAAAGATTCCTACAGGTGAAAAAAAGTAGCTTTACTCTCGAGTTTCATGCAAATTTTTTTCAACGTCCGTAACTATAAATAAATTCGATAAAACCGTTGATTCGACATTTTTAACTTGAACTTTACGTATTTTAGTTTAAAAAATGGTGATGTGGCCATCATGTTACTTTCTCCGACTTGATGGTATCATTTATATTTACGCTTTCGTCGTTTATTTTCAATTTAAATCATATTTTAAATGCACATCGAGAGATGACACTGACGTTTAAAACGTCAAAATTATAAAAGAGAAAAATTATACTTCAAATATAAAAACTCAATATATTCAAAAACTAAAGGGATTTCGAAAAAAACTTATTCTTTGTTAGTTGTTCATTTTAGCATTCTCTACAATTATTATTCACATAAAATTGCTGTAACTATTATCGTTTCTTAATTATAAACCAAAAATTAAAAAAAAAATAATAATTTTTTTTCTCGAATAAAAATGATTTTATGAAAAATGTTTTCAAGCAAAAGATGTTCATTTCTTTATTGTCTTCAAAGTTTGTTTAAATGTTTTTGTGATATTTTTCATATTTAAGAAAATATTGGCAAAAAACAAAAAACAGTTGAGGTAAACGCCCACTTCCGGTGTACGAAATTTTACCAAAAGCTTTTCAGTTCTTCAGATTATCAAATAAGACGGATGTTAAAAGTTTCATATCAATTGCTCTATTCGTTTTTGAGATACAGCGCGCGCAGACAGACACACACGCAGCCACACACACAGACACACACACACACACACATACACACAGACACAATTTTTTTTTTCCAGAAATTGTTGAAATGGCATCTAGGGACCCCTAAACGGATATTTCCGTAAAAAAAAATTTTGGAAAAAAATCACGATCACAATACTTTCTTGTAAAAAATGGATGATTAACTTATGTGTCTAGTAGTTAAACAATATAAGCTAAATTGGTTATCGAGCAGTGGTCTTTCAGCCTTAGCTTATTGGTTCTTGTCTGTCTTTTTTTTTTGGTTTGCTGTCAAAACGGATGTAGATGATTATGTTTTGCGATGTGAAATAATGTTTTCGAAAATAGTGGACCAGGGAATTTTGAATTTGGGTGTGATTGCAGGATCTTATGTGTCTATTAAATCAATAAATATCGTTATTTGACGTTCATGAAACGAAAATTGTACATTTTATTCGATGAATAAATTTAATCGTTAAATAACGTTTTAAAGTTAGGGTTATTCCATGATATTTCAACAAAAGTTCATGCCGCACTATTTTAACTTTTTTTATATTTTTATAGAGTTCTAAACCAATTAAAAAAAAAAACAAAAAAGTTGTATGTCGTTTGAAAGATCTGAATTTCCATTTGTATCGTATGCATAAGAAATTACAAGGGATGGGCGGTATTTCACGTATCTGTGATTATTTACTGGTTTTGAAAAATCACCGGTCGTTGCTGTTACTAATAGGCGAATTTTACTGCTACTTAAAATCACTGCTACTTAAAATCACCGCTACTTAAAATCACTGCTACTTAATATCACTGTTACTTAAAATCACTGTTACTCAAAATCACTGCTACTTTAAATCACTGCTACTTTCAACCACTGTTACTTAAAATTACTGCTATTTAAACTGTGACAAACTGTGTTTGCTACTTAAACTGTGACTCTTACTTAAAACACAATTGTAAGAAGACGGTACAAGGTGGCATTTCTAAATGTTAAAAAATAAATATAAATTAATTTACCAAACTGCGAAAATCTCCTTTTTCAGGTGCTCAAAAAATTAAAACTAAAATTTTCAAAAATCCATATCTCCATTAAAAACTGTGGAGTTTACAAAAACCAAACTGAATTTGAATAAGCGATACTTCGACCATTGAGAATATTTCTTACGGTATTTTGTCGGCGCGTTTTATATTTTTTTCTGCGATGTTTTCATTCAAGTGCTCAAAAAAATAAAACTAAAATTTTCAAAAATCCATATCTCTATTAAAAACTGTGGAATTTACAAAAACCAAACTGAATTTGAATAAGCGATACTTCGACCATTGAGAATATTTCTTGCGGAATTTTGTCGGCGCGTTTTATATTTTTTCTGCGATGTTTTCATTCAAGTGCTCAAAAAAATTAAACTAAGATTTTCAAAAATCCATATCTCCGTTGAAAATTGTTGAATTTACAAAAACCAAATTAATTTTGAATAAACGATTCTTCAACCATTAAAGATTTTGTTTAAAGGAATTTTTTCTTCGCGTTTTATATTTTTTCTGCGATGATTTCATTCAAGTGCTCAAAAAATTTAAACGAAAATCCTCAAAAATCCACATCTCTATTGAAAATTGTTGAATTTACAAAAACCAAATTGATTTTGAATTGGCTATACGTCGGCCATTGAGGATGATTTTTTATTGAATTTTGTCTGCGCGTTTTATATTTTTTCTGCGATGTGTTCATTCAAGTGCTCAAAAAAATTACACTAAAATTTTCAAAAATCCATATCTCCGTTAGAAATTGTTGAATTAACAAAAACCAAATTGATTTTGAATAAGCGGTACTTCGACCATTAACAATTTTTTTTAGGAATTTTTTCTACGCGTTTTATATATTTTTTCTGCGGTGTTTTCATTCAAGTGCTCAAAAAATTTAAACGAAAATCTTCAAAAATCCATATCTCCATTGAAAATTGTTGACTTTACAAAAACCAAATTGATTTTGAATAAGCGATACTTCGACCATTGAGGATCACTTTTATGGAATTTTGTCTACGTGTTTTATATTTGTATTCAGCGATGTTTTGTTCAAGTGCTTAAAAAATTAAAACGAAAATCTTTAAAATTCTTTATCATCATTAAAAACTGTGGAATTTACAAAAACCAAATTTATTTTGAGTAAGCGATACTTCGGCCATTGAGGATGATTTTTGATTAAATTTTGCCTGGGCGTTTTATTTTTCTCTGCGATGTTCTTGTTCGAGTGGTCAAAAAATTAAAACGGAAATCTTCAAAAATGAATATCTCTATTGAAAATTGTTGAATTTACAAAACCCAAATTGATTTTGAATAAGCGATACTTCGACCATTAATGGTCACTTTTATGGAATTTTGTCTGCGCAAATTATATTTTTTTTCGGCGATGTTTCGTTCAAGTGCTTAAAAAATTAAAACGAAAATCTTCAAAAATGAATATCTCCATTGAAAATTGTTGAATTTACAAAAGCCAAATTGATTTTTAAATAAGCGATACTTCGACCATTGAGGATCACTTTAATGGAATTTTGTCTGCGCGTTTTATATTTTTTTTCAGCGATGTTTTGTTCAAATGCTCAAAAAATTAAAACGAAAACGCGCAGACAAAATTCCATTAAAGTGATCCTCGATAGTCGAAGTATCGCTTATTCAAAATCAATTTGGTTTTTGTAAATTCAACAATTTTCAATGGAGATATTCATTTTTGAAGATTTTCGTTTTAATTTTTTGAGCACTCGAACAAGAACATCGCAGAAAAAAATAAAACGCCCAGGCAAAATTCAATCAAAAATCATACTCAATGGCCGAAGTATCGCTTACTCAAAATAAATTTGGTTTTTGTAAATTCAACAATTTTCAATGGAGATATTAATTTTTCAAGATTTTCGTTTTAATTTTTTGAGCACTTGAACAAAACATCGCTGAAAAAAATATAAAACGCGCAGACAAAATTCCATTAAAGTGATCCTCAATGGTCAAAGTACCGCTTATTCAAAATCGATTTGGGTTTTTTAAATTCAACCATTTTCAATTGAGATATTCATTTTTGAAGATTTTCGTTTTATTTTTTTGAGCACTTGAATGAAAACATCGCTGAAAAAAATATGAAACGCGCAGAAAAATTCCATTAAAGTGATCATCAATGGTCGAAGTATCGCTTATTAAAAATCAATTTGGTTTTTGTAAATTCAACAAATTTCAATGAAGATATGGATTTTTGAAGATTTTCGTTTTCATGTTTTAAGCACTTGAACAAAACATCGCCGAAAAAAAATATAAAACGCGCAGACAAAATTCCATAAAAGTGATCCTCAATAGTCGAAGTATCGCTTATTCAAAATCGATTTGGGTTTTTTAAATTCAACCATTTTCAATTGAGTTATTCATTTTTGAAGATTTTCGTTTTATTTTTTTGAGCACTTGAATGAAAACATCGCTGAAAAAAATATGAAACGCGCAGAAAAATTCCATTAAAGTGATCATCAATGGTCGAAGTATCGCTTATTAAAAATCAATTCGGGTTTTGTAAATTCAACAATTTTCAATATTTTCATTTTTGAAGATTTTCGTTTTAATTTTTTGAGCACTCGAACAAGAACATCGCAGAAAAAAATAAAACGCCCAGGCAAAATTCAATCAAAAATCATACTCAATGGCCGAAGTATCGCTTACTCAAAATAAATTTGGTTTTTGTAAATTCAACAATTTTCAATGGAGATATTAATTTTTCAAGATTTTCGTTTTAATTTTTTGAGCACTTGAACAAAACATCGCTGAAAAAAATATAAAACGCGCAGACAAAATTCCATTAAAGTGATCCTCAATGGTCAAAGTATCGCTTATTCAAAATCGATTTGGGTTTTTTAAATTCAACCATTTTCAATTGAGATATTCATTTTTGAAGATTTTCGTTTTATTTTTTTGAGCACTTGAATGAAAACATCGCTGAAAAAAATATGAAACGCGCAGAAAAATTCCATTAAAGTGATCATCAATGGTCGAAGTATCGCTTATTAAAAATCAATTCGGGTTTTGTAAATTCAACAATTTTCAATAGAGATATGGATTTTTGAAGATTTTCGTTTTATTTTTTTGAGCACTTGAACAAAAACATCGCAGAAAAAAATATATATAACATGCAGGCAAAAAAAAAAATCAACCTCAATGGCCGAGGTATGGCTTACCAAAAATCAATTGGTTTCTGTAAATTCATCAATTTTTAATACAGATAAGGATTTTTGAAAATTTTCGTTTTAATTTTTTGAAAAAATCCATCAATTTAAAATTAATTTGGTTTTTGTGAATTCAACAATTTTCAATATAGATGTAAATTTTTGAAAATTTTAGTATTATTTTTTTGAGCACTTGAACAAAAACATCGCTGAAAAAAAAAATAAAACATGCATGAAAATTCATCCTCAATGGCCGAAGTATTCAAAATCAGTTTGGATTTTAGAAATTCAACAAGTTTGAATACAGATAAGGATTTTTGAAGATTTTCGTTTTAATTTTTTGAGTACTTGAACAAAAACATCTCAGAAGAAAATATGAAACATGGCGGCAAAATTCCATAAAAAAGCAACCTCGATAGCCGAAGTATCGCCAATTTGAAATTAATTTGGTTTTTGTAAATTCAGCAATTTTTAATATAGTTGTGAATTTTTAAATATTTTAGTTTTATTTTTTGAGCACTTCAATGAAAACATCTCTGAAAAAAAAACGCCCAGACAAAATTCCATAAAAGTGATCCTTAAAGGCCGAAGTAACGCTTATTCAAAATCAATTTGGTTTTTGTAAATTAAAAAAAAAAACTTACAATTCGCACCCAAAAATACCTTCATAATTTCAGACGAGTCACTTTACTACCCGACTCACTTCACTGACTTGACTCATTAAGTCATCTCACTCAAGAGCTACCCATATCAAGTAAACTTACGATTCAGTCAGGACCATATGGAAAACCAAACGAAATTTCGTTTCAGCGATATCTTAAAAATATAAACAAATTACATTACATTATGGTACTAGATAGTACCATCAATATATTTTCTACATTTCGAATAGTTTCGCGAAAAAAAAAATGATTAAACCAGATTTCATGAATATGGTAATATAAAAAAAATTCGCAGAAATCCACATTGTGAAAATTATTTTTTTCTGAGTTGAAGGAGTGCCCGTGACGTTTTTTTTGACTTTTGATTATGAAAGTACCTTTATCAGTGATAAGAATAAGGATTTTTATTTAGTTATGGCTGATTGCAAACTTTGTCAAAAATCGAGTTTTATATCGCGAGGTGTGGCTTTCTGCGACTTACGGAGAAATTATTTTTTTCTGGGTTGAAGGAGTACCCGCAACGTTTTTCTGACTTTTGATTATGAAAGTACCTTTATCAGTGATAGGAATAAAATTTTTTATTTAGTTATAGCTGATTGCAAACTTTGTCAAAAATGGAGATTTATATCCCGAAATGTGGATTTCTGCGACTTACAGAGAAATAATTTTTTTCAGGGTTGAAGGAGTGCCCGTAACGTTTTTTTGACTTTTGATTATGAAAGTACCTTTATTAGTGATAAGAATAAGAATTTTTATTTAGTTATGGCTGATTGCAAACTTCGTCAAAAATCGAGATTAATATCGCGAAATGTGGATTTCAGCGACTTACGGAGAAATTATTTTTTTCTGGGTTGAAGGAGTGCCCGCAACATTTTTTTGACTTTTGATTATGAAAGTACTTTTATTAGTGATAGGAGTAAAAAAAATTATTTAGTTATAGCTGATTGCAAACTTTGTCAAAAATGGAGATTTATATCCCGAAATGTGGATTTCTGCGACTTACAGAGAAATAATTTTTTTCAGGGTTGAAGGAGTGCCCGTAACGTTTTTTTGACTTTTGATTATGAAAGTACCTTTATTAGTGATAAGAATAAGAATTTTTATTTAGTTATGGCTGATTGCAAACTTTGTCAAAAATGGAGATTTATTTCCCGAAATGTGGATTTCTGCGACTTACAGAGAAATATTTTTTTTCAGGGTTGAAGGAGTGCCCGTAACGTTTTTTTTTTACTTTTGATTATGAAAGTACCTTTATTAGTGATAAGAATAAGAATTTTTATTTAGTTATGGCTGATTGCAAACTTTGTCAAAAATGGAGATTTATATCCCGAAATGTGGATTTCTGCGACTTACGGAGAAATTATTTTTTTCAGGATTGAAGGAGTGCCCGTAACGTTTTTTTGACTTTTGATTATGAAAGTACCTTTATCAGTGATACGAATAAGAATTTTTATTTAGTCATGGCTGATTGCAAACTTTGTCAAAAATGGAGATTTATATCCCGAAATGTGGATTTCTGCGACTTACAGAGAAATAATTTTTTTCAGGGTTGAAGGAGTGCCCGTAACGTTTTTTTTTAACTTTTGATTATGAAAGTACCTTTATCAGTGATAAGAATAAGAATTTTTATTTGGTCATGGCTGATTGCAAACTTTGTCAAAAATGGAGATTTATCCCGAAATGTGAATTTCTGCGATTTACGGAGAAATGATTTTTTTCAGGGTTGAAGGAGTGCCTGTAACGTTTTTTTGACTTATGATTATGAAAGTACCTTTATCAGTGATAAGAATACGAATTTTTATTTAGTTATGGCTGATTGCAAACTTTGTCAAAAATCGAGTTTTATATGGCGAGGTGTGGATTTCTGCGATTTACGGAGAAATTATTTTTTTCTGGGTTGAAGGAGTGCCCGTAACTTTTTCTTGACTCTTGATTATGAAAGTACTTGTATTAGTGATAAGAATAAGCATTTTTATTTATTTATGGCAGATTGCAAACTTATAAAAAAAAAACTTTTTTGAAAGGGGTGCAAAAATATAAAGGGCTAAAATTAAGAGTTGATTTTTTTTGTGTTATTAATTTAGACCTTTCCTAATGGTATGGTTCACTTTTTATTCGAATTGCATTTCATTTCTCAGAGATATGAATTTTTAAAATCTATTGCTAGCTTCACACCCGTCATTTATTTGGAAAAAATGTACATTATTGTATCATACATTTTATACAAAAATACATTATATGAAAGTGGAAGCCAATTTGGCTAGCGATCTGCGGTCTTTCGGCCTTGGGTATTTTATTTTTCGAAAATAATGTAAATAAAGAAAAATAATTTTGTAAAGAGGAAAGGGGGTCATAGATGTTATCAATTTCGTTCAGGGAGCCACAGATGAAAAAAGTTGAGAAATACTGTATTAGATAATAAAAAGTGCTATAAGTACGTCTTTGTCGTTTTTAAATATCACCTCAATAATAACGAGGATATATAGAAAAAATGGATTTTTTTCTAGCTTTTGGGCTTAACTCAAAAACAAAATAATTCAAGTCAATTTTTTTAATGAATTATTAATCAGCATCAAATTCTACAAATGTGCCGAATTTAAACATCCCATCTAACTCTTCCAATAAAGGAGGTTCGAATTTTAAACACCCTGTATATACATCAAAGTCCTGACCAAAATTTCTGCACAGTACACCGCAAAACTTCCAGCCGCCCCTTAGTTAAAGTAACATTTTGAGCCATTAGCAGTCAATATCATATGGAGTCGAATATAACGGGGGCCGGAGCTGAAACTTGACGCCCATTAATGTTTGCTACCTAAAAGGCGATCGTTTATTCCGTAGTTCCAAAGTCGCATTTCTCAGCTTTCCAATATTCTCGGCGAACGGAAATTGATTAGCCTTCACGAGGGCTTTAAAACTTCCCGGCTCTAATTGATGCGGAGCTTGCTGAAACCCAGCCATATTTTTTTTATTTTCATTTTATTATTTTTTTTTTCTTAAATAATTATCCTCGTGATTTTCTATTATGAGCGGGGAATTTGTCCGGGAGGTAATGGCGCCGGGGGGCTACATTGAATTATGTTGTTGTTATTAGATTTACATATAGGAAGGGTCAAGTGGGTTCCGTTCCGAACCCTAATCTGCATATTTTAGCGCGGGCTCGCCGTGTAAATTTTCATGGCTCGTCCCTCCCGCCGAAGGTACTCTTTAATAAATGCTATCCTTCCGCTTATGGAACAATAATTGGTACAAATTGTGGAATAGTTGTCTTCATTTGAATTCTGAATCCGGGCGGATGGAATAATTATGTTTAAATGAAATACGCTTACTTAGCTAATTGCGTTTATACAAAAAGCTTTTCATTATTACTTTAATTTACTTTATTAGTGCTGTACAATTAATTGTTTACGCTAGTCATAATGTATAATGTTGATACAGGAGTTATTTTAATGAGTAATGGATACGTAAAATTAACACATTAATAAAATATAAATCTGAAACTACACAATTACAAAAATAAATATATACAGGGTCCTGCATTTAACTATAGCTCATTTATTAAATAAGTTGGAATTTTTACTTTTAAATAAAAAAATTAGAACTAAAAAAACACAGTTTTGCACTATTGGTTTAAAAAATGAATAAAAAATAAAAATAGTGCCTTGTTAATAAAATCATACAAGGTACTTATTAAATAAGGTCTGATAGTCCCGCTAACCAAGTTTAATCGATATTAATTATGCAGGGTGTCCAAAATTTAGTGTCAAACATTTCAAATTTTAAAGCACTTTATTTTTCTTATTTTAAATTGGAGCCCCTGTATATTTTTATGTCATTCCATGCAGAATTAAAAAACAAACATTTTTCCTAATAACAACCCTGTCCCAATTCCTAACGCATTAAAAGTTATTTGCAGAAAACTCGTTTTATCAACCATTTCAATAGCCATTTTACTAAATAAAAATCGAAGGTGGCTTTGGAAAACAATTTATTGACATTAAAATTTAACAAAGTGGCAAGAGACTATTTTGACTTTAGTAATGTAAAAGTTTAAAGCATTGTTAACTTAAGCTCTTTGTGCCCAAGAATTATTTTTTCCAAGACGAAATATTATTCTTGAGTGTAAAGAACTTAAGCTAACAATGCTTTACACGTTTACATTACTGAAGTCAAAATAATCTCTTGTCACCTTGTTAAATTTTAATGTCAATAAATTGTTTTTCAACGCCACCATCGATTTTTATTTAGTAAAATGGCTATTGAAATGGCTGATAAAACGAGTTTTCTGCAAATAACTTTTAATGCGTTGAGAATTGGGACAGGATTGTTATTAGGAAAAATGTTTGTTTTTTAATTCTGCATGAAATGACATTAAAATATAGAGGGGCTCCAATTTAAAATAACAATAATAAAGTGCTTTAAAGTTTGAAATGTTTGACACTAAATTTTGGACACCCTGTATAATTCATATCAATCAAACTTAGTTAACGAGACTATCAGACCCTATTTAATAAGTATCTTGTATGATTTTATTAACACGGCACTATTTTTATTTTTTGTTCATTTTTTAAAACAATAGTGCAAAACTGATTTTTTTAGTTTTAATTTTTTTGCTGATCGATTTCAATAAAATTATAGGAGGTTTTCGATTTCAATAAAATTATAGGAGGATATAGGCAATGATAAAAGGTACCCAAATAAGCTATAATATACATAGCATGTAATTAAAAAAATATATCTCATCATGACGTCACGCTTTTTTTGGACATCCTGTATAATCAAAAATATTTTCCTAAAATGCATCATAGGATACAAATATGTTCTACAAAATATCGAAATCCTAACTTAATTAGTAACTGAGCTATAAAAGACGGGAGGTGAGAGGCAGGACACTGTATAGTAAAACCGATCACGACTTTTTGACAGTTTGTAATTGGTTAAGTTACTTGCAAGAAGGCATTTCAAAATAAAATTAATAATTTTGTTATGCGCCAGCCACTGATTTCTGTTCAATGTTAATAAAAATAGAAGAAATACGGCTTACGATTTTTTGACACTTTGTAATTGTTAAATATACTTGCAGGAAGACATTGCGAAAATATATTTTTTTTATTATGCCCGTTTTCAGTTACGATTTTTTTAAGTGCCATCTATAGATCAATAGATCTATAGATCAATGACCTGCTAATACTTGCAGAAAGGGACTGCATAAATGAAAAAATCGCACCTCACTTTTGGTGAATGCGCCGGGAAATATATGGCTAACTTCTCGCCGGTATTACAGTTATCAATAAATCTTAATAAAAATACAAATAGTAGAAAAGTAAGATAGGATTTTAATGAATTTATTTTATAAAACAAAGTTTAGTAATCTATCGGAGTGTCAAATATGGCAACATAATTTGAAACCGGTTAACCCTTTCGGCATTCCTGCGCTGTCAGAAACAATGATTCTCAATTCGACGACGATGTTGAGAAGTTTCTTCCCGGAAACCTCGAGGTATATCTAAAATTTACTTTCGTTCTCCGTCTAACTAGTTAAATCCACATTTACCGGAACAATTGATATCGAACTAATGTTCAACAATATAGAACACTAATTGTCGGCAGTCGTCTCACTCTAATTAATTTTAATGAGTCGCGACTGATCGATCGATCCATTTCAAACAGTTAAACTCCTTTTTCTTTTTCAAACTTGTTTAAAACTGATTACGTAAATTAATAAATTATCATCAAAGTCTAACACAGATTGATTTTTATTACAGAACAAACATAATCATTTTTATTAATAATGAAATGTTTATTTTTGGATAACACGCCGAGTGCCATAGGGGTCACCGATGACAGGCGGAGCCAAGATTACCAAAAAACACATTAATCGTGTAAATTTAAATGCTTTCAAATTTTTATAAATATTATCATCGTAAAATGGTGTGAAGAAATTAATGAAATACCTCATAAGGACTATACCGTGAGATTAAAAAAAATCGAGATCGAAAATAGTTGGTAGCCCTAACCTAACTGACAGAAGTTCAGTGGCATCACTAAGAATGGGAATTTTTGCATGGAAAACCCTGTAATTTAAATAAAACAGCTAAATTGTGAATCCTAATTGTAAGGTGTGATCCACAAAATTTTGTTTTAGAGTTGGCTGTGAGAAAAATGAGGTATGTCGCATAATATTACATCATGAGACTAGATTAGTTCAATTGAATTAGTGTATACAGCTAAGAGTCGTTCTTTGCTGAGAATTGAGCCGCGTTTTGTCCAATCGTCACTCCCATAGTCTTCATTATTTGCAATAAAGATGTCTTCCGTGGAACAAACAAAAATAGTAATGTAAGTCGTGATTTGAACTTCAGTGCTGCTGTTTATTATCTTTGGTGCTATCCTCCCAATCATATTGTTAAAACTGTCGCTCTCAGCTTATTTCCACCTTCAATGCCTTTGCGATTTTTGGTATTTGTATTTCAATGTCAAAAGTAAGGTTTACGGTAAATAGGACAAAAGAAACCGTTGTATAAGCATCCGGCTCTTCTACTTGCGCACCGCTTCAGAAAGGGGAGACGCACGCCTGTGCGCTGCCCGACAAAACGCGTTGTAACCTCTTTATTTATTTATTCGAATTTCACAAAACGGTTTTAGGCCAACATTCTTGGAGGTTCAAACTGAGAAAAGTACAATCTACTATATCATAGAGTAAAACAATTACTAAATACTAAAAATATCAATAATAAAATAAACAAACTGTTATAAATTATAACAATAAAACAATTTATTGAAGATAAAATAATATTGCAGATTAAAACTAAACAATACTAATAAAACTAAACATGGAATAAATATGATGTAACCATTATCGTTTCATAATTATAAACCAAAAATAACAAAAATGTTCAATTTTTTTAGGACGCTCAAGTATAAAAAATTAATTTTATATTTTTTCGATTAGTAGAAGTGAACGAAATATGTGAGCAAAGTAAGGACGCCAGACTATTTTTAAACAAAAATTTAAAATATTTTCAAAAAATTATGATCATTTCTCAGTTTTAAATTTTAAATATTTGTTCAAATGTTTCTGTAAAATGTTTCGTATTTAAACAATTATTGGCAAAAAAACGGCTAAGGTAAACACCAACCTCCGGTGTACGAAATTTCACTGAAAGTTGTTCAGTTCTTCTGATTGTCAAATAAGACTTATGTTCAAAGTTTAATGTTAATTGCTGGAATTTTTATTCCAGTTTTGAATTTGACATTTTAAATTTTAAGTTTTCAGTTTTAGATCTTAACACGTTCACTGCATTACGGGGCATTAGTGTCCCGTGGTGGACCGTATTTGGTAGCATATAATTCTGTCGAACTTCCTTACGGACGGAGGTTGTAACTTAATTATTTTTTTTTATCGATCACAGATTAATATTAATCTGTGGTTTCGATTAACTCCATTCGGTTTGCAGTAATACAATTAAAAAAAAAACCCGAAGAACTTTACTGGGCTTATATGACCTGTACCGCCTATTATGAAGTCAAAAATTGTACCAGAAAAGGGTACCTACGATTAAGATAGTCAAAATGCCCATATCCCTAGATTTTTGAATTTATGCGATAAGAGGGTATTTTGGAGTGTAAAAATAAGGTTCCCATGGTCAGTGGGCCGAGAACCCACTTCGTCTTCTCAAACAAATGGGTTTTTCTTTAAACAATATTTTTTTACTGACGAGTGAATGAAAATTTCTGAAAAAATTCATGAAAGTTGATTATCCAAATACCTGTTTGACCAATTTTTCCCAAGGCCATTTAAGGTCATTTGGATCCTTAAAAAAATCAAAAACTTTTTAAATCAATTTTTAACCTACAGCGCCCTCCTGTACCCGGTTTTTGACATTTGCAACATTTTTATCCCGTAGAAACATACTAAAATATGTATCAAGACGTATTTATATTATGCCACGGCATCTTGAAATATTCATTTTTCAACTGTTTTAAGGGTTTTTACCATTTTTCGTGGAATTGCCCATATATATATGTCAACATTTTCTGGCAACAGGCAAGAGCTTTTAGAAATACGGATATTTTGGTTTTTATTTCATCTTTGTAACTTAAATAGTCGCTGATATAACACGTTTTGACATTTTCGGAACATCACAGTAATTGGTGATTCATTAGTGAAAAACAAAAGATTTTCATTGTTTTGAAGCCTGAAACGAAATGCTCCGAAAATTTCAAAATGTGATATCTCAGCAAGTTACAAAGATGAAATAAAAACCAAAATGTCCGTTTTTTTAAAGGCTGTAGCCTGTTGCCAGAAGTGTTCACATACAGTGTGTATCAGCCAAATGGAATAAATTCGATAATAAATAAATGGAGGCGTGTTCGAAAAAACGCTCGGATACATCGATTAGTATTTTTAGTTGCACATTTTTTTCCAACAAAAACTTTTTATACAGGGTGTGTCATGTAACAGAGGCCAATACTAACTTTCTTATTTTAAATGTAATACCCTGTAAATTATTCCATATTTTGATTGTTCAGAAAATTCTAGACATATTTCATGTACCATGTCCTATACCTATACCTATCTTTAACTGTTTAGAAAATAAATAAACACACACAGATATTTTTTTTCCAGAAATTGTTGAAATGGTATCTAGGGACCCTAAAACGGATATTTCCATTAAAAAAAAATTCACGATCACAAGAGTTTCTCGTACTACGCAACGGAAAAAGTAAAAAAGAATATTATTTGATTACAGAAATTATTTATTATCGAATTTATTCAATCTAGCTGATACACACTGTATATGTGGGAAATTCCACGAAAAATGGTAAAAACCCTTCAAAAAACGGATTTTTCAAGATGCCGCGGCATGATATAAATATGTTTCGATACATATTTCAGTATATCTTTACGGTATAAAAATGATGCAAATATCAAAAACAGGGTTCACGAGGGCGTTGTGGGTTAAAAATTGATTTTAAAACTTTTGGAATTTTTTTAAGGGTCCAAATGACTTTGAATGGCATTAGGAAAAATTGGTCAAATAGGTATTTGGGTAGACTATTATCATGATTTTTTTTAAAATTTTATTTACTCGTTCATCAGTAAAAAAATAATGTTTAGAAAAACTCATTTTTAACCCCCAGAAAGGGCGGAGGGGGTTCTCGACCCACTGACCATGGGGAGCTTATTTTTACATCTTGAAACACCCTCTTATCGGGTAAACTCAAAAATCTAGGGATAGGGGCATTTTGATTACCCTAACCGTAGGGTACCGTTTGAATTTTAGGTTTTAATTTTAAAATTTAAAATTTTATTTTGTATTTCAAATTTTTGTTTAGTTTTGAATTTTAGGTTTTGAATTCTAAATTATAAGGTCTTGTCTTCGAATTTTAGACTTCAAGTTTTTTTGTTTTAAATTCAATTTTAGGTTCTGAATTTTGTTTTAAATTAAATTTTACGTTCTTATTTTTTTTAAATTGTATATCTTGTGTATCTCTAGTTACTTGAATCCTGAGATGTGTAAACTTTACGAGAAGTTACCCATAAAAATTCCAGCAATATATTTCCCGGCGACTCCACTATTTCGGTGCGATTTTTAATTTTTATTTGTGTTGTGCCTTTCTGTGGGTGTATTTATCAACTACAAACTTTCAAAAGGCCATGAACATTAAAACAAAAAAATAAAAATTATCTAACAGCTCATTCATTCACGGGTGGCGTTTAAAAAAAACGTAACTCAAAAAGGGCATTGCAAAAAAAAATATTTTATTTTCGCAATGCCTTTCTGCAAGTATAATTAACAATTACAAATCGTCAAAAAACCGTGATGAATTTTTCTTATATTTTTTATTTAACATTAACATAAAATCGTGGCCTGCCCATAAATCAACAAGGGCATTGCAAAAAAAAATATTTTATTGTTGCAATGGCAGATAGGCATTGCAAAAATAAATTTTTTTTTTTTGCAATGCCCTTGTATAATATATAATTAATATAATAATATAATTCATAAAAAATGCGTTTTTCTTAAATTATTCCACCGTAAAATTGTGTGTATTTTTTTTAGTCAGTTGTGTGATAGGATAATAATAATAATAATAATTATAATAATAATAAAAATAATATTTATTTCCCAACAGATAGGATTTAATTGATTTGATTTTATTACACCCAAAACTAGAGAGCGGCATTTTTCCAGATTTTTTACGGGTCATGGAACTGGTGTAAACAGCAGAAAAAAGTGAAAAAATTAGTTTTTCAAAAATAACATTTTTTTAAAGCTTTCTTGTGCGCTCACAAAAAAGGCCAAATAGCATATAAAAACCGTCAAAAAGCGAAAATGTTTGTTTGTATGCCAATATCTCCATAGCAACAAGTTGCGTTAAAATAAGTATAACAACACTAGTGTTGTTAAGAATTTCTTAGCAACACTAGTGTTGTTAAAGGTACCTTAAGGTAACATAAGTAGTCATATTAATTACCTTCATTATCCCCTTAACCGCGTGTTAATATCTTCACCCAAATTAAGTAAATGTTGTTTTCCCTAACTTAGTAATAAAAATATACTTACATGAGTAGTTGACAAAGTATAAGTCATATTTGCACATCATATTTGTACGCAACCAAAGTTCCACATCATATTTGTGCGCAACTAAATTTGCACCACATATTTGTATGCAACCTAGTTTGCAATTTTTGTCAAAGCATTACAATTCCTGGTCCTCTGGCATTAATCCTCAGTTGCAAATGTACAGTTCTTACCTTCAATTAAAACTTAGGGACAACTACATACAAATAATTATTATTCGGATTTAATTAAATTTCTGAAGACGCCACTTAAATCTTTAACCATCTCCACAGCATAGTGAATAATTAATTAATTGCGGTAATCTTGTAGATGAGTAACAAATATGTCATGTAAGTTGAAGTACCGGTATCCAATATTGCCATGCTGTGGTCAAGGGGGTAGTCGACATGGAAACCCCGTCCATTCATTAAGCAACCGCAAAGCAGGACAGTCGACGTCCTAAATTACATTAAACCTACAAATTGGTTCATCAGGAGTGCACAAGCGACTCTAATACCTATTATAATTCAACGTATTTTACTTGACTTTTTGCACTAAACAACTATAATTTACACTAATTGCACTTTTAGAGGCGGCCATTAAATCCGCGTTTAAACTTGGACCTTTTCATTTTACGATTAGATGCTACATACTGCAGAAATCCCGCCTGTTAATCTGGGGATGTATCCTTAACCGTTAAAATTAAAATTAATGTCAATGAATTTAATGTGCAACGAGTATATAAATCTATTTTAGGGTGTTGTTATTTATATTTACTGCTATCATACATGGAGGTATCTTATCGTTCTGTAATTTTCTTAATACATTGTCTTTACTCGTGACGGCCGGCGGGGTGACGCATGGTACGGCCGAGGTAGCAGAGGTGGTAATACAGAGAGGTGCGGTCACTGCAATCGACCCTATCTATATGTATTGCCATCTCTGCTACCGGTTGGTCAACTTAACACCCCGTGATATTTATTTTATAAAAAAGTATTACACCAGAAAGGCGTTACTTAGCACCAGCTAGCAACTCAAAAATTATAGCCAGCACCTCATCCTGGAAATAATTACGGTCTTGAAAAAGTTGACCACTTGGATTTTTTTATCAAGTTTTACATACTGAATGGATTGCACCAAGTATGCACCACCTAGCACCATAAATTATATAGCTAGCACCTTCATAGTTATCCTACAAAGCAAATTTCATCAGCAACTAATTTTTGTCATAAGAAAACTTATTTTCGTGTTGCGAAATGAAAATTCTTCAATTGAGTATAAAATTTATTTATCCAAAGGGACATTAGTATCTTTGAGTATAAGATTAATGATTATTTATTGGTATACTCTAGTGAAATTAAAGATTTGGGTCTAATTTTTAATTTTAGATGTGAAATGGAATAAATATCTCAACATGTGTTATATCTTTTCCGCCATTTTTCACGGGTAATCGCCAGTTGTATAATTAAAATTTCACTTCTTGCAGCGGTGCAGATTGAAGGATTTTGTATTATCTCACACTCCTGGTGTATTGTATCAAAAACAGTGATTTTACCGACCAGAAATAGTGATTTCAAGATTTCACAAATATTGAGTTCAACTGCCAGAAATAGTGATTTGAAACTGTCAGAAATGATGATTTTTAACTGTCACAAATTATGGTTTTCAACTGTAAAAATAATGATATTTAATATCAAAAATGAAGATTTTATAAGAAATATCCATTTTCAACAGTCAAAAATGGTGATTTTCAACTCTTAATAGTAGTGATTTTCAACTGTCAAAAATAGTGATTTTTAACTGTCAGAAATAATGATTTTCAACCATCAAAAATTTTTAATATAAAAAATGCGGATTTTTAACAGTCAGAAATGACGATCTTTAACAGTAAGAAATAGTGATTTTCAACTTTAAGAATAAGCGATTTTTAACTGACAGAAGTGGTGATTTTAAGATGTCAAACACAGTGATTTCAACTGCCAGAAATAGTGATTTTTCAAGTGTAAAAACAGTGATTTTTAACTAGCACAAACAGTGATTTCAGGCTGCCAAAAACATTAATTTCAAATGCCAGAAATGGTGATTTTAAACTGTCAAAAAATGGTGCTTTTCAACTGGCAAAATAATGATATTTAATATAAAAAATGAGGATTTTAACTGCGAAAACATGATTTTCAACTGTAAAAAACAGTGATTTGTAACTGGCAGAAAATTGTGATTGTAAGCTGTCGAAAACAATGATTTCAACGGCTAGATGATGATTTTAACTGCCAGAAATAGTGATTTCAACATGTCACAAATATTGAGTTCAACTGCCAGAAATGGTGATTTTAAACTGTCTTCAATGGTGATTTTCAACTGTCAGAAATAACGATTTTCAACTGCCAGAATCATGATATTTAATATAAAAAATGTCTCTTTTTAACTCTCCAAAATAGTGATCTTCAGCTGTCAAAAAATTGTAATTTGTAACTGATAGAAAATTGTGATAGTAAGCTGTCAAATCAGTAATTTAAACCGCTAGCAATAGTGATTTTCAGCTGTAAAAAATAGTGATCTCTAACTGGTGGAGATAGTAATTTCAAGCTGTCACAAACATTGATTTCAACTGCCAGAAATAGTGATTTTAGGCTGTCAAAAATGATATTTTTTAACTCTGGGAAATAATATTTTTCAACTGTCAAAAATAATTATATTTTATATAAAAAATGTGGATTTTCATATGTTAAAAATGTCTACTTTTAACAGTCAGAAATAAAAAAACAGTGAATTTTAACTGCCAAAAACAGTGATTTCAACTGCCAGAATTAGTCATTTAGTCAAAAATGGTGATTTTCAACTATTACTAGTAGTGTTTTTTTACTGTCAAAATTAAGGATTTTTTTAAGAAATGACGAACTGCAAAGAAATGTGATTTCTACCTGGCAGAAAAAGTGGTTTTAAACTGTAAAAAATTGTAATTTCCACCCGGTAGAAATAGTGATTATAAGCTGTCAAACAGTGATTTTAACTGCCAGAATCAGTAATTAAGTCAAACATGGTGTTTTTAACTGTCAAAAATAAGGATTTTTAATCAGAAATTACGATATTCAGCTATCAGAAATAGTGATTTGCAACTGTGAAAAGGGGTGATTTTCAATTGTCAAAAATTATGATATTTAGTTATCAAAAATTAAGGTTTTCATTTGCCAGAAATGTCGATGTTCAACTGTCAGAAATTGTAATTTTCAACAGTGAAAAAAAAATTTACTGGCAGAAATAGTAATTTTGAACTGTTAAAAATGGCGATTTTCAACTTTCTATAGTAGTGACTTTCAACTGTCAAAACTGGTAATTTTCAATTGTCAAAAATAATGCTATTTGGTTATCAAAAATTAAGGTTCTTATTTGCCAGAAATGTCGATGTTCAACTGTCCGAAATTGTAATTTTCAACAGTGAAAAAAAAATTTACTTGCAGAAATAGTTATTTTAAACTGTCAAAAATGGCAATTTTTAACTTCCTATAGTAGTGATTTTCAACTGTCATAAATGGTGATTTTCAATTGTCAAAAATAATGCTATTTAATTATCAAAAATTAAGGTTTTCATTTGAGAGAAATGTCGATTTTCAACTGTCAGAAATGGTAATTTTCAACAGTAAAAAAAAAATGACTGGCAGAAATAGCAATTTTAAACTGTCATTTAAACTTTAAAAATTGTGATTTTCAACTGTCAAGAGTGCTAATTTTCATCTTTTAATATTATTAATTATTAACTGACAATAATTGTGTTTTTCAACTGACAGTAATTGTGATTTCAACGGTTAAAATGGTGATTTTCAGCTGTCAATAATAGTGATTTTCAAATATCAAAAGTTGTGATTTTCAAATATCTACCGTTGTGATTTTCAACAATCAAAATGGCGATTTTCAAGTATCAGAAATAGTTATTTATAACTGCCAAAAGAGTGATTTTCAACTAGCAGATTTAGTGATTTTCAAGTGTCATAAATATTGATTTTCAAGAGTCAAAAATAATGATTTTCAAGTGTCAAAAATAATGATTTTCAACTGTCAAAAAATAGTGATTTTTAATTGGCAGCTCTCAAAAACTGTGATTTAAACTGCAAAAAATAGTCTTTTTCTACTGCCCACAGCAGTGATTTTCAAATATCAAACGTTGTAATTTTCAAATGTCAACCGTTGTGATTTTCAACAATCAAAATGGCGAATTTCAAGTATCAGAAATAGTGATTTATACTTGCCAAAATAGTGATTTTCAACTCAAAGACTTAGTGATTTTCAAGTGTCCAAAATAATGAATTTTAAGTGTCAAAAATAATGATTTTCAACTGTTAAAAACTTAAAAACAGTGACTTAATTGTAAAAAATGGTGATAATAAACTGTCAAAAATAATGATTTTTAACAGTCAAAAATAATGATTTTTAACAGTCAAAAATAATGATGTATAACCATTAAAAATTATGATTTTCAACTGTCAAACATTGTTATTTCCAATGGTTAAAACAGTGATTCCAACTTTCAAAAATAGCTAGATTCAACAGTTAAAATGGTGATTTTCAACTGTCAATAATAGCGAAAAAGCATTTTTTTTCAACTGAGATTCACGCGTTGAAGGTTTCTATTTTGTTTTAAGCTGTGGTTTATCAATTTTTTGAAGGGCATGTTAAAAATTGGTACACATTTATTTTTGAAATTCCAGTAGCAATGTTTTTTCTTTAAGAATTTTCTTAATCGCTGCAATTTTCATTCAGTTTTAAGTGTTGCAATTATGTTTCCAGCTGTGATATCTCAAAGTATTTTATAAGTTCCACCCTGGAAGAATTTTAAAATTTTGAAACTAATTCCAGCGAAAATGTTTTTTTTTTTTATGGTATTTTCTCCAATTAGTCGCATGGCCTCCAATGGAAAATTTTATTTAATTTTTGTGGAATAATTTCAAAGGTGCTAGGTATATAATTCATGGTGCTAAGTAAGAACTTGATAAAAAATAAAAGTGGGGTGCGATGGTTAACTGAGCACCCCATATTTTCAAAACCCTTAACTATTTGTAACATATTGAATCGACAAACTTTCCATATTTTCAAAAACCACATATCGACAAAGAAAAAAAGGAAATACTCATAATTTCTTATCTATTTTTTCTGAAAACGAAATAAACACCAAACGTGCATCAAAGAGAATAATACCCCACAGATGAATAAACGAGAACCCTAATGCACCCCCTTTATAGATGGATTCAATCTTTCGAGTTATTTTATTACAATCCACTTCCATTCCTTCACCGAAAATAAAGTGTTGTCAGTCCAGGTTTCGGATTAAATAAACGTTATTATAAAAGTAAAAGATGATTCGCCGTTGTCGAGAAATGCCCATCCATTGTGTAAGAGCGGCAAATAATTCTCCACTTATTTGATCTTTTCTCCTTCGCCCGAGGAAACTTGGGTGAGGAGAACCGCATGTAATAACGAATTTATAATAAAAAAAAAAAAAACAGGGAAAAGTAGCAGGGCGAGAACTCAGTGTGCCCGTATAAAAGTAAACACGTACACGATGTAGCGGAACGAGCTTCAGATTGGATTTCCTTTATTTGGATGTTCACTTTCATGCCAGATTTCCTACCAGGAAATTAACACTACGGAATACCAAGCGAAGGAAAATAATCACCGCTTTTTTCGGGACGCGGGGAGGAGGGAACGCCATCCATCACTTTTATTGTCCTTAATTATGACGCCTACTAGGGCAAGCATTTAAAATTTTAAGTGGGCCCCGGAGCACTCATTTCTATTGTGCTGATTTAATTTGCAAATTCATGATTAAATTAAGGCCGTAATTACGTTCCATACATTGTTACTATACGTGCATTTATGTTTTGCTGCAAAATCTAATTTATATAGAATTTTAGAAAGAAATGAAAATATTTTTACCTACGAGAAGTAGGATAAAGGCTCATTACATGTTTGTTAATGATTGGCATTTGCAGAGCATTGCTCACGCCTTTCATTCCAGTGTCAATTATCTGTGTGAGAATGATCAGCTGATCATTCCCGCACTGCTGCGCGTGACCAATTCGCCTGTTGGGTTTATATTCGCGAGAATTGTGTATCATGTCATGCTCATTGTACTATATACTATTAATCATACCTCAAACAAACAATTTCAATCTTATGCGAACATTCTGTTTCCTTTTTACTTTCTCCGTTACAAAGTACAAGAAAGTATTGTCATCGTGATTTTTTTTTCAAATTTTTTTTTTTACGGAAATATCCGTTTTGGGGTCCCTAGATGCCATTTCAACAATTTCTGTAAAAAAAAAGTGTGTCTGTCTGTGCGCGTTGTATCTCAAAAACTAATAGAGCAATTGATATGAAACTTTGAACATCCGTCTTATTCGATAATCTGAAGAACTGAAAAGCTTTTGGTAAAATTTCGTACACCGGAGGTGGGCGTTTACCTTAACTGTTTTTTCTTTTTGAGAATATTTTTTTTTTCTTTTTGAGAATATTTTCTTAAATATGAAAAATATCACAAAAACATTTAAACAAACTTTGAAGACAACAAAGAAATGAATATCATTTGCTTGAAAACATTTTTTTATAAAATCATTTTTATTCGAGAAAAAAATTTATTATTTTTTTTACATTTTTGGTTTATAATTATAAAACGATAATAGTTACAGCAAATGTATGTTAATAATAATGTAGAGAATGCTAAAATGAACAACTTATAAAGAATAAGTTTTTTCCGTAATCCCTTTAGTTTTTGAGTAAACTGAGTTTTTGAATTTGACGTATAATTTTTCCATCGTTCATAATTTTCACGTTTTAAACGTCAGTTTCATCCGACTCTGCAAAACGCTCGATGTACATTTTAAATATGATTTAAATAAAAAATAAACCACGAAAGCGTAAATATAATTTACACCATCAAGTCGGAGAAAATACCACGGTGGCCACATCACCATTTTGTTTTTCTTATCGCAAAAATTATGACAATTTTTCAAAAACTGGAACGACTGAAACGAAAGTTATGAATTGTTAAAATCAACCTTGCAATAATCATAAAATATTGGTCGCAATTTGAAAAATGATAAAAAATATAAATAGTGGAGACATTGTTTTGCAAATGCCTGGAGTTCATTTTGTATTAATTTGCAAATGAAAACATAAATCCCGACTGAAACGAAAATTATGAATTTTTAAAGTCATCCTTGCAATAATCCTAAAATATTGGTCGGAATGGGAAAAATGATGAAAAATAGAAACGGTTGCGATTTTTTTTTGCAAAATCCTTAGAGATAATTTTTCAATAATTAAAACAGTTTATATGATTTTAAAATTCCGTCTGAAACGAAAGTTATGATTTTTAAAATCATCCTTGCAATAATCATAAAATTTTGGCAGGAATTAGAAATATGATAAAAAATATAAACTATTGAAAAATTGTTTTGCAAATACTTACGAGACAATTTCTTATTAATTAACTAATTAAAACAATCTACTTCTTTGAGAAATTCCGACCGAAACAAAAGGTTAAAATTTTAGCCAAAACTATAAAAAAATCTTTTCGCAATTGTTATGAAAATCCTTACAGATACTTTAGCATCGATTTAGTGACTAAAGCCTTTGACATTTATGACAAATGTTAACTCTTTCATTCAAAAGTTACGAATTTTCGAAATTTTCAAAATTTTTGCCGAAACTACAAAAATTGCAATAAAATAAATCGTTGCGAAATTGTTTTGGAAATGTTCAGAGACATTTAAGCATCGTTTTACTAACTAAAACCGTTAGAAATTTTGAAAAATTCCTTCCCGGACAAAAGTTATGAATTTTCAAAACCGTTCCTGTTGTAAGGTGTTTGCCGTAACTAAAAAAATTGTGAAAAAAATAATTGTTTTGAATGTACTGAGAAAGACTTTGGCATCGATCTAGTAAGTAACGCAGTTGACATTTTTTTAAAATATTAACTTTCATATTTTAAAATTAAAAAAGTTAAAATTTTAAATTTTGAAAATAAATCATCGCGAAATTATTTTGGAAATGCTCAAAAATTCTTTAACATCAATTTACTAACTAAATTGGTTGACATATTTGAAAAATGTTAACTCAAACAAAACTTATACATTTTCGAAAGGGTTCCCGCTGTTAAATTTTTGCCGAAACTAAAAAAAATGTAGAAAACTAAATCGTTAAGCAATTGTTTTGAAAATACTCAGAAAGACTTCGGCATTGATTTACTAATACAGTTGAGATTTTTGAAAAATGTTAACTCGGACAAAAGTTATGAATTTTCAAAAGGTAAAAATTTTAGTCGAAACTAAAAAAATTGTAAAAAAATTAATCGTTGCGCAATTGTTTTGCAAATACATAGCGATGCTATGGCATTTATTTACTAAGTAGAGAATTTGATAATTTTTCAAAATTCCAACTTAGACAAAAGTTATGAATTTTCAAAATGGTCCCTGCTGCAAGATAAAAATTTTAGTCGAAACTAAAAAAATTGTAAAAAAATTAATCGTTGCGCAATTGTTTTGCAAATACATAGCGATGCTATGGCATTTATTTACTAAGTAGAGAATTTGATAATTTTTCAAAATTCCAACTTAGACAAAAGTTATGAATTTTGAAAATGTTCCCTGCTGAAAGGTTAACATTTTTGCCGTAACTAAAAAAATTGTAAAAAAGTAAATCGTTAATCGTGTTTTGCAAATACTCAGAAAGACTTCGGCATTGATTTACTAACTAAGACAGTTGAGATTTTTGAAAAATGTTAACTCAAACAAAAGTTATGAATTTTCAAAACAGTAAGGTAAAAATTTTAGTCGAAACTAAGACAATTAAAGAAAAATCAATCGTTGCTAAATTGTTTTGAAAATGCTCAGAAAGACTTTAGCATCGATTTACTAACCAAAAAAGTTGACATTTTCGAAAATTCCAACTCGGCCAAAAGTTATGAATTTTTTAAACGTTCTCTACTGTAATCATAAAATGTATGCCGAAACTTAAAAAACTATAAAAAAAATTAATCGTTAAGCAATTGTTTTGGAAATGCTCAGAAAGGCTTAGGAATCGATTTACGATCTAAAACAATTCATATTTTCGAAAAATTCTAACTCAGACAAAAGTTATGAATTGTCAAAATGATCAGTGATAATAATTATAGAGAATACCAAAAATGAACAACTTATAAAGAATAAGTTTTTTTTTCGATATCTCTATGGTTTTTGAGTAAACGGACTATTAGAATTGGAAGTATAATTTGTTACATAATTTTGACGTTTCAAACGTCAGTATCAAAATAGACCATAAAAGTATATAATATAAATAACTATGATACTATCAAATCGGAGAAAGTAACATGATGACCACATCACCATTTTTTGAATTTGGCATCGATATTATCAAATTCAACTGGGTGTAAATAGTGTAACTTTAGTATATATGGGGGTTCGATTTGAAAAATCAAAGTTGACCTTCGTTTGATCTTGAAAATTATTGCCAAGGTCACCAGCATATGCCCCCCTTCGAATCCTACAACTTTCATCTGAAACATTTTATGCATGTTGTTCAGGTTTTGAGATATTTGGGGTGGCAATTTAAAATGGGACACCCTGTATAGTGTACCATTTTGTAATGCAATTTAATTTCACTTAAGCATAATTGTGGGGGAAATACAGTTTGATTTCCCATAAAAGACTTTGATAAATTGTCTGAATTTAAAGTCTGTAGGTTAGACGGAATTACAAAATAAACGCATTTTCCACTCAATTTCTGGCTCATGTCTTACGATGTCGTGTTTTCTTAGTGGCATTAGTTTTAGAACTAGTTAAATTAGATATGCGGCGTGTTTGAATAACTCGCGGAAATCTTAAGCCAGAAATAGTAATAATTTAGTTGATATTCCATGTGTGGTCTCACCAAGCAAAGTTTCGAAATAGAAACTTAATCTTCCTGCATTGGCATAAAAGTATTAGCGAAATTACTGTGATTAGTTAATGCAGGGCCAGCTTCGTGCGGCTTTGGCACTTTGAATGGCGATATTTGTAGGAGTCTTACTCCAAATTAAACGAAAACTAATCCCTTCTATTAACTCTGCACCACTAGCTCACGCCATTGATTTTTAGCATTATCATATTTTTTAAATTTATTTGGAAGAAAAGATAGATTATGAGTTTATAAATGTATGATAAGTGACCTTTTGATTGTTAGTTTTTTGCTTAAATTTAAATTAAATTAAAAAAAAACAAATTTAAATTGAATTTAAACAAAAAACTAATAATCAAAAGGTCACTTATGATACATCTCTGAACTCAGAATTTAGTGACGAATAAAATTATGTGAAAATATACAGGTTGTTCCATTCGAAAAAGAAAAATTATTCCGGCTAAACCGGAAATTGAATTTATATCAAAAGTCTACATATTGACGCACTTTATTCTTCTTAAAACACTATACTAAATTTGACAAAGATATATGCAAAAATGGAAATGATCATCATCTATCATTTGATTTTTACAAAAAAAATATGAAATTTGGTATAATGTTTTTATGGAATAAAATTTGTCGACATGTCTATTTTTAAGAAAAAATCCACGTCTGGTTTAACCGCAAATGATCACAACTTTTCTATTTGAAATGGAACACCCTGTATATTTTTACATAATTTTATTCGTCACTAAATTCAGTTCATTAAATTAATTATTATATTAATTAAAAATAAATATTGTTAGGCCTGTATATTAAGATTGTTTATAAATTTTTAACTTTTTTATGGCGGTCACCGAACTTTGAAAAAACCTCAGTTATTGTGACGGTGCATACATTTTCGGAGCGTGTCGGATTGTTTATTTTTTTTCAAAGTGATTAAAGGGCCGGCACGTTTTTTTTATTTCTCCTATTGCTAGGCCTGTATTCTAGATTGTTTATAAATTTTTAACTTTTTTTATGGCAGTCACCGTATTTTGAAAAAAACTTGAGTTAATGTGACGGCGCATACATTTTCGCAAAGTGTGTCGGATTGTTTATTTTTTTTCAAAGTGATCAAGGGGCCGGCACGTTTTTTTTTATTTCTCCTATTGTTAGGCCTGTATATCTAGATTGTTTATAAATTTTTAACTTTTTTATGGCGGTCACCGAACTTTGAAAAAAACTTCAGTTAATGTGACGGCGCATACATTTTCGGAGAGAGTGGTGGATAATTTTTTTTTTCAATGTGAGCCAGGGACCGGCACGTTTTTTTTTTATTTATTCTATTGTTAGGCCTGTATATCTAGATTGTTTAATCATTTTTAAATTTTTTATGGCGGTCACCGAACTTTGAAAAAAACTTCAGTTAATGTGACGGCGCAGTCATTTTCGGAGACTGTGTCGAATTGTTTATTTTTTTCAAAGTGAGCTAGGGGCCGACACTTTTTTTTTATTTCTCCTATTGTTAGGCCTATATATCTAGATTGTTTGTAAATTTTTATTTTTTTTTATGGCGGTCACCGAACTTTGAAAAAAACTTCAGTTAATGTGACGGCGTATACATTTTCGGAGAGTGTGGCGGATAATTTATTTTTTTTCAAAGTGATCAAAGGGCTGGCACCTTTTTCTATATCTCCTATTGTTAGACCTGTATATCTAGATTGTTTAATCATTTTAAATTTTTTTATGGCGGTCACCGAACTTTGAAGAAAACTTCAGTTAATGTGATGGCGCAGTCATTTTCGGAGACTGTGTCGGATTGTTTATTTTTTTTCAAAGTGAGCTAGGAGCCGGCACTTTTTTTTATTTCTCCCATTGTTAGGCCTGTATATCTAGATTGTTTATAAATTTTTAACTTTTTTATGGCGGTCACCGAACTTTGAAAAAAACTTTAGTTAATGTGACGGCGCATACATTTTCGGAGAGAGTGGTGGATAATTTTTTTTTTCAAAGTGATCCAGGGACCGGCACGTTTTTTTTTTATTTATTCTATTGTTAGGCCTGTATATCTAGATTGTTTAATAATTTTTAAATTTTTTATGGCGGTCATCGAACTTTGAAAAAAACTTCAGTTAATGTGATGGCGCAGTCATTTTCGGAGACTGTGTCGAATTGTTTATTTTATTCAAAGTGAGCTAGGAGCCGGCACTTTTTTTTATTTCTCCCATTGTTAGGCCTGTATATCTAGATTGTTTATAATTTTTTAACTTTTTTATGGCGGTCACCGAACTTTGAAAAAAACTTTAGTTAATGTGACGGCGCCAACATTTTCGGAGAATGTGGCGGATAATTTATTTTTTTCAAAGTTAGCCTGGAGCCAACACGTTTTTTCTATTTCTCCTATTGTTAGACCTGTATATCTAGATTGTTTAATCATTTTTAATTTTTTTATGGCGGTCACCGTTTTGGGGTCCCTAGATGCCATTTCAACAATTTCTGGTAAAAAGAATTGGTGTCTGTACGTGTGTGTGTGCGTGTGTGTGTGTGTGTGTATGTGTGTGTGGCCATATCATCATTTTTTCAATATTTCTTTCTACAGAACATTTTTGCAGAACAATTTTTCGGGACGTTTTTCAGGACTTTATTTTCAAGATTTTTATCATTTCATTCGAAACTTTATTTTCAGTACATTTTTCAGAGAATTTCCTTTCAAGACTTCTTACTTTGGCACTTTTCAGACTCTTTTCTGGACTTTTAAGGGCTTTTTCACGAATTTATTTAAGCACCTTTTTTCAAGATTTTATTTTCAGCATTCTTTTTTCGGACTTATTTAACGAATTTCTTAAAGGCTTTTTTAAGTCTTTTCTAGGACCTTTTTGTAAGAACTTCTCTTCAGGATTTTTTTCAGGACATTTTCTCAGAACTTATTTTTCAAGACTTGATTTTTAGGACACCTTTTCAGGACTTATTTCAGAACTTTAACAGAGCATTTTTTATCTGGACATTCAGAACTTTTTTCTTGGGACTCTTTTTTTAAGATCAGAAATCAGAAAGAAAGTCAGCATTTTTTTTTTCAAGATCCAAAAGAACTTCAGCATTTTTTTTCATCAGTTTTTTCGGGAAAGAAAGACCTTTTTAAGGACTGCTTTTACAGAATTTTTTTCAGGACTTTTTTTAGTTTATTCAGGATCTTTAAAAAAGAAAATGCATGGCATTTTTCAGGAATTTTCTGAACTACGTTTAGGACTTTTTCGGTTTTTTTGTACAGGATTTTGTTCAGAACTTTTTCGGTTTTTTTTTTGAGGATTTTGTTCAGAACTTTTTCGGTTTTTCTTTTTGGGGATTTTGTTCAGAACTTTTTCGGGTTTTTTTTGAGGATTTTGTTCAGAACTTTTTCGGAATTTTATTTCAGGACTTTTTTTAGGATTCTTTTCCGCATTTTTTGTATAGCATTTTTCAGGACTTCTCTAGACTATGTTTAGGGCTATTTGCGGGACTCTTTTTCATATCTTTGTTCAGGGCTTTTTCGGACTATGTTCAGGACTCTTTTAGGACTTTATTGTGGGCTGTTTTTGGGGATTTTTTTAAGGATTTTTTTTTTGTATGGCATTTTTCAGGATTTCTCTTAAACTAAATTTAGCACTTTTTTCGGGACTTTTTGTCAGGTTTTTGTTCAGGACGTTTTCAGAACTTTTTTCGGGACCTTTTTTGCAGGTCATTTTTCAAGTCTTTCCAGGACATTTTTCAGAAATTTTTTCCAAACTTCTATCAGGACTTGTTTTCAGACTTTTTTGTCAGGGCGCTATTTTCAGTACTTTTTATAGGGACTTATTTTTTTTAGTCTTTTTTCTAGAACACTTTAACCTCTTCACGCCCAGGTTCGCCAAATGTGGCGACAAGCAAAAAAAATATATTTTACAATTATAAAAAAATACCGCTTTAGCGCAACTATGGAAATTTTTTTCATATTTTTTTGTAAAAATGAGTTAATATTTCGTCGAAAACCGTAACAACAAATTTTTCAATAAACCCTGGATTATGCTATCCCAATCAAAATAGCATGGGCGCAAGGTGGTTAATCGGGGCAGAAACATTTTCGGGTTTTTTTCACGACTTTATTTAAGGACTTTTTTCAAGAATTTATTTTCAGGACTCCTTTTACGAACTTTCTTATGGAATTTTTTAGCGCTTTGTCACGACTTATTTTTCAAGACTTTATTTTAAAGACACCTTTTCAGGACTTCTTTCGGGACTTTTCAGGACTTTTTTATTTAGACTTTTATTCAGAACTTTTTTCTCAGGACTCTTTTTTTAAGATCAGAAATCAGAAAGAGTCATCATTTTTTTTTCAAAGCAGTTTTTCGAGACATTGTTAATGACTGATTTTTCAGAACTTTTTTTCGGAATTTTGTCCGGACTTTTTTAGGATTTTATTCAGGACTTTTTTCGATATTTTTTTCGTTTTTTTTTTAAATATGAAAAATACCACAAAAATAATATACAAGTTTTAAAGACATCAAAGAAGTGAAGTGAAGAAGTTTGCTTGAAAATGTTTTTCATAAAATCATTGTTATTCGAGAAATTTTCTTTTTTTAAATTTTTGGGTTATAATTATGAAACGACAATAGTTAAAGCAAATTTGCAAAAATGTTAATAATAATTGTAGAGAATGCCAAAATGAACAACTTATAAAGAATAAGTTTTTTTCGAAATCTCTTTAGTTTTTGAGTAAACTGAGTTTTTGAAGTTGAATAATAATTGTAGAGAATGCCAAAATGAACAACTTATAAAGAATAAGTTTTTTTTCGAAATCCCTTTAGTTTTTGAGTAAACTGAGTTTTTGAAGTTGAATTATAATTTTTCCATCTTTTACAATTTTGACGTTTTAAACGTCAGTTTCATCCGAGTCTACAAAACGCTCGATGTACATTTAAAATATGATTTCAATTGAAAATAAACCATGAAAACGTAAATATAAATGGCTACGATACCATCAAGTCGGAGAAAGTAACATAATGGCCACATCACCATTTTTTGGTCAGTTAAAAGAAATATTTTTAAAGCCACATTCTATTTTTGGTATCAAGCACATAAAAACTTTTCGTATTAACAAATGTGCTTAAAGTCAATCGTAATTGTTAAAAGAAGTAGATTTTAACGATTTATAGCTTTCACACAAAATTTCCATGTCTGCTTATGTTCTAAATTTACAACATTTGGTCGTTAGTGCACATCTTAAGTGTTGTATATTTCCAACGATAAAGGTTAACAATGATTCTGAAACGTAGTTCAATAACATCAAACAAATTTCCAAACTCATTCTTGTACTTCAACTTCCGTGTCGAGTGCACACGCAAACTCTTTATTCAATACACCTGAAATTAAAGTTGAAATTGATACTTGCACGGAATTGAATTATTTTCCTCAAAATGCAACTCCGCGCTGAGAGAGAAATATTTTGCGAAACCCAGCACCGATACATTTCCAACCATTGCGAGTGCAACATTTGTTACGGTATCCAATAAACGTTGGAAAACTTGTGCTTGCTTACTTATTATATTTCTACTTCGATTTTTGTTCGTTTTACTATAAGTTATACTAAAGCTTATTAGTTTTGTCACAGCCAAGATGTTTATTATTAAGCAAGATTAGACAGAAAAAAGGTAATTCCATTTGAAAAGAGAATGGCGGAGCGTCATTAGTTGAAGATTAAAACCGGGTGGCGTCATTAAGGTCCGGAAATTAAATAATTTCCTTTATCAGGTATCATCTTTACGATCAGTGGCGGCGGCAGAACATTTACGTTCTTAACATTTACTTATTTGCTTGGGATATTTTCATGCATAAAATAATAATAATTTAATATTCAGTGCGGCGGAAAAGAGATTGGGAAAATATTAGAGGAGGCACGCCGAATTAAAGGGAGCCATAATTTCGGATGAATATTCGAGGGTCGATCCGAAGCCGTTCTAATCTATTTTGAAGCGAATTAGACTTAGGACGGGCGTTTTGTACAAATATGTGGTGTAATTGATACATTACGTATTTCCGGGTGCTGTCCTTGCGGTTTGGTTAATGGGACCTTATGGCAGTTTTCCCATGAGTGTGTGTCTGTGGCACGAGGCATTTACATGTCTTAAAAGCGTTTTTACTAATACTTATTCAAAAATAAAAAATGGTGATGTGGCCATCATGTTACTTTCTCCGAATAGATGGTATCATTTATATTTACGCTTTCATGGTTTATTTTAAATTTAAATCATATTTTAAATGTACATCGAGCGTTTTGTAGAATCGAAGAAACTAACGTTTAAAACGTCAAAATTATTAAAGATGAAAATGGTCAGTTTACTCAAAAACCAAAGAGATTTCGAAAGAAACTTATTCTTTATAAGTTGTTCATTTTGGTATGCTCTACAATTATTATTATAAATTTGCTGTAACTGTTACCGTTTCATAATTATAAACCAAAAATGAAAAAAACAAATTTCTCGAATAGCAATGATTTTACGAAAAATATTTTCAAACAAGACTTGTTCATTTTTTTGTTGTGTTCAATATTTGTTTGAATGTTTTTGTGATAAAATATTGGAAGAAAACAAGAAGCCCATTTCCGGTGTACAAAATTTTACCGAAAGCTTTTCAGTCCTTCGGATGATTCAAAGTCTCATATGAATTGCTCAATTCAGTTTTTTCCAAAGTAATTCAAGGTCATATATACCGACCATAATGAAAATAAAATCCAAAATTGTTTTAATTGGTTTTATAAACATTATTTTTTTACTGACGAAGGAGTGGATGAAAAATTCTAAAAAAAATTATGAAAATAGTCCACCCAATTAACCATTTGACCAATTTTTTCCAAGGTCATTCAAGGTTATTTCGACACTGAAAAAATTTCAAAAGATTTTAAACATAACTTTTTAAATCGATGTTTTAATCATTATTTTTATACTGACGAACAAGTGGATGTAAAATTCTGAAAAAAATCATGAAAATAGTCCACCCTATTAACAATTTGACCAATTTTTTCCAAGGTCAGTCAACATAACTTTTTAAAAAGATTTTTAATCATTATTTTTATAGTGGCCAACGAGTGGATGAAAAATTCTGAAAAAATCATTAAAATAGTCCACCTAATTACCCATTTGACCAATTTTTCCAAAAGTCATTCAAGGTCATTTAGTTACGGGAAAAATTCCAAAAGTTTGTAAATCGATTTTTTTTTAATTATGTTTTTACTGACGAACAAGTATATGAAAAATTCTGAAAAAAATCATGAAAATAGTCTACCAAATTACACATTTGACCAATCTTTTTCAAGGTCATTCTATGCCCTCTAGACACTAAAATATTCCAAAAGTTTTCGAAATCTATTTTTCAAACATTATTTTTTTACTGACGAACGAGTGGATGAAAAATTCTGAAAAAAATAATGAAAATAGTCCATATTTGATTCTTTTTCCGAGGTCATTTAAACCCTAAAAAAATTCCAAAAGTTTTTTAATCGATTTTTTAAACACTTTTTTTACACTGATGAACAAGTTGATGAAAAATTCTGAAAAATTTCATGAAAATAGTCTACCCAATTACCGAACTGAACGCTTACGAAGTTCTTTTATTTAATTATTTATTTACTTTTATACTTTATTTATAAAAAAATATGATTTTTTGTTTTGATTTAAAAAAAAATGAGATTTTGGCAATTTGCGATGATTTAAGGTGGAAATTTTCCAATGATTTTTAAAAATGTGTTAAATTCGCTACATGTTCACGTTTAAATCATCAAATCTAAGAACGCGTTCAGCAGTTACGTAATTAAAAAAAAATTGTTTTGACTTAAGAATTTGCGTTTTTTGACAATTTGAATTTTTGGCAATTTGCGTTGATTTAAGATGGAAATTTTACAATGATTTTTCAAAACGTATGAAATTCGCTACATTTTCACGAGTAAATCATTAAAATCTAACAACGCGTTCAACGGTTATACAATTTTTTTTTTAAATACGATTTCTTGTTTTCATTCAAAAATTTACGATTTTGGCAATTTGCATTGATTTAATGGGGAAATTTTCCAATAACTTTTCAAAAAGTGATAAATTCGCTATAATTTCAAATTTAAAAAATCAAAATCCAACAACGCGTTCAACAGTTATATGATTTGAAATTTACGATGTTTTAGTTTTGATTTTTGACAATTTACATTGATTTAAGATGAACATTTTCCAATGATTTTTTTAAATGTATTAATTTCGCTACATTTTCACGTTTCAATAATCAAAATCTCACAATGCGTTTAGCAGTTACCTAATTTTTTTTTTGTTTTGACTTAAAAAAATGCGTTTTTGGCAATTTGCGTTGATTTAACATGGAAATTTTTCAATGATTTTTCAAAAAGTATTAAATTCGCTACATGGTCAAGTTTAAATCATCAAAACCTAATGACGCGTTCGACAGTTACGTAATTTATAAAAAATACGATTTTTTGTTTTTATTAAAAAAATTGAGATTTTGGCAAATACGTTGATTTAAGGTAGAAATTTTCCAATGATTTTTCAAAAAGCGTTAAATTCGCTGCATTTTTAAAATCCAACAAAGCGTCCAACAGTTATATGATTCTTTTTAAATACGATTTTTTGTTTTGATTTAATAATTTGCGATTTTGGCAATTGATTTAAGATGAAAATTTTCTAATAATTTTTTAAAATGTGTTAAATTTGCTACATTTTCACATTTAAATAATCAAAATCTAACAACGCGTTCAGCAGTTATGTAATTAAAAAAAATGGTGATGTGGCCATCATGTTCATGGTATCATTTATATTTACGCTTTCATAGTTTATTTTCAATTTAAATCCTATTTTAGATGTACGTCGAATGTTTCGTAGACTCGGATAAAACTGACGTTTAAAACGTCAAAATTATGAAAGGTGGAAAAATTTACTCAAAAACTAAAGGGTTTTCGAAAAAAACTTATTCTTTATAAGTTGTTTATTTCAGCATTCTTTACAATTATTATCAACATAAATTTGCTGTAACTATTATCGTTATATAATTATAAACCAAAAATTACAAAAAATAAAAATAATACATTTTTTTCTCGAATAAAAATGATTTTATGAAAAATGTTTTCCAGCAAAAGATGTTCATTTCTTTGTTTTCTTCAAAGTTTGTTTAAATATTTTTGTGATATTTTTCGTTTTTACGAAAATATTGGCAAAAAACAAAAAACAGTTAAGGTAAACGCCCACTTCCGTTGTACGAAACTTTACCAAAAGTTTTTCAGTTTTTCAGATTATCAAATAAGATGGATGTTCAAAGTTTCATATCAATTGCTCTACTAGTTTTTGAGATGCAGCGCGCACAGACAGACACACACACAGACACTTTTTTTCCAGAAATTGTTCAAACGGCATCTAGGGATACCAAAACGGATATTTCCGTAAAAACAAAAATTGAAAAAATAATCACGATCACAATACTTTCTCGTACTTCGTAACGGAGAAAAAATGTGCTTCCATTTTAATGTAAATTAAAATAGTAAAAACTGCTATTTTTTTCTAAAATGACCGCCTGGATGGGAATTCAACTCCAGGCCAAGAGGAAAAATTTCACCCACTTAAAATACACTTCATAATCTTCATCAACATATAAAAACGTAAACTGATTATAATTAAAAATGCTCTTTGTAGAAGTTTTCAGCTGAAATTAAACAATTTAAAACTGTAATAAGCTTACACTCCTGATGTTGTATCCATCGTAAACAATATGTTATTAGCGAAGTAAAGAGCAACTTGATAGTATAATTAAAGATTTCGTATGAAGTTTGACGCATTTGTATTCTCAAAGGTAGCACTACTTTCTAGGTACTTAGAGGAACATCCCTTGATCCCCTTTACTCCTAGACACGCGAGTGTATCCCATTTGCATTTTGTACAGGGAAAACGAACTCCTCTACATCGTCTAATTAGATGAGTGCCCGCCCCATGCCCCGGCCTTCTTATTTCTTCTCCAACTCATCCACACCCACACCCGTTCCACAGAAACGTATCCACCTAAACGCACACCGCCGACGACGACGAGGGAAAGTTTAATTGTGGCTTCCCGTTGCTCTCTCTAATGCATTTAAAACGTAACAACTCGAGAGTGTCTTGTTACGAATTCCACTTCGGAATATTATGTGTTCCTCCTCGTATAAAGTCTACGGGTATAATTGGGGTGTCATGGCGGCGGTGAATAATGTAATCCCAGTTCAAAGCAGGTTAGTAAGAAGTTGGTGAACAAGAGGTTCATCCGGGTCTCCCGCTTCCTGAAACGGTAATGGGAACATAAGTGAGGGAATATGAATCTCCTTTCCATGTGCGTGCGTGCAGTCGTGCGGATTATTCCGGTTGTCAATGTTATTATATCAATAAATCCAAAATAATTGATTTTTACTTTCTCCGTTACGAAGTACGAGAAAGTATTGTGATCGTGATTTTTTTTTCAATTTTTTTTTTGCGGAAATATCCGTTTTGGGGTCCCTAGATGCCATTTCAACAATTGCTGGAAAACATTTTTTTGTGTCTGTGTGTGTGTGTGATGGTGTGCGTGTCTGTGTTGTGTGTGTGTCTCTGTCTTTGTGCGCTGTATCTCAAAAATTAATAGAGCAATTGATATGAAACTTTGAACATACGTCTTATTAGATAATCCGAAGAACTTCAAAGCTTTTGGTAAAATTTCGTACAACGGAAGTGGGCGTTTACCTTAACTGTTTTTTGTTTTTTGCCAATATTTTCGTAAAAACAAAAAATATCACAAAAACATTTAAACAAATTTTGAAGAAAACAAAGAAATGAACATCTTTTGCTTGAAAACATTTTTCATAAAATCATTTTTATTCGTGAAAAAAATGTATTATTTTAATTTTTTAAATTTTTGGTTTATAATTATATAACGATAATAGTTACAGCAAATTTATGTTAATAATAATTGTAGAGAATGCTAAAATAAACAACTTATAAAGAATAAGTTTTTTCGAAAACCCTTTAGTTTTTGAGTAAATTTTTCCACCTTTCATAATTTATTTAATTTTATCCGAGTCTACGAAACATTCGATGTACATCTAAAATAGGATTTAAATTGAAAATAAACTATGAAAGCGTTAATATAAATGATACCATCAAATCGGAGAAAGGAACATGATGGCCACATCACCATTTTTTTTAATTACATAACTGCTGAACAACGGCGTTGTAAGATTTTGATTATTTAAACGTGAAAATGTAGCAAATTTAACACATTTTAAAAAATTATTAGAAAATTTTCATCTTAAATCAATTGCCAAAATCGCAAATTATTAAATCAAAACAAAAAATCGTATTTAAAAAAAATCATATAACTGTTGGACGCGTTGTTGGATTTTAAAAATGTAGCGAATTTAACGCTTTTTGAAAATTCATTGGAAAATTTCTACCTTAAATCAACGTATTTGCCAAAATCTCAATTTTTTTAATAGAAACAAAAAATCGTATTTTTTATAAATTACGTAACTGTCGAACGCGTCATTAGATTTTGATGATTTAAACTTGAACATGTATTGAATTTGACACTTTTTGAAAAATCATTGAAAAATTTCCATGTTAAATCAACGCAAAATGCCAAAAACGCAATTTTTTAAGTCAAAACAAAAAAAAATAATTAGGTAACTGCTAAACGCATTGTGAGATTTTGATTATTGAAACGTGAAAATGTAGCGAAATTAACATATTTTAAAAATCATTGGAAAATGTTCATCTTAAATCAATGTAAATTGTCAAAAATCAAAACTAAAACATTTTTTTAAATCATATAACTGTTGAACGCGTAGTTGGATTTTAATTTTTTAAATTTGAAATTATAGCGAATTTATCACTTTTTGAAAAGTTATTGGAAAATTTCCCCTTTAAATCAATGCAAATTGCCAAAATCGTGAATTTTTAAATGAAAACAAGAAATCGTATTTTTAAAAAATTATATAACTGTTGAACGCGTTGTTAGATTTTAATGATTTACTCGTGAAAATGTAGCGAATGTAATACGTTTTGAAAAATCATTGTAAAATTTCCATGTTAAATCAACGCAAATTGCCAAAAATTCAAATTGTCAAAAACGCAAATTCACAAGTCAAAACATTTTTTTTAAATTACGTAACTGCTGAACGCGTTCTTAGATTTGATGATTTAAACGTGAACATGTAGCGAATTTAACACATTTTTTAAAATCATTGGAAAATTTCCACTTTAAATCAACGCAAATTGCCAAAATTTCTTTTTTTTAAATCAAAACAAAAAATCGTATTTTTTTATAAATAAATAAAGTAACAAAAGTAAATAAATAATTAAATAAAGGAACTTCGTAAGCGTTGAAATCGGTAATTGGGTGGACTATTTTCATGATTTTTTTCAGAATTTTTCATCAACTTGTTCGTCAGTGTGAAAAAATTGTTTAAAAAATCGATTAAAAAACTTTTGGAATTTTTTTAGGGTTTAAATGACCTTGGAAAAAAGAATCAAATATGTAATTGTATGGACTATTTTCAGAATTTTTCATCCACTCGTTCGTCAGTAAAAAAATAATGTTTGAAAAATCGATTTCAAAAACTTTTGGAATATTTTAGTGTCTAAATGGCCTCGAATGACCTTGAAAAGATTGGTCAAATGTGTAATTTGGTAGACTATTTTCATGATTTTTTTCAGAATTTTTCATCAACTTGTTCGTCAGTAGAAAAATAATTTAAAAAAAATTGATTTACAAATTTTTGGAATTTTTCCAGTAACTAAATGACCTTGAATGACTTTGGGAAAAATTGGTCAAATGAGTAATTAGGTGGATTATTTTGATGATTTTTTCAGAATTTTTCATCCACTCGTTGGCCACTATAAAAATAATGATTAAAAATCGATTTAAAAAGTTATGTTGAATGACCTTGGAAAAAATTGGTCAAATGGTTAACTGAGTGGACTATTTTCTTGATTTTTTTCAGAATTTTTCATCCACTTGTTCGTCCGTATAAAAATAATGATTAAAAAATCGATTTAAAAAGTGATGTTTAAAATTTTTTGAAATTTTTTCTGTGTCGAAATGACCTTGAATGACCTTGGAAAAAATTGTTTAAATGGTTAATTGGGTGGACTATTTTCGTAAATTTTTTCAGAATTTTTCATCCACTCCTTCGTCAGTAAAAAAATAATGTTTATAAAACCAATTAAAAACGTTTGGATTTTATTTTCATTATGGTCGGTCTATATGACCTTGAATTACTTTGGAAAAAACTGGCCAAATTGAGCAATTCATATTAGACTTTGAACATAAGCCTTATTTGATAATCCGAAAAACTGAAGAGCTTTCTGTAAAATTTCGTACACCGGAAATGGGCTTTTTGTTTTCTTCCAATATTTTTTTAAATATGAAAAATATCACAAAAACGTTCAACACAACACAACAAAAAATGAATGAAGTCTTGTTTGAAAATATTTTTCGTAAAATCATTGCTATTCGAGAAATTTGTTTTTTTCATTTTTGGTTTATAATTATGAAACGGTAACAGTTACAGTTAATAATAATTATAGAGCATACCAAAATGAACAACTTATAAAGAATAAGTTTCTTTCGAAATCTCTTTAGTTTTTGAGTAAACTGACCATTTTCATCTCTAATAATTTTGACGTTTTAAACGTTAGTTTCTTCGATTCTACAAAACGCTCGATGTACATTTAAAATATGATTTAAATTTAAAATAAACCATGAAAGCGTAAATATAAATGATACCATCAAGTCGGAGAAAGTAACATGATGGCCACATCACCATTTTTTTGTTTCCCAACATGAATGTGTCTTGGAAGAAAAATACTCAGCTTAAACGAGCATATTTTGACAAATCGTGTTTTTTGAGGGTTTAAAGAAATGGCAAAATAGTTGGGAAAAGTGTATCGCCTTAAAAGAGATTACGTTGAAAAATAAAAAAAAAAAAATTGTGAAAAACCTGCGTCTTCATTCCTAACGAGGGTACTTATTGATCCATCCTAGTATATACATAACCTTAAAGTTATTTGCTGGTCCGCGAAACTTAGAATCCAAAAATACCGGTCTACCAAACAACATAGTTTGCGAAGCTCTGAGCTATGGATCCACTTCAAAATGTTCTTGAACGTAGAGAGAAGTGCTTAATAGAAATGAAAACAGAGATTATTAAAGCTGACATGCAACGAAAATCTTTGCAACGTGTAGAAGCTACATTGATAGTTTCAAGGATGTTTTGATCACTCCACTTATAATCAACACTAATCGTTAAGGTGAACATGTTAGTTAGAACTACCATTCGTGTAGTTGCCCTGGGGATGAAAATTTGTAGCAGTTCTTGTTCATTTAGTAAAGTTTGCGAAAGCAAAATAGAATTAGAAAATCATGATTGTATTCTTGATTTTAACATAAGGTGTGAGCCACTGAATTTTGTTGCTGAGATGGCCATGCCCGAAAGAGAGAAACATAGCAGTGATGTATGAGATTAATTTATTTCTTTAAATCTAAATCAATTATGACGTAATAATAAGCGACATACCTCATTTATCTCACAGCCAACTCTGAATCAAAATTTTGTGGATCACACGATATAATTAGTGCTTGAAGTAAATCACGATAATGGGACATTTTGTGAGTAATCATCCCTTCCTTAAACGAATAGCAAAATTCTATACCATTTATAAATCTTAGGCAAATAATAGATGCGGTGGCCCCGGTTTGAGTACATAACTCAATGAAATGGGTTTGTAATTCTTGTAGTGGAAGTCGTCGCAGCGCAATGAATCTTCGGACATGGGAGGTTTTTCACTGTATTATATATACAGGTAGGTGGAGATGTAATTGAAATCTTGGCCTGATAAATGTGTCGCCGGCAGAGGGCGAAAGAGGGCGAATGTTTAATGCTGTGGCACGGAAACGTTAAGGAACATTAATCGCCGGCTGATGCCACAGGATTTTTATGGAAGGCGATAACTTATGAATGCGCCGACTTTTTTTTAAATTTATTTAGAACTTTAAAAACTGCATGCTCTTTTATCTGGCCGGCTATTATTTCACGTAGAATTACGGTTGTATCTCATTGTTCCCGTTTGTTGTCTGCATTGGCGCGCGGATGGACTATTCGTGTAAATGGAATACTAAGGGTGGGTTTATGGTGCATTTTTTTTAAATTCGAAATTAAGTTAATTACGCAATCAATTTAATAATACTATCTAATTAATACACTTGTGGCGTAATTAACAACGCGGTGAACTAGTTTTGATTGAGTTGATTTTTGGCGGGGTTTGCACAACGAGGAAATGACATCAGTTGAATTCGTGCCTTTAACATAACCTATAAACACCGATGTGAAAATAGCCACGGATTTTCCAGCTAAGGATTTCCCGGCGCCTCCACCGCCAAATACAAATTTCTTTAATTTTAATGATTTATAATAAATCAAACGCTGAGAATGTAATTAACATTAGCCTATAGATGTACAGTCAATCCACAATTTTAATTATTTTTTCTCGAGTCCACGGGAAATCTCTTTTTAAAATGACAAGAATTCAAAGTTCAATATGGCACTGTTTGACGCGTTTTAAATTTAATTTTTTAACAACAACGTGTAGATAAGAGTCTACTTAAATGATTTAACACATTAAATTTTGGGTAAAATTGTTTATAACTTTTTTATGATTTTTTTTTTCTCGAGTCCACCCGAACTATATACCGGGTGTGGCACTTAAGACGCCTCGGACCATAGCTCCTTTACGATAAAAGCTATCGAAAGAAATCTAAGAACAAAGTGGTGCATAGTTACCGTCGCTATGTTTTAAAAATATTTCTAATCATCAGTGGCGTGCCGTACTCCAGTGGCGTACCAAACTTATGTTTTTTTAAATGGAATGCCCTATTTTTTATTGCAGATTTGGAAAGTGCTCGACGAGTACTTATTTTTTTATCTAACATGTTATACCCTTCACTTTAGCGGTTTTGCTATTATAAACCCTTCTTTCAAAATTGCGCCCCATTTTTGAGATTTTTTTGTAGAGAAACTAATTGACGCCGGCGCCTAAATTTTGAATTGAGGTACAGGTTAACACCTCATATACCTTCACATAATTTTTTTTCGGGTAATTTATGGCAAAAAAATAATTTTTGATTGATCTTCGCATGTTGTCATTTTTTCCGAAAATTTCAAATGGCACCCCCCTAAAAAAATTACGGCGTTGTACAGCCAAAACTCTAAATTTTTCATTGGTGTAAAAAAAATTACACATTGCATAACACAATTTCGGAGAAAAAATGAATTTCATCGCAAATGTCGGGAAACGTTTTCCGTTCCCAAGTGTGCCATGAGAAAACAAAAGATTGGTAATTGTCAAAGTAAATTATTAGACGTCAGTAGCAGCCATAAGTCATTTTTGATAAACGTTCTAAAAATGTTCCGAACTCAAGAGGAAATGGTTGACATGATATTTATTCTTGGAGAATGTAACAAGAATTGTTTCTTGGCATCACGAGTGTACGCTGCGAGATATCCGCACAGGGCACATCCAAATGAACGTGCGTTTCAAAAAGTGTTGGAGAGATTTACTACTACGGGAAGTGTGAAACGGCCAAGGAGAGTTAGAAAGAAGGCAGTTATTACCGAAAATAATGAACTGCGGTATATCACCAGAAGTTGCGGTTATGCCTCCAGCAGGAAGGTCGTCATTTCGAACATTTAGTTAAAGTTGTTAAATTTGCTTTATCTGCATTTTTCATATCATGTTGAATAAATAGGTACATACTATTATGTTGACCGTATTTGTGTATTTGTTTTGGTACTTTGACAATTACCAATCTTTTGTTTTCTCATGGCACACTTGGGAAAGGAAAACGTTTCCCGACATTTGCGATGAAATTCTTTTTTTCTCCGAAATTTTGTTATGCAATGTGTAATTTTTTTTACACCAATGAAAAATTTAGAGTTTTGGCTGTACAGCGCCGTAATTTTTTTAGGGGGGTGCCATTTGAAATTTTCGGAAAAAATGACAACATACGAAGATCAATCAAAAATTATTTTTTTTCCATAAATTACCCGAAAAAAAATTATGTGAAGGTATACGAGGTCTTAACCTGTACATCAATTCAAAATTTAGGCGCCGGCGTCAATTAGTTTCTCTACAAAAAAATCTCAAAAGTGGGGCGCAATTTTGAAAGAAGGGGTTATAACAGCGAAACCGCTAAAGTGAAGGGTATAACATGTTAGATAAAAAAATAAGTACTCGTCGAGCACTTTCCAAATCTGCAATAAAAAATAGGGCATTCCATTTAAAAAAACATAAGTTTAGTACGCCACTGGAGTACGGCACGCCACTGATGATTAGAAATATTTTTAAAATATAGCGACGGTAACTATGCACCACTTTGTTCTTAGATTTTTTTCGATAGCTTTTATCGTAAAGGAGCTATGGTCCGAGGCGTCTTAAGTGCCACACCCGGTATACAATATAGCAAGATTTCAAAGTCCAATATGGCACTGTTTGACGCGTTTTAAATTAAATTTTTTAACAACAACTTGTAGATAAGAGTCTACTTAAACGATTTAACACATTAAATTTTAGGTAAAATTAATAATACTTTTTTTATGAATTTTTTTTCTCGAGTCCACCCGAACTATATATACAATATTGCAAGATTTCAAAGTCCAATATGGCACTGTTTGACGCGTTTTAAATTAAATTTTTTAACAACAACTTTTAGATAAGAGTCTCCTTAAACGATTTAACACATTAAATTTTGGGTAAAATTAATAATACTTTTTTTATGAATTTTTTTTCTCGAGTCCACCCGAACTATATATACAATATAGCAAGATTTCAAAGTCCAATATGGCACTGTTTGACGCGTTTTAAATTTAATTTTTTAACAACAACTTATAGACAAGAGTCTACTTAAACGATTTAACACATTAAACTTTGGGTAAAATTGTTTATAACTTTTTTATTAATTTTTTTGTCGGGTCCACCCGAACTGTACATATAATATAGCAAACTTTCAAAGTCCAATAATGCACTGTTTGAGGCGTTTTAAATTAAATTTTTTAACAACAACGTGTAGATAAGAGTCTACTTTACGTAGTTAAATCGTTCAAGTACTGATTGGGGTGCTTTGGTCTTTAGCACCCCGTCTTTGCGCCTGATGCGGCCGACGACGGGGTGACCGAAATGTTACCAAACTTTGGTGGTCTGCTTCAAATAGAACGCTTAATGATTTCCTAAAGTTTCATTGTTCTAACCCTCCCGGAAATATATTTTTTTTTAAATTGATTTTCAGGGGAAACATTTTCAACGTTCAAAAACAACAATAATTCAAATATCCATCGGTTAATAACCGGGCGATTTTAAAAATTTAAAGTTTTTTTTACGTACACGCAACACCGCAATGATAATCCGTCGTTAGATTCGTGATTTAAAAAGAATTGAAAAAATTAAGTCAAAGACGATCGAAAATATTTACCGGCAAAATAAATAAAAGTTTAATTTATTTCTAAAATAAGAAGGAGGGGTCGGATCAAGAAATTTTATTGGGATTTTCTATTGGGCTCGAGACGGGTCTTTCAGTGGTGTAATCAGATTTTTGATCGGACAAAAAAAATTGTGCCCCGCTGCTAAATTTCGCTTCCCTCTTCCGTATACAACGTCATATCTCGAAAATTAAACATCTGATCGTAAAACTTTATAGGGATGTTTAATCCGGATTAAATAGACGACTAATATGCCGTCGTCTGATTTTCAATTATCGAAAAAAAAAATTGAAAAAATTGAAAAAAAAAAAACCCGGAGTACAATCAAAAATCGGCCGTAGATCGTAAACGGTGCGCCCTACGAAAATATAGTCTTTACCTTTTCGGCGCAAAATGCAATTCTGAATAGCATTCCGTATAAATTTATCACGCGAAATTAAAAATGGCCGCTCTGGAATTTTTTTGTTGAAATCGGGGCTGGTTTTCTTTGAATAACTCCTCGAGGGTTAGAGATATCAAAAATTCGTAAGAGACATAAAATGTAGAGGAGAGCCAGTTAAACGAAACTCAATGAAAATTAGAGTTGTAATCGTAAGGGCAAGCGCGCCCTTTTTTCCGGAAGCGTCCGAAATGTGATTTTTTCAGAAAAATGGATGAGGGATTGCAACCGCAGATCGCACCCCAATTTTCTATAGTAACCTTTATGCCCCAATGTATTGGGGATTTTTTGAGCCTAGTCCCAGTTTTCCAGCTCAAAAATCCAGGGATGTGAAAGTTTTGGCGTGAACCTCTGCATCGTCAAAAATCGATTTTCAAAAAATCACCCTGTAGTAATTGGGTAACTTAGAAAATCGCGGATTTCACGGTCGCCAAGAGGAGCCCCGGGCCTATCGGGAAAAAACAAAAATTGTAAAAAAAAAATTTTGAGGAGTTTTTCTGGAATTTTTTTGTTGAAATCGGGGCTGGTTTTCTTTGAATAACTCCTCGAGGGTTAGAGATATCAAAAATTCGTAAGAGACATAAAATGTAGAGGAGAGCCAGTTAAACGAAACTCAATGAAAATTAGAGTTGTATTCGTAAGGGCAAGCGCGCCCTTTTTTCCGGAAGCGTCCGAAATGTGATTTTTTCAGAAAAATGGATGAGGGATTGCAACCGCAGATCGCACCCCAATTTTCTATAGTAACCTTTATGCCCCAATGTATTGGGGATTTTTTGAGCCTAGTCCCAGTTTTCCAGCTCAAAAATCCAGGGATGTGAAAGTTTTGGCGTGAACCTCTGCATCGTCAAAAATCGATTTTCAAAAAATCACCCTGTAGTAATTGGGTAACTTAGAAAATCGCGGATTTCACGGTCGCCAAGAGGAGCCCCGGGCCTATCGGGAAAAAACAAAAATTGTAAAAAAAAAATTTTGAGGAGTTGGCAACCTTTTTTTTGAAGGGGTGGTCAGAGGGGGTTGAAATTTCAACAGTCGGGTTCTTGAATTATTTGTGATTTTTTATGCAAATTTTAACTGACTACCTGTTACAGTTTTTGAGATGGGGGTCTTGCATTTAGGAGTACTCGTATGTATACTTTGATCAATGGATCTTTGCATGCACGTCACAGATAGCTGAACCTAGCTCCGACAACATTTTCATGCGTTTTCTCTCTTTCTACGGTAAGTTGAATTGGATGCAATCATGTCGTCCAAGGCGAGAAAACTCGGTCTTCGGCAATGACGCACACGCAAAGATCCATTGATCAAACCATAGTAATTAGCAACTGGGGCTTCAATACCTTTAAATTCTTTAATTACTTCATTAAAATTGAATAGGAAATTATGCCTAAAGGCAATAATACAAATTAAACAAACATAAAAAAACAACAGAACCGACCAGTTTGGTTTGTTCCGACAGTTATATTGGCTAAACTGATGGCCAAGAGGTAGAAATTAACAACTGGAGCTTCAGTAGCTTTACATTCTTTAATTATCTTAAAAAAAATGAATAGGAAATTATCCCTAAAGGCAATAATACAAATCAAACAAACATAAAAAAAACAACAGAACCGACTAGTTAAATTTGTTCCGACAGTTATATTGGCTAAATTGATGGTTTCTGGATTGTTGCTTCCGTTTTATTTGTTACTGGCGTCGCTAGCTTGGTTGCATTTATTGCAGGCTTCATTTGTTCAGCAGGTTCTATGGGTTTAGTTAATTTTGGTTTTTGAGTCTGCTGTCCTGGTTTAGGTGGTTCTGGTTTAACATTTTGTGACTCTGGTTTAATTAATTTTGGATGAGTTTGCTGTCCCGGTTTAGGTGGTTCTGATTTAATATTTTGTGACTCTGGTTTACTTATATTTGCTGAACGAGCTGCTTCTGTTGACTTGGTTGTTATTCGTGGTGTAGTTGTTGATGTTGGCTTGGTTGTTTCAGTTGGATTAGTTGTTTCTGTCGGATTAGTTGTTATTATTGGCTTGGTTGTTTCGGTTGGCTTAGTTATTTCTGTTGACTTAGTTGGTTTCGTTGGCTTAATTGTTACTGTTGGTTGTGTCGGCTGTGTTGCATTGGTTATTGGTGGAACAATAGTTCTAGTTGATGCTGTAAATAATACATATTTTTAAAATGGAATACTTTTCGAAAGAAAATGTTCACTAGTTTTTTTTTCAGACTAACTTTGGCTGCAAGCCATTTTCAATGAATGCACAGAAGTAATAAATGATTTTTCATAAATTTAATTGTTTTTAAATATAAATTATTTGTTGTATAATTCAAGATTCACCGAAAAAATAGTTGCTTCACTAAATTTATTGTAGACTTTATAAGATTTATGCTGTAGTCAATATTTATCATTCATATTTACTTACAATCATTATCGCGAAAAGCCAATGCTAATGATAAACTGAATACTACGAGTCCTAAAGCAACGGAAAATGCAATTAACTTTTTCTCCAATCCAGTCAAGGTTTGGCACCAACCAAATACCCTGAAAAATAAACGGTTGTCGTTAAAAGCTGTTTATAATAAAGAAATAATAACAATATTTGAAACGCACAATTTTACATTTTATTATTATTTAAATTTCTAGTGCAGCTGGTACTTGTTAAATTCTTATTCTGTCCATTTAAATTGTTTTTAAATTTATTTTGGGCACCTGGGGTCTCATATAAGAAGGTCAAGGATTTATAGTCTAACTATAAAAAATGGCGATTTGATAGTATCATAACCATTTATATTTACGTTTTCATAGTTTATTTTCAATTGAAATTATATTTTGAATGTACATCGAGTGTTGTGTAAACTCGGATAAAACTGACGTTTAAAACGTCAAAATTATGAAAGGTGGAAAAATTATACTTCAAATTCAAAAACTAGAGGGATTTCGAAAAAAACTTATTCTTTATAAGTTGTTCATTTTGGCATTCTCTACAATTATTATTGACATCAATTTGCTGTAACTAATATCGTTTTATAATTATAAACCAAAAATTTAAAAAATAATAATAAATGTTTTTCTCGAATAAAAATGATTTTATGAAAAATATTTTCAAGCAAAAGATGTTCATTTCTTTGTTGTCTTTAAGGTTTGTTTAAATTTTTTTGTGACATTTTTCATATTTAAGAAAATATTGGCAAAAAACAAAAAACAGTCAAGGTAAACGCCCACTTCCGGTGTACGAAATTTTATCAAATTAGACGGATGTTCAAAGTTTCATATCAGTTGCTTTATTAGTTTTTGAGATACAGCGCGCACACGCAGACACACACACGCATCACACACACACAGACACACACGCAGAGACACACAAAAAATAGTGATGTGGCCATCATGTTACTTTCTCAGATTATTTAATGGTATAATAGTTATTTATATTTACAAATTCATTCATTATTTTCAATTTAAATCGTATTTTAAATCGAAAGTTTCACATGATCGAATGGTGATAACGTTTGAAACGTCAAAATTATGAAAGCTAAAAATGACAAATTATTTTTTAAGTTCTAATAATCTTAACCGTAAGTTTACTGGAAAAAATAGTCCTAATTAAAATGTCATAAATAACCTAATAAAAGTCCTGAACAAATCTTGAAAAAAGTCCCGATAAAAAAATTCTTATAAAAAGGCCTGAAAAAAAGAGTCCCAACACAAAAATGTCTTAAAAAACAGGTTCTTCAAAAAGACCAGAAATAAAGTCCTGAGAAAAAGTCCTGGAAAAACAGTTTTGGAAATAAAATCTTGAGAAAAATTACTGTTAAAAAGTTGTAAAAAAGTCCAGAAAAAAGTACTGCAAAAAGAGTCCTGAAAAATTAAGTCTTCATATAAAACACCAAAAATAAAAGTCCTTAAAAAATCCCGAAAGAAGTCTGAAAAAGAGTCCCAAAAAAATGCGGACGGAAAGTCCTAAAATAAGTCCTGAAAAAACTCCTGAAGAAAGTCTTGAAAAAGCCCCGAAAGAGAGTCCTGATAAAACATCCTAAAAAAATATCCTGTAATAACATTCTTAAAAAAAAGTTATGAAAATAATATCGTAAAACAATCAATTTTTTGAAAAAAAACCCTGTAAAAAGATCATTAAAAAAGTTCTGAAGAAATTGTCTTGAAAGAAATGTCTTGAAATATATTACTGAAAAGAGTCCTGTAAAGTAGGAAAAAAAAATCCCGAAAAACTAATTCTGAAAAAGCAATGAAGAAAATTCTGAAAAGAATCCTGAAAAGAAGTCCTAAACTAGAGGTTCCTAAGTCTCGAAAAAGTCCCGAAAAATGTCCTCGAGGAACAGTCCTGGAAATAAAGTCGTGAGAAAGAGCATTGACAAAAGCCGTGAAAAAAGTCCCGAAAAATAGTCTTCATACAAAATACCAGTAATAAATGTCAAAAAAGAGTCCTAAAAAGTTCAGACAAAGTCTGATGAAATATCACAAAAAAATGTCCTGTAAAAACAGTCATGAAAAATTGCCCTGAAAATAATATAAACTAAAAAATTCTAAAAAGAAGCATTGTAAAAGTCCTTAAAATGGTCCTTAAAAAGATCTAAATAAATTGTCCTGAAAAAGAAATCCCAAAATCCTTAGCAAAAATCCTAAAATAAAAAGTTTTGAAAATAGTCTTGAAAAAAAAAATGCTAAAAATATCTAAACAAGTCCTTAAAAAGGTCTAAAAAAGGTCATGAAAAGAAAAATTCTAAAAAATTTTGAATTTTTTCTGAAAAAAATCCCAAAAATTAATCGTGAACATAGAGTTCTTAAGAAAGTCACGAAAACGTCCGAAGAAAAAAATCCTGAAAAAAAATCCTGTTAATAAAATTTTGAAAAGAAATCCTGAAAATAAAGTCCTAAAAGTAAGTCTTAAAAAAAAATTCTTAAAAAGTCCTGAAAAAGAATCCTCAAAGAAAAAAAAAAGACCTGAAGAAAGTTGTAGCATTCTCTACAATTATTATGAACAAAAATTTGCTGTAACTATTATCGTTTTATAATTATAAACCAAAAATTAAAGAAAAAAATAATAAATTTTTTCTCAAATAAAAATGATTTTATGAAAAATGTTTTCAAGCAAAAAATGTTCATTACTGTGTTATCTTCAAAGTTTGTTTAAATATGTTTGTGATATTTTTCATATTTAAGAAAATATTGCCAAAAAACAAAAAACAGTCAAGGTAAACGCCCACTTCCGGTGTACGAAATTTTACCAAAAGCTTTTTAGTTTTTTATATTATCAAATGAGACAGATGTTCAAAGTATCATATCAATTGCTTTATTAGTTTTTGAAATACAGCGCGCACAGACAGACACACACACAGACACAAAAAAAAATTCCAGAAATTGTTGAAATGGCATCTAGGGACCCCAAAACGGATATTTTCATAAAAAAAAAATTGAAAAAAAATCACGATCACAATACTTTCTCCTACTTCGTAACGGAGAAAGTAAAAAGCAACCCAAATTTTCGTAGCTTTAATACATGCACAAAATATAAGATTTATTTATACAGCTGACACTAATTCGTTCGGTTTTATTGTTACAAAACTTTAGAGAGAGACACAATACATTTATTGAGACACTTACAAATGACCTCAACAGGCAATTGACCAGAGGTCTTTCAGCCGCAACACTTTAGATTTTATTAAAAATGCATTATTATTAACCAATGGTATTCCGCAAGGGTCTGTCCTCGGGCCATTATTATTTCTTATTTTTATTAATGACATTGTAACTTGTGATTATACAATTTTTACTCTATATGCAGATACTAGTACTTGTTATATAGAGCCACGGAGTCATGGTACTGCCTGTAGACTCAAGCTCAGCAAGAATTTTTAACAAATCTTAAAAAAACTTTTTAAATGTTAAACAACCTGTAACACCGCATGGAAGTTCCACATTAATTTCAACAGATGATTAAAATTTTGAGAGACTTTTTCTGAATAATGTGTTTTTACAAATTTTCAAAGAAAGCAATCGCAAGTTTACCACAACAAAAATGGTTGCACTGAAAAGAAAAGTTTGATGATCAAAAAGGCGCATTTTTCAAAATACAAGTAGGGATTGCACATTTATTTTAACAAATGGTTTAAACTTTGACTAACTAATTCTAAATAATGAATTTTCAAAGAAAATCATCGCAAGTTTACCACAACAAAAATGGTTTCACTAAAAGGCTAATTTTGATCACCAAAAAGGGAAATTTTTCAGAAATTTACTTGAGAATTCCACATTTCTTTCGACAGATGGTTCAAATTTTGACAGACCAATTCTGAATAAGGTCTCTTTATAAATTTCTTCAAAAAATAATCACAAGTTTACCACAATAAAAATGGTTGCACTAAAAAACAAATTTTGATGACCAATAAGGCGCATTTTTCAGAAATTTGCATGGGAATTCCACATTTATAACAATAGATGGTTGAAATATAGACAGACTAATTTTGAATAATGTGTCTTTACAAGTTTTCAAAGAAAATAATTTTCCATTTTTTTGTTAAAATTTTCAGATTTTTGGTCCACAATTTTGATTTTTAGGATCGAATTTTTGGTCAAAGTTTTTAATTTTTTATTCTATATTTTAGATTTTTTTAACCTAAGTGATTGCTTTTTATACGCAACTTTTTTATTTTTTGTCGATATTTTCAGGTACGGTTTCTGATTTCTAGATTTTCTAACTTAAATTACTATTTTTTATGGGCGATTTTTTTTACTTTTTGACTACCGTTTTTTAGTTTCTGGTCGGCAACTAATTTTGAGCTGAAGAGTTATTTTAGGAGCTGAAAATTGCAAATTAATTTTGTTTTCCTTGATTTTTCAATTTTTTGTTTGTATTTTTGATTTTTACACCTGCATTTTTGATTTTTTTTCCTATATTGTAGATATTTTACCTGTATATATATATACAATATCTTTATTGACAGACTTTTTACATATATGAAAAAGTAAGAATTATGTTTATATCACAATTTGGTTAGTGTGTTAGTCTGTCAAATGGCTATCGACCCGAGGTCTTTCAGCCCGGATTTGTCAGTCTGTGTAGCGTTAGTCTGTCTCTGATGATGATGATGATGGATGATGTGAAGTGATGAATTCGAGTACTGTGGATGAAGGGGATTTAAATTTTGCGTTAACATTTTACCTGTATTTTTCATTTCTTCGTTCCAAATTTTAGTTTTTGGCCGAAATATTCTTTATTTTGGTTAAACTTTTATGTTTTTTTTTGTTGATTTTTGGTCTGCATTTTTTTAACCGCGAATTTTTGATATTTGTCTAAATTTTCGATTTTTTGTGCTTATATCTTAGTTTTTTATCTTAATTGAGAGCTAATTCTGCAAGTGTTTATTTTTTTTACGATTTTTCAAAACATGAGTGCACATGAGTGCAATTTCCGCTCCCTCCTGTGCAGATTTGAGTCAATTCCTGTTGTTTACAGTAGCAAAATTGCAAATATTTTTACAAGTAATGAAAGGTACACTCTTTCTGCATGGTTTTAGTAATTTTGGAGCTAATTCTACAAGTGATTAATTTTTTTACAATTTTTCAAAACATTAAGTGCAAATTTCCTTCACTACAGAGCAAATTTTGAGTTTATTCCCTTGTTTTCTGCAGGAGCATGTCGTTGTTTTCGGGAAATTAAAAGAAGACTATTTTTGAATAATTAAAGTTTATTTGAAGCGTAACCTTCAAGTAATAAATTTTTAAAATTTTTCAAATCGTCGAGTGAAAATTTCCTTCGCTACAGAGCAAATTTTCTTCCTATGTTTTCTGGGGCTAATCACCCCGAGTGCTGAAAATAGCAATTTTCGTAATTGAATTTTCAATGTTCTTGTCTTCATTTTTTATCGTTAAGCCCGGATTTTGATATTTAGTTTTACATTTTTAATTTTTTAGCCTTATTTTTTTTCTAAATTTTCTATTTGTTTGGTAAAATTTTCGTTTTTTTTGGTCCGTAATTTAGATTTTTAGGATCGAAGTTTTGGTTGAAGTTTTAAATTTTTTATACTATATTTTAGATTTTTTTTTAACCTAAATGATTGATTTTTATACGTGACTTTTAAAAAAAAAATTGCCGATATTTTCAAGTTTTTTTGTGGTGGTTTTTCATTTTTTCCCGTGATTTTAGATTTTTTAACTTGAATTATTATTTTTTATGGGCGACTTTTTTTACTTTTTGGTTACTTTTTGACCAGAAACCAATTAAATTTAATTTTTCTTCAAAATCATTCTGAACACTATTTGTCCATAAAATTTTGTTGTGGGACTTCCAGAAACTGAGGTTTTCGAGTTTCTGGTTGGCAACTTATTTTGAGCTAGAGTTATTTTGGGGGCTGAAAATGGTGAATTATTTTCGTTTTCCTTGATTTTTGAATTTTTTTGGCTTCAATTTTTTTATTTTTAGACCAGCATTTTTTTGCCCATATTTTAGATCTATGGCCTGTATTTTTCAGTACTTCGTTCCATTTTTTTTTTAATTTTTGTTGAAATTTTCTGCATTTCTTAATCGCGAATTTTCGAAATTTGTCTAACTTTTCGATCTTTTGGGCGTATATTTTAGTTTTTTACTTTAATTAAGAGCGTATTTTTTATTGGTTCATACTTTAGATTTTTAACGTGTGTTATTTTTGATTTTTTTGCCTGTATTTAATTTGTATAATTTGTCATTTCCATCTTTCACAATTTTGACGTTTCAAACGCCAGTATCATCCGATCTAATAAATTGTAAAAGTGGCTCTACCATCAACTTGTTCCACGGGCCGCCACTGCAGTATAAATAATAGCAATTTACAGTTACTGACTCAGTCATTAGAAAATTCCAATACTCGGATGAAACAGTGGTTCTCGGCAAATTTCCTGACACTTAATGAAGACAAAACATCCCAAATATATTTTTCTTTAAGGGGTTATCTTACTATAAAATGTTCAAAAAATCGAAAAAAAAAATATTTGTCTTTAAATAATTCATTGAAGTGTTTAGAATCATATAGAAAAGTAGATATTCGAAGTATTGTTTGAGTTATAGCGTTTGTAACGAAGGAAGAATTGGAAGCACATGTACTAGTTTGCGAGATACAGCGCGCACACTTTTTACAGAAATCTTTGATATCGCCTCTAAGGACACGAAAATGGACATTTCCGTTAAAAAAATTCACGACCACAATACTCTCCTGTACTTCGATACGGAGAAAGTGAAAACATATAAACCACTTCACTCGCAATTCTATGCAATTTAAATTGCGTATGCGCCACCACTCGGTATAATTCAAGTGGAAAATTTGTGTTAGAACGCATGGCTTTAAATGGAAGTAATTATGTAAGTGTACTAAATTATCATTATAAGCAATAAAAACTCCTATTATTTAATTATAAAAATTCTACTAGTAAGCTTACCCTGGCGGTCGATCGCCGATTAGAGGCTCGTACCCTGACCCTGGCATCCTTCCTTGAATTTTATTGTAGGTAATAAATCGCTCAATGTTAGCTTACGACTGCTTTCCCTACGTGCCCATTTTCCTTATCACCAGATAAGATTAATTCAGTAGACTTTTCTCCGTATTGCAAGGATGTAATCGTCGTTTTGTAAACGAGATAATCGACGATGTTTTAATAAACTTGATTGATATTGAAGGTATTCACTAATATTGATAAGTATCTCTGAATCATTATTATAATTATAGTATACAAGGTGTCTAAAAAAGACACCACAAAAATGATATGGTGTATTCCTTAGACAAAAAACAAGCAAATTAACTAAATTTATCTATATGAAAAATTACATACTTTCCAAGATACAGCAAGTCAAAGTTTAAGATTTTTTTTAAATTTTTTTTTGTTAAAAATAAGGCGTAAACAAAAAAAACTTTAAGAGTTATAAATTCTTTAAAAGTGATGAGTTGCATTGAAAAAAATATTAAATCGTAAAAAATATGAAGAACAAAAAAGTTCTATGTAATAATGTAAACAGCATGTCGTATGGAGCACCTTTGTACTTCAAGAAATTTCTTGAAATTTTTAAACAATGTAGTACACCTAATGTAGTTGTCAGAAAAAAATAGACAAATCATTCTCATCTGCCATTTTCGAGATATAGATTAAAATATTTTAAAAATCTTAAACTTTGACTTGCTGTATCTTGGAAAGTATGTAATTTTTTATATAGATAAATTTAGTTAATTTGCTCTATTTTTGTCTCAGGAATACACCATATCATTTTGGTGGTGTCTTTTTTAGACACCTTGTATAACTGGTTTTTCAAGCTTCAGTTGATGAATGTGAAATAGTGAAATATTAAATTTAGAAAAGTAACTGGTGACGAACGACGGCTCCGCTGCGCCGCGCCATCGTCTATGCGTATCTCATTGAAATTTAGCAAAGAAAAACGGTGACGAACGACGGCTCCGCTGCGCTACGCCATCATTGTATATAGCCCATCATTTGAAGCAAGGTGACTGGTGTTTCCAGTTTTAAATTGGAAAGTTTCTAGGTTTTATTAAAATTTTGGGCAGGTAGGGATTGTTTTGGTCTTTGGCACTCCATTGCCGCTGTGGGGGTAACCAAAATGTTACCGAACTTTATGTTAACATATTGTATTCGTTTTTGACTTGATTCTTAGTTATTTAAAAATTAGCTATCTGAGTTACATTTGTTTCCATTTTGCAGCCCCGATTGGGAGCTACGGAAATGTCGAGTTAAAAATAACGGATCACTAATAAGCGTTGAAAAGACGATCCTGTATCTGGCTGACCCACCAAAGAATTGTACAATTACGACGAAGAAGCGTTTTTCTTTCTTTAATTCGTTTTTAAAGGGGTGGAGAATTTGTGACAAATTTGAAAAATCATTCCTCGAAAACGCGCCGCTAAATCAAAAAATATGCCGCTACAAATCATGCCGAGATGTTCCTTAGGAACAGATTAGATAACTTTTACGTTCGTATCGTATCGTAGACCATTGAAGTATACCTTCCTTTTTATCAGAAAGAAATTGATTGGCGGTAAAAAATTTCATCTTCAATAGCAAAAAAAATAGCGTATCACCATGAACATGTTAGATAATAAAAAAATGGTGTGGCCATCATGTTACTTTCTCCGACATTATGTTTTCATGGGTTTATTTTCAATTGAAATCATATTTTAAATGTACATCGAGCGTTGGGTAAACTCGGATGAAACTGACGTTTAAAACGTCAAAATTATGAAAGATGGAAAAATTATACTTCAAATTCAAAAACTCGGTTTACTCAAAAACTAACGAGATTTCGAAAAAAAATTATTCTTTAGAAGTTGTTCATTTTGGCATTCTCTACAATTATTATTCAAATACATTTGCTGTAACTATTATCGTTTCATAATTATAAACCAAAAAAAAAATAATAATAAATTTTTTTCTCGAATAAAAATGATTTTATGAAAAATGTTTTTAAGCAAAAGATGTTCATTTTTTTGTTGTATTCAATTTTGCTTTACCCTCCATACAAACAAAGTTATTGCAAAAAAATTATTGTGGCACCCGTGCCACAAATATAGGGAAACGTGAAGTATGTATCGAGGGTGCCACAAATATACGGAAACATATCATGTGTGAGCTTGGGTTGCCACAAATATTGCATAACCTACCAGTGTGTGAAAAGCAACGTTGCCACGAATCGTAACATATATTTATTTTTTGCTTTCTATATTTTGAACATCTTTGGCTTTTAAATGCATGGTTGTTTCATAAAAAATGAGTGTTTCATGTTACTGTCTCCGGTTAAATTACAGTAGGGCTTTTAGAGATATTTTTCATATTTATTGATTATTTTCAAAAATTTCTCAGCTTTAGAATAAATTTTATTCTTTGTAAATTGTTTATTTTGAAATTATTTACAAACATTGAAAATTTAATTTTTAAATTGTAGATATAAAATTATACTCTTTCATTTTTACATTTTTTTCAAAATAAAAACTACGAAGAACATTTATTATCAAAAATTTCCATTAACGGTGCACACAATTTTATCAAATGCCTTTTGGCAAAATTTTATAGCAAAATTGTTACAATACTAAATTTACGAAGCAGCTTTATTAAAATTATAAATATTTCATTGTAGAAATATAGTTCTATTTATTATGCAGATAGATTTGTTAAAACGCCCACAATCGCCGCATATTCTACGCAAAAATCTGATTTACACTATGTAAATTTATTATTATTTTTCTGGCACCTTCAAAATATCAACAATCGATGGAGATATGAATTTATATTTTTTTTGCCTTCGAGTGTTCGTCATTAAAAAAAATAATTTTCAAAAACTCATAACTCGACTGAAAATTGCTGCACATTCAAAAATTAAAATTGATTGGGAAGATTGACGTCTTGTGAAGCAAACCATTTTTTTGAGAGGACGGGATTTGATCCCTTTGTTTCATATAAATTTTTAATTTTTTGCACTCGAGTGCAAAAACACATTTTCAAAAATTTATAACTCAACTGAAAATTGCTGCACATTTAAAAACCAAAAAATCAAAATTATTTTGAACGATCATCGTCTTGTGAAGCGAAACAAAATTTTTGTAGGATTTTATCCCTGCGGTTCATATAAATTTCTATTTTTTTGCGCTCGAGAGTTCGACATTGAAGAAAATACATTTTCAAAAATTCATAACTCAACTAAAATTTGCTGCACATTCAAAAACCAAAATTATTTTGGAAGATCGACGTCTTGTGAAGTGAATCGATTTTTTGTAAGATTTTATCGCTGCGTTTCATATTAATTTTTATTTTTTTGCGTCATTGAAAAAAATACATTTTCAAAAATTCATAACTACACTGACAATTGCAGCATATTCAAAAATCACAATAATTTTAAAAGTTCGACGTCTTGTGACGTGATTTAAATTTTTGTAGAACTCTTTTCCCGCGTTTCATATTATTTTTATTTTTTTTCTCCCGAGAGTTCGACTTTGAAAAAAAACAATTCAAAAATTCATAACTAGACTGAAAATTGCAGCATAGTCAATAACCACAATAATTTTAAAAGACAGACGTCTTGTATAGTGATTTGAATTTTCGTAGAACTTTTTTCTCACGTTTTATATTATTTTTGAATTTTTTGCTCGATATTAAAAAAAAAATGTTTAAATTTCGACTTAAAATTGTTACATATTCAAAAACGGATATTATTTCGAGAAATCGACGTCTTGTTAAGTGAACTGAATTTTTGTAGAATTTTATCCCTGCGTTTCATATTCATTTTTAATGTTTTGCTCTCAAGTGTGCGTCATTGAAAAAAATATATTTTCAAAAATTCATAACTCGACTGAAAATTGCTGCATATTCAAAAACCACAATAATTTTGAAAGATCGACGTCTTGTGAAGTGATTTGAATTTTTGTAGAACTCTTTTTCCGCGCTTCATATTATTTTTAATTTTTTGCTCCCGAGAGTTCGACTTTGAAAAAAAAATTTCAAAAATTCATAACTAGACTGAAAATTGCAGCACATTCAAAAACCACAATAATTAAAAGACAGACGTCTTTTGAAGTGATTTGAATTTTCGTAGAACTTTTTTCTCACGTTTTATATTATTTTTGAATTTTTTGCTCGATATTAAAAAACAAACAAAAAATAATTTCGTAACTCGACTTAAAATTGTTACATATTCAAAAACCCAAATGGTTTCGAGAAATCGACGTCTTGCCAAGTGAACTGAATTTTTGTAGAATTTTATTCCTGCGTTTCATATTCATTTTTAATGTTTTGCTCTCAAGTGTGCGTCATTGAAAAAAATATATTTTCAAAAATTCATAACTCGACTGAAAATTGCTGCACATTCAAAAACCCAAATGATTTCAAAATATCAACGTCTTGTGAAGTGATTTGAATTTTCGTAGAACTTTTTTCCCACGTTTTATATTATTTTTGAATTGTTTGCTCGATATCAATTTTTTTTTATTTCGTAACTCGACTTAAAATTGTTACATATTCAAAAACCAAAATGATTTCGAGAAATCGACGTTTTGTCAAGTGAACTGAATTTTTGTAGAATTTTATCCCTGCGTTTCATATTCATTTTTAATGTTTTGCTCTCAAGTGTGCGTCATTGAAAAAAAATATATTTTCAAAAATTCATAACTGAACTGAAAATTGCTGCACATTCAAAAACCCAAATGATTTCAAAAGATCGACGTCTTATGAAGGAATTTTAAGTTTTGTAGAATTTTTTCCCGCGTTTCATATTAATTTTTAATTTTTTGCGCTAGAGAATTAGTCATTAAATAAAATACATTTTCAAAAATCGACTGATAGATAAATGCTGCGCATTCAAATGCCAAAATGATTTTGAATTATTGACGTCTTTTGAAATGATTTTAATTTTTTTAGAATCTTTTTCCCGCGTTTTATATAATTTTTTTTATTTTTTTGGCGTTTGAAAAAAAATACATTTTCGAAAATTCTTAACTCGACTGAAAATTGCTGCACATTCAAAAACCAAAATTATTTTAAAAGATCGACGTCTTGTGAAGCAAACTGAATTGTTGTGCGATGTTGTCCCTGGATTTCATTAAATTTTTTATTTTTTTGCACTAGAGTGTATTCGGGAAAATATATAAAAAATCGGTAGAATTATTCAAAATTTAGATTTCGGTTTAAAATTGTGACATCGTGTGTAAGTTGTCACAATTTGAGAATTTGCCACAGTTCAGGCTGATTCACATACAGGTCGCCACAAATATACGGAAACCTACACACACACATACACACACAGACACAATTTTTTTTTTTCAGAAATTGTTGAAATGGCATCTAGGGACCCCAAAACGGATATTTCGTAAAAAAAAAATTTTGAAAAAAAAATCAAATCACGATCACAATACTTTCTCGTACTTCGTAACGGAGAAAATAAAAATTTATTTTTCAAACTTTGATCGGCCGTAGCGGCTAAACGAAAACTCCAAATTGAACGCGATATCCATTGCTTATGGAAAAATTTCTAAAATCTTCCACCAACCTAAGTATTCTCAACTATTATAACTATATTTATTGTATAACCCGAAATCCTGCCATCACACCCAAATTCAAAATTCCCTCGTCCACTATTTTCGAAGACATTATTTCCATTATTTCACTTCGCAAAACATAATCATCTTCATCCGTTTTGACAGCAAACCAAAAAAAAACGACAGACAAGAACTAATAAGCTAAGGCTGAAAGACCACTAGTGGATAACCAATTTAGCTTATATTGTTTAGTTTATCATTTCTGTTTATATGTTTATATAAATGTAAACAGAAAATAGTTAAATAAAGATGTTACTACTACTATTCACAACTTTTTTAATAATCATCGTAGACCATTGAAGTATACCTTCTTTTTTTTATCAGAAAAACGACAGAAATTGATTGGCGTTAAAAAATCTTCAATAGCAAAAAAATAGCGTGTCACCATGAACATGTTAGAAAATAAAACAAAAAAAAATGATTTTTCACACTTTGATCGGCCGTAGCGGCTAACCGAAAACTCCAAATTGAACGCGGTTTTCAAATCTGTGGTCCTCGTGTGCAAATTAGTCGGATTCAATTAAAATTGGCGATTTAAAATTTTTGAAGAAAACCTGAAAAACTACCTTAACTACCCTTCTTACTTTTTCTCAAAAATTGACTTTGAAATAATTTCCTGAAGAAACCACTGGTTCGATTCCGGGTTTCTACACATCACTGGAAAGATCCCTTCAAGACGCCTCGGAAAATGTACTTTCGCAAGATCAAATTTCAATTTGAAACCCGCGACGCGTCAGCAAAGAAAACTCGAAAATGGAAAAATCGAAAAAATCAACTTTTTTAATAATTATCGTACACCACTAAAGTACGCCTTCTTTTTGATCAGAAAAACGAGAGAAATTGATTGGCTTCAAAAAATTTCAGCTATCTTCAATAGCAAAAGCGTGTCACCATGAACATAAGAAAATGTAAAAAAAAATATTTTTCAGACAATACTAGTCTATGCATCCATTGAGCAGATAACAACAATTCGGCTGTGGAATAAAATGTAACGCAGTTCGCGCACGGTTCGCAACCTTGTTGGCAAATATTGATAAATGATCTCGGACAATGTACATCAAATATGCACCATTGGTGTGTATTGTCATGCAAACGGGGCTTACAGCCAATTCGGCCAACTCAAAATACCACTCTCTCAAGAGCTCAATGCGGTGCATTGTGTGCGCATTTTAATTAACCATATGGTCCATATATTATAAACTTGAAAATTATGCTGGACCATTAATCCGATTGAATATTGTGTGTTTATAGAGTACGATAAAATTTGTTTACTCTCTCCGCAAAACTGATATTACGAATATTATTTCATCAATATTATTACATTTCGCTATGGTTTGTTTACAAAAAAAATGAAATCAATAAAATAAATGTATACAAAAAGTCACGTTATTTTCAATCCTTAATGTAGTTTATCGGTGCTAATATATAATAATATTTACACAGGTTTTTTAAATCTAGATACGTCAAGTTATAAATAAAAGAAGCTACTTTAATGTTTAAAATTCTCCCCTCCCCTCCAAAAAAATGAGATAAGACAACGTGTTTTAACATATTTATTATTTTAATACGTTTGAACGTGTTGTATTGTCATTTTATTATTTTTAACATATTTATGATTTTAATACGTTTGAACGTCTTTATATTGTCATTTTGTTATTTTAATATGTTTGTTTGTCTCGGTAATTTTAAACTCACTATTTTTAACTGTATTACACTAAGATTTATTTTATAACATTATTACATTACTCTCTGTGACTTGTATAAACGACTGTAGTAGTACCAATAAATTTCGATTGATTGATTGATTGAAGATGGTGGTAATATGCCAAGTCCCATTCGTTTAGAATTTTTACAGCTTTTTTTTTGAAATATGTGTATTTATTCTGATATTCTAGTTTACAAAATTTATCGTGCATTCATTCAGCAATATTCCACTTGACCTTGTCCCCCATTCCTCCCGGAATAAATATTCTCGAAATATAACGACTCGTTTCCTCTCTCAAAAAAAAAATGCCTCGGCCCCATTTCGGAGCGATTCAATCATATCCCCGGGGAAGATGTCGGCCGACAATTAAAAAAAAGAATACATGTTGAACAATCCCTATTTGTTTTCGACAGTGACAAACGGCGACCATCAGCCATCATGCAACCGACCGACGAACACTAAATAAACTTCCGCCATATCTGAGGCCCCATATATAAACACGTATATTTTTATAGCGTTGTTCAGCGTTTTATTCCTATCTGATTGTGTTCGCCGGGGAAAAGATGAGTCGGACAAGAATAACAAGGGGTTGGTTGTTTCGTGATACTTAATCACTTCTCCAAACAAATTATACATTATTTTTCCTATGATTGTTCATTTATAGGTATCTTTAATATAATGATCCACGCGATTTTCTTTAATGACTGATATTAGTATAGGCAACCATAGGTACCAATAATAACAACGAAGGTCAATCGTTGTAAACAACGGTTCGTATTAATTGTGCAATCAGAAAAAAATATATTCCAGTAGTTTTAAGATTTATTGTGTGTAATGGCATATTTTTTTACCTTTGCAATCACTGCAAATTTCATTTAATTGAAATATTTTTAGGGGCCGCCGTGGCCTAGTGAGTAGAGCTCCTGCTCACGGGCCTCGTGGTCGTGGGTTCGAATCCCATCCGTGCGGTCACTTTTTCGGAACGAAGAAGTGGCCGTGCGGGTCATGGATCTCTAGTGTATGCCCCATTCATTATTAAAATGAAATCTCAACGTAATTATCGTTAGTGGCCGAATAGTACATGCTTACGCCAATTCCAAATAATCTGCACTTCCTCGTCAACCATCCTTCCTTAAAAAAAAAAATTAATCTTGCTGCAAAAAGGTTGGCCACCTCTGCTCTAGAGTCTGAATGTTAATTATTCTTGACTAGTTTCGTCCTATAAAGGCAGTTTCGTCAGAAAATATTTTTGGAAATATCCGTTTAAGGCAAAATAATCGAACATTTTCAACATTGGAACTCCAAACTGTCTTTTACCATGTAAAACCTCACTCTATAACATTTTATTGGATTAAAGTAATAGAACTTAATTTAGAATAATTATTAACACATTTTTTTTTTAATAAACTGTACAATATTTTCACAAATACACCTTATACAACTTATCTATAATTAATCAAAGGTTTCTATGCCATTGTGTTCTTTGGGTTGTGCCGAACTGTGGTCGATCGTTTGGTGATTGGTTATCACTCCTTTATATTGAAAACTGTGTACTTGAACATCTGGTCCGAATGGGTTCTCCTCTCTTTCGTTGCATTTATGAAGTACCTTTCCTGTAGGAAAATAAAAAAAAAATTGTTTATTTATAATAATAACGAACAATAAAAAATATGCGTATTTCCCGAAACTTTTTTCTTCTTAATTTTTTCCTCATAACTGATGAACGAAAATTGATAATGTGTAAAACACGTGTCATTTCCGAAAAAAACTATCTAAACATTCGCGTCTTTCGAATACGAATCTAAAGAAGAAAATACCGCCCAAAACAATAAAACCTGAAGTCTCAATTTTTAATGTTTTGATCAATTTCAAAAAAAGAATGTCGGAATCGGACGGACGGCACGCATTGGCAAAAATTTGCTTAACACAGTTGTAAACGAGTCACCGCACATTTATCGGTACGACACACTTTGTTATGTTTCAGTCATTCCCCACTTTTGAGTTTTCAAAAACCTTCAAATAACTTCTACAGCAAATAATTTAGTAACAAGTGCAAACTATCATTACTTTTATGAGGTGAGCTACTCAGAAATAAAATAAAAAATTCAGGACCGCATTAAAAAAATAAATAATAAATTTGACGTGAGTATCTAAATAACGAAACATTGCATTTGAGAAATGAAATTTTATTCTGGAAGAACCTACAAAAGTGCCTTAATAAAGTGCTCTTGGTTTTTCAAAATAACCAGTAACAAAGTCGTAAAAAATAAAAACCAAATTTTTTTTTGATCGATAACCCATTTCACATTATAAGATAAAACAAAATAGTGTAGTTGTAACACTTGATCTACTTTTATATTGTGAAATATTTGGCAGAAATACCCACGGTCGATAGCCCTTTATTAAATTATTAAATTTGCTTAGTTGATATGTAAAACACTTAATAAATAAAGATTGTTTAGTAGTAGTATTGTGAAATAAATATATTATTATTATTATTATTATTAGAAGAACATTTCAACAAATATTGAAGACAACGAAGAATTGAATATCTTTTGTTGGTTTTTCATAAATTCTTTGATTATCGAAAAACCAATTTAAAAATAAAAAATTTATCGTTTTTGGTGCATAATTAAAAAAATAATACAAATTTACATTAACCATACATGCAGAAAATTTTAATAATTTTCTAGAATTTTTTTAATTACTCAAGTTCGAGTTCAGAGTGCTGCCATTTTGTTTACAAGCAAGGTGCGTCAATTGGCTTTTGGTACGTCAAAAATGTACTATTTCTAGGCAAATTTTGAAATTTGGAGGCAAATTCCGCGGGCGATTATTTTTTTACAATTTTTTTAATCGGATGGTGCACATTGCACTCACTCAAATTCTAGTTAGAGTGTTGCCAATTTGTGTACAAGCAACTTGAGTCAATTATTTTTGATGTTAAAAATATGTTATTTCTAAGCAAATTTAGAAATTTTGAACCAAATTCAGCGGGCGAGTTTTTTCGAAATTTTTTAATCAGGTGGTGCACATTTCACTCACTCGATTTCAAGTTCAGAGTGCCGCCATTTTGTTTATAAGCCAGGTGCGTCAATTATTTTTAGATAATTCGACGCAGTGTTGCCATATTGGGGGATTTTCCTCCAAAATGGGGGTAAATTATTGTTTTGGGGTGTATTTTGGGGGACTTCAATCAATGGAGTATTTTTTGGGGTAGGTATTTTATGTGAGAGGTATTTTTGGAGAAATAAGTATGAATGTACATATTATTACATTCGCTAGAAATCATTATTACCAATAGTGCACAACCGTAAAGTAATTTTCCTCAGTGACGAGTAATTTAATTACTTAATTACTTCATTAAACCCCTTTGAAAATTCTGCGACATTTATTTATAGAAGTTGTCCTGGGGATTTTATTATTACCGTTTTAGTAATTTTGTGACCCCCAGTTCGATGCTGCATTTTTAGAAAAGAAGAAAAAGAAGATGAAAATATTGTGGATAAAATTTTATATTTATACTACTTTAAATTTTTATACATATGTTTTCAATAAATCAACTGTATTTACGTTTTTTTTTTAATTATATAATTTTGGGGGTGGTAGGCGTAATTTTGCGTTTTTTTATGAAATATTTGGAGACAATTAAAAATTACAACTGGCAACACTGATTACACATACGACGATATTTTTAGATTTTTTTAATCACAATACTTTTCACTTACTCAAATTTGAGTTCAGAGTGTTGCCATTTTGTTTACAAGCAAGGTGCGTCAATTATTTTTTGTGATGTCAAAAATTTGTAATTTCTGAGTGCATTTGAGAAATTTGAAGGTATTTCCACGTGCGATAATATTTTTAGAATTTTTTTAATCGTGAGGTGCATATTCGACTTACTCAAATTCGAGTTAATTGTGTCGCCATTTTGTTTACAAGCAAGGTGCGTCAATTATTTTTTGTAATGTCAAAAATATGTAATTTCTGAGTGGATTTAAGAAATTTGAAGGTATTTCCACTTGCGATCATATTTTTAGAATTTTTTTAATCGCGAGGTGGACATTTCACTCACTCAAATTTGAGTGAATAGTGTCGCCATTTTGTTTACAAGCAAGGTGCGTCAATTATTTTTTGTGATATTAAAAAAAAATGTTATTTCTGAATGCATTTAAGAAATTTAAAAGTATTTCCACGTGCGACAATATTTTTAGAATTTTTTAAATCGTGAGGTGCATATTTCACTCACACACATTCGAGTTAAAAGTGTCGCCATTTTGTTTATAAGCAAGGTGCGTTAATTATTTTTTGTGATGTTAAAAATATGTTATTTTTGAATGCATTTAAGAAATTTAAAAGTTTTTCCACGAGCGATAATATTTTTAGAAATTTTCTAATCGTGCGGTGCATATTTCAGTCACTCAAATTCGAGTAAATAGTGTCGCCATTTTGTTTACAATCAAGGTGCGTCAATTATTTTTTGTGATTTTAAGAAATTTTAAGGTATTTCCACGTGCGATAATATTTTTACAAATTTTTTAATCGTGAGGTGCATATTCCACTCACTCAAATTCGAGTTAATAGTGTCGCCATTTTGTTTACAAGCAAGGTACGTCAATTCTTTTTTGTGATGTCAAAAATATGTAATTTCTAAGTGCATTTGAGAAATTTGAAGGTATTTCCGCGCTCGATAATATATTTAGAATTTTTTTTAACGTGAGGTGCATTTCACTTATTTAAATTCGAGTCAATAGTGTGGCCATCTTGTTTACAAGCAAGTTGCGTAGATTATTTTTTTGTGATGTTAAAAATATGTAATTTCTGAGTAAATTCGAGAAATTTGAAGGTATTTCCACGAGTGGTAATATTTTTGGAATTTTTTAAATCGTGAGGTGCATATTCCACTTACTCAAATTTGAGTTAATAGTGTCGCCATTTTGTTTACAAGCAAGTTGCGTCGATTATTTTTTGTGATGTTAAAAATATGTTATTTCTGAGTGCATTTGAGAAATTTGAAGGTATTTCCACTTGCGATTATATTTTTAGAAATTTATTTAATCGCGAAGTGCATATTCTACTCACTCAAATTCGAGTTAATAGTGTCGCTGTTTTGTGTACAAGCAAGGTGCTTCAATTATTTTTTGTGATGTCAAAAATATGTAATTTCTGAGTAGATATTAAAAATTTTAAGATAAGTCCAGATTCGATGATATTTCTAGAAATGTTTTAATCACGAGGTGCACATTCACTGTTAAATTCAAGTAGAGTGATGATATATTGTTTCCAGGCGGATTACCAATTTAAACTAAAACTACTGCTTCCATGGGGAACAAACGATGAATTTTCAAAAATGGTACTATTTATTTATTTATTCCACGTCTGTCACAATATACTGTAATATGGTTCAAATTTTTAGAATCTAAATACTGTAAAATAATTTAAATTGTCCAGTTATTATTTTAAAAATGTCATTAAATACTTTCAATTTCCTAATTAAAACAATTAACTTTTCAAGACTTATTATGAATAAAAAAAAATCAAAATTGTCACTACACTAACATTAATGGCTAGGATTAAGAAATTTTCAAGCCGCTCAGGGATGACAGTTTAAAATTTTACTTTAACTCCATTTATTTATTTTATTTTTTTAGATATAAAACGCTAATTGTATTTCTCAAAAAGAAACGGTATTCTTAACTACATTTAACTGTTTTGTTATTTGTTTTTAATTTTGTTATTTTTTTATCCGTTCGGTTAAAATAAATCTGGGAAAATATTCTTAATTTGAAGTTCAGAAATCTGCGTTAATTACTTGTAACTGAAATATAATGAATTTTACAAATAAATTATTTCTACAAAAAAATTCTTAAAATTAACCATAGAATTAAGAAATGTAAAAAGTAACAGGGTGTTCTATTTGAGAAAAGAAAGGTCATGAAATGAACACCTTGTATTTTAAAAATATATTTGAACGATAGCTTGTTTACATCTAAGAAATTTTTGTCTGAAATTTTTTTTGAAATTTTTAACGGTTGGTGAAATATTTAGATGTTCCGGTAATTTTGACCAACCCTGTATATGCATTACATTTAAATTCCAAGGAAGTTTAATTGAAAATGAACACTTTGCTAGTACTACGAGTTATTCAGTTTATTGTGACTAGTTTCGTCCTATTCTACAATTATAACAATAAAGTGAAAAAAACGTAATATCTGAAAAGTGTTCATTTTAATACTTGGCGATTTATATGTGTTTTAAATATAACTTACAGTATACATTATTAGGTTAAAAGTATGGATGGTTGCATCTATTGCAACGTGGTAATCCATAATTAAACTAAATTAAAAAATTCACTATTACTACAATTATATTCACAACTAATTACTTTTTGTTGTTGTTCAAAATAGTGTATTTTTTCAATAAAATGTGAGTATTTTAAACATTAATAATAAAATAATACTAATAAATACAATGCATACCTTTATCATCTTTGCAGGTAGTATCAACACTCAGCATTTTCTTATCGTCAGGGTCTGAGTTCTTTTCAATGACTCTTATTGCAGTTCCATCTGGGCATTCGCATCCATTTGCTAGTAAAACAAATAAATTATTATACGGTGTGAGCCACATAATTTTGTTTCAGAGTTGGCCATGCCTGAGAGAGAGAAATATAGCAGTCATGCCTGAGATTAATTCATTTTTTTAACCCGCCATTGGTGACGCAAATTTAATGGTGACGCCGGTCTCACGCACCGGAGTTTTCAACTGAAGATTTTTGGAAACGTGTTACTAATAGTTGATGTTTTTTTTGTAAATTTAATCAATTTAGGTTCTGCAATGCGGCAGCTTCTCGAAATTGCAACAAAAAACAATAACGGAGAATAAAGTTATTCGACACACCCGGTCTCACAGACTACTGGTCACCATTGGCGGGTTAAATCTAATTCAATTGAACTGATCTAGTCTCATGACGTAATAATATGCGACATACCTTATTTATTTCACAGCCAACTCTGATACAAAATTTTGGGCTCACATGATATAACTGTTTGTTTGCATTTAAAGAAAAGCTACATTCAGTTCTGTTTTTTAAATGTAATTTCAGATATATCGTAGATTAGATTTGTTGCCAAATAATGGACAACATCCATTATGAAAACATCGTATTTCGGTAAGCCTAGTTTACATTGTTTAACTTATAAAGCATTTCAAACCATCACATGACCTTTGGTTATAATAACGACTCAATAGAATTAAAAAGAAATAAAAAAAAGTCGTTTGGAGATATTGAAAAGAAAATTGTATGATAACGTAATCGATCTAACACGTTACGTTCTTTAATCTTGAAGTAATTTATTTAAAAAAAAACAATAATTACCAAAAGGTGTGATTTTTGATTTTTACATTTATCTATGGGATAAAAGTTATATAGTTTATTAAAATAAAATTAGTACACTAATTGGCCCTATAAATTAGTGTACTAATTTTATTTTAAGTTAAAGCTAAGAACAAAAAAATTGAATAGATTTGCTGCTTATCAAGAGATTGGTGTAAACATTTTGCTGGATACAACATTGAGTTCTGTAAGGTTTTTGAAAAAGAAATTATGATTGGATAGAAATTTTAGAGTGAAGAATCAATACACAAAATACAAAAAAAAAATGAATATTTTTGCTACGTATTAAGAGATTGGTGTATACATTTTACTGGATACAAGGTTTATGAAAAAAAATTGTTATGATTGGATAGAAAATTTAGATTGGAGAATTAATACACAAAAAAAAAATGGAATAGTTTTGCTAAGTACCTATCAAGAGATTCGTGTATACATTTTACTGGATACAACATTGAGTTCTGTGATGTTTAAGAAAAAAAAAATTGTGATGATTGTATAGAAATTTTAGATTAGGGAATCTAGAAGATAATAGAAGGTCGTTTGATGCAGTGTTTTTTTTAAATCTTTGGTTATAATTTCAAAACTGTTTCTAGTACCGTAGCAGAAATTAACATCGTTGCTAATTAGAAAATAGAATATTTTACTACAAAAACAAAACAAATTTTTCGGTTCAATTTAAACGATTTGACATGCAACAACTAAACCTGACCGTAATCTAAATCGTATAACCACCAAACTTTAATAAGAATTAATTTTACCTCAACAAACCAGAAACATCTGTTAAATTAGTCGAAAGATAACGCAATATAAACAAATTAGAAACAACCTTACTTGTTGCAGAAAGCATTAAATAAATTCAATAAAACAAAAATTTCGTCTTATTGAATTTATATAACTCAATATCTTTATGTGATTTTATTTAACTTACAACTTTCAAAAACGGCAACGAAACACACCAAGAACACCGCAGCGTACAAACACTTCATCTTGCAAAACTTTACGTAACAATAATCGGTTGTTCACTACAGCGCACTTGCAACAATTGTATGCGGATTATTGCTAACGTGCCGTATTTATAGATTTCAAACACACAACGTATGTTATCAAAGATCAAGGTTGCCGTGTTATGCTGCAAATGTGATAAAGGCATTTTTTCGATGAATTCCCATCCATCTGAGCAATTTTAACTATGTCGCTGATAAAGGAGTTACATTAAAAGTTGCACTGTTGATCTTCGCCAATTTCCATGAAATAAGAAAAAAAACAAGGACTGTTTACGTTCGGCTACTTAATTATCATTAAATTCTCCGGTATTGATGATGCTTGCTGTTACTTTGTTCGGTGGAATTGAGGATTAAATTATTTGTTAATTATGGACTGTGTGTAATGACTCAGTGCATATTGTTTTTTTCAAGGCGAAACGGGCAATTTTTCCTGTGAAAACAATTTCCGCTATTTCCTATAATGCTTCATTTAGATTCTAGAATGATTATATCATTCATAATATTTATATTTTCTATATTCAGCAAAACAATGTTTGATTTACAAAATTTATTTTTAGAAAATGAATGTGTCTTGATTAATTGATTTATTATTTAATTAGTTCACCATATTTAATAATTTTATTCGACAGAAATTATATAAAATATAAAAAACAAATTCATGTTAGAACTGAAATCTTTCCGAAAAGATATTACCAAAATTTAGTCTAAAATGATTTTTTGTTTGTTTTGTGTTTTTTCATATGTTAAGGGGGACTTACAAATTGTCGGTTTCAAAAAATCGAATTTTTTTTCTTCATTTTTTTTAAATCTAAAGGGTCTTAGAAATGAGCCTGTAAAAGGGTTTGTCAGATTTCTCTCTAGTTCGAGAGTTACAGCTAGTTAAACATGACAATGAAAGTAAAAAAGGAAAAATTTCAACTAAATATTCGAAAATTTTGGTTTAGATGCCAAAAACATCTAAAATATAGGCCAAAAAAATCAAAAACCCTGGTCTAAAAAATAAAAATGCAGACTAAAAATTGAAAATTGAAGCAAAAGAAAAATAATTTGCCTTTTTCAGCCCCAAAAATAACTCTTTACCTCAAAGTAAATTGCCGAAACTCTAAACTCAAAAATAATTTTAAAAATTCGCCCATAAAAACAATAATTCAGGTTTAAAATGAAGGAGAAAAAAACAAAAAATTGGTCAAAAAACTCGAAAATACCCGCCAAAAGTTCGCACAAAAAAATCAACAATTCAGGTTCAAAATCTATAGTATAGACTAGTGGTTCCCAAACTTCTTTGCCCTACCGCCCTCTTTCCAGAAAAAATATTACTTAGCGCGTCCTAGAAATTATATATTTTTTTTAATTTTGATAGCAATTAATAGGAAAGAAGAATTGCGTAAAATAGAAACATTGAATTTTGAAATTATGAAACTATTTATTGAATCATTTGCAGTTACTTTCACCAAAAATCGTAAACTCTCGGCAAAAATAAAAAAAAACGCAGACCAGAAAAAAACGAACATTTCAACTGAATATTCGAAAATTTTTGTTTATAAGCCAAAGACTTTAAAATTTGGAACAAAGAAATTAAAAACATCTAAACGACAGATAAACAATCAAATATCCTGATGTAAAAAATAAAAAAATGCAGATTAGAAAATTGAAAATTCAAGCAAAAGAAAAATAATTTGCCATTTTCAGCCCCAAAAATAACGTTATTCCAAAATAAATTGCGGAAACTCTAAACTCGAAAGTAATTAAAAAAAATCGCCCTTAAAAACAATAATTCAGGTTAAAATAATCTAAAATGAAGCGCAAACAATCAAAAACCTAGTACAAAAAACTCGAAAATACCCTCAAAACTAAACAAAAATCAATTCATGTTAAAAATTTAGAGTGTTGACCAATCAAAAATTCGCTCGTTAAAATTAATAATTGAGATTAAGAAAAACTAAAAAACCGAAAAATGAAGAAAAGAAAGACTTTAATCAATTGCCCTTTAAAACCCTGTATAAAACCAGGTTTTAATCAAAGTTTAGTAACTAGTCACCAGTTGATAGACGATTTTTTGCAGATATGTGTTTCCTTTATAACATTTTAAACAATCGCATAATTTGTCAGGACTTGTTGTGTATAATTAATTTTTGGGCGACAAATGTTCAAACTAGAACAAACTCTGTATTTAGGTATAATTTCTCCAGAACAAATTATGGATATAACAATCCTATTGGAAGAATTATGCGGATGGGTAATAAGCTTAATGTGACTACGTCTTTTCCAATTTTTTCGGCTAGCTATATGCGCTTCAAAAATTTTCTATTCTCTGTTAACGTTAATGATTTTTTAGTTAATTAGTTTATAATAATTATGTTTATTTTTTATGGTTCCGAATGTTATTACTTATTTATTTTTTACTTTTATAATCATACTAGGTTGCTGTTTACATAATTAATTTATACTTAGTTAATGTACAAATGTAAACCCGTGAATAAATTATTATTATTATTATTATTATTATTAACTAACTAACTGAAGAATTTAAACTAAGAAACTGAAAATTTCATCAAACTATTAAATTTTTTTGACCAAAATCAAAATATTTTGGTCAAAATATAACTCTAAAAGTTAGAACAAAGAAATCAAAAATGCAGACCAAACATCTAAAATATAAGCAAAAAAAAATTCCTGGTGTAAAAAATTAAAATATGCAGACCAAAAAATTAAAAAATTAAGCAAAAGAAAAATAATTTGCCATTTTCAATCCCAAAAATAAATCTAGCTCAAAATAATTTCCAACCAGAAACGCGAAAATGTTTTAAGAAAAGATAAAGGACAAAAAATCAAAAACTCGAAAATACCCTTAAAACTAAACAAAAATCAATTCATGTTAAAAATTTAGAGTGTGGATCAATCAAAAATTCGCTCGTTAAAATTAATAATTAGGAATTAAAAAAAAAACTAAAAAAACCGAAAATGAAGAATTTAGACTAAAAAACTATTAAATTTTTTTTTACCAAAATCAAAATATTTTGGCCAAAATATAACTCTAAAAGTTAGAACAAAGAAATCAAAAATGCAGATCAAACATCTAAAATATAAGCAAAAAAAAATCCTGGTGTAAAAAATGAAAATATGCAGACCAAAAAATTGAAAAATTAAGCACAAGAAAAATAATTTGCCATTTTCAATCCCAAAAATAAATCTAGCTCAAAATAATTTGCCAACCAGAAACGCGAAAATGTTTTAAGAAAAGATAAAGGACAAAAAATCAAAAACTCGAAAATAACCTTAAAACTAAACAAAAATCAATTCATGTTAAAAATTTAGAGTGTGGATCAATCAAAAATTCGCTCGTTAAAATTAATAATTAGGATTTAAAAAAAAAAAACTAAAAAAACCGAAAATGAAAAATTTAGACTAAAAAACTATTAAATTTTTTTTGACTAAAATCAAAATATTTTGGCCAAAATATAACTCCAAAAGTTAGAACAAAGAACTCAAAAATGCAGACCAAACATCTAAAATATAAGCAAAAAAAAAATCCTGGTGTAAAAAACTAAAATATGCAGACCAAAAAAATTGAAAAATCAAGCAAAAGAAAAATAATTTGCCGTTTTCAGTCCCAGAAATAACTCTAGCTCAAAATAAATTGCCAATCAGAAACGCGAAAATGTTTAAAAAAAGATAAAGGACAAAAAATCAGAAACTCGAAAATACCCTTAAAACTAAACAAAAATCAATTCATGTTAAAAATTTAGAGTGTGGATCAATCAAAAATACGCTCGTTAAAATTAATAATTCGGATTAAAAAAAACTAAAAAAACCGAAAATGAAGAATTTAGACTAAAAAACTATTAAAATTTTCTTGACCAAAATCAAGATATTTTGGCCAAAATATAACTCTAAAAGTTAGAACAAAGAAATCAAAAATGCAAGCCAAACATCTAAAATATAAGCAAAAAAAAAGTCCTGGTGCAAAAAAGTAAAATATGCACACCAAAAAATTGAAAAATCAGGCAAAAGAAAAATGATTTGCCATTTTCAATCCCAAAAATAAATGGCCAACTAGAAACGCGAAAATGTTTAAAAAAAAGACAAAAAATTCAAAACTCTAAAATACCGGCAAAAAAATTAATAATTTAATGCAAAAAATCAAAAATTCGGGCGTAAAAATAAAAAATGCCGACCAAAAAAACCGAAAATTTTAACAAACAAATCGAAAATTTAGACTAAAATGAAGAAAAATTAGTTCCAAAAATCAGAAATTTATACCAAAAAATGGTGATGTAGCCATCATGTTACTTTCTCCGACTTGATGGAATCATAGTCTTTTATATTTACGCTTTCATGGTTTATTTTCTATTTAAATCATATTGCAAATGTACATCGAGCGTTTAAACTGACGTTTCAAACGTCAAAATTATAAAAGATGGATATGAAAAATATCACAAAAACATTTAAACAAACTTTGAAGACAACAAAGAAATTAACATCTTTTGCTTGTAAACATTTTTCATAAAATCATTTTTATTCGAGAAAAAAATGTATTATAATTTTTGGTTTATAGTTATAAAACGATAATAGTTACAGCAAATTTATGTTAATAATAATTGTAGAGAATGCCAAAATGAACAACTTATAAAGAATAAGTTTTTTTCGAAATCCCTTTAGTTTTTGAGTAAACTGAGTTTTTGAATTTGAAGTATAATTTTTCCATCTTTCATAATTTTGACGTTTTAAACGTCAGTTTCATCCGAGTTTACACAACGCTCGAAGTACATTTAAAATAGGATTTCAATTGAAAATAAACCATGAAAACGTAAATATAAATGGCTATGATACCATCAAGTCGGAGAAAGTAACATCAACATTTTTTAGAATAAATTCTTGAAAATTGGCTCCGAAATTGTCCTACAAGCTGTAAGCACCCCCTATTTTCGAATAAATTTAAATAATTTGAAAACTTTTACCGTTTATACTTTCTCTGTTACTAGTATTTTTTTCAAAATTTTAACGATTATATCCGTTTTTTTGGAGAAAAGAGAAGAGATAACTTAAAAAAAAATGCACTTACTTTGCATTAAATACATTAGCTATTAAAATACTTTTTACGCCCTCAATGTGATGCACCGATGAATATTCAGTCAGTATTGGTTAACTTGCAGCATTACCCACCAAATAATATAATATTCATGATTCAATCTGTTTCCACCGAAATGTCCCTTTTCGTTTGTACCTGAATTTCCCGGTGAAGAGGTATTCATTTGAGACAGGGACGACTCAACAACAAATAAGCCGAGCAACTGGGTACACTACAAAGTAAATAAGCAGAGTCGGCATAAATATTAATTATGATCCCTAGGTAATAGTCCCGTATTGAGGGCCCCCCTGCCGAGAGATTCCCTATAATCCCCTCCCATCGCAGGACATCGTCTCGACTTCTGACAAACACAAAGCAGCTAACTGAGGACAGTATTAACATTTTAGCCCTTTGTGTCCCGCTGAAATATAAGCCGGGCTTAAAGGATGGAACGGAATTAGAGCACCGATTCGACTTGTAATTCCGCGGAACGAAACAAATAATGCTTATTTGCATTTTATAGAGAGGATTCTGTTCTCTAGTGCACTCCAGCTACTGAATTTATTACGTTCTGTGACACTCGCTTGCCGCACAAATTAAATTCAACTAATACACATGTTACGCATTCGCATTGATACCTCGATGTATTCATGACTTAATATGTTTGAGGTACGCTAAGTGCTGCTGCAGAAATCCGTTGAATGCACGAGAGAAAGTCGCCATGGAAACCTCTCGCGTGGAATGGCACAAATATCCATATTTGACAAATACTGACATCAAAGTGGTGAACTCCTGTACATCAAAACATCAAATGGCAACCACCAGACAAGCCTTCTTAATCGGCTGCTGCGGTAACCGAAAAGTGACGAGGTAAAATGGGTTTCACCAAATCGCTGCAATGCGCCATAATTGGAATTATAAACATAGTAATTAATATGGATTTACTGTTAATTATTAATTCAGCGAACGAACTAGGTTGAGTTTAATAAACCGCAGACCACTATTTCATTTTTATGAAGACAAATACGTCTAACGTAGTACAGAAGCAACATATTATCCAATTCCATCTAGACATGTTACGTATGTGCTCAGAAATGTTCACGCAAGATTTTCCATGAGACTTATTGATATTTCAGTATATCACCGAGGCGTCATATGGGAGAGCCGCAAATGGAGCGAGCTGCGATCGTATTACGACGGCACGTAAAAAGTGCTAAAATGGAACAACAACGGATTCCGCTTTAATCTCACAGTAAAAAAAAAATCGGATGAGTAACAAGCTAAATAATTTTCGAATATTTTTCGAGTCTAATCTGTTTTTCAGCATCTTTTTAATTATATTGCATATTTTTCTAGAAAAATCATACCTACAATTCACTGTGGTGAATAATGAATTCATAATTCACTACAGTGAATAGGAAACAGCTACCAAGGCACTGACACTGGTCTTACAGGGCTGAGAAGTCAAGGCCATTAACTGCGCGAAAAGACCATATTTTTGGTGAAAAATCATACTTATAATTCACTGTAGTTCATAAAAAAGCTGCCCAGTCTACATATTAACTAAGTTATAGTCATTGTGACTGGTCTACAGGGCCTAGAATCCAAGGCCATTAACTACGCTAAATGAAAAAGAACATCGCTATATTGCTTGTTTACGTTATTCAATGTATGCACTTCATATCTGACGGCTCGTGGGCGAAAACATCGCCTTCGTGACTAATGGCGGTCATAATGGCTCATATAATAATATACTATAATTTTGTATTGATATTAAACCAATTATGAATAATAATAAACTTTCAACAAACACTGCAAGCCTCTTTTTAAAAGACTGCAGTTACTGACTCTACCATCCTTATATATTTTTAACCTCATCATGTGTACGTACGATACGAAACATCACATAAAAACACGACAAGACATCCATAATTATAATGTCCGTAACAAAAATGAGCTTGATCTGCCTAAAATCAGACTAACCACAAATAGGCAAAATCCCGGTTATATCGGAATTAAATGTTATAATAAATTAATAAATTTGGATGAACGTTTCAAAAATCTGCCAAATAAAAAAGTATTTAAACGCGAGCTTAAACTGTTGTTAATGACTAAATGTTTCTATTCCCTATCGGAATTTCTCAATGCGCAATAATTGGGTGTCTAATCCTGACATAGTTTTAATTTGTATCATATTTGTTATGTTTTGTTTTAGCTTCTATATTTTAAACCGCAATACTTATAAATATATATCTACATATATCTAATATTTTAATTGACAAACCCACAATGTAAAATTATATTCAGTGGTAATAAACGAACTAAACTAAACTAAGTCCGTAGATATCTGCAGGGATGTAAATAAATATAATTTATTTTTTTAGCCTGTGATGCACGTCCATGTGGCCAGCTCTAGCAATAATAATTTATTATCCAACAGTTATATAAACTAATTACAGAATAATTTAAAACTAATATAAAAGATTCATCAATTATTAGGGACGAGCGATATTTCACGTATCTGTGATTTTTCACAGGTATTGAAAAATCACAGGTCATTACTGTTACTAATAGGCGAATTTTATGCCACTTAAAGCCCTGCTATTTAAAATCACTGTTACTTAAAATCACTGCTACTTTAAATCACTGTTACTTAAATTCACTGTTACTTAAAATCACTGCTACTTAAAATCACTATTACTTAAAATCACTGCTACTTGAAATCACTGCTACTTGAAATCACTGCTATTTAAACTGTGACAAACTGTTATTGCTACTTTAACTGTGACTGTTACTTAAAACATAATTGTAAGAAGACAGTACAAGGTGGCATTTCTAAATGTTATTTAATATTCCTTACTTTATTCTCCCATTTTTACAGGGTATTATATTTAAATTTGGAATAAATGTTTAATAAAAAAGACAAATATTTATAAAATTCCATAGTATACCATATAAAATGAAATAAATTACAACTTATGTACTAACAATTATTAATTAATTAATTGAGATTTTATAAAAACGAAAAAATGATCTTGCCCGGCATGAAATTAAACCACAAACTCGCTGTGATCGAGTAATGAGACCGACGACTTAATAAACCCAAAATGACTTAAAATTCATTTTAATTTAAGATTCAGTGCAAATATCTATACATACATTTTAAAATAATACCACGAAACTAATTTTGAAATTGCGAACTTCATGAATTGAAAAAAAAATTAAAACAATTTACCAAACTGCGAAAATCTCTAAATGCTCCTTGTTTAGGTGCTCAAAAAATAAAAATAAAAATCTTCAAAAATCCATTTAAAATTGTTGAATTTTCAAGCCAGAAATTGATTTTGAATAAGCGATACTTCAGCCGCTGAGGATAATTTATGGAATTTTGTCTGCGCGTTTTATTTTTTTTCTGCGAAGTTTTCATTCAGGTGCTCAAAAATTTAAAACTAAAATTTTCAAAAATTCAAATCTCTATTAAAAACTGTGAATTTTACAAAACCCAAATTGATTTTGAATACACGATACTTCAACAATTGAGGATACTTTTTTATGGAATTTTGTCTGCGTGTTTTATTTTTTTTGCGATGTTTTCATTTAAGTGTTAAAATAAAATAAACTAAAATTTTCAAAAATACATATCTCTAATCGTTGAATTTGCAAATACCAAATTGATTTTGAATAAGCGATACTTCGTCCTTTGTGGATATTGTTTTAATGAATTTTTTCTACGCATTTTATACTTTTTTCTGCGATGTTTTCATTCAAGTGCTCAAAAGATTAAAACGAAAATCTTCAAAAATCCATAACTCTATTGAAAATTATTGAATTTTCAAGTCCGATTGATTTTGAATAAGCGATACTTCAGACACTGAGGATATTTTTTGATGGAATCTTGTTTGCACGTTTTATATTGTTTCTGTGATGTTTTCATTCAAGTGCTAAAAAAATTTAACAAAAATTTTCAAAAATGCACATCTCCATTAAAATATGTTGAATTTACAAAATCCAAATTGATTTTGAATAAGCGATACTTCGACCATTGAGGATTTTATTTAAAGAATTTTTTCTAAGCGTTTTATATTTTTTTCTCTGCGACATTTTCATTCAAGTGCTCAAAAAATTAAAACGAAAATCTTCAAAAATCTATATCTCTATTGAAAATTGTTGGATTTACAAAAACCAAATTGATTTTAAATTAGTGATACTTCGGTAATTGAGGATGATTTCACCTGGAAGTTTGGCAGCATTTTTATATTTTTTTCTGCGATGTTTTTGGCCAAGTGCTCAAAAAATGAAACTAAAATTTTCAAAAATTTACATCTGCATTAAAAATTGTAGAATTTACAAAATCCAAATTGCTTTTGAATAAGCAGCAATACTTCGACCATTGGGGATACTTTTTTATGGAATTTTGTCTGCGCGTTTTATTTTTTTCTGCAATGTTTTCATTCAAGTGCTCAAAAATATAAATTAAAATTTTCAAAAATACATATCTCCATTAAAAATTGTTCAATTTGTAAATACCAAATTAATTTTGAATAAGCGATACTTCGACCATTGTGTATATTGTTTTAAGGAATTTGTTCTACGCATTTTATATTTTTTTCTGCTATCTTTTCATTCAAGTGCTCAAAAGATTAAAACGAAAATCTTCAAAAATCCATAACTCTATTAAAAATTATTGAATTTTCAAGCCCCAAATTGATTTTGAATAAGCGATACTTCGGCCGCGGAGGATAATTTTTTTATAAAATTTTGTCTGCGCGTTTTATTTTTTTGTCTGCGAAGCTTTCATTCAGGTGCTCAAAAAATGAAAACTAAAATTTTCAAAAATCCATATCTCCATTAAAAATTGTTGAATTTACACAAACCAAATTATTTTTGAATAAGCGATACTTCGACCATTGCGGATATTCTTTTAAGGATTTTTTTTCTACGCGTTTTATATTTTTTCTGCGATGTTTTCATTCAAGTACTCAAAAAATTAAAACGAAAATTTTAAAAAATTCATATCTCTATTGAAAATTGTAGAATTTACAAAAACAAATTGATTTTGAATTAACTATACTTCGGCCATTGCGGATGATTTTTTATGGAATTTTGTCTGCTCGTTTTATATTTTTTCTGTGATGTTTTCGTTCAAGTGCTCAAAAAATAAAACTAAAATTTTCAAAAATTCACATCTCCATTTGAAATTGTTGAATTTACAAAATCCAAATTGATTTTGAATAAGCGATACTTCGACCATTGAGGATATTTATTTAAAGAATTTTTTCTAAGCGTTTTATATTTTTATTCTCTGCGACGTTTTCATTCAAGTGCTCAAAAAATTAAAACGAAAATCTTCAAAAATCCATATCTGTATTGAAAATTGTTGGATTTACAAAATCCGAATTGATTTTGAATTAGCGATTGAGGATGATTTCACATGGCAGTTTGGCTGCATTTTTATATATTTTTCTGCGATGTTTTTGGCCAAGTGCTCAAAAAATTTAAACAAAAATTTTCAAAAATTCACATCTCCATTAAAAATTGTAGAATTTACAAAATCCAAATTGATTTTGAATAAGCAATACTTCGACCATTGATGATAGTTTTTTATGGAATTTTGTCTGCGCGTTTTATATTTTTTCTGCGATGTTTTCATTCAAGTACTCAAAAAAAAAATAAAACAAAATTTTCAAGAATACATATCTACATTAAAAATTGTTGAATTTGCAAATACCAAATTAATTTTGAACAAGCGATACTTCGACCAATGTGGATATTGTTTTAAGGAATTTTTTCAACGCATTTTATATTTTTTCTGCGATCTTTTCATTCGAGTGCTCAAAAGATTAAAAGGAAAATCTTTAAAAATCCATAACTCTATTGAAAATTGTTGAATTTTCAAGCCCCAAATTGATTTTTAATAAGCGATACTTCGGCCGCTGAGGATAATTTTTTATGGAATTTTGTCTGCGCGTTTTATTTTTTTGTCTGCGAAGCTTTCATTCAGGTGCTCAAAAAATTAAAACTAAAATTTTCAAAAATCCATATCTCCATTAAAAATTGTTGAATTTACACAAACCAAATTATTTTTGAATAAGCGATACTTCGACCATTGCGGATATTCTTTTAAGGATTTTTTTTCTACGCGTTTTATATTTTTTCTGCGATGTTTTCATTCAAGTACTCAAAAAATTAAAACGAAAATCTTAAAAAATCCATATCTCTATTGAAAATTGTAGAATTTACAAAAACAAATTGATTTTGAATTAACTATACTTCGGCCATTGCGGGTGATTTTTTATGGAATTTTGTCTGCTCGTTTTATATTTTTTCTGCGATGTTTTCGTTCAAGTGCTCAAAAAATAAAACTAAAATTTTCAAAAATTCACATCTCCATTTGAAATTGTTGAATTTACAAAATCCAAATTGATTTTGAATAAGCGATACTTCGACCATTGAGGATATTTATTTAAGGATTTTTTTTCTACGCGTTTTATATTTTTTCTGCGATGTTTTCATTCAAGTACTCAAAAAATTAAAACGAAAATTTTAAAAAATTCATATCTCTATTGAAAATTGTAGAATTTACAAAAACAAATTGATTTTGAATTAACTATACTTCGGCCATTGCGGATGATTTTTTATGGAATTTTGTCTGCTCGTTTTATATTTTTTCTGCGATGTTTTCCTTCAAGTGCTCAAAAAATAAAACTAAAATTTTCAAAAATTCACATCTCCATTTAAAATTGTTGAATTTACAAAATCCAAATTGATTTTGAATAAGCGATACTTCTACCATTGAGGATATTTATTTAAAGAATTTTTTCTAAGCGTTTTATATTTTTATTCTCTGCGACGTTTTCATTCAAGTGCTCAAAAAATTAAAACGAAAATCTTCAAAAATCCATATCTCTATTGAAAATTGTTGTACTTACAAAAACCGAATTGATTTTGAATTAGCGATACTTCGGCCATTGAGGATGATTTCACATGGAAGTTTGCCTGGATTTTTATATTTTTTTCTTCGATGTTTTTGGCCAAGTGCTCAAAAAATTTAAACGAAAATTTTCAAAAATCCATATCTGTTTTGGTTAATCCTTCAAGAATAGAGCAAATGAACTTTAAAAAAATTCGTTTTTTCAGAGGTAAAACCAAAATAGGAAAACATTTGCCACATTCCTAAAACTTTCCAACTTTTCAAATTTACTGAACATACATTCTGTTTTTCTGCAAAAATCTTCAAATACTTCTTTTGAATTGAATCAAGGATAGTCGTATGTTTATTTAGTATAGCAATAATATAGCCAAAATATTACCTTCAGTCACAGGTATAATATCAAAAGGAACAACAGGTGGACAAATATTAGCGGAATCATATCAAAAATATTTTTGAGAAACCATTAACAATTTCAGAAGGTGTTACGACGTTTCCTAACCTTGATCACAGTTTAAAATCACTAATATTAGAAAGTAGCAACGTGATTCAAAAGTAGCAGTTTTGCCCATCTCTTTTATTTATTGGTATTAAAACAAATCTAATTACGATTGTGTAATATTCGAATCTAACAGTGGCGGCTCGTGGAACATGTTGATGGTAGAGCCACTTATACAATATACCCCCCCCCCCCCACCTTTTTTGGAGAAGGAAGGACGATGTATCTTCCTAGGCTAAAGTAACGGGCCAAAAAATGTCTTAGGAATTAATTAAAAATTCTTGCTGAGCTTGAAACTACATGGCTCCTTGGCTCTGTATAACGAGACGCCCCTGGAATCTAATAATGGACGTTTAAAAATATTTTTGACAATGTAATAAATAAAAAATAAGTAATATAATTATGACCGTACTTCATTACACATGGTTTAATTTTTTTAAATGATTCCAGAAACCACCACCGAAATTTAAGTCAGCCAAGTTTTTCTATTAACCAACATAATTTACACAATATAATTTCAGAGCTTTTAAATATTTGTTTTCTTGTATATATGCAATTATATTTATATATTTTTTTTTGAATTAGGATTACAAATTAGTTGGGAAACCTACCTTTCTAAAAATGTCCGTCTACATTTGTGAAAATTTTCAACATTTTTTCTTCGTAATTGGTGTAAAGAGTTTGCTTTCCAGCACCATCAGGTTTTCAAATCCCCATAAATTTCTTTTCACGAAAACAATACAATGTGCAAATCATAATTAATTGTATTCATATTTATTATTTTTCAACATACATGCGGTCAAGAGGAATCTGTTACACATAATTTGTAATACCATACCCTATGACAAAAGTTGACACATAAAATATAATCTGAATAATTTCTTTATTGTGCTGATATGAAATTCAAATACCCAGTTTTACAATCCTCCCAAAAAATATGTTTTTGCACAGATACTTTTACTTTATGCTAATCTAACGTGTCTCTCTGGGTGAGGATGTTTATGTAGTGTGAAAAATTGAATCTAAAATTGAAAAATATTAACTGAAAATGGCGAGGGAGAGAGAAAGAGAATGGGAGAGCGCGGGCTAAATTATCTCTCAGCTATTTTTTCACGCCCACGTCGGAGGAAGGATGTTGAATATAAATTGCATGTATGCATATCGCTCTCGCTGCTGGTTCTTACATCAAAACACGACACACCAACACACACACACACACACATACAGAGAGATATAAAAGGGGAAAAAGTCGGGTCCTGAAAAATGAAAAGACATCTCTAGGATGCGGTAAATAAAGTTTCGCGACACGGCGACTCCACAGACAGGAAGTCGTCTATTCAGACAAACGGTGAGGAAGGGCTCCAGAAGAGCGTAGCGAGGACCCGAAAACGGGTCATTTATAAACACGTATTCACCTTGAATAACAGGATTTCGAAAATTACGACCGATTTTCCGCAACTAATCTAATAGCTTTAGTTTTTCAAACAAAAATATATCTTTATATTAAATGTTACACTTATGGTAAATTCATTCTAGAAAGAAGGAGATAACCAATTGCGTAACTATTTAACCCAATATTATTAAAAGGGTGACCGCGGTCGACAACAGATTCAACAACACCGAACGGACATATGGAAAGAGAGAAACGAAAAAAGCCACGTAACTTTTATTTGTATCCATCCCCTTCCGTAATCCAGTTACTGGCCGGTGCGAATCCTCCAGAAACTTTCTTCAACTCCATACAACTAATTTGGGAAAGAAACGCACACCGAAAATAAGATATTAATGGGGGCACATTCAGTCCGTTGCTGGAAAATCCGACAGGGCGACACTGTCCACCCCCATTGCCGCCCCATAATTAATGCGAAATAAAAGTCTGGCTACATCCGGCTTCCGCCAGCGAAATAAGCATCAATCCGGCATTCAATTGAACAGAAACTGGCACTCCTTTATGATTCAGCGATAACAATGGTGTTCTTGCCTGGTAAAGGACCATATTTACATTTCAATCTCATGGGGAAGGGGGAGGGAAACTTCGCTCTTGTTGTGGGAAAGGCGATCGCGCCTTTCCACCTCATTTACCGCTCCGTTTTTGTCGCGCCCCGTGACAGACCGCCCCGACAACATGGGGGAGGAAAAAGTCGCGAGCTCGACAGATCCCGGGGGATCTTGAGGGGCGGAAAGTCGCCTTGCACAAGGTGAATTTAGATAATGGTTGTTTATGCATCCTAATCGATGGATAAATATGATTTACGATGCTGGATCTGGCAATGATGGATGCGGACGGATAAAAGAATTGAATCAGAATGAGGGATAACCCCAATGAACTATTTTTCGCTAATGGGGAGGCTGAAAATAAAAACAACAATAGATTTTGATTATTATACAGCTTATAGACAATGCGTTCAATATTCACATCTGTGAGAGAGAATACGCAAAAGTCGACCCACTTAAAGTAAGACATGGAAAGTCAATTATTTTAAATTATTCATAAAAATTTCCGTCTTTTCTATATTGTCCTCAACGAATTTTGTTGATTCGGTGCATTCGCCACAGTGTTCTAGACGTCGAAGAGTGAAAATCAAATTTACTGTCTTGTCCGCGTTTATCTTTAATTTGGATCAAAATTTTAGACATAATTTATTTTTCTTGAAAACCGAAAGAGGATGTTCCTACAAAATGTGTTGAAATTTAAACAAGGAATCCAAAAGTATAATAATCAGTGACGGTTCGCGGGGTTTATTCTGGTACGGCCGAGGAACAAGAGGTGGTAATACAGATAGGTGCGGTCACTCAGCCAGCTGTATCTGCAACTGACCCTACCTATCTATATTACCACCTCTTGTTCCTCGGCCGTACCAGAAAAAACCCCGCGAACCGTCACGGATAATAATATATAGGGTATTTTTTAAAACAACAAATTTGGTGCTACTTCCGGTGGAGCCGATATTGATAGAAAGTTAAAAATATTTCACACGAGGAGAACTCATTCAACCGTGTGACAATTTTTTCAAATTTTTAGTACAGTGGCAACCTCGCAAACTTAACGAAAGGTTTAGCGTAGACGTCCTGTATATATTGTTATTATTACGCAGCAATTTCTTCAAACGGTCCTTCGAGATTATACGGTTCAGGGGCGGCTCGTTATGTAGAGCCAAAGAGCCATCGCGCTACCTCTAATTTCAAAGGAAGCAAGATTTTTTTATTGATTCTAAAAACAATGATTCGTCATTTTAAATGTTAAAACGATGTCTGCGAAAGTTTCATTAACAGATAAAAATCGCAATGCATTTATTTGAGAAGATAAGTCTTGAACAAAATAGCAGATTTGAAATTTTTTTCCAGAATTGTGTGTTGTGTTGTTTTGTTGAAAACCAGTGATGGAATGTTTTGATTTTTTTGGAGGTTTATTAAGATTAATGTATTTTGGGTAAATTTGGAAAATTTCAAGTGTGTTGCAGTTGTTTTTATATCTTCTTTTTCACTTAGAAAAAGTACAGCTTAATAAAAATCTTAAGAGCTCTTCTCGGTCGGTTATCCTGAAAACTATTGATGGGGTATTTTGAGTTTTTTTTTTTAGGATTATTAAGTTTAATGCATTTTGAGTAAATTTGAAACATTTCAAGTGTGTTGCAGTTGTTTTGATAATTTTTTTCACTAGAAAGAAGTGCGAATTAAAAAAAAATAAGCGCTGTTCTCGGTCAGTTATCCTGAAAACCATTGGTGGGGCATTTTGAGTTTTTTTTTTGAGGATTATTAAGACTAATGCATTTTAAGTAAATTTGAAACATTTCAAGTGTATTGCATTTGTTTTTTTTTCACTCGAAAGAAGTGCGAATTATAAAAAGTTAAGCGCTGTTCTCGGTCGGTTGTCCTGAAAACTATTGATGGGGCATTATGAGTTTTTTTTGGAGGATTATTAAGATTAATGCATTTTGAGTAAATTTGAAAAATTTCAAGTTGTTTCAATTTTTGTTTTCACTCCAAAGAAGCGCGAATTAAAAATACTTAAGCGCTTTTCTCGGTCGGTTATCTCAAAAACCAGTGATGAGCTATTTTGAGTTTTAAGAGGATTATTAAGTTAATGTATTTTGAGTAAATTTGAAAAATTTCAAGTGTGTTGCAGTTGTTTTTATATATTTTTTTTCAATAGAAAGAAGTGCGAATTAACGAATATTAAGCGCTGTTCTTGGTCGGTTATCCTGAAAACCATTGATGGGGCATTTTGACGTTTTTTTTTTTTGAGGATTATTAAGATCCATGCATTTTGAGTAAATTTGAAAAATTTCAAGAGTGTTTCAGTTTTTTTATAATTTTTTTTTCACTCGAAAGAAGTGCGAATTAAAAATTCTTAAGTGCTGTTCTCGGTCGGTTATCTTGAAAACCAGTGATGGGCTATTTTGAGTTTTTAGAGGATTAAAAAGGTTAATGTATTTTGAGTAAATTTGAAAAATTTCAAGTGTGTTGCTTTTGTTTTTATATCTTTTTCTTTCACTCGGAAGATACGAAACTTAAAAAAAAAATCAGTTATCGGTCGGTTATTTTGAAAACCGGTGATAGGGTATTTTGAGTTTTTTTTGAGGATTAATGTATTTTCAGTAAATTTGGAAAATTTCAAGTGTGTTGCAGTTGTTTTTATAATATATTTCACTCGGAAGAAGAGCTAATTAAAGAAATCTCAAGCGCTGTTCTCTGTCGGTTATCTTGAAAACCAGTGATGGGGTATTTTAAGTTTCTTAGAGGATTATTAAGATTAATGTATTTTGAGTAAAATTTAAAAGTTTTAAGTGTGTTGCAGTTGTTTTTATATCTTTTTTTTCACTCGGAAGGAATGCAACTTAATAAAAATCTTAAGCGCTGTTCTCGGTCAGTTATATTAAAAACCAGTGATGGGGTATTTTGAATTTTTCAGAGGATTATTAAGATTAATGTATTTTGAGTAAAGTTTGAAAGTTTCAAGTGTGTTACAGTTGTTTTTGTTTTTTTTCTTCGGTCGGTTATCTTGAAAACCTGTGATGGGGTATTTTGGGTTTTTTAGAGGATTATTATTATCAATGTATTTTGAGTAAATTTGGAAAGTTTCAAGCGTGTTGCACTTGTTTTTATATTTTTAGCACTTGGATGAAGTGAAATTTAAAATCTTGAAAACCAGTGATGGGTTTTTTGAGTTTTTTGGAGGATTATTAAGATTAATGTATTTTGAGTAAATTTTGAAAATGTCAAGTGTGTTGCAGTTGTTTTTATAATATTTTTTTTCACTCGGAAGAAGTGCAAATTAAAAAAAAAATCTTAAGCGTTGTTATCGATTGATTATCTTGAAAATCTGTGATGGGGTATTTTGAGTTTTTTAGAGGATTATTAAGATTAATGTATTTTGAGTAAATTTTGAAAGTTTTAAGTGTTTTGCAGTTGTCTCTATATTTTTATTTTCACTGGAAAGGAGTGCAACTTAAAAGAAATCTTAAGCGCTGTTCTCGGTCGGTTATCTTGAAAACCTGTGATGGGCTATTTTGAGTTTTTTAGAGGATTATTAAGATTAATGTATTTTGAGTAAAGTTTGAAAGTTTCAAGTGTGTTACTGTTGTTTTAGTATTTTTTTCTTCACTCCGAAGAAGTGCAACTTAAAAAAATCTAAGCGCTGTTCTCGGTCGGTTATCTTGAAAACCTGTGATGGGGTATTTTGTTTTTTTTAGAGGATTATTTTGATTAATGTATTTCTGAGTAAATTTGGAAAGTTTCAAGCGTGTTGCACTTATTTTTGTATTTTTAGCACGTGTTTGAAGTGAAATTTAAAATCTTGAAAACCAGTGATGGGTTTTTTGAGTTTTTTGGAGGATTATTAAGATTAATGTATTTTGAGTAAATTTGGAAAGTTTCAAGTGTATTGCATTTGTTTTTATATGTTTTTCTTCCACTCGGAAGAAATGAAACATAAAAAAAATTAAGCGCTGTTATCGGTCGGTTATTTTGAAAACCAGTGATGGGGTATTTTAAATTTTTAAGTGAAATAACTCAAATTTAATTTTATAATTCTGTTTATATATACAGGGTGATTCAGAATTCCTATTACACAAGTCTAGGGGTTGTAGAGAGGACTTAGTAGATAACTTTTTGAAAAAAAACCCATGTCCGCAAACGTACCGTTTCGATGCTACAATGATGACAAGGTCGTATCTCCCCCATCACGGTATTGTATTTTGTATTTTCATATTCGCTCCCATGTGGTTTCTGTGACTGTTCCGTTTATTTTCCTGTGCGGTAGATAGCCTCTGGTTCTCTGGTTTTATTTTGTTTTGTACAAAGATTTTTGTATGTGTATCTCCCTGGTAATGCGGTGATTCCATCCATTCCCACGCTGCCCTGATAATCGTTGCCTCCGCCTGCTCCGCGGCCAAGGCAACGCCATATAAACATGGCAACACTGTACGCGCAAAATGGCTGCCAACATAAAAATCTGACAGGTAGCCCTTTTCCAGAGACAGGTAGCTGTTATTACAAGACAGATAGCTGCCTCTGGGAAACAGATTTTTATGTTGGCAGCCATTTTGCTCGTACAGTGTTGCCATGGAAGACTTCTGGAAATACTTCATGGCTTTGTATCGACTAATAAATATCTTTTCCTACTGCCGCTTCTCCTTTTTACTTTGTTACAAAAATTGCATTTGAAATGATTTTCTGAAGAAACCACTGGTTCGATTGGGGGCTTCTATTCGTCATTCGAAAGATCTCATTAATACGCATCAGAAAATACTTCCGCAAGAGTAAATGTCAATTTGAAGCCCGTGATCCATCAGCAAAGAAAACTCGAAAATGGAAAAAGTCGAAAAAATCAACTTTCTTAATAATCATCGTAAACCTTTATGTTATACCATTTTCTTCATCAAAAGAACAAAATCAATCAATTGGCGTTGAAAAATTTCATCTGAAAAAAATTGCAAAAAACAAGTTAGAAACAACCTTACTTGTTGCAGAAAGCATTAGACAAATACATTTCGTTTTATTGTATTTATCCAATTGCAAAAAAGTTAGCAAGTCACCTTGAACTTTATGGAAAATTTTGAAAAAAGTTGATTCTTTCAGACTTTGACTGGCCGTAGCGGCTGAACGAAGAATCCAATTTGAACGCGGATTTCAAATCTGTGTTCCTTGTGTTTCAATTCGTCGATTTAAAATTTTTGACGAAAACGTGAAAAATCATCCAAAGGGAGGGCTGAAAGACTTTAGTCAATTGCCCTTTAAAACCCTGTATAAAACCAGGTTTTAATAAAGGTTTAGTAACTAACTAACTCATCCAAGGGTCCCCCTTCTTTCTTTTTCCCAAAAATTGCATTTGAAATGATTTTCTGAAGAAACCACCGGTTCTATTCGGGGTTTCTATACGTCATTCGCAAGATCTCATTGAGACGCATTAGAAAATGTACTTCCGCAACAACAAATGTCAATTTGATTCTTAATAATCATCGTAGACCTTTATGTAATACCATTTTCTTCATCAGAAGAACGAAATGAATTGATTGACGTTAAAGAAAATTATCTAGAAAAAATTGAAAAAAAGTTAGCAAAATTTTACCAAAAGCTTTTCAGTTCTTGGGACTGTCCATGTTAGTTGCTGTATTAGTTTTTGAGATACAAACAATTTTTTTCCAGAAATCTTTGCAATCGTCTCTAGGGACCTTGAAACGAATATTTCCGTTAAAAAAAATTGAAGATATGTTCACGATCACATTACTTTCTGGTACTTTGTAACAGAGGGTAAAAAAAATGGTGATGTGGCCATCATGTTACTTTCTCCGACTTGATGGTATTATTTATATTTACACTTTCATGGTTTATTTTCAATTTAAATCATATTTTAAATGTACATCGAGAGGATGACACTGACGTTTAAAACGTCAAAATTATAAAAGATGGAAAAATTATACTTCAAATTCAAAAACTCAATTTACTCAAAAACTAAAGGTATTTCGAAAAAAACTTATTCTATAGAAATTGTTCATTTTGTAATTTTCTACAATTATTATTCACATAAATTTGCTGTAACTATTATCTTTTCATAATTATAAACCAAAAGTTTAAAAAAAATTAATAAATTTTTTTCTCGAATAGCAATGATTTTATGAAAAATATTTTCAATCAAAAGATATTCATTTCTTTGTTGTCTTTAATGTTTGTTTAAAAATTTTTGTGATATTTTTCATATTTAAGAAAATATTGGCAAAAAACAAAAAACAGTTAAGGTAAACACCCACTTCCGGTGTACGAAATTTTACCAAAAGCTTTTCAGTTCTTCAGATTATCAAATAAGACATATGTTCAAAGTTTCATATCAATTGCTCTGTTAGTTTTTGAGATACAGCGCACACAGACAGACACACACACACACACACACACACACACACACACACACACAGACACACACACACACACACACACACACACACACAGACACAAAAATTTTTTTTCCAGAAATTGTTGAAATGGTATCTAGAGACCCCAAAACGGATATTTCCGCAAAAAAAAATTTTGAAAAAAAAATCACGATCACAATACTTTCTCGTACTTCGTAACGGAGAAAGTAAAAATACCTATTCCTGTGGGCTACATTACTTCCTCCTGTAGTTTATTCACTTCTTACTATAGTTTATTCACCTCCTAATGTGGTTTGTTCACTTCTTACTATGGTTTATTACCTCCTACCAAGGTTTATCCACTTCTTACCGTGGTTTATTACCTCCTGGTGTGGTTTATTTAGTCCTTAATATGGTTTATTCAATTCCTAATGTGGTTTGTTCACTTCTTATTATCGTTTATTACCTCCTACCATGGTTTATCCACCTTCTACTGCGGTTTATTACCTCCTGGTGTGGTTTATTTACTCCTTAATATGGTTTTATGGTATATTCAATTCCTAATGTGGTTTGTTCACTTCTTATTATGGTTTATTACCTCCTACCATGGTTTATCTACCTTCTAATGCGGTTTATTACCTCCTGCTGTGGTTTATTTACTCCTTAATATGGTTTATTTAATTTCTAATGTGTTTTTTTCACTACTTACTATGGTTTATTACCTCTTACCATAATTTATCCACTTCCTACTGCGGTTTATTACCTCCTGCTGTGGTTTATTTACTCCTTAATATAGTTTATTCAGTTTCTAATGTGGTTTGTTCACTTCTTATTATGGTTTATTACCTCCCACCATGGTTTATCCACTTCCTACTGCGGTTTATTACCTCCTGCTGTGGTTTATTTGCTCCTTAATATGGTTTATTCAGTTTCTAATGTGGTTTGTTCACTTCTTATTATGGTTTATTACCTCCCACCATGGTTTATCCACTTCCTACTGCGGTTTATTACCTCCTGCTGTGGTTTATTTACTCCTTAATATGGTTTATTCAATTCCTAATGTGGTTTGTTCACTTCTTATTATGGTTTATTACCTCCCACCATGGTTTATCCACTTCCTACTGCGGTTTATTACCTCCTGCTGTGGTTTATTTACTCCTTAATATGGTTTATTCAGTTTCTAATGTGGTTTGTTCACTTCTTATTATGGTTTATTACCTCCCACCATGGTTTATCCACTTCCTACTGCGGTTTATTACCTCCTGCTGTGGTTTATTTGCTCCTTAATATGGCTTATTTAATTCCTGATGTGGTTTGTTCACTTCTTATTATGGTTTATTACTTCCTACCATGGTTTATCCACTTTCTACAGCGATTTATTACCTCCTGCTGTGGTTTATTTACTCCTTAATATAGTTTATTTAATTCCTGATGTGTTTTTTTACTACTTACTATGGTTTATTACCTCCTACCATGGTTTATCCACTTCCTACTGCGGTTTATTACCTCCTGCTGTGGTTGATTTACTCCTTAATACGGTTCATTTAATTCCTAATATGTTTTTTTCACTACTTACTATGGTTTATTACCTCCTACCATGGTTTATCCACTTCCTACTGCGGTTTATTTACTCCTTAATACGGTTTATTTAATTCCTAATATGTTTTTTTCACTACATACTATGGTTTATTACCTCCTACCATGGTTTATGCACTTCCTACTGCGGTTTATTACCTCCTACCATGGTTTATGCACTTCCTACTGCGGTTTATTACCTCCTGCTGTGGTTTATTTAGTCCTTAATATGGTTTATTCAATTCCTAATGTGGTTTGTTCACATCTTATTATGGTTTATTACCTCCTACCATGGTTTATCCACTTCCTACTGCGGTTTATTACCTCCTGCTGTGGTTTATTTACTCCTTAATATGGTTTATTCAGTTTCTAATGTGGTTTTTTCACTTCTTATTATGGTTTATTACCTCCGACCATGGTTTATCCACTTCCTACTGCGGTTTATTACCTCCTGCTGTGGTTTATTTACTCCTTAATATGGTTTATTCAATTCCTAATGTGGTTTGTTCACTTCTTATTATGGTATATTACCATACCATACCATACCATGGTTTATCCACCTTCTACTGCGGTTTATTACCTCCTGCAGTGGTTTATTTACTCTTTAATATGGTTTATTCAACTCCTAATGTGGTTTGTTCATTTCTTATTATAGTTTATTACCTCCTACCATGGTTTATCCACCTTCTACTGCGGTTTATTACCTCCTGCTGTGGTTTATTTACTCCTTAATATGGTTTATTCAATTCCTAATATGGTTTTTTCACTTCTTCCTATGGTTTATTACCTCCTACATTGGTTTATCCACTTTTTTCTGCGGTTTATTATCTTCTACAGTGGTTTATTCATTCCCTACTGTGATTTATTCCCTCTTACTGTGGTTTATTCACTTCCCACTATGGTTTATTCACCACCCACTGTGGTTTATTTATTTGCTACTAAAATTAATTTATAATGTGTAAAATAAATTAAAATATGTTGTTCCGGAAGGAAGATAGTCGACCTCAGATTTCTGAAAATCAATAATTTGCAATAATTTTCGGTAAGAAAAGGAGTTCGGGGCGAGCCCAATTTCGTCGAAATTGATTGCACAACTCAACCACTGCTCTATATGAATAACAAAACTCAAAACTCGTCGTAGATCGCTTTGACTCTCATAAATTCCAGTGGATGACCTCCTTCGATGGTCACACTTAAAAGCACGGATTATTTCTTTGGACGGATTGTCTGCAATAAACGTGATTTCAGAGCTACACTGGGATGCACACAATGGTGCAATTAAACTTGTCAGACACATCACAAATATTTCAATGGATGTCTTCAACAGACCCACGTAATTGACATTATAGAGACGCGTCTGAGAGGTATAAGCATGTTGAATAGTCCTCGTAAGTGGTCTCAAATGATATTTAACGAAAATAATGTTTATACGATTTATAAATTATAAACTCGCAAATATTTTAACCGTGATTCAGCAAAAGAAAACTAGTCAAATTAAGATAAAAATGCTAGATTTCCCTTTTATCCTTTCAAATATATTAACTCCCTCATTACCAACAGGTGAGTCAATTTTGCGAGACATATTTATGGGAAAATAAGTTCAAAGTCGGCACGAACGAATTCCCGAAAATCTATTATCGTCCATATAAGGGGTTGAGGGTAGTGTTGGGATGTGCCCTCGTGTAAAACTTAACGATTATTGAAAGGGGGGCGGCGGAGGGAGAGGCCGGTGAGCGTTTCCGTACGTTTTCCCAAAGTCCGTCCTTCGTTTCAGTCTTCTCGGTCCGCGTCAGCAAATGTTATTACCGCCATCGTCGAGCGGCCGAAGTATCTATTTGAAAATTTTCAGCTGCCATCGCCGCAGGAGGAACGGCTCAATAATTTGGAACAACGGAGATAAAGGAAATGTGACGTGATGGGGCAACGTCAGGTCCGATTAAATGGAATACACGACGTGACGGATTTTATTTTTTGGAAAGTGTCTACCTAGTAGTACAGAGCGTATAATGAAATTTCATGAAAACTACTGAAATGGGTTATTTCAGTAATGTTAGGTCTGTAAATAAATAATAATAACTTTATGATAATTTGAAAAGTGGTGGTGGATCCAGAAGGGCACTCGAAATTAATATTAGAAAGAGTTTATGCCCTGAATTTTAATCGAATTGATTCCTTACTTTATGTACACAGTGTATATTTCCCCTATCTCAAGAAAAGTGTTATCCATTAGCATACTCTTCAATGATTAATTATTTCCTGATCGCGAAAATACAACTTATTGAAGTAATTACAAGCTGAGAATATCGATCAAAAAAAAACGCGTAACTTTTAATTACAATTAATAATGGGATTGACTTCAGTGTCGGAGAACAGAGGGTAATTCCTGATCGTCGGCCAAGATTTACTTTTAATTTAAATTTCCCCACGGCGAAATCAATCCGTCTGTTTCCAAAATATAAAAAAAAAGTTGCCGACAGCGGAGGCCTGGGAAGGAGAAAATTAATTGAAAACTTCGCCAGAGCCGTCCATCAAACACCGGAAAAAAATAATGTTGCTAATGACATCGTCGACGAGACGTGACAAATCGCGTCCCATACCCCCTGCAAATTTCTTAATACCCTTAATGCCGCGCAAAAAAAATTAGATAGAATCCGCCCAGAAGGTGGTAATATCGTTTTAATAACAAGTGATTTATACCCTTAATCTTGAGCAGGTGTCGCCGACAGATCCGACCGCTGCGGCCTTCGCCGTGTTGCATGTCCTCAAACTAGGCGACGAGACCTGAAATTAAAAACAATATTTTAATATGTTCAATCACCGATGGTTACACAGCAGTATCAAATGTATCAAAGCATCGATGTGTCATTAAAAATTTACAACTTGGGGCTTGTGAATTTTACCCAGAGAAGGCTATGAAATAAAACAGTGGCTCAATAACTTCTTCTTTCCGAGACACCGTGACACAGAACCCGCCAGGGGCGGCTCGTTAAGTAGAGCCAAGGAGCCATGGTAGTGACCTCTAATTTCAAACGAAATAAGATTTTTTTTATTAATTCTAAAAACACTGATTTGTCATTTTGAATGTTAAAACGATGCCTGCGAAAAGTTTCATGAAACGAGAAAAATGGCAATGCATTTATTTGAGAATATATCTCTTGAATAAATTGGCAGATTTGAAAAATTCTTCCAGAATTGCGTTTTGTGTTGTTATCTTGAAAACCAGTGATGGGGTATTTTGGGTTTTTGAGGTTTATTGAGATCATACATTTTCAGTAAATTTGAAAAGTTTTAGGTGTGTTACAGTTGATTTTGTATTTATTTTTTTTTCACTCGTGCAAATTAAAAAAAATCTGAAGCTCTGTTCTCGGTCGGTTATCTTGAAAACCTATGATGGAGTTTTTTGAGTTTTTGGAAATTTATTAAGATTATTGTATTTTAAGTAAATTTAGAAAGTTTCATGTATTTTACAGCTGTTTTTATATTTTTCTCGCCAACAAAAAATGATTATAATTTTTCATAAATTTACACGAAAAATCGCAAAAGCAATCGACGGAATGTATTTGAATTTGCTACGAAATCACTCTTGAATTAATATTGAGTGATTTTGTAAAGTTTCAAGTGGATGGCAATTGTTTTATTTTTTTTTTCGCGTCGACGAATTTATTGCATTTTTTTTCTAAATTTTATAAGCGTTCGCATTGAAATATTCTAAAATTTAGAAACAATGCATTTCTAATTTTTACGGAAATGTAGAATCACATGTGTTGTCAGTTGTTTTGGAAAGTTTCAAGTCGATGGCAATTGTTTTTATATTTTTTTCGCATCGACGAATTCTCTGCAATTTTTTTTTAAATTTCATCTGCGTTCACATTGAAATATTCTAAAATTTAGAAACAATGCATTTCTAATTTTTACGGAAATGTAGAATCACATGTGTTGTCAGTTGTTTTGGAAAGTTTCAAGTCGATGGCAATTGTTTTTATATTTTTTTCGCGTCGACGAATTTACTGCAATTTTTTTTAAATTTCATCTGCGTTCACATTGAAATATTCTAACATTTAGAAACAATGCATTTCTAATTTTTACGGAAATGTAGAATCACATGTGTTGTCAGTTGTTTTGAAAAGTTTCAAATCGATGGCAAATGTTTTTATATTTTTTTCGCGTCGACGAATTTACTGCAATTTTTTTTTTAATTTCATCTGCGTTCACGTTGAAATATTCTAAAATTTAGAAACAATGTATTTCTATTTTTTACGAAAATATAGAATCACATGTGTTGTCAGTTGTTTTGGAAAGTTTCAAGTCGATGGCAATTGTTTTTATATTTTTTTCGCATCGACGAATTTGTTGCAATTTTTTTTAAATTTCATCTGCGTTCACATTGAAATATTCTAAAATTTAGAAACAATGCATTTCTAATTTTTACGGAAATGTAGAACCACATGTGTTGTCAGTTGTTTTTGAAAGTTTCAAGTCGATGGCAATTGTTTTTATATTTTTTTCGCGTCGACCAATTTATTGCAATTTTTTTCTAAATTTTATATGCGTTCGCATTAAAATATTCAAAAATTTAGAAACAATGCATTTCTAATTTTTACGGAAATGTAGAATCACATGTGTTGTCAATTGTTTTGAAAAGTTTCAAATCGATGGCAATTGTTTTTATATTTTTTTCGCGTCGACGAATTTGCTGCATTTTTTTTTAAATTTCATCTGCGTTCACATTGAAATATTCTAAAATTTAGAAACAATGCATTTCTAATTTTTACGGAAATGTAGAATCACATGTGTTGTCAGTTGTTTTGAAAAGTTTCAAGTCGATGGCAATTGTTTTTATATTTTTTTCGCATCGACGAATTCTCTGCAATTTTTTTTTAAATTTCATCTGCGTTCACATTGAAATATTCTAAAATTTAGAAACAATGCATTTCTAATTTTTACGGAAATGTAGAATCACATGTGTTGTCAGTTGTTTTGAAAAGTTTCAAGTCGATGGCAATTGTTTTTATATTTTTTTCGCATCGACGAATTTACTGCATTTTTTTTTAAATTTCATCTGCGTTCACATTGAAATATTCAAAAATTTAGAAACAATGCATTTCTAATTTTTACGGAAATGTAGAATCACATGTGTTGTCAGTTGTTTTGGAAAGTTTCAAGTCGATGGCAATTGTTTTTATATTCTTTTCGCGTCGACGAATTTGCTGCAATTTTTTTTCATCTGCGTTCACATTGAAATATTCTAAAATTTAGAAACAATGCATTTCTAATTTTTACGGAAATGTAGAATCACATGTGTTGTCAGTTGTTTTGGAAAGTTTCAAGTCGATGGCAATTGTTTTTATATTCTTTTCGCGTCGACGAATTTGCTGTATTTTTTTAAATTTCATCTGCGTTCACATTGAAATATTCTAAAATTTAGAAACAATGCATTTCTAATTTTTACGGAAATGTAGAATCACATGTGTTGTCAGTTGTTTTGGAAAGTTTCAAGTCGATGGCAATTGTTTTTATATTTTTTTCGCATCGACGAATTTACTGCAATTTTTTTTTAAATTTCATCTGCGTTCACATTGAAATATTCTAAAATTTAGAAACAATGCATTTCTAATTTTTACGGAAATGTAGAATCACATGTGTTGTCAGTTGTTTTGGAAAGTTTCAAGTCGATGGCAATTGTTTTTATATTTTTTTTTCGCGTCGACGAATTTTTTACATTTTTTTTTAAATTTCATCTGCGTTCACATTGAAATATTCTAAAATTTAGAAACAATGCATTTCTAATTTTTACGGAAATGTAGAATCACATGTGTTGTCAGTTGTTTTGGAAAGTTTCAAGTCGATGGCAATTGTTTTTATATTTTTTTCGCATCGACGAATTTACTGCAATTTTTTTTTAAATTTCATCTGCGTTCACATTGAAATATTCTAAAATTTAGAAACAATGCATTTATAATTTTTACGGAAATGTAGAATCACATGTGTTGTCAATTGTTTTGAAAAGTTTCAAGTCGATGGCAATTGTTTTTATATTTTTTTCACATCGACAAATTTACTGCAATTTTTTTAAAATTTCATCTGCGTTCACATTGAAATATTCTAAAATTTAGAAACAATGCATTTCTAATTTTTACGGAAATGTAGAATCACATGTGTTGTCAATTGTTTTGGAAAGTTTCAAATCGATGGCAATTGTTTTTATATTTTTTCGCGTCGACGAATTTGTTGCATTTTTTTAAAATTTCATCTCCATTCCCTTTGAAATATTCTAAAATTCAGAAACAATGCATTTCTAATTTTTACGGAAATGTAGAATCACATGTGTTGTCAGTTGTTTTGGAAAGTTTTAAGTCGATGGCAATTGTTTTTATATTTGTTTCGCATCGACGAATTTGTTGCAATTTTTTTTAAATTTCATCTGCGTTCACATTGAAATATTCTAAAATTTAGAAACAATGCATTTATAATTTTTACGGAAATGTAGAATCACATGTGTTGTCAGTTGTTTTGGAAAGTTTCAAGTCGATGGCAATTGTTTTTATATTTTTTTCGCATCAGCGAATTTATTGCAATTTTTTTTTATCTGCGTTCACATTGAAATATTCTAAAATTTAGAAACAATGCATTTCTATTTTTTACGGAAATGTAGAATCACATGTGTTGTCAGTTGTTTTGGAAAGTTTCAAGTCGATGGCAATTGTTTTTATATTTTCTTTCGCGTCGACGAATTTTTTACATTTTTTTTTAAATTTCATCAGCGTTCACATTGAAATATTCTAAAATTTAGAAACAATGCATTTCTATTTTTTACGGAAATGTAGAATCACATGTGTTGTCAGTTGTTTTGGAAAGTTTCAAGTCGATGGCAAATGTTTTTATATTTTTTTCGCGTCGACGAATTTATTACATTTTTTTTTAATTTCATCTTTTAATATTGAGTGTTTTTGAGAAGTTTCAAGTGGATAGCAATTATTTTTATATTTTTTCAAATCAATAAAGTACTCATCGGATAAATGTAAATAGGACCAAAAAAATAATTCGTCTTTAATTGCTTTTTTGTTGTTTAAGGATAACTCTTGGCAAGTTCTTCAATCGAATAGACGCAGATAAGATCCAAAACATGTAATTTATAATTGAATTCATGAACGCGAGGAGAGATTTCGAAAATTCTTTCAGCAAAGTGTTGTACTCATTGGATAGATAAGATCAGAAAATATTTTATTATTATTGAGGATAACTCTTAAACGAAAAGTGTTTGCAAAGTATTGTTCTTATATAATAGACGTAGGTTACAAAAATAAAATTGTTAAATTATTCTTTTTAATTTTTGAACGTATGATCGGATTTCTAAGACTCTTTCATTCATCCGAAATATATATAGAGGTCCAAAGAATTGAATTCGTTGTTCAATCGTTTTTAGTTTACGGAAGATAACGGGCGACCAAAATAAAATTCTTCCAGAAAAGTCCATCGAATAGATACAGATAACACTAAACTTTTTTTTTCTAGTGACTTGTTTCAATTTCAAATTATTTGTTTGTTAGCCTTTGTAAGACTTAATTTTTTGTAGAATTACGAACTGCTTGCATATTTATATATGAAGGCTACTTTTCTCTTTATTTCATTTACTGAATAATTTTGCAACAATAATAGTTTTTTTTTTCTCAAAAAGAATGGCTCTATCATCAAAATGTGCCACGAGCCGCCAATGCACACAGCTATCAATTGTGGATTATAAATATCAATTTATTGTTATTTGACATTCAATTTAATGATGCGATGTAAGATCCTACTATTCCCTAAAGATTCTAGCGTTCATTTATTGTACAAAATCGAAAATATATTACCTTCAGGGAAGTTTTTAAAACGCCATTACAAAAAAAAAATATTTTTTATGAAAACTGTTTTATAGTTCATAAACCATAAAGCTTTGCCCCGCCCCTTTGAATGATTACAGTGACACCATTGTAGTGGCCGCAATGGCCCATACGGAAGGAAATAAACGTTATCATTTCACACATTATAAAATCCAGTGTGATTTCTCGAAATTATATATGAGGCGGTTAAGTTAAAAGGGATTCGAAGTAGTAGGGAATTCTCCGGAGACAGACTGCGGGAGGGTTGTATCGGAGGGTGCCTTGATCGATGGCGGCACGGCTCTATGGAAATTATTAAGAGTGGTTCCGATCCAATCCGGGGGTGATTGTGCGTGATAAAACATCGTACACTATCCCTAATAAATTTCTAATAGGGTGCTAATGCTTCTCTCGCTCCACCACTTCTCCAACACATTTTATGACACGTAGTACACATAAGGGAACAGTTTTAATGGCCCCGTTTTTGATAATATCGGCCGTAAAGTAATGATTAGTGAACATTGTGAATTTTACTATTATTACTATCCGCAAAAGGTTTCTTTTCAAATTTAAAACAGACACTCAACTACGATTGTGTGAGCTACTGAAGTATTTTTCTATTGTAGTCTAACATTGCAGATGACAAAAAGTATCGTATTTTTACTTTCTCCGTTACGAAGTACGAGAAAGTTTTGTGATCGTGATTTTTTTTTCAAATTTTTTTTTACGGAAATATCCGTTTTTGGGTCCCAATTTCAACAATTACTGAAAAAAAAATTGTGTCTGTGTGTGTGGCTGTGTGTGTGTGTGTGTGTGTGTGTGTGTGTGTGTGTGTGTGTGTGTGTGTGTGTGTGTCTGTCTGTGCGCGCTGTATCTCAAAAACTAATAAAGCAATTGATATGAAACTTTGAACATACATCTTATTTGATAATCCGAAGAACTGAAAAGCTTTTGGTAAAATTTCGTTTACCGAAAGTGGGTGTTTACCTTAACCGTTTTTTGTTTTTCTCCGATAATTTTTTAAATATGAAAAGTACTATAAGAGCACTCAAACAAATCTTGAAGAAAGCAAAGAAATGAACATTTTTTGCTTGAAATATTTTTCGTGAAATGTATAGTTTTTGAAAAATAATAGCAATTCATTTTTTTTGTAATCTTTGGTTTAAAATTATGAAACGATAATACTTACAGCAAATATATTTTAATAATAATTGTAGAGAATGCCAAAATGAACAACTTATATAGAATAAGTATTTTTCGAAATCTCTTTGGTTTTTGAGTAAATTGACTATTAGAATTTGAAGTATAATTTGTCATTTTCATCTTTCATAATTTTGACGTTTTAAACGTCAGTGTCTCCTCTGATTTTACTAAACGCTCTATGCACATTTAAAATGTGATTTCAATTTAAAATTATTTTAGAGTTTCAGATCGTATCTTAATTTGAGCTTGTGTTATTTTTGGGGCAAATTATTTTTAGACCAGAATTTTTGTGCTCGTATTTTATATTTTTTGCCTGTTTCTTCGATTTTTTTTCCTTTAAATTCTGGATTTTTTTTCATAAATATTCTTTGTGTTGGTCCCAATTTTAAAATGATCTGTTGAAATTTTCGACTTTTTTGGTCAGTATTTTAATTTTTAAGCTCATGCTTTCGATTTTTGGTTTAAATTTTCGATTTTTTGCCACAATTGTTGAATTTTTATTTGTATTTTGGATCTTTTTGGTCTAAATTTTTGATTTTATGTCCTAAGATTTCTTTATTTGGCCAAAATTTTCGATTTGTTTATTAAGATTTTCGATTTTTTAACTTTTTGGGGTCTGCATTTTTTTATTTTTAGGCCCATGTTTTCAATCTTTTGGCCACAATTGTTAAATTTTGACCTGTATTTTCGATTTTTTGGTCCAAATTTTTGATCTTCTGTCCTAAGATTTCTTAATTTGGCTGAAATTTTCCATTTGTTCATTAATATTTTCGATTTTTTAATCTGTATTTTTTATGTTTAGCCCCAAATTTTCGGTATTTGGTCCAAATTTTGTTTTTTTCGTCCTATATTTTAATTTTTTCAATTTTCAATTTTAGTTTCTGTTCGGAAACTTACTTTGAGCTACAGGGTTATTTTGAGGGTGAAAATGGCAAACAATTTTTTTTATCTGCATTTTTAGATCTTTGGCCTGTAATTTATTTTTTTTTCAAAGTTTTGATTTTTGGCCTAAATATTCTTTATTTTGGTCTGCTTTTTTTAATTTTTTTGTCCCAAATTTTTTGTTTTCTAGGCTCATATTTTAGATTTTTTTATTTTCAATTTGAGTTTTTGTTCAGAAACTTACTCTGAGCTACAGGGTTATTTTAAAGGTGAAAACGGCAAACTATTTTTCCTTTACTTGAATTTTTTATCTGCATTTTTGGATCTCTGGCCTGTAACTTCGTTTTCTATTCCAAATTTTTGATTTTTTACCTTAATATTCTTTATTTTGGCCTAAATATTTATTATTTTGGCGGAAAATTTAGGTTGCGTGTTAAAAGTTTCGATTTTTTGGTCCGTATTTTTGATATTTAGGTCCTAATTGTTGGTTTAAGTTTTAGCTTTTTTGTATTATATTTTAAATTTTCTAATCTGAATTATTGATTTTTATGCGCGATTTTTTTGCCGGTATTTTCGAGTTTTTTGGTCGGTTTTTGATTTTTTGCCCTTTACTTTTTAACCTGAATTATTGTTTTTTATTTTATTTTTTTTGCATTATTTTCGAGTTTCTGGTCGGAAACTTATTTTGAGCCAAAGAATTATTTTAGGGGCTAATATTTTTTCTTTTACTTGAATTTACAATATTTTGGTCTGTATTTTTTTGTCCATATTTTAGATCTTTACCTTTACCTGTTTACGCCTCAATTTATTCCAAATTTTTAATTTTTTTGCCTAAATAATATTCATTTTGGACAACATTTTCGATATGTTTGTTGAAATTTTCGATGTTTTAGTTTGCGTTTTTTTTTTATGTTTAGGCCATAGTTTTCGATATTTGGATTTTTTTGGGCCCATGTTTTAGTTTTATTGTTTAATTATTGATTTCTATTCGCGAATTTTTGATTGGCGAATATTTTAGATTTTTAACCTAAAGCAGCGATTTTTTAATGTTTGGCCAGTATTTCAAAGTTTTGGTCTAATCGTCAAATCGGAGAAAGTAATATGATGGCCACATCACCATTTTTTATTATTTTATTTATCTACAATCAAGTAGAGCCATCTCAAAATGTCGTGACACATGGGGGTTAAGTTTGCGCAGAGTGAGAAAGTATTCTCAGTAAACGCGATAGCAAATCTACGCGTATCCGCATCACCGAATTGAAGATGATTTTTTTTCACTATTTCCAGACATATTTTTTACTTGTTACAGAGTTATGAGTCTATTCATTGCTATCCACTCTTTTTCACGACTCACAAAACAGAGTAATTTCGCTTATCTCCAGTGTTTATATTTACATTATGTTCACTCGGCGGCGCTCGATGAATAATTGCGAGTTTCCGGTGGGCGCAATGTGTCACGATATTTTGGGACGGCTATACGCGAATTTGATTTTAATTTGTAGTACATCAAGTGTATTAATTATTGTCGATATGACCTATAAATTTATATTTTAGAATAAAAATTATTATTTTTCATTGAATGAGTTTTGTGTACATAAAAAGGTATCTGTAAAATTGAATGAATGCCTTGAAATATGGACAAAAATTAATTCTTTATTTCATATTAAGTCGTTTTCGTTGAAAAGGAGAAAATAAATAAAATGAAGCTTCACCTTTTTTTTTCTAGAAAATCAGATTAAGTTTCTTTTTGCTTTTGATGGGCACGTGGTGTGCTCTTACGTTTTTATACCGGGCTTACGTTTGACGAATATGATGGGATAATAATTGGTGGCCTCGTGAATCATGCAACGGAGGTGCTCACGCCCCGGAGGCACTTTAATGTTAAAGATGTCTGTATGTGTGCGTTGCGAAATCCTCCTTCGCTTGCATGCATGCGTGTGTATACACATTTTATGTTGTTCCAGATTCAAAGTTTCTATGGGTCTGCTCCGGGGGAATACAAATGCCGTCGGTGGCGTCGGACCCCCACCTCCTCCGGTTCCGGCGCCGCCGCCACCGCCGTCCTTAATGACGTCATCTAAGAGACGATATCCGAATAGAGGGGCTTTCCTATCGGACGGATGTATTTTTTATGACGATTTGAGTTCTTGAATGTTGCTGCGATTTGAATTTAATTAAACTTCTGTAATTCCGATAGAGTACCCATTAAATTACCCGCTCAAGAAATCGAATATATTTTTGTAAATATAAACTGTGTTTTATAAATGTCCGTAAGTATTTCTGTCTATAGGTTTTGGTTTAATTTTTATTATCAACAAAGTTAGCAACATTTCACTTTAAACAGATAAACTACAGAACCAATTAAGTAACGAGAGTTAAATTTGAGATGTAGCTAACCAATACATATATCTACGTAATGAAGTAATTAGAAGGCAAAATTATGATTAATAAAGAGACTATGAACAAAGGGTTCATTTAAGGACCCACTTTGTCAATCTTGAAATGAAGAGATGAATTAAATGTGTGTTATGAATAAAGAGTAATATTGTTTAATAAAATTTTGAGCGTAAATTTAAAACTTTGACCCTTTCTTTATCGACTTATTTGAAACGCCATTACTCGAGGTGAATTTAATTTAAATATTGAAAAGTATTTCCGAGAAAAAGAAAATGTCCCTATGCGAGAACCATAAAACCTTACGTGCGTACCTATATTATTTCAATTTACAGCAGGGTAGAGGGAAACTGAACGGTTATCGACTGGCCCCGCACCCTCGGCCCTGAAAATAAAACAAAAATAATGCAAAAGGGGCGAACGGAGGAGAATCGCTCACCGGCACTTCCACAGATTGAATTTAAATTATGTATTTGCGAAATTTGTTTGACTTACGTTCATGCGGCGCAACACTTCCCCTCGCCCTTCGCCATTCTCTTCATTCCGACTGCCCTTTTCGCTCTCAATTTTAACACGACTTGATTAATTCGAAATGAATTCAAATTATTTAACCATTATGCTGCAAAATTCAAATAAATAATCCACGAGATCTCATTAGGTACATACGTATTCATATTTAAAAAAAAATAAAGACTCATGTTTAACATTAAAAGTTGTGTAAATATTTTTTTTTAATTCACTTAAAATTGTTTTTAGACTATTTATTATGCAGCAAAGTTGATATATACATATAGGCCGTTTTTTCGAATCATTTTCTTCACTTAATTTAACTGAAAATGGTCAGGGCCCTGGACGTCCGCAGGTGGGGGCAAGGAGGGGCAGCCGCCCCCTCCTGGAAAATGAATTTATTAAATTAAAATAATATTTTATATACTAAACTTGTATGTAGTCGGTAAATGTATACTTTAACAATCACATCAAAATTAAAAATTATAACAAAAAGTGCGTCCAACGTTATGTTCGGTGAATCCGAAAAAAGGTTGCACGGTTCCACCCGATGAGTATAATACAGTGTGATCGAATAAAAGTTAGTCAAAGTTGGCTATGAGCCAAAATTCCTAAACTTATTGGCAAGTGTCAAGCTGACATTTATTGATATTTTCAAATTCAGGAACCAAGAAAATAAATTCAGTTTTTTGTTCATGACTTGCTTAATTTTTTATTCAATCTCGCTGTATTATAACTGTACATTTTAGTAGAAATTAACAATTTTTGATAGTTGTAAATTGTTATTTTTGGCAGTTGAAAATTTCCTTTTTACTGCCAACGTGCCATTTGTGATTATAGAAATGTGCGATTTTTGACAGTTGTCATTTTTAGCAGTTGAAATATTCTTTTTTTTTAATATCAAAAAATTGTAAAAATCCACAATTTTTGATTGCTACTAATTTATTTATTTACTGTTAAATCGTACTGTTTGTGGTGGCAGAAATGCAGAATATGTGACACTTTGTAATTGTTACTTTTGAACATTGAAAATTTCCCTTTTTTAATATTGAAAAATGCCGATAGTGATAGTAGAAATGCTCGAATTTTGATAGTTAAAAAATTTTGGCATTTGGATTTTTTTTCTTTTTATTGTTAAAATACAACTGGTTTCAGTAATGAGGATTTTTTTACAGTCCTGAACAGTTATTTCGCAGTTACAAGTGTGCTAACTGGGTTTTGGCAATTGAAATTTCCTCTTCATTGCCAACGTGCCATTTGTGATGGTAGATATCAAATAGATAGTAGGTAGATGCGATTTTTAAGAGTTCGAAATTGTCATTTTTAGCAGTTGAATTTTTTTTTTAATGCCGTTTTTGATAGTCAAATTCTACAATTTTCAGCAGCTGCTAATTTCCTTATTACCGCTGAATCGTGCCGTTTGTGAATTTTTGACAATTTGAAATTGTCATTTTTGACGGTTAAAAATATATCTTTTACTATTGAAAAAACATTTTTGGCATTTGAATATTTCCTATTTATTGTTGAAACTTGCCGGTTTCAGTAATGAGCAATTTTTGACAGTACTAAATAGTTATTTTCAGCAATTGAAAATGCGATTTTTGACAATTCTAAATTGACATTTTTTGCCAGTTGAATTTTTCTTTTTTTATATCAAAAAATGCCGTCTTTGATAGTAAAAAACCATATTTTTGGCAGCTGCAAATTTCTTTATTTACCGTTGAATCGTACCGTTTGTGGTGGCAGAAATGCAGAATTATTGACAATTCGAAATTGCCATCTTTAACAGTTAAAATGTTCTTTTTCTTAATATTAAAAGAGCCGTTTTTGATACTAAAAAAATCACAATTTTTGACCGCTGCAAATTTTTTTAAGGGCCGTTTGTGGTGGCAGAAATGCAGAATTTTTGACCATTCGAAATTGTCATTTTTGACAGTTAAAAATTTCTCTTTTTACTATTGAAAAATGCCGTTTCTGACAGTAGAAATGCAGAACTTTTGACAACTTATAATTGTTACTTTTGGCCTTTGGAAATTTCCCCTTTTTAATATTTTGAAAAATGCCAATAGTGATAGTAGAAATGCTAAAATTTTGGCATTTTTGGCATTTGGATATTTTCCATTTATTGTTGAAACTTGCCGGTTTCAGTAATAAGCAATTTTTGACAGTACTGAATAGTTATTTTCAGCAATTTAAAATTTTATTCTTACCGCTTACGTGCCATTTGTGATAGTAATGCGATTTTTGACAGTTCGAAATTGTCATTTTTACCAGTTGAAATTTTCTTTTTTTTATATCAAAAAATGGCATCTTTGATATTAAAAAAACCACAATTTCTGGCAGCTGCAAATTTCTTTATTTACCGTTCAATCGTGCCGCTTATGTTTATGTTTGACAGCCGCAAATTTCTTTATGTGTCGTTTGCAGTGGCAAAAATGTAGAATTTTTGACAATTTGAAATTGTCATTTTTGACGGTTATTTATTCGAAATTTCTGTATGAAAGTTTTGCCCCCCTCCTCTGGAAAAATTCTGCGGACGCCCATGGTCAGGGCCTATGTAAAAAACAAAAAAAGCAAGCCCCTCTGCAATTTTGGGGCATTTTGGCAAAATTTGCGAAAAGCCCACATACCATACCATACCATACCATACCATAATTCTATTTTTTTTTTTAATAACTCGAGCTAAAATTTATTCCGGCGCCATCTACAAACACTCGGTGGCCGCCTTACGTACTACTCGACAATGCGTAGTTCTTACGCATCAAAATAAAAAAAAAATGGTGATGTGGCCATCATGTTACTTTCTCCGATTGGATGGTGTAGTTATTTATATTAATAATGTCATGGCTAATTTTTTTTTAATTTTTTGCTCGAGTATTGCACAATTCCAAAACTAAAATTTTCAAAAATTCACAACTCGGGAAATAATTAGTGGATTTTCAAAAACTGCACTTAATTTGATAAAACAATGACTTGCAAATCTAGTTTAATTTTTGTAGAATTTAGTCGTCACGTTTTATATTTTTTTCAAATTTTTTGCTCGAGTATTACACAATCCGAAAACTAAAATTTTCAAAAATTCACAACTCGGGAAATAATTGGCGGATTTTCAAAAACTGCACTTAATTTGATAAAAGAATGATTTGCAAATCTAGTTTAATTTTTGTAGAATTTAGTCGTCATGTTTTATATATTTTTTTTTGCTCGAGTATTACACAATCCGAAAACTAAAATTTTCAAAAATTCACAACTCGGGAAATAATTAGTAGATTTTCAAAAACTGCACTTAATTTGATAAAAAAATGATTTGCAAGTCTAGTTTAATTTTTGTAGGATTTAATTGGCACATTTTATATATTTTTTTTAATTTTTTTGCTCGAGTATTAACCAATTCCAAAACTAAAATTTTCAAAAATTCACAACTCGCGAAATAATTGTCAGATTTTTAAAAACTGCACTCAATTTGATAAAACAATGATTTGCAAATCTAGTTTAGTTTTTGTAGAATTTAGCCGTAACTTTTTTATTTATTTTTTTTATTTTTTGCTCGAGGATTGCACAATTCGAATATTAAAATTTAAAAAAATTCACACCTCGCGAAATAATTGGCGGATTTTCAAAAATTCTATTTAATTTGATAAAACAATGATTTGCAAATTTAATTTAATTTCTGTAAAATTTCGTCGACACGTTTTATATATATTTTCCAAAATTTTCACTCGAGTAGTACACAATTCGAAAACTAAAATGTTCAAAAATTCACAACTCGCGAAATAATTAGTGGATTTTCAAAAACTGCACTTAATTTGATAAAAAAATGATTTGCAAATCTAGTTTAATTTTTGTGGAATTTAGTCGTCACGTTTTATATTTTTTTCAAATTTTTTGCTCGAGTATTACATAATTCCAAAACTAAAATTTTCAAAAATTCACAACTCAGGAAATAATTAGTGGATTTTCAAAAACTGCACTTAATTTGATAAAACAATGATTTGCAAATCTAGTTTAATTTTGGTAGAATTTAGTCGTTACGTTTTATATATTTTTTTTTAATTTTTTGCTCGAGTATTACACAATTCGAAAACTAAAATTTTCAAAAATTCACAACTCGGGATATAATTGGTGGATTTTCTTAAATTGTACTTAATTTGATAAAAATATGATTTGCAAATCTAGTTTAATTTTTGTAGAGTTTGGTCGTCACGTTTTATATTTCTTTTTTCTTTTTTTGCTCGAGTATTACTCAATTCGAAAACTAAAATGTTCAAAAATTCACAACTCGCGAAATAATTGGTGGATTTTCAAACACTCTATTTAGTTTGATGGAAAGATGATTTGCAAATCCAATTTATTTTTTTGTAGAATTTAGTCTACACGTTTTATATTTTTTTTGCGAGTATTGCACAATTGGAAATCTAAAATTTTCAAAAATTCTTTGGATTTTCAAAAACTACAGTTAATTTGATAAAGCGATAATTTGCAAATGTATTTTCATTTTTGCAGAATTTTGTCGATACGTTTTATATTTTTTTGCTCGAGTATTAGACATTTCAAAAATTCGTGGATTTTCAAAAACTGTACTTAATTTCAGTAGTGGCTCGTGGAACATGTTGATGGTAGCACCACTTATACAATATAGCCCCCCCCCCCTTCTTTTCTGAAGAAAAATCTTCCCAGGCCAAAGTAACGAAAAACGAAAAAGTGTTTTAAGAATTCATTAAAAATTCTTACTGAGCTTGAAACTACAGGTAGTGCCATGACTCATTGGCTCTATATAACAAGCCGCCCCTGATCTAGGGATCCCAAAACGGATATATCCGTAAAAAAAAAATTGAAAAAAAATCACGATCTCAATACTTTTTGGTACTTCGAACGGAGAATGTAAAAACTGGATGCACATTTCGGTCACAGAGTTGGCTATTAATAATTATGATAATTTAAATTGACTTTTAATTAATTAATAACACAAATTGATTGAATTAAAGACATACGAACTGCGCGTAGATTTATTTCAATTTGATTAATTGGTGGTGCTGTAATCTTGTTATGAATGATTACCAATCGAGCTGATGCACTAGTGTATTGTATTGTGTGGATGGTATTATACATTTTGTGTTATTACTAAATCGTGCTAATTGAACCAATATAGAAAATTGCGAACTATTCATGGATTTCCTCTGTTTGTAATTGGAACGTGTGCTCTATTCAAAGGCGGTGTTAATCCCGTTTGTGCACTGTTACATCAACTGTATTTATGCTAGAATCAAAGTAATCCAGTTGAGTTTGGTCACCCTTTACTTCTGCGACTGTATAAACTATTTTTAATGCAAATTCATCTATTTTTCAGTTTTGGAACATGAAAAAGTACATAAGAATCCCCGTGGTAACTTTTGCTCAAAAATTGGATTTGAAATGATTTCCTGAAAAAAAAAACATTGGTTCGATTCGAATGTCATGACACGTGATAATCCGTGATATCTTAAGAGGTTTTGAATTATAGCGTCCTTTTATCTACACCGCGATCAATAAATACAACCTATGTGTTTAAAATGAAAATATAGAACATAAGCAAAGAAAATTGTTGAATTGTATGGCAACCAGTAAAATATTTGCAGAGTAGCGGTTTGGATAAATACAGCGTTGCATTTCTTTTTTTAAACCCGTTCCATTTTAATTAGCATGGAATGCTCTGCATATTTTTTCAAAATCCCTTTTCGGCGCATTAATATTCCGATCCACTTGTAAACTTAGATTACAATGTGCACGGAAAGTTCGCGGCCGATCCATTATTAACTGGCGCGCAAATTATTAAAATGTTTGCACGGATGAAATAAACCGGAACCGTTAATAACGCGCGGATGAGCGGAAATTCGCAATTCGGAATTAATTAGGGCGTGTTTTCCGTACTTTTCGCAAGGTGCTGCGAGGAGCGAACCGGGCGGACTATTCCGGAGGAGCTGTTTACCTCTCCGAATCCTGCACGGTCGAAGTCTTTCCCGAGTGCAAGACCGGAAGACGAAATTGCATTTGGCCTCACCTTTTGTGCGGTACGTGCTGCATATCCGGATTTTTATTCGCGCGAAATATTCATGAATGAAGTGTACAAACTGTATTGCACGCGAGCGTATAAATCGTGTCGGCCGCGATGACAGATTCGTGAGGGCCTCCCCGGCGAGATTTCGCCCATTCTGGTATAATCTGATAAGACCGGGGAGGAAATGCAGCCGGGCACGCTGCTCGCAAAATGCATCCGCAAACTTTACTTTTAATATAAATGATGGATCGCCCCGTGAAGTTCATACAAATTTCTTCGTGAAAGCCTGTGCATTGCCCGTAAATTTACTACGCGCTTTAAACAACTACAAAAAATACGAGGGAAAATGTAAGCAGCTTTAAAGATATTAGTCGTATTTACAGGGCCATTTATATACCTTTTTAAAAAAGAATATATCATGGAGTTGATAAAAATATTAACATGGCCATCGCGTTACATCCTCCGATTTTAGGACATAAAACAGTTTTTGGATTAAACTACAGAAATCGCTTTGTGGCTTTGTAGAGAACATTTACATACATACAGTGTTGCCAACCTGTGTTTAGTAATTGCCGGTCTAAATTCCAATGAAATGTCGGTAGATGTCGTTAGTTTGTAAACTAAACAGATTCTTTTTCTTCGACGCGAGGCCGCAGGTCCCATCTGTATGGTACCGATGGGACCTGCGCTTGCACAGAGAACGAGGGGATTCACCGACTTACGGATTTGCGATTTTGTTTTAATTGGTGATGAGTAGAGAGAGGATTTTAAGCATTGTAAAATGCTAAAATATGTGCATACATATGCATTTAAACCCCGAAAATATGCAACAAATATGCATTATTATATGCAAATAAGCCAGCAATAAATTGAAATATGTCATTAAAAAAATTGTTTATTTATAAAACATTTTCTTATTAATCTTAATAATTTGCCATAATAGTTGTAATTAGTAAGACTACAGTAAAAAATCACTTTTTGAAACAACCACTTTCCTGGCCGATGCCACGACGAATATTGAATTGTACAAAAATCGCAAATCATATTTTGCGAAAATTTGGTTTTCTTCAAATTCCTTTTTATGGAGAGACCTGATAAATATGAGAATTTCCTGGACGCCTTAAACTATTTCTTTCTCATTCTACCTCTGCTGCGTTACGCATATTTCAAACTAAACAGACAAAAATATGTGAACTTTCTATGTTTCCTATTTTTTTTCCTTTTCCAACGTCCAATTATACGAAGTTTGAAAATCAAAATTTTTAAAAATTCACAATTCGTTTAAAAATAAATGGATTTTCAAAAACCCAAGTTATTTTAGAATTAGAAGAGTGATATTTTCTTAATTAGGTATAAGTTTGTTGTTAATTAGAATTAATTTTTGTAAAAAATTTCCCAAGTGTTTCTTATATTTTAATTTTTCTTTATTTTTCAACGTCCAAGTATTAGTTGTTCTAAAACCAAAATTTCAAAAATTTGTAACTCTCTTGGAGGTGTATTTTCAAAATCTCAACTTATTTTAGTAGAATAATGTTTTGTTAATTAGACTTAATTTTTGATAAATTTTTCCTACACGTTTCCTATTTTTTTTTAATATTATTTTCTTTTCCAGCGTCTTAATATCTCAGTCTCAACAAGTATTATTTGTTCGAAAATTGAAAATTAAAAAAAGTATATTCGTTTAAAAATAAGTGGATATAACCGACCTTTTTGAGAAAAGTGATATTTTCTTAATTAGGTTTAACTTTTATGAAACTGATTCTACACGTTTCCTATTTTTTCCAAATGTTAGACAACTCGAAAATAAAACATTTGAAACATCTGCAACTCGCTTGAAAATTGGTGAATTTTCAAACACCTAGGTATTTAAAAGAGTGAGAATAATTTTTGAAAAGAAAAACATTTTTGCACGTTTTCAATTTTTTGTCCGAATGTGGGACGTTTTAGAAACCAAAATCTGTAACTATCTTGAGAAGAGGTGTATTTTCAAAACCTCAACTTATTTTAGAAGAATATACGTTTTTTAATTAGACTTGGTTTCCTTTTTTTTTCTTTTTATTTTTCTTTTTATTTTTCTTTTCCAACGTTCAAGTACTAGTTATCAAAAATTTCAAAAAACTGTAATTCGTTTAAGAATGAATCGATTTTCAAAAACCAAAGTTTTTTTAGATGAGTAATGTTTTCTTAATTAGGTTTAATTTATGTAAAATTTCTTCTAAACGTTTCCTTTTTTTTATTTTCTTTTCCAACGTACATTGGTGGTTCGCAAAACAAACATTTCAAAAATTTGTTACTCGTTTAAAAGTAAATGGATTTTCAAAAACCAAAGTTATTTTAGAAGAGTGATATTTTCGTAATTAGGTTTAATTTATATAAAATTTCTTCTACACGTTTCCTATTTTTTTGTTCTTTTTTTTCTAACGTCCAAGCATTAGTTCAAATCAAAAATTCAAAAAATTTGTAACTCGTTTAAAAATAAATGGATTTTCAAAAAACCAAAGTTGTTTTAGAAGAGTCAATTAGGTTTAATTTTTGAAAAAAAAATTCTATACGTTTCCTGTTATTTTTTATTTTTTATTTTCAAACGTCCAATTTCGAAAATAAAAAATTTCTAACTCGCTTAAAAACAAATAGATTTTCAAAAAACCAAAGTTTGTTTAAAAGAGCGATATTTTCTTAATTAGGTTCAATTTATGTAAAATTTCTTCTACACGTTTCCTATTTTTTTTTCCAATGTCCAAGTATTAGTTGTTCGAAAATCAAAAATTTCAAATTTTTTTAACTCGTTTATCGCAGGACAAATTGGCAATTATTCTGATATTTTGCCGGTATTTCTTTGAATGACTAGATGTTGGTTCATGCCCGAAATCGAAAATTGCACTTGTTGCAATGTGCCGTGTAAGAAAATGTAAAATATGCATTAAAAGACGAAATGTGCATTATAGGGCTAAATATGCAAAATATGCAAAAATATGCATTTTGCATAAAATCCTCTCTCTAGTGATAAGTATATGAAAGCAAATTCAAATTTTACAAATCAACATTTCCGGTTGATTTGTCAGTATATCTGACTATTTGGCGTTTAACCCCTATTTACGTAACTAATATAATTCGGTAACTTATATAAAACAACATTTTTATTAAAGGAAGCAGACGAGACATTTTATTATTTATGAACTATTAATAAAGTGAACATAAATGTTTTACAATGTTACAATATTATTCAATTTTCATCTTCTGGGTCAAAATCTAACGATCCGTTGAAACTGTCAATATCATCTATGATCTCTTCGTCGCCTATGATATCCTCATAAAATGTCCGGGCATCTGAAGGAATTAGATGTAACAATGATTTTAAGTCATTCAATTTAGGGATGGATCCAGGTTTCCCTTTGGGCCACAAAGGTTGGATAAGGCTGGACGAAAGCGAAAAATTTAAACGGATTCCTCATCTTCCTGACTGTCTTTTGCTAATATCGACTTCCTGAATATGCCCTTCATGGCTTAAGCTGAAACCGATTTTAAATGGCTTTTCTTTGACAAACGTTATTTCTCTGGTTCGCATCCAATTAATTGCGTTGCCATCTGCATCTCTCTTTCTATTAACAATTTTTTTAAGTATATGGTCAACACCAGCGAATGCATTTTTGCCCATAATATTAGTCTTTAGCTTATTTCGTTTGTGACAATTTTTCATTACTTCGACATAATCGTCTGGCGTATAAAGCCTTTTCTAGAACTTGAGGGCTGACTCGATGTCACCAAATTCCGAATCATTGGGCATAAAACTATGCCCTGATACCAAAAACCGCATCGTAATTTTTTCTAAATGCGGAATTTCTTCCATGGCAGCCTTAAGCATCATAACTATTTTAATATTGCGGTTTTGGCCGCCGCAACTGTCTGACCATAAAATTAGTTCTTTTACTTGACAGCTTATATTTTCTTGCAAAAGATCCTACCTCTTGTGCACCTTTCCCTGCTGCACCTTCAATCCAAACATAACAAAATCCTTGACCACTTTTACCAGAATGAACTCCACAATTATATAACCATAGCTGACGTTTATAAAATACAATATTAGTTGGTATTCTCGGCAATGGCAAAGTTTTCTCTAAATCAAAAGTTAATACTTCCAAATGATCTTGTTTTGTTGCCCTTTCCAGGTCAGAATACATTAGTTTTCGAGCTGCTTCAGCTCCATCATGATGAGTATTCCTTTCAGTTTCTAGTGAAATCTTTTCATCCGCAGACTTACAATCTCTAATTTTTATATCCCAATTATCACATTTATTGCACGAGTCCTTCTTAGGTTTCTTCCTTTGCAAGTTGAACTCGTCATAAAATATTCGTTTGTAGGTTGAAAAGGAAACATTGTCTTCATTTTCGGATTTATATAAACTATACATTTTTTCCAATGTAGTATCAGCTGTTAAATAAAATGCGTGTTTTGTTCCTGCAATAATAAGATTGATATTTGGGAAATTTATTTATATGTTCCACAACCATTTGTTTTCTTTCTACAGATATTTTCGTAGAATTACTTCCACTTCCTCGTTTGTCTTTTATAATCTCTTTTGAAGCAACTTTTTTTAAATATCTATCAACTCTCGCCGACGATATCCCCAAAGTCTCAATGTACATCATTGAACACACCTCTTTGTCAGCAAGTCGATACAATCTTGTATGTAACCTTTTTGTAGAGTGTTTGCTTCTTTTTCTCTTTGCATCTATAACTCGTATAGAGGAACTTATGTAAAGGCGCTTGATAATTATCCAAATTCCAAAATATCTCAAACTCATTCCGTCGTTCTTCCAAACTAACCTTTTCGTGACATAAATCTTTGCAGGAATGGTTTTTAAATTCTCGTGGTTTTACTACTTTTCCTTTCTGACTAATATATTCTTGATTAGTTTGGAAGCGTAATTTTCGTAAATCTCTAGACTGATTTTCATATCGTCTTTTACGTCCTTTTTTTGGCCTTCCTTTTTGTCCGACTTCCTGTGTAGAAAGCAGCTTCATTGTTAAGCTGTTCATTACTCTCATTGGTTTCTAGTACTACTTCATCAGAAATCTCTTCTAATTCTCCGATAGATGTATCACGAGTAAGACTATCAGTTGTTATATGCCTTATTTTCTTCCTCTTCGTTGTAATTTAAATTTAATATAGGATTATTCTGCGATCGTTCATTATAATCAGAAAACGAAATATTGGAAATATCCAACAAAACGGGATCGTTTGGTAAGATACATTCTCTTGAGGGTAAAACTTTGGTAGGGTGAATACCATTCATCAATAAACTTTCATTTTGGAAAGATGTCTCCATGCCTTGTAGGCAGTGTCTACTTCAGCACATTCCATTCTGTCGGTATTTGAAAGCCGGTTCTAAAAGAAAAGATAAAACTTTGTTTTATTTATTTTTTTCCAATTCAATTGCAAAATATCAATAAGTATCATTTCAATTATTGTAAAATATATTTTTAATTAAGTTGTTTTTATATCTGGTTATAAAATGTGACGCTATTAAATTTTATAAGTTACAAAAAGTGACATTTGTAATTATTAGTAGTAGTCATACAGGCTAGCGCATAGGATAACGCACCATAGAGATTTAAATGTATTTTTTGAAATCGTCAATTAGTTTCTTCTCAGCTTATTGCAACAAAAAATCGTAAGATAAATTTCTTGTAGAGATCCATAATAAACAAGCAGTGCTTTGGAAAATAGACAAGGTTATGCGCTTACACTTCATTTATGCGGTTACACTTCATGGATTGAAATGTATTTTTTATATTCTCCATTATCATCAGAATGTGTTGTCTTTTTTCCAAAGCAGGGCGTATTTTAATTAAAGAAATGATTTAAAAACCATTTAAATTTCAAATTTAAATAAAACAACATATAAAATAGGTCCCTTACAGATAGATTTCTAATATCTACAAAACACCTATCTTATAATTTTTTGCTAAAATAACCTGGGAAGAAAATAAACGAGAAATTAAAAAGAAAAACACATTCATTTCACTAGACTGTGTCGTCCCTGTATAAACCATACACTTCATAATAACCATTACTACATTGCCATTATGAGCAATAGCAAGAAATTAAAAAAAAATCCTAAAATGCCAATATATTCTCCGACATGATAAAATTGGCAGCAGGAAGAACAAAAAAATAAACTTACCTCCACATTCTCGCTGTCATTATTTGGATCAACATTTTCTTTCATAAAAGGCACAATAAGACGGTAGCCTCGAGAATTTTTATTAAACTTATCCATATGATTGGTCCATCTGCCCCCCCGGATTCCGTGTCGCAACTGAAACAACACCAGTTTCGCCAGTTTTTGTAAATGTGCACAGCGGAGCCAGGTGATGTTTCGAAAATTTCGATTTTGTAACACGCTCGATCGCGCGCGCGCGTACGACACGTGGCAAATCACGAATACGACATAAAATTAAGACACTCTTGCGACACATTGCGAAAATTAATAATAATGAAATCATATTCGCAACGTTAAATATTGATTATTCATCGAACGGCGATGGCGATGCGTCCCGCCGCGTATTTTGAAATTCCATTGTGCCATTTTTTTCGGCTCGCACACACACAAAGTTCACTTGTATTGTTGTATTTGTTGACAATAAATATTCACTTATTATTAACGGTTAAGACGATATCACGGCAACGCACTGGGATAACTGAACTATATTATCCGAAATAAAGAAGTAAGCGACGCACTTAAACGGAAATAGTACGCAACGCCATGCGCCATTCGTTTTGTTTTGAAATAATAAACTAAGCGACTCCGTGTCGCTTAGTTTGCTCTTTCAAAACAAAGCTGTTGAAATTGCACATGGTGGAATGAATTAAATACCATAATCGGCGCTTAATCTAATTTTACAAAAACTTGAATTCCAAATGTAAGTTTTTGTAATATGGACTAGATGATTAATCTCATATTACAAAACGAAAAAATTAACTTTCCTTAACAAATTTACAGTTGTCGCTTAATTCGGAGGGTAATAATCAGGTAAAAAAGGTAATTTTTAGTAAAAAAAATTATTCAGATAAGTAGATATTGATCTTCTCAAAAAGATGGCACTAGTAACTCAATTTTTCAAATTTGGTCGCTTAATCCACAATTACATAACAGGGTCCAATTAGTACCATAAAAATCGAGGGATAGGTACCAGAGCCCTGCAGAAGCGGGTTTTCGAAAGCCCGGCCCGGCCCGGCCCGACAGTGAAAATTTAAAACCCGGCCCGGCCCGGCCCGGCCCGGCCCGGCCCGGCCCGGCCCGGCCCGGCCCGATGAAACGAAAATGTGCTGCGGGCCCGGCCCGGAGTTGAATATTCAAAGCCCGGCCCGGCCCGACCCGTTCCCGAAAAATGTTGAATTAAATAAATAAAATTACTGGACCCATGTATTCCTTAAAATTCTTAAAATACACTGAATTTGTGTTAATAACATTTTTTTTTCAATTCACTTTGTTGTTGCTTTTCAAAATATAATAAAATTAAATTTATCTAAGCCCGGCCCGGCCCGGCCCGGAGTTTGAAAAATACGAACTGGCCCGGCCCGGCCCGACGTCGGGCCGGGCCGGGCTTTCCGAGCCGGGCCAAAGCCCGGCCCATGCAGGCCTCTGATAGGTACCAAAACGAAGGAAATTTATTTAAAAGATGGCAGCAAGAAAATCATATTGAAAGTGTGCGAAAACGTAATAAACGTAATAATGGCCTATATTGATGAACTGGTATGTTAATTTTCATCCCGTGTAGCAAATTGTAACAATTTTTGATTTGATTGCAGAGCGAAAAGTATGCTCCTGATCTAAATGAAAATGTTTCAACAAATGTACACGTTGAAACTGAAATTTGTCTCGAGGAGCCACACCAATTTCTACCCGAGGAAATGTGAGCTTTCACAATTGCACAATAACAAATTTTTATAACTTTAAGTAGACTTTTTATAATTTGCATTGTTATTTCGTTCAATTTCCTGTAGTTAACTTAATTTATTTAATTTCATAAGAGTCTAAAACTGTTTTCAAATTGATAATATTGTTTTAATAATTTGTTGATTGAGAGCTAGCTGTTAACAAAAAGCGGGCTGTTAAAAGCTCTTAACTGCCCGCGTTTTCGTTGCCAGGGAAATATGAATAGCTTAACGTTTGTCAAAAGTGACATGTTATAAACTATATAACAATATAGTGCGACGAAAAAGAACTTACGTAACCCATTCATGATATCATGAGGATTATCAAGATGATTATTATCATGTACTAATGTTGACGTAATCCTCGATCTATTAGAATTTTTGGAGTTTATCTATCCAAAATGTCACTTTTAGAAACTGCACCACAACGATATACTATATCCACTTTGACGTTTGAAATTTGGACAAAATCGCAACAAATTATCATCAGCTGGGTACACATCCTGCTAAGGCTTTCCTTGTATCTCATTGGCTGTACATTAATTCTAGTAGGCTATGAGTTGTTTTCTCCAAAGAACATAAATCTTCTGTAACGCCGGGATAAAGTTTGTTTATACGTGGATATACATTTTAATATAAAAATATATACACGGTGGTATTACATATATCAAACAGCTCGTTAGAACGGGCGAGCAGTGATAAATATGCGATGCAGGTGCAATACTTCCGATTAATTGAACGTACAAAAATTATGCCGGGCATAAATCCGGTTTAATAAAGCGACACGCAAACACGAAAGCGAAATACTGGCTAATTAAATTTTATCTGCGGCAATAAATCAACGGCGAGATTTTCGAAACTCGCTCTCATCCCCAAATTCCTATTTTCAATCGGCGAGAAATTGGCCGAAAACCAGAAAAATACTCCGTCCGCAATTTATTCCCGCATTACAGCTTTCGCTGATTTACTGCGCGCAGTTAGAGATAATATTCTAATGAAAGGTTTATTGTCGCGCCAGGAATTATCGGAAATCACCCCCTCCCCCCTATTCCGCCATCCACCCTCTCACAAAACCGGTGCACGAATGGAAATAATCAAGGTTCTAGAAAAAAAAAAACAGAAAAGAAAATCAAAAGAGAATCACCAGAAAATTTTATTATATGTGGCAAATGATGCTTAGTTATTTTTCTATCAATCGTCACGTTGGCAATTTCTCAAAAGCGACAATTAGACGTTACGCTCAAAATAGAAGCAAGAATGTTTCCTACACTTGCAACAATTGATAGAAATAATCTTTAAAATATTTATTGGGGATTCTTGCTTACAATTTTAACATGTAAAGTACAGTTCCTACAATTTTCAACTATTATTCCTGAAGGGGATGAAACTTTAGCGGTTGAAATTGATTTTACACTCCGATAGAAAGTGTCACGTTGTGATGACGAGTTATGAATTAGTTCAAATTAAATTGATCATGCAACCACTGATTGTTCCTCGATTGTGTTATGTTAAACATGCGCAATTTTACGTCAGTTGGGGTTTGACGTTCAAAGTGAGCACACGCTCATTTTAGAAAAATCTTTTTTTAAATTGAGCACAGGCTCGTGTCTCTTTGGTTGGGAGCCACTTACCGTGGGCGGATCTACTGTATCATAAATAAAGTGGTGATAATAGTAATAATATAATTAATACTGTGAGAGATAAATGAAAAATAAATATTACTTGTCTGCATACACTTACACCTTACCTAACGAAAATAATACATTGCCACAACGCATTTATCCGAAAATGTTATTGACACACCCGTACGAAACAATTTCGCATCGAAATGCGTTGCAACTCGCCTTTAAAAGAGTTGTGTTTCCATATGAGAAATTCTTAAGCACATACACAATCAAACCGCATTGTCAACGAATCCTTGGAGTTCTTTTGTGAATGCATCTGCGAGTGCATGAAGTTCGTTTCGCCGGTATTGAGTACAACTTAAACATCAAAGGAGCACAAACATTTCATTTCAATTTCACGGTGACAGTTTATAAATCGCCGTTGCAATTCCATATCCATCTAAAACGCAACGATTTTTCCGGTTAATCTTGTTTTCCATCGAATCAAATTTCCATCAATTCTTTTCGATCCCCGTGCCGGTTAAATGGTCCCCTCTTCCTTTCTCGCCGACTGTGTGTTAGATTTTTTTTCTTCGTCTCCCATTTGCCTGATAAATCCTATTATTGTAAGTTATCTGGCGGGGATAACAAGCCTATTTTGTCGGTATCGATTTCGGATTTTGTGTTTTATAAAAGAAAGCATTTGTTATAAATGGGATGTTCTTAATCAAAAGATTATTTTTAATATTTGATTTAACGTAGACTGTATAGATGTTAATTAAAATGGTTATAAGGAAACTTCAGATTAATAACAATTTCTACTTGATTTTTACAATTAAAATAAACAATAATTATTTGAAAAATAATCAAAATCAATCATTTGAAAATTGACCCTCATTTAATCAGATGCATTAATAGTTATTAGCCCTTCCACCGTTTGTTTATCATCTAGAAACTGTTAATGCCCTACGCATTTCATACATATTATACTTGACTTAAGCCTTAATGAACGAATGCCGCCATATTCGACCGACTGGAAGTTTGCCATAAATTTCAGCCACGAATCCGGCGCCTCCACCAAAGTATATTCGATGATTTCCCGAATTACGGAGTATTAACATAATTAAATAAATAATAATCGAAGATTCTCCGTATAAAGCTGAATCAAAAGTGTGAACATGCCTCCGACAGGGATCGAACCTGCAACCTCCAGATCTCCGGTCTGGGATGCTACCAGTTGCACCACAGAGGCCACACAGTTTCTATCCCGCCAGAGTACACATTCACATTTATGTTAATTATTATGTTAATACTCCGTAATTCGGGAAATCATCGAATATACTTTAAGCGTTGAAGGCGCGTTAATTCCCAAAAACACCGACTCGGGCACAGCAGGTTAGCGCTTAGTATCGCCCTCGACCGTCGCCTACGAAATCTAAAAATAGCTGAATTGGAAATGTGAATGTGTACTCTGGCGGGATAGAAACTGTGTGGCCTCTGTGGTGCAACTGGTAGCATCCCAGACCGGAGATCTGGAGGTTGCAGGTTCGATCCCTGTCGGAGGCATGTTCACACTTTTGATTCAGCTTTATACGGAGAATCTTCGATTATTATTTATTTAATTATGTTAATACTCCGTAATTCGGGAAATCATCGAATATAAAAATGAAAAATATGTGTCATTTTTTTAAACTTAAATATTGTAAACAAAGCCCTATGGAACATTTGTGGCCGAAAATATCGAACCTAAACTACGCCTAACGATGACTTTTGATTTTTTTGAAAATTGACGAAATTTTGTAATAGTGTCTGGGTAGATAATTATTTAAACAAAAATGAAGAATACGTGTCATTTTTTTAAACTTAAATATTGTAAACAAAGCCCTATGGAACATTTGTGGCCGAAAATATCGAACCTAAACTACGCCTAACGATGACTTTTGATTTTTTGAAAATAGACGAAATTTCATAAAAGTATCTGGGTAAATAATTATTTAAACAAAAATGAAGAATATATGTCATTTTTTTAAACTTAAATATTGTAAACAAAGCCCTATGGAACATTTGTGGCCGAAAATATCGAACCTAAACTACGCCTAACGATGACTTTTGATTTTTTGAAAATAGACGAAATTTCATAAAAGTATCTGGGTAAATAATTATTTAAACAAAAATGAAAAATATGTGTCATTTTTTAAACTTAAATATTGTAAACAAAGCCCTATGGAACATTTATGGCCGAAAATATCCAACCTAAACTACGCCTAATGATGACTTTTGATGAAAATTGACGAAATTTCATAAAAGTGTCTGGGTAAATAATTATTCAAACAAAAATGAAAAATATGTGTCATTTTTTTAAACCTAAATATTGTAAACAAAGCCCTATGGAACATTTGTGGCTGAAAATATCGAACCTAAACTACGCCTAACGATGACTTTTGATTTTTTGAAAATAGACGAAATTTCATAAAAGTGTCTGGGTAAATAATTATTTAAACAAAAATGAAGAATATGTGTCTTTTTTTTAAACTTAAATATTGTAAACAAAGCCCTATGGAACATTTGTGGCCGAAAATATCGAACCTAAACTACGCCTAACGATGACTTTTGATTTTTTTGAAAATAGACGAAATTTTGTAATAGTGTCTGGGTAGATAATTATTTAAACAAAAATGAAGAATATGTGTCATTTTTTTAAACTTAAATATTGTAAACAAAGCCCTATGGAACATTTGTGGCCGAAAATATCGAACCTAAACTACGCCTAACGATGACTTTTGATTTTTTGAAAATAGACGAAATTTCATAAAAGTATCTGGGTAAATAATTATTTAAACAAAAATGAAGAATATATGTCATTTTTTTAAACTTAAATATTGTAAACAAAGCCCTATGGAACATTTGTGGCCGAAAATATCGATCCTAAACTAGGCCTAACGATGACTTTTGATTTTTTGAAAATTGACGAAATTTCATAAAAGCATCTGGGTAAATAATTATTTAAACTAAAATGAAGAATATGTGTCATTTTTTTAAACTTAAATATTGTAAACAAAGCCCTATGGAACATTTGTGGCCGAAAATATCGAACCTAAACTACGCCTAACGATGACTTTTGATTTTTTGAAAATAGACGAAATTTCATAAAAGTATCTGGGTAAATAATTATTTAAACAAAAATGAAGAATATATGTCATTTTTTTAAACTTAAATATTGTAAACAAAGCCCTATGGAACATTTGTGGCCGAAAATATCGATCCTAAACTAGGCCTAACGATGACTTTTGATTTTTTGAAAATAGACGAAATTTCATAAAAGCATCTGGGTAAATAATTATTTAAACTAAAATGAAGAATATGTGTCATTTTTTTAAACTTAAATATTGTAAACAAAGCCCTATGGAACATTTGTGGCCGAAAATATCGAACCTAAACTACGCCTAACGATGACTTTTGATTTTTTGAAAATAGACGAAATTTCATAAAAGTATCTGAGTAAATAGTTATTTAAACAAAAATGAAGAATATGTGTCATTTTTTTAAACTTAAATATTGTAAACAAAGCCCTATGGAACATTTGTGGTCGAAAATATCGAACCTAAACTACGCCTAACGATGACTTTTGATTTTTTGAAAATAGACGAAATTTCATAAAAGTATCTGAGTAAATGGTTATTTAAACAAAAATGAAGAATATGTGTCATTTTTTAAACTTAAATATTGTAAACAAAGCCCTATGGAACATTTGTGGCTGAAAATATCGAACCTAAACTACGCCTAACGATGACTTTTCATTTTTTGAAAATTGACGATGTTTCGATAGAAAGCTTATTGTTATTACTATGGTACTACAGCAATTTGATTAATTATGAATTTTAATCTATTTTCTGTAAATTAGGAGAGAAAACTTGGAAAGTCAAAAATGACGGAGGCGCCGGATTCGTGGCCGAAATTTATGGCTAACTTCCAGTCGGTCCATATTCGCAACCTTTTAAATTAAATTACCGGCGCATCCACCAAAATAGTATTTAGCAAATTAGCTCATTTTAGTTGTCTGTAAAACAATGGTTGCGACTATTATAAACTCATTGGCTAAGGGTTAATTATGCACTTTTTCCCATTTTAGTAATAAAGTTGCGTCGTGTCGCCTGAAATTTGTATAGGATGTTGAAGATGGAATGCAAAAGGGACAACAACTGATGAAGAAATGATAGCATAGAAAAATCATTGATTTTGGAAAGGAAAATCGAAGCAGTCGGAGAAATAGAAAAACCACTATGGAAACCAATAATAATAATAATAATATTTTTCTTGATGTGTAAATAGACACATATTTACAATAATAGAAAATATGCGAATATACAATATTAGAAAATAATGAATTTCCCAGTAAATTTCTCTTGAATTTATACTGTACGTGTAAACCGGAAGTCGAATTATCTTGAAAATGAACCCTCAATTACGTAATCGCTGAAAATTTTATTACAATACATTAATAACGTCCATATACTTTTAATGTACCATCTCGGTGGGACTTCCTGTATAATCCATAATAGGATTGAAAAAAATTGAACATTTATATATGGGCTAAAAGATATAAAGAATATATTACAGGGAAATCTTTGGTGACGATTCAGCTTCCAGTCGGAATTATTTTTTCCGGAGTTTTCCCCCACGTTTTTCTTCCCGGTGCGCGTAATTTATTGTGTGATAAATTCGTCCCTCCGGAACGGTAATATTTGCAATAAATTTATGAAACATAAAAGGGACGAAGACGCATAGAAATTGCGATTATGCAGCCCGATGTGTTGTCTTAGGGGGTAGGGTTCGCGGGCGGAATCATCCCCCCCCCCCGTCCCCTCCGCCCCGCCGTTGATACCTCATTCGGCACATCCCCGGGCCTTAAATGGAGAAGGCGGATATCTACAAGAAACGTGATGCGAATTAAACGACCCAAATCTAATAAAATATACTCGTAGCAGAGGTCTTGTCAGTTCGCAGACATATCTCGTGAATATAATTTCCAACGTGGGAAAGATATTTCTCCACCACATAAAAAAATAATAACCCGCCCTCTCGCCGTCCCTTTCTCTTCTTTCTTTCCAGATACGGCCTTCCTAGGTGCAATCCTTCGAAAAAAAAGCGCACGTATTAACTATATCCGAATGGCAAATGGAACAATTGAAAAGTATCGATTGTTCGTGATAAATGCTTACTGGTGAAATAATTTATTACCTAAGATTATTATATTTACAGGGTGTCCCAATCGACTGTTCACGGAAGATTGTGCTCACATTAAAAGCTTAAGAAAAATCTTTGTTTTGAGAGAACTTTTCAACGTCGAACTGGCAGTATACAAATTTGTAAGATGGCATTACATTTTTCGAGTAAATGATAATTCAGAGTTTTTGCAAAATTACCTTGTTACAGCGCTTGCAGAAATTTTTCCAAACCATAATGAACTTAAATTTCCATTTAATGCAATTTGGTTTTAGCAAGACGGCGCACCCCAGTATTTTGCTTTACGAATAGGTGGATTGGCAGGCGAGGGCCGATAGAATGGCCCGCAAGATCCCCAGATCTTATACCCCTTGATTACTTTTTATGGGGTCGTCAACAGACCATCAAATTCAGCTGAACTAAAACATTCCATAAGAGATAAATTGCGCAAAATTAGCTCGAAAAATATACAAAATTTTCAAGAAGAATTTCTACATGAGCTTGCGTATTGGCAAGAAGTCGATGGATGGCAGTTCAAACACTTAATTCAATAATCTTTTTTTTTGTTTATTTTGTGATAACAACAAAATTTATGGTTTCTTACTTTCAATTGTCATTTACTCGAAAAATGTCTTATTTAAGATGGCAACATTTTTACATTGACAATTCGATAACGAAAAGATCTCTTAAAATCATCAATAAAAATGGTGATGTGGCCATCATGATACTTTCTCCGACTTGATGGTATCATAGTCGTTTATATTTACACTTTCTGGTTTATTTTAAATTTAAATCATATTTTAAATGTACATCGAGCGTTTTGTAGACTCGGATGAAACTGACGTTTGAAACGTCAAAATTATGAAAGATGGAAAGATGGAAAAATTCAAAAACTCAGTATAGTAAAAAAAAAACTTATTGTTTATAAGTTGTTAATTTTGGCATTCTCTACAATTACATAAATTTGCTGTAACTATTATCGTTTCATAATTATAAAAAATTGAAGTCTTGAAAAAGACTAAAAATAGTCCTAATTAAAAAGTCCCAAAAAAATTTAATAAAAGTCCCGAACAAGAAAGTCTTGAAAAAGATTTCCAAAAATAATCCTTATTAAAAAGTCCTAAAAACCCTAATAAAAGTACTGAACACGAAAGTCTTGAAAAAAGTCCCGATAAAAAAGTCCTGATAAAAAGTCCTGAAAAAGAGTCCTGACAAAAAATGTCTTCTAAAACATTTCCTTCAAAATGACCAGAAATAAAGTCCTGAAAAAAGAGTTCTGTCAAAAAATGGTTCTGAAAACAAGTCTCGGAGAAACAGTTTTGAGAGTAAAGTCTTGAAAAAAGAGTCCTGTTAAAAATTTGTGAAAAAATTAAGTCTTTATATAAAGCACCAGAAATAAATGTCCTCGAAAAAATCCTGGAAGAAATCCGAAAAAATGTCTCGAAAAAAAGTCCGGAACAAGAAGTCCTGAAAATTAATCCTATAAAAAATGTCCTGAAATATAGTACTGAAAAAAGTCCTATAAAGAAGGCTTGAAAAAAATTTCCGAAAAATGTAATTTCAAATTCAGAAAAGAATCCTGAAAAGAAGTCCTGAGGTTCTTAAGAAATTCTCGAACAAGTTCCAGTCCTGAAAATAAAGTCTTGAAAAAAGAATCCTGATAAAAGCCGCGAAGAAAAGTCCTGAAAAAAGTCTCCATACAAAATACCACAAATAAATTTCCGGAAAAAAAGCCCCAAAAATCCTGAAAGAAAGCTAAAATAAGTTCAGAAAAAGAGTCCTGACAAAATATCATAAGAAAATTGCCCTAAAAATAACATGTTTAGAAAATAAACAAACAAATTTCTGGAAAAAAATAATTATAAAAAGTCCTTAAAAAGATCTGAAGAAATTATTCTGAAAAAGAAATCCCAAACTGTCGTGAAAAAAAATCCTGCAAAATGGCCTAAAATAAGTTCTTAACAAAATTCCATAAATTTAAACTTTTAAAAATAAAAAGGAGAATTTTAAAAAATTTGAAGAAAATTCTGAAAATTTTTTCTGAAAAAATCTCGAAAAATTGTCTTAAAAAATTGACCTGAAAATAACATCTTTAAAAAATAAACAAAAATTTATTTGGAAAAAAAGCATTGTAAAAAATCTTTTAAATGGTCCGTAAAAAGATCTAAAGAAATTGCCCTGAAAAATAAAATCCCAGTCTTGAAAAGAGTCCCGCAAAAGGCCTAAAATAAGTCCTTAACAAAATTCCTGAAATAAAAAGGTTTAAAATTGTTTTGAAAAAAAATGCTAAAAATATCTGTCCTTAAAAAGGTCCAAAAAAGGTCATGAAAAGTAAAAATTCTAAAAAATGTCATGAAGAAAATTCCGAAAAAACCCCGAATTTGTCCTTGAAAAATTGCCCTGAATATAACATTTCTAAAAAAACCATTGTGAAAAGCCCTTAAAATGGTCCTTGAAAAGATCTGAAGAAATTGTCCTAAAAAAGAGACTCCAAAGAGGCTTGAAAAAATGGCCTGCAATAAGGCCTAAAATAAGTCCTTAACAAAATTTCTCAAAAAGTTTTGGAAATAAAGCTAAAAATATCTGAAAAAATCCTTAAAAAGGTCCAAAAAAGGTCATGAAAAGAGGAATTCTAAAAAATGCCAAGAAGAAAATTCTGAAATTTTTTTTCTAAAAAAAATCCCGAAAAGAAGTCCTCAGCGAAAAGTCCCAAAAACGTTCCGAAAAACCAGTTTCTGAAAAGTCCTGAAAAAGAATCCTCGAAGAAAGGTCTTTTAAAAATGCCCTTAAAGAGTTCTGAAAACATTGTCCTGACGTACCAAAACGGCTAAAAGAACAAAAACCTGTTAAGGTGAATTTTCGGAAATACGAAATTTTACCAAAAGCTTTTTAGTTCTTCAAATTCTCAAATAACACTTATGTTCAAAGTTTCATATCAATTCATTTTTGAGATACAGCGTGCACAGACTCATATGTAGAGAAAAAATGGTAATGTGGCCATCATGTTACTTTCTCCGACTTGATGGTATCATAGCCATTTATATTTACGTTCTCATTGTTTATTTTCAACTGAAATCATATTTTAAATGTACATCGAGCGTTGTGTAAACTCGGATGAAACTGACGTTTTAAACATCAAAATCATGAAAGATGGAAAAATTATACTTCAAATTCAAGAACTCAGTTTACTCAAAAACTAAAGGGATTTCGAAAAAAACTCATTCTTTATAAGTTGTTCATTTTGGCATTCTCTACAATTATTATTAACATAAATTTGCTGTAACTATTATCGTTTCATAATTATAAAGCAAAAATAAAAAAATAATAATAATTTTTTTTCTCGAATAACAATGATTTTATGAAAAATGTTTTCAAACAAAATAATCTCATTTTTTTATTGTCTTCAATATTTGTTTAATTGTTTTTGTGATATTTTTCATATTCAAGAAAATATTGGCAAGAAACAAAAAACAGTTAACCCACTTCCGGTGTACGAAATTTTACCAAAAGTTTTTCAGTTCTTCGGATTATCAGATAAGACGTATGTTTAAAGTTTCATATCAATCGGTCTCTTAGTTTTTGAGATACAGCGCGCACAGACACACACAGACACAATTTTTTTTTTCCAGAAATTGTTGAAATGGCATCTAGGGACCCCAAAACGGATATTTCCGTAAAAAAAAAATTTGAAAAAAAATCACGATCACTATACTTTCTAGTACTTCGTAACGGAGAAAGTAAAAAATGGTGATGTGGCCATCATGTTACTTTCTCCGACTTGATGGTATCATAGCCATTTATATTTACGTTTTCATTGTTTATTTTTAATTGAAATCATATTTTAAATGTACATTGAGCGTTGCGTAAACTGAATGAAACAAATGAGGCCACAAAAACCGAACATATTAATTTATCGAACCATATTACTTAACTAGGAGAAGATAATGGCTCTTTAATTTAATTTGTATTAATTACTTGCAAGACAAATTGTCTACGTTTTACGTTGTGGAAGTTTCATTGCAAAATAAAAACTATATATAAGATAATCAAATAAATAAAAGGAAAAAAAGAAGGCAATATTTGCTATTGTAGGCTCGTATTTATTCAAACAGTGTATTTCCAATACGACAAATTATTAAAGAAAAGGGAGCATTCGCAATTTGTGCTAATCAACGAATTCATAGTATAGGGCTACGTGACTAAAATAAAAGGTCGATTTATTAGGGGCTGCCCATAAAAATAAAAGTATACGGTTTATCAGGGTGTATCATATAACAACTCGAGAGCAAATATATAATTTTATTTTACCGCAGCCACCGAAGTGACTTTAGCAATCAGTAATTAGAACATGTCTCACATTACATCATTCTGCTATGGTCAAGAGTTTTAGTGAATAATAATTATTTTATTAAATCTATAGATTAGGCTAATAATTATTAAAAGTTCTTTTTAAAATGTACATATGGGGCCGCGGTGGCCTAATGAGTAGAGCTCCTGCTCACGGGCCTCGTGGTCGTGGGTTCGAATCCCATCCGTGCGGTCACTTTTCGGAACGAAGAAGTGGCCGTGCGGATCCATGGATGTCTAGTGTATGTCCCATTCATTATCAAAATGAAATCTCAACGTAATTATCGTTAGTGGCCGAATAGTACATGCTTACGCCAATTCCAAATCATCCGCACTTCCTCAACCCGAATTCCCGTCAACCATCCTTCCTTTTATATAAAAAAAAATGTACATATATTTGAAAATTGATCTGAGTTTATTATCTTAATTTTAACACCAATTCCATTTATTTTAACCTAAAATGCGAAACGAGCACTAAGAGGCCAACGCATTATGTTTCTATCTAAACAAATTTTCAATTAATTTTGTTAAATGTTTAAGTAGCTGTAGGTGTAAACAAACCGTATTTCTAAATCCATTTATTTATGCAATCTTGGTTACATTTAATGAGCTTATTCGACTTACATTTTAATTTACGGAACGAAGTCCTGGAAAATATAAATTTTCCATCTTAAAAATAATTCTTTGGTCCCTTCGTCCGGGCGGATGACGAATGGTGTAACAATGTAAACGTGTGGGTCGGCTGAGGGTGGGTCTGTTTTAATTTGGACGAGGAGTCGAGGATACAATATTCTTCGGGAAATCGCATTAGGACCGGAATAGACTTAAATCCTTCCCAATTAATCATCCCCTATATGTATAGGCCTCGGATAACTCCAATGTCTTTCGGCACCTTTTCCCCAAAACCCTTAATCCAATTATATCTTCTGATAAACCCCTATAACAATACGTCGAGGACGGTGGATATCCTCGAAAATGATGTATGGGTGCTAAATTTCGATTATGGCTTAGATTTGTTTTTATCTTCTCCATTACGTTAGGTATTGTGATCGTTAAAATTTTCTCAAACTTTTTTAACAGAAATATCCTTAAAGGCGATTTTAAAGTTTTCTAGAAAAACAAAATTTGTGTCTGTGCGCGCTGCTTCTCAAAAACTGATACCGCAATTAACATGAAACTTTGGTCATAGGCAGTGGCGGTTCGTGGAACATGTTGATGGTAGAGCCACTTATACAACATCCCCCTCTTTTTTTGAAGAAATAAAGAGCGATTTATCTTCCTAGACCAAACTAACTCTATATGACGAGCTGTCCCTGCTTAATTTGATAAAATAATTATTAGCAAATGTAATTTAATTTTTGTAGAATTTCGTCGACTCGTTTTACATTGTTATTATTATTTGAAATCTAAAATTTTCAAAAATTCACAACTCTCGAAATAATTGGCGGATTTTCAGAAAATGCACTTAATTTGATAAAACAATGATTTGCAAGTCTAGTCTAATTTTTGTAGAATTTAGTCGACACGTTTTATATTATTTTTTAATTTTTTTGCTCGAGTATTACACAATTCGAAAACTAGAACATTCAAAAATTCCCAACTCGGGAAATAATTGGTGGATTTTAAAAAACTGCACGTAGTTTGATAAAACAATGATTTGCAAATCTAGTTTAATTTTTGTAGAATTAAGTCGTCACGTTTTATATTTTTTTTAAATTTTTTGCTCGAGTATTAGAAAAAAAATTCACAACTCGTGAAATAATTGGCGGATTTTTAAAAACTGCACTTAATTTGATAAAACAATAATTTGCAAGTCCAGTTTAATTTTTGTAGAATTTAGTCGTCACGTTTTATCTATTTTTTAAATTTTTGCTGGAGTATTGCACAATTCCAAAACTAAAATTTTCAAAAATTCACAACTCGCGAAATAATTGGTGGATTTTCAAAAAATGCACTTAATTTAATAAAACAATGATTTGCACATCTAGTTTAATTTTTGTAGAATTTAGTCGTCACGTTTTATATTTTTTTTTTATTTTTTGCTCGAGTATTACACAATTCCAATACTAAAATTTTCAAAAATTCACAACTCGGGAAATAATTGGTGGATTTTCAAAAACAGCACTTAATTTGATAAAACTATGATTTGCAAATCTAGTTTAATTTTTGTAGAATTTAGTCGTCACGTTTTATATATTTTTTTAAATTTTTTGCTCGAGTATTACACAATTCGAAAACTAAAATTTTCAAAAATTCACAACTTGCGAAATAATTAGTGGATTTTCAAAAACTGCAGTTAATTTGATAAAACTATAATTTGCAAATCTAGTTTAATTTTTGTAGAATTTAGTCGTCACGTTTTATATTTTTTTTAAATTTTTTTGCTCGAGTATTACTCAATTCCAAAACTAAAATTTTCAAAAATTCACAACTCGTGAAATAATTGATGGATTTTCAAAAACTGCACTTAATTTGATAAAACAATGATTTGCAAATCTAGTTTTATTTTTATAGAATTTAGTCGTCACGTTTTATATTTTTTTTTATTTTTTGCTCGAGTAGTACACAATTCGAAAACTAATATTTTCAAAAATTCACAACTCGGGAAATAATTGGTGGATTTTCAAAAACTGCACTTAATTTGATAAAACTATGATTTGAAAATCTAGTTTAATTTTTGTAGAATTTAGTCGTTACGTTTTATATATTTTTTTAGATTTTTTGCTCGAGTATTACACAATTCCAAAACTAAAATTTTCAAAAATTCACAACTCGCGAAATAATTGGCGGATTTTCAAAAACTGCACTTAATTTGATAAAACAATGATTTGCAAATCTAGTTTCATTTTTGTAGAATTTAGTCGTCACGTTTTATATTTTTTTAAAATTTTTTGCTCGAGTATTGCACAATTCCAAAACTAAAATTTTCAAAAATTCACAACTCGCGAAATAATTGGTGGATTTTCAAAAACAACACTTAATTTGATAAAACTATGATTTGCAAATCTAGTTTAATTTTTGTAGAATTTAGTCGTCACGTTTTATATATGTATATTTTTTTTGCTCGAGTATTACACAATTCGAAAATTAAAATTTTCAAAAATTCACAACTCGTGAAATAATTGATGGAGGGCAGAAAGACCGATAGGTCGATAGCCCTAATAAAACATTGTTTACTACTAATTGATGGATTTTCAAAAACTGCACTTAATTTGATAAAACAATGATTTGCAAATCTAGTTTAATTTTTGTAGGATTTAGTCGTCACGTTTTATATATTTTTTTAATTTTTTGCTCGAGTATTACACAATTCGAAAACTAAAATTTTCAAAAATTCACAACTCGCGAAATAATCAGTGGATTTTCAAAAACTGTACTTAATTTGATAAAACTATGATTTGCAAATCTAGTTTAATTTTTGTAGAATTTAGTTGTCACGTTTTATATTTTTTTTTATTTTCTGCTCGAGTATTACACAATTCGAACACTAAAATTTTCAAAAAATCACAACTCTGGAAATAATTGGTGGATTTTCAAAAACTGCACTTAATTTGACAAAACAATGATTTGCAAGTCTAGTTTATTTTTTTGTAGGATTTAATTGGCACGTTTTATAATTTTTTTAAATTTTTTGTTTGAGGATTACACAATTCGAATATTAAAATTTAAAAAAATTCACACCTGGCGAAATAATTCCCGGATTTTCAAAAACTTTATTTAATTTGATAAAACGATGATTTGCAAATTTAATTTAATTTCTGTAAAATTTCGTCGACACGCTTTATATATATTTTCCAAAACTTTCACTCGAGTAGTCCACAATTCGAAAACTAAAATGTTCAAAAATTCACAATTCGCGAAATAATTAGTCGATTTTCAAAAATTGCACTTAATTTGATGAAAAGATGATTTGCAAATCTAGTTTAATTTTTGTAGTATTTAGTCGTCACGTTTTGTATTTTTTTTTATTTTTTGCTCGAGTAGTACACAATTCGGAAACTAAAATTTTCAAAAATTCACAACTCGGGAAATAATTGGTGGATTTTCAAAAACTGCACTTAATTTGATAAAACAATGATTTGCAAGTCTAGTTTAATTTTTGTAGAATTTAGTCGTCACGTTTTATATATTTTTTTAAATTTTTTGCTCGAGTATTACACAATTCGAAAACTAAAATTTTCAAAAATTCACAACTCCCGAAATAATTGCCGGATTTTCAAAAACCACTCTTAATTTGATAAAACAATGATTTGCAAATCTAGTTTAATTTTTGTAGAATTTAGTCGTCACGTTTTATATATGTTTTTAAATTTTTTGCTCGAGTATTACACAATTCGAAAACTAAAATTTTCAAAAATTCACAACTCGCGAAATAATTAGTGGATTTTCAAAAACTGCACTTAATTTGATAAAACAATGATTTGCAAATCTAGATTAATTTTTGTAGAATTTATTCGTCACGTTTTATATTTTTTTTTTATTTTTTGCTCGAGTATTACACAATTCCAAAACTAAAATTTTCAAAAATTCACAACTCTGGAAATAATTGGTGGATTTTCAAAAACTGTACTTAATTGGATAAAACAATGATTTGCAAATCAAGTTTAATTTTTGTAGAATTTAATCGTCACGTTTTATATTTTTTTTAAATTTTTTGCTCGAGTATTACACAATTCGAAAACTAAAATTTTCAAAAATTCACAACTCGCGAAATAATTAGTGGATTTTCAAAAACTGCACTTAATTTGATAAAACAATGATTTGCCAATCTAGTTTAATTTTTGTAGGATTTAGTCGTCACGTTCTATATATTTTTTTTCGACTATTGCACAATTGGAAATCTAAAATTTTCAAAAATTCTATGGATTTTTAAAAACTGCAGTTAATTTGATAAAGCGATGATTTGCAAATGTATTTTAATTTTTGCAGAATTTTGTCGATACGTTTTATATTTTTTTGCTCGAGTATTAGACAATTCGATAATTAAAATTTTCAAAAATTCGCAACTAGTGGATTTTCAAAAACTGTACTTAATTTCAGTGGCGGCTCGTGGAACATGTTGATGGTAGCACCACTTATACAATATAGCCTTCTTTTCTGAAGAAAAATTTTCCCAGACCAAAGTAACGAAAAGCGAAAAAGTGTTTTTAAGAATTCATTAAAAATTCTTACTGAGCTTGAAACTACAGGTAGTGCCATGGCTCCTTGGCTCTATATAACGAGCCGCCCCTGGTCATAGGTTTTATTTGACATTCCGAAGAACTGAAAAGCTTTTTCAGGAAATAAATTTCAAATCCAATTTTTGTAAAAAGTTTTTCATGTTTTCATCAAAAATTCTAATTGCCAATTTTAACCGAATCAAACTAGTTTGTTTGCGAGGAAAACAGATTTGTAAACCGTGTTCGATTTAGCCTTTCAGACTTTTTTCAAAATTTTCTCAAAAATATAAAAAATCGATTATTTTCTAAAATTTGCAAACTGACTAGCCAACCTTTTTAGCCAGGTGAGTTTGTGCCAATTGTTTTTCTATTATTTTTTGTTTACTTCAAAATGACTTACCTCAGAATTAAAACGGAAAATAGTTCAAGTGTGATTATTTCAAATTCTAAGGATGATGTATTAATAATAATAATATATTTAACAGGATTCACCCTGTACATTTAAGTATTAATTAGAATATAAAATATAAAACGAAATATAAAATAAAACATAAATGTAAAATATAAAAATACAAAAGTTTAAAATTACAATTTAAAATTTAAAATTGCGACATATTTGAGATGACAAACAAACAAAAACAAGTTAAAAACAACATAATACAATACGCTAGACATAAATAATGAAAACCCCCTCAAGAAAGTTGTAATTGTTTAATTTATTTTTATTGGCCATTTTTTATTGAAAGATGAAGCACAATCAGTTTTGAGTAAATTTGAAAAGTATGCAGTTTCTTTCAATTGTTTTTTATATCTTTTTGGTGACTCTAAAAATGTCCAACCTCATAAGTGAAACGATGAATGTTCAGGTGTTTTGTTCAGTGACGTTTTTTAGAAAATCGTCTCGTTAACCGGTTTAAATTCTGGTGGACTTGAGAAGAATGCTACATTAAAGTACACATACCAAGGAATATTTTAAGCCAAAAAACAAAAAAATCTAAAATCACTGAATAAAAAATCTATTTTTTGAAAAGGTCAAGGTGATATTCCCCCTTAAATCGAGTCATCAATCTTATAAAATAAATTAAATAGGGACGAAATCTAGTCTTTCTTGAATTTATTTAAATTTTTATTTTTAATTATGAGTCATCAAACGATTTTTTTTTAATCCTGTAAGTACAAGTACAGTCTGTTGAGACATTACACCATTATTATTATTATTATTATTATTATTATTATGTTATAGATCGGTTTTTGATGGTGTCGCTGGATAAAATATTATTAGGATCAACTCAAATTGAATTTAAACTTCGGTTATTTTTCCGGAAGAAAGCCCCGGCTTTGGGTAAATTTTGAATTGTTCCGACAATTTCACAGACGTGAATTGCGAAAGTTCCAACCGCGCCCGTCACCGACATCCACGCGTTCAATTTAATTGTAATTTGCCGAATAATGCGAATTCTAATACACCTCTCTCTCCGTCCCCTTCACCTTACCTTTTTACAAAGTTAAAAGGTGACTTTTATCTCATTTATGTAGTATTTTATCTCTAATGGGATTTATTGCAATTTGTTTCGTACCTACTTAAAAAGAGCTTAATTTTAATGGTAATGCATATCATTTATATTCAGCTAGGACAATTACGGAAATTGCGCTCAATATGAATTTAATTTTAATTCACTCGAGAATGGTTTTAGTATACATGAAAATATTATAAAATAGAGTGCTTTTAATTACAACATTTGCGAAACAATAATAACCGACACATGAACACTAATTATTAATTAATCACCCCACCCAATTACATCATCGACATTTTTGCAGATTAATTAACACACCCGTTATTATAACGCTTTAGCCGCCCAACCGGCGATACAATTAACAACAATTAAAAGTCCACGTCCGCCGCGGCTTTTCCATTTTCCGATTATTTCAGCACGATAACGATCGTTTATTTATTAAAATTTTAATTCTCCCGGCTAGGAATTATGGGACATGATTGAAAGGGTGCAGCTTTTGCGGACATGATGGATCGAGTCGAAATTAACTGAAAGTTGAACAGTTTTTTTTTTTTTGGCGCATTTTTTTTTTACGCGAGCCTGATGGGATGTAAATTATCAAAGAAGTTTCGCGCAAGGAGGACGCGATTAGAATGCATCGCGTTTTATGTAAAACCGGATTATGCCGTTATTTTCAGGTTTTCCGTCGGATCTGGTGTTATGCAGATGGAATTAGGGACTTGTTTTTATTACGTCAGGTTGGAGCCGGACGACCGAAGTGTTGATGGCGTGAATCGTCCAGATAGAATTCTGAATTTTCATGCATAAAATCTTTGTTCCTGATGAGAATTCCGTTTTATTTCAACTATGCAGTGTTAAGGGTTAATAAGATGGTGCGTTATTCACATGGGTGAAATTTAGTGTTCTGGAAAATTTCAGTTTGTTTATTTACATATGATAATTTCTGTCTACAATGGACCAGATAGCTAAACTAGCTAATAGAAATAGAGGTGGCTAATAAGGATAAAGTGTACTTGTTAATTATGGATTTGAAACAGTGACGCCTCGCGGGATGACGCATGGTACAGCCGGGGAAGTTAGCCATCAATCTCAGCCACGAATCCGGCGCCTCCACCATTTTTAACTTGGTAAATTTCCAAGTTTTCTCTCCTAATTTACAGAAAATAAATTAAAATTCATAATTATTCAAATTGCTGTGGTGCCATATTAATAACAATAAACTTTTAACTTGCTATTTACCCCGATGTTTCGATAAGACATCTATCGAAACATGGTCAATTTTCAAAAAATCAAAAGTCATCATTAGGCGTAAAATATGTGTCATTTTTTTAGCTTAAATATTGTAAACAAAGCCCTATGGAACATTTGTGGTCGAAAATATTGAACCTAAACTACGCCTAACGATGACTTTTTATTTTTTGAAAATAAACGAAATTTCGTAAAAGTGTCTGGGTAAATAATTATTTAAACAAAAATAAAGAATATGTGTCATTTCTTTTAGCTTAAATATTGTAAACAAAGCCTTATGGAACATTTATGGCCGAAAATATTGAACCTAAACTACGCCTAACGATGACTTTTAATTTTTTGAAAATAGACGAAATTTCGTAAAAGTGTCTGGGTAAATAATTATTTATACAAAACTAAAGAATAAGTGTAATTTTTTTTAGCTTAAATATTGTAAACAAAGCCTTATGAAACATTTATGGCCGAAAATATTGAACCTAAACTACGCCTAACGATGACTTTTGATTTTTTGAAAATAAATGAAGTTTTGTAAAAGTGTCTGGATAAATAATTATTTAAACAAAAATGAAGAATATGTGTCATTTTTTTTAGCTTAAATATTGTAAACAAAGCCTTATGGAACATTTATGGCCGAAAATATCGAACCTAAACAACGCCTTACGATTACTCTTGATTTTTTGAAAATAGACGAAATTTCGTATAAGTGTCTGGGTAAATAATTATTTAAACAAAAATGAAGAATATGTGTCATTTTTTTTAGCTTAAATATTGTAAACAAAGCCTTATGGAACATTTATGGCCGAAAATATCGAACCTAAACTACGCCTAACGATGATTTTTGATTTTTTGAAAATAGACGAAATTTCGTAAAAGTGTCTGGGTAAATAATTATTTAAACAAAAATGAAGAATATGTGTCATTTCTTTTAGCTTAAATATTGTAAACAAAGCCTTATGGAACATTTATGGCCCAAAATATCGAACTTAAACTACGCCTAACGATGACTTTTGATTTTTTGAAAATGGACGAAATTTCGTAAAAGTGTCTGGGTAAATAATTATTTAAACAAAAATAAAGAATATATGTCATTTTTTTAGCTTCAATATTGTAAATAAAGCCTTATGGAACATTTATGGCCGAAAATATCGAACCTAAACTACGCCTAACGGTGACTTTTGATTTTTTGAAAATAGACGAAATTTCGTAGAAGTGTGTGGGTAAATAATTGTTTAAACAAAAATAAAGAATATGTGTCATTTTTTTAGCATAAATATTGTAAACAAAGCCTTATGGAACATTTATGGCCGAAAATATCGAACCTAAACTACGCCTCACGATGACTTTTGATTTTTTGAAAATAAACGAAATTTCGTAAAAGTGTCTGGGTAAATAATTATTTAAACAAAAATGAAGAATATGTGTCATTTTTTTTAGCTTAAATATTGTAAACAAAGCCTTATGGAACATTTATGGCCCAAAATATCGAACTTAAACTACGCCTAACGATGACTTTTGATTTTTTGAAAATGGACGAAATTTCGTAAAAGTGTCTGGGTAAATAATTATTTAAACAAAAATAAAGAATATATGTCATTTTTTTAGCTTCAATATTGTAAATAAAGCCTTATGGAACATTTATGGCCGAAAACATCGAACCTAAACTACGCCTAACGGTGACTTTTGATTTTTTGAAAATAGACGAAATTTCGTAGAAGTGTGTGGGTAAATAATTGTTTAAACAAAAATAAAGAATATGTGTCATTTTTTTAGCATAAATATTGTAAACAAAGCCTTATGGAACATTTATGGCCGAAAATATCGAACCTAAACTACGCCTCACGATGACTTTTGATTTTTTGAAAATAGACGAAATTTCGTAAAAGTGTCTGGGTAAATAATTATTTAATCAAAAATAAAGAATATGTGTCATTTTTTTTAGCTTAAATATTGTAAACAAAGCCTTATGGAACATTTATGGCCGAAAATATCGAACCTAAACAACGCCTTACGATTACTCTTGATTTTTTGAAAATAGACGAAATTTCGTATGAGTGTCTGGGTAAATAATTATTTAAACAAAAATGAAGAATATGTGTCATTTTTTTTAGCTTAAATATTATAAACAAAGCCTTATGGAACATTTATGGCCGAAAATATCGAACCTAAACTACACCTAACGATGATTTTTGATTTTTTGAAAATAGACGAAATTTCGTAAAAGTGTCTGGGTAAATAATTATTTAAACAAAAATGAAGAATATGTGTCATTTCTTTTAGCTTAAATATTGTAAACAAAGCCTTATGAAACATTTATGGCCGAAAATATCGAACCTAAACTACGCCTAACGATGACTTTTGATTTTTTGAAAATAGACCATGTTTCGATAGATGTCTTATCGAAAAATCGGGGTAAATCCCAAGTTTAAAGCTTATTGTTATTACTATGGCACTACAGAAATTTGATTAATTATGAATTTTAATCTATTTTCTGTAAATTAGGAGAGAAAACTTGGAAATTTAACAAATTAAAAAATGGTGGAGGCGCCGGATTCGTGGCTGAAATTTATGGCTAACTTCCAGTCGGTCAGCCGGGGTATAGTCTGCATGGTGGAATCTGGCGGCCGAGGTCGTAAAACGGCCGGTCCGCCCTGAGGATCGACGCATCCGCGAAGAAAAGGTATTGGTGGTTCGTCTAATTGCATCCCATACTTTTATTACTGTCCTTCGCTCCTATTGGTTTAAGATAAAAAATATTACATCCTCTACTTACCGAGCTCCGGCGCTCTTTTATGACCACAGCCGCCAGTTTCCAGAGAACGGGCTATAACAGACGTGGCAATACAGATAAGTAGGGTTGGTTGCAGAAGTTGCACCTATCTGTATTACTACCTCTACTACCTCCGCCGTACCATGGGGTCACTGATTTAAAAGCAACGCATGATTCAGTGAATAAAAAATTGTTTAATGTTGATTGTTGTTTGAAAGGTAAATGATAAATAAGACGTATTGAGAAGCATGCCATTTCTGTTTCTGTTTGTAATATAATACCGTTTCTAACAGTTGCCATAATTTACGCCATAATAATTTGTACTTTCGTAAATGACTCGTTTTGCAGGAATGTAATTATGGATCCGATTATCGACTCAATGTGATTGCAGTTCACTTATGCGAACCGTTAATATTTGGTTTCGTGATTAACAGAACGGACTGCTCGATACTTTGAACCAATTAAAAATTCATCCCCTTTGCATTGGAAGCAGCCGCCGAATATTAATTGAAATTCGCGATTCGGAATCAATCAGTCGCCGGCTCCGCAATTGTACAATGACAAATTCCTAATAATTAAACAGGCGAGCGAATTTCCACGTGGCCGCTGATAAAATTTAATCGGAACATTAATAATTCCGTTACAAATTACCAATTACGAAAAACGCGAACTCATCTGACCGCAACATTTTCCTAAACCGTTATTCCAATTTAAATAAAATCCTTCTGTATTCATTAATTACTTAAATCGAAATGTGTTACATTACCCTCGGCATTAGCATCAAAGATCTTACTCCCCTTGACTTTTTCCTCTGGGGACTAGTCAATGAGAACATATTTGCTGAAGCTCCGACAACAGTGCAGAACATGAAGGAGAGGATTAGGGCTGCATTTCGAGCAATTTGCATCCAAACCCTTTGAAATATTCAAGTAAACTTTCGCCAACGGGTACAGAAGTGCATTGACGAGGGTGGACACTTGATCCAGCATTTGATCTAAGAACGAGATCGAACCTTCAGCCACTGAAACCATCGACCCTTTTCAGGGCCTATGATGTGCAAAATCCCATCGGCAACCTCCACGTGGTGCACGCTAATGCCGAGGGTAATGCATGAATCACAGCCTGAGATTTCAAACAACATGACGGACAACATTCGTGAAAAAACTCTTAAAAAAAGCATTTTCAAAAAAAAAGTTTGTATTTTTTCCCGTAGAATACGATCCCGCAATAAAAAACAGGGGGTTCCATTTGAAAAATAAAAGTTGACCTTCATTTGACCTTGAAAAATAGACCTCTAGGTCATTTTCAAGATCACTAGCTACCCTGCAACTTTTATCTGAAACATCTTTTGCCATGTTGCTCAGGTTTCGAGATATTTGGGGTGGCAATTTAAAATGGCACCCTGTCACGGCATTACCTGTAGTTTCAAGCTCGGCAAGAATTTTTAAGTTACTTTGGTCTAGGAAGATAAAGTGGCTCTACCATCAACATGATCTACGAACCGCCACTGATGTTAGGTACGGCCTTTGGCAATGCGATTATGATAAAATATTTCACAAAATCTGTTGTAAAAAAATTGCATTAAAGCCCTGGTACTGATAAGTGATTTTGAGTGACAGTCCGTTGTGATTGTAACCGAAATTTCACTTTTTCCCAATATTTGTTACAAAACACTGATATTTTCGAGTTTTTAGTTGAATAACTCAAAATCAATCTGCAGAATGTTTTGATCTTCTGCAAAAATATTGAAGCCCTGAAAACGATAAGTGACTTTAAGTCACATATCATTGTGATTTGCTTTGATTTTAACCAAAATTTCACTTTTCCTCAATATGTGTTTAAAAAAACTGATATTTTCAAGTTATTAGTTGAAAAACTCTAAAACCAATTTCGGAATGTTTTGATATTTTGTTTGAATATTACAGTATTGATAATGATAAATCATTTTGAGTGACATTTCGTTGCGATTTGCTTCGATTTTAACCAAAATTTTAGCTTTTCCAAACATTTGTTCCAAAAAATTTACATTTTCGAGTTTCCAGTTGAATAACTCAAAAACCATCTGCAGAATGCTTGATAATTTTGCACAAATATTTCTTATAAGTCTTAATATTGATAAATGATTTTGAGTGACAGTTTTTTGTGATTTGCTTTGATTTTAAACAAAATTTAATTTTTTCTCAAAAATTAACCTTTTCTGGTTTCTAGTTGAATAACTCAAAATAAATATTTTGATCTTCTACATAAATATTAAAGCCCTAATATAGATTAGTGGTTTTACGTAACAGTTCATTGTAATTTGCTTTGATTTTAACCAAAATATCACTTTTCCCCAATATTTGTTACAAAAATTTAACATTTTCGCGTTTTTAGTGAAATTACTCAAAAAACATCTCCAGAATGTTTTGATATTTTGCATACAGATTAAAGTTCTGATATTAGTAGGTAATGTTGAGTGACAGTCCGTTGTATTTTGTTTTGATTTTAGCCGAAATTTTACATTTTCCCAATTTTTGTCCAAAAAATTAAATATTTGATATTTTCAGTTGAATTACTCAAAAACCATCTGGAGAATGTTTTAATATTCCTAATATTAAAGCCTTGATAAAAATTAATAAGTGATTTTAAGTGACAGTTCATTGTGATTTGTTTTGATTTTAGCCGAAATTTCACTTTTTTCCAATATTTGTTCCAAAATATAAAATATTTGATATTTCCAGTTAAATTACTCAAAAACCATCTGCAGAATGTTCTAATCTTTTTAATATGAAAGCCCTAATTACTAAGTGATTTTGAGTGACAGTTCATTGTAATTTGTGTGATTTTAAACGAAATTTCACTTTTTCCCAATATTTGTTCCAAAAAATAAAAGTTTGTTGAATTACTCGAAAACCATCTGCAGAATGTTTTAATCTTTTTAATATTAAAGCCATGATATTAATAAGTGGTTTTGAGTGACAGTGCATTATAATTTATTTTGATTTTAGCCGAAATTTCACTTTTTCCCAATATTTGTTCCAAAAAATAAAATATTTGATATTTTCTGTTGAATTACTCAGAAACCATCTGCAGAATGTTTTAATCTTTTTAATATTGAAGCCCTGATATTAATAAGTGATTTTAAGTGACAGCTCATTGTGATTTGTTTTGATTTTAGCCGAAATTTAACTTTTTCCCAATATTTGTTCCAAAAAATAAAATATTTGATATTTTTAGTAGAATTACTAAAGCACCATCTACAGAATGTTTTAATCTTTTTAATATTGAAGCCCTGATATTAATAAGTGATATTGAGTGACAGTTCATTGTGATTTGTTTTGATTTTAGCCGAAATTTAAATTTTTTCCAATGTTTGTTAAAAAAAAAAATATTTGTTATTTTCAGTTGAATTACTCAAAAACCATCTGCAGAATGTTTTCATTGAAATTTTTATTATTGAAGCCTTGATATTAATAAGTAATTTTAAATGACAGTTCATTGTGATTTGTTTTGATTTTAGCCGAAATTTCACCTTTTCCCAATATTTGTTCCAAAAAATTAAATATTTTATATTTTCAGTTGAATTACTCAAAAACCATCTGCAGAATGTTTAAATTGAAATGTTTAGTATTGAAGCCCTGATATTAATAAGTAATTTTAAGTGACAGTTCATTGTGATTTATATTGATTTTAGCCGAAATTTCACTTTTTCCCAATATTTGTTCCAAAAAATAAAATATTTGATATTTTCAGTTGAATTACTCAAAAACCATCTGCAGAATGTTTTAATCTTTTTAATATTGAAGCCCTGATATTAATAAATGATTTTGAGTGACAGTTCGTTGTGATTTGTTTTGATTTTAGCCGAAATTTCACTTTTTCCCAATATTTGTTCAAAAAAATAAAATATTTGTTATTTTCAGTTGAATTACTCAAAAACCATCTGCAGAATGTTTTAATTGAAATTTTTAGTATTGAAGCCCTGATATTAATAAGTAAATTTAAGTGACAGTTCATTGTGATTTGTTTTGATTTTAGCCGAAATTTCACTTTTTCCCAATATTTGTTCCAAAAAATAAAATAATTGATATTTTCAGTTGAATTACTCAAAAACCATCTGCAGAATGTTTTAATCTTTTTAATATTGAAGTCCTTATATTAATAAGTGATTTTGAGTGACAGTTCGTTGTGATTTGTTTTGATTTTAGCCGAAATTTCACTTTTACCAATATTTGTTCCAAAAAATAAAATATTTGATATTTTCAGTTGAATTACTCAAAAACCATCTGCAGAATCTTTTAATATTTTTAATATGGAAGCCCTGATATTAATAATTGATTTTGAGTGACTGTTCATTGTGATTTGTTTTGATTTTAAACGAATTTTGACCTTTTCTCAAGATTTAATATAAAATTTGAACATTTTTGAGTTTCTAGTTGAAAAAAAAATCAATCTGCAGAATGTTTTGATCTTCTGCATGAACATTAAACCCCTGATATTAATAAGTGCTTTTTAGTAAGAGTTGATTGTGATTTGTTTAATTTTAAACGAAATTTCACTGTTTTCCAATATTTGTTACAAAAAACTGATATTTTCGAGTTTTTAGTTGAGTAACTCAAAAACCATCTCCAGAATGTTTTGATATTTTTTTTCAATATTAAAGTCCTGATAATATTGAGTTTTGAAATTTCGGTTTTTCCAAATATTTGATTCAAAAATTGACATTCAGGAGTTTTAAGTTCAATAACTCAAAAACCATCTGCAGAATGATTGAATATTATGCATAAATATTGCTTATAAGCCTTGATATTAATAAGTGATTTTGAGTGACAGTTCATTGTGATTTGCTTTGATTTTAACCGAAATTCCACTTTTTTACAACCTTTGTTACAAAAATTGACATTTTCGCGTTTTTAGTGAAATAACTGAAAAACCATCTTTAGAATGTTTTGATATTTTGTGTAAATGGTATTAGTAGGTAATGCTGAGTGACAGTCCGTTGTGATTTATTTTGATTTTAGCCGAAATTTTACTTTTTCTCAATATTTGTTCCAAAAAATAAAATATTTGATATTTTCGAATTTTCAGTTAAATTCCTTAAAAACCATCTGCAGAATCAGTTATTAATATTGAAGCCTTGATATTAATAAGTGATTTTGAGTGATAGTTCATTGTGATTTGTTTGATTTTAAACAAAATTTCACTTTTTTTCCAATATTTGTTACAAAAAACTGATATTTTCGAGTTTTTAGTTGAATAACTCAAAAAGCATCTCCAGAATGTTTTGATATTTTGTTTGAATATTAAAGGCCTGCTAATGATAAGTTTTGAGTGATAGTCCCTTGTGATTTGCTTCGATTTTAACCGAAATTTCAGTTTTTCCAAATAATTGATTCAAAAAATTGACATTCAGTTTTCACTTTTGAAGAAAATCAAATATCGAATCAAACATACAGACAATTATTTGAACATTTTTCAATTTCAATCAAAGTACATTAATTTTATCCTAAGACTGTTCTATTCTATTTAAATGAAAAACCACTTTTTTTTAAGTAAGACTATTTTTCTATGATTTTTATTTGATGATTTTATTGATTGTTCTTTTATTATTATTATTATTATTATTATTATTATTATTGTAATTTAATGATGTAACATAGTTAGCTGCTAACTCTGTTTTGTAATCATGGTGATGGTTGCGATCGTTACTACGTGGTAATTCATTATATAATCACTGAATAAAACACTTACTATGTTTTTTACCACAATTTATAAATAGTAACTGTTTTATTGAGTGTTTCTCTATTTTGTAATTTTATCGAGTTGTCACGTATATCCACAAAATAGTTGCTAAGTTATGAATAAAGAATTTGAATTCGAATTTGACTTAAATAAAAAATATCAAATTAATTAAAGTACCTCAAATTAATACAAAAACGTAGAAAAAATAGGCCAAAAAATTAAATAATTCAGTCTGCAAAATCTAAAGTATAGGGCAAAAAAGTATAAAACGGCAAAAAAATCAATAACCATTTTCAGAATATATTGATTGACCTCGAGTGAGGTATCATAAATGTTTTTAACTTTTATATCAAGCAGGGGTGGCTCGTTATATAGAGCAAGCTCAGCAAGAATTTTTAATTCATTCTTAAAACACTTTTTCGCCAGTTACTTTGGTCTAGGAATTTAAATCATTCTTTCTTTCTTCAAAAAAGGAGGGGTGGGGGTATATTGTATAAGTGGCTCTACCATCAACATGTCCACAAGCCGCTACTGAAATTTAGTAAAGCTAACAGCTCAGGACAATTTATTTCACCTTAAATTAATTTGCGAAGAAAACGCAAATCTAATTTTATTTTACGTTTTTTTTAAGAATCGAAATTTCAAAAAAAAATTGTTTAAGTTGTTATAATCTTTAAATACAACTTTGGTCACTAAAGTGTTAAATTGATTGAATTTGAACTATTAACTCAGGGGGGGGGGGGGGGCTTTATTGCAGATCCATTTAACTCCATTGTCCTTTTTATCTTCATCTTTGTAAAATTTAAAAATTTGTGAGGGCAAGGAAACACCTCACTATGGCACCATTTTAAGCAAGTACAGTACATTTAATTGCGTCGGTGAAATTATTGTTAAGAGATATGAATATTTGACAAACGCCCCAGAGTACACACATTTAATGTTCTTGTGTACACAAAGAATAAACCAAAACAGAAACAAATTAGTGGGACAAACCCTTCACACCATTAGCTCTCTCGTGGTGACTTATAATAAAACACAAAAGAATACCACGAAATATGTAATTAATAAGAAATAAACAATCGTAAAACAAAAAATAATTTATGCAACCTAACTTATAGATCGCTGAATGTAAACAATAATGAATTCTCCAAATAGGCTAGACTAGCATATTACGATGAAATAAAAATAAATCTAAACTAAATAATACAGTTAAAAAGCCTTTTGCAATTTGTACTCTTAAAAACACGAAACATTTTTGGAAGCGCACATGTACGTATAATTTGACACAAAAAATGATATTTAATAAGTACCCTGTATAATTTTTTTAGCGAGGCATTATTTTAATTTTTTATAATTTTTTTAAAACTAACAATGGTGCAAAACTGTTTTTTTTTCTAATTTTTATTTTTTTATGCGGATATTACCAAACCGATTTTAATAAAATTTTAGGGGCATCTAGGTAACGATAAGATGCACCCAACTTAGCAATAAAATATACACCATGTAATCTAAAAAGATATATCATCTTGACGTCACACTTTTTTGGTATACATTGTAGAACCAAAAATATTTGCCTAAAATACGTCCTAGGATACAAGTCAATTCTACAAAATATCAAAATCCTAATTTATTTACTAACTGAGCTTTGGAAGTAAAATGCAGTACTCTGTATAGCAAGTCAGGTGAATGCGCCGGGCAACACTTGATTATTTAATAACTATTCGGAATTTTAATAACAAATAACAATGATAATTATAATTACAAAATATGTTACGTCAACAAATTATTTTTCAAAGCCACCTACGATTTTTATTCATGAATAATTGACAAAACGAGTTTTCTACAAATAACTTTTTTGTGTTAGGAATTGGCTATAGGGTTCTAATTAGGAAAAATGTGACATAAAAATAAGTAACTGAGCCATAGAAGACGGGAGTTAAAATGCAGGACACTGTATTAAAAAAAAATTGAAAATCTTGCGAACATTAAGAAAATATGTTGACAGTTAAAGCTTCAATCGAAAAATATAAGAGTTTTATCCGGAAGAAGATTTTGCAGAAAATATCGATCGGGTAATACCGCATCCGTTGTAGTTTTATTATTGGATATAAGGGGATTAATTAAATCCCGAACGTGATTTATTCAGGCGGCGTCGTCGTCGACTGAAAACAAACGAACGAAACGGGAAACGAGTTATTAGATTTAAAAATAGTGTCCGCGCGTTGTTGCAAAGGCTCAAAAGCCCCATCGGCCTTTCTTCTCTCTTTTCCAAGTAATTTATGTTTGCCGGGGTTTAACGCAAAATTAGTTCCTTTTATGGATTAAATTGCGAATGGCCGCGCACCCGCGCGAGTTATCGCCCCTGAATTAACCCCGACCGTGCGTTCTTTTTTTCTTTCTTTCTTTAATTGCAACGTAATTTCACCTGCACCTGATCTATGGGAATAATCAATTGGGTAAATTAACTCTCTCCGGCCGGCTGAACCGGAAACGCTTAAAAATTTTAAATTGGAGATTAGGATAATTACGCTCGATATTTACGGGATACTTTAATTTAAATGGTTTCCTGGGTAGTTTATTTATTTCAACTTTAGTTTTGTATTATTTTATTATTTTCTACTTAATTTAAATTTTATAATACATACCTATTTTTTTACACCGAAAGCTTTTGCCAGGCTAATCAAAAATTGGTGCTCCTAATTCAATTTTTACTTTTTCGTTACGAAGTACGAGAAAGTATTGTGATCGTGTTTTTTTTTCAAAATTTTTTTTTATGGAAATATGGGGTCCCTAGATGCCATTTCAACTAATTCTGAAAAAAAAATTGTGTGTGTGTGTGTGTGTGTGCGTGCGTGTTTGGCTGTGTGTGTGTCTGTGGCTGTGGCTGTGTGTGTGTCTGTCTGCGCGCTGTATCTCAAAAATTAATAGAGCAATTGATATGAAACTTTGAACATACGTCTTATTTGATAATCCGAAGAACTGAAAAGCTTTTGGTAAAATTTCGTAAACCGGAAGTGTGTGTTTACCTTAACTGTTTTTTGTTTTTTTGCCAATATTTTCTTTTTTTAACGTCAGTCTACAAAACGCTCGATGCATATTTAATATATTATTTAAATAGAAAACACACCATGAATATAAATGATGATACCATCGGAGAAAGTAACATGATGGCCACATCACCATTTTTAAATATTTTTTTTTTCATAATAAACCTGAAGGTCCTAAAATTCAAAACCCAAATAATTAAACCTAAAATTTGAAATCTGGACATTAGAATCCCAAATTTAAACCTAAAATCCAACAATTTCGTCAAATAATTCCGCAATAGACCATTTTAGTCAAATAATTCAGAAATTTCAAAGAAATGTTTACTAATGCAATATTTTCAAATATATATTTTTTTTCATAGTAAACCTGAAGGTCCTAAAATCCAAATTCGATTTAATTTAAAACCTGAAGGTTCTAAAATCCAAATTCTTTTTAATTCCAAACCTGTACATCCCAAAATCCAAAATCCGAAATTTGGATCCCTAAAATTCGTAATCTAGACACTAGAATCCCAAATTTAAACCTAAAATCCAAAAATTTCGTCAAATAATTCCGCAATAGACAATTTTAATCAAATAATTCAGAAATTTCATAAGAAATTCTTACTAATGCAGTATTTTTAAAAATCTTTTTTTTTTCATTATAAACGTGAAGGTCCTAAAATCCAGATTCTTTTTATTTCAAAACCTGAAGGTCCTAAAATCCAAATTATTTTTATTTCAAAACCTGAAGGTCCTAAAATCCAAATTATTTTTAATTCTAAACCTGAAGGTCCTAAAATCTAAAACCCGAAAGGACCCCGCACAAATCTTATGGAAATTGAATTTCGGTCAAATGACTTGAAATTTTCAGAAGAGTTTCTTCAAGTCATGCCGAGAAAAAGTCCTAATGGGCACAAAGTTTCTAGATGCTTTGGAGCCGAGATATAAGCGGTGGAAAGTTGAAAAACGCGTTTTTTATGTCTCAGACACCTATAATTGGTTTTGCGGAATTTTAACATTTTGATTAAAAAGAAAAAAACGTATAGCTCAATAAATGCTAACGTATTTTCTATAAAAAAACTATTTTAAATCATTTCATACCTAATATCATTAAAATCTAACAAAAAATAGGCTTTTAAAAACGTTTAATAATTTTTTTTTCTTGCACATTTTAATATTTTAAATGAATGAAAATGAAATGAAAACATAAAAAATGTCCCTATGTTTCTTTTTTTAAGTACTAAATATTAGGTATTATAACTATTATAACTATAATACTAAATATTATAACTATTCCAATTATCTAGGAACTTTGTGCCCCTTAGGACTTTTTCTCGGCATGACTTGAAGAAACTCTTCTGGAAATTTCAAGTCATTTGATCGAAATTCAATTTCCATAAGTTTTGTTTGGACCCCCAAAAATGTTGAACCTAAAATTCGAAATCTGGACACTAGAATCCCAAATTGAATCCTAAAATCCAACAGTTTCATCAAATAATTCCGTAATAATAGACCATTTTGCTCAAATAATTCAGAAATTTAGGCCCACAATCCAGCACTATTTACTTAGGATTTGAAAGCAGAATTTGGAAGCTGAATCTTAAAATGGACCCAAATTCCAATGTGTAAATCCTAGATTTAATTCTCCAATCCAATAAATTCCAACAATTAGACCTTAAAAACGATAAATTAGATCTACAATCAAATTCATTTTCGACCTTAAAACCTGAAATTTTAGAGCGAAAAAAACTAAATTTAGTATCTGAAACACAAGCTTTTAATTCAACGATTGACTCTTAATTCCTATGTATAGATACCCTTAGATTAAACTGTACAATCCTAATTTAGATCTTAAAATCTGAAATTTTGGCGTTTTCTAATGTTAAAACCTGAAATCTGAAAAAACCCAAAATTTAGGACCTGAAACGTAACATTAAGATCTTCTAACTCAACGATTGGCCCTAAATTTTAATGCATAGTTATCCATAGATTAAAAATTACAATCCGATATAATTTAGATCTTAAAATTGAAATTGAAAGTGATCCGTTGTTTACGAATTCTTCACGTTCACGATCACCTTCACGTAAGTGTATTTTATTCTTTAACATTCAATTTAAATGCGAAGCTGCACTGATGACAGATAAATCTCGAAACGCGTCTGCAGATGGCTATTTACTTAATTTTTACATATTTTAGGGTTCAGTTTTATAATTTAAAGTTTTCAAATCCAATTTAGTTTTATTTTTCAAGTTAGTCCTGTGGGTAGAAATCAGGGATCTTAAACCAATGTTATTTCACTAAGTACTTAGTACTAGTAATAACGCAAATTTCTTTTGTATCATTCAATATCCGGCGTGGCACTAGCCAGGGAAGTAGTTGTTTCAATAAGTTATTTGTTTATAGTCTTAGTAAAACTTAATTTTGCTTGCAGAGTTATAAACAGGTTGAATATTCATATATTCAGGCTATATTTCGTTTTATTAAATTTATTTTAATTCTCATTAAAATCTGTAATTTTGGCGTTTTTCGATCTTAAAACCTGAAATTTCAGAGCAAAAAACCCAAAATTTAGTACCTGAAACGTAACATTTGAAACCTTTTAACTGAACGATTGGTCCTAAATTCTAATGTATAGATATCCATAAATTAATGTTGACAATCCGAATTTAGATCTTAAAATCTGAAATTTTGGCGTTTTTAGATCTTAAAACCTGAAATTTCAGAGCAAAAAACTCAAAATCTAGGGCCTGAAACGTAACATTTAAGACCCTCAAACTCAACGATTGGCCCTAAATTCTAATGTATAGATATCCATAGATTAAACTTTATAATCCGATACAATTTAGAACTTAAAATCCGAAATTTTGGTATTAAAATTTGTTTTTTTTTCCAATTATTTTTTAAATATAGAAAATATTACGAATTTAAATAGAGATTGAAGACAACTAAGAAATGAACATCTTTTGTTTGAAAATATTTTTCATAAAATCATTTTTATTGGAGAAAAAAATGTAATTTTTTTTTCATTTTTGGTTTATAATTATGAAACTATATTTGTTACATGAAATTTATATGAATAATAATTGGAGAAAATTATAAAATGAACAACTTATAAAGAATAAGTTTTTTTTGAGATCTCTTTAGTTTTTGAGTAAATTAACTATTAGAATTTGAAGTTTAATTTTTTAATTTTATCTTTCATCATTTTGACGTTTGAAAACAATTGATGTATTCCATCTGGAGATAAAACCACGACGCTCACAACTTGTAGTGGAGAAGCGAAAGTTGCATTGAAAGATAAGAAAAATTGTAAAAAATTTAGCATTCGAAGAATTAGTTTTAAAATTGCAAACACCATCTAGAACTAATGCTCCTTTGAGTTTCTATAAAAACAATTGATGTATCCCATCTGGAAACAAAATCACTACGCTCGAAACTTATACTTCAAGTACTTGTATCAGTATCATCCGATCCTACAAAACGGTCACGTACGTTTAAAATATGATTTAATTTGAAAATAAGCCATGAAAGTGTAAATATAAATAACTGTACCAACAAATCGGAGAAAGTAACATGATGGCCGCATCACCATTTTTTACTTTCTCCGTTACGAAGTACGAGAAAGTATTGCGATCGTGATTTTTTTTTACGGAAATATCCGTTTTGGGGTCCCTACATGCCATTTCAATAATTTCTGAAAAAAATGATGATGTGGCCATCATGTTACTTTCTCCGACTTGATGGTATCATTTATATTTACGCTTTCATGGTTTATTATCAATTTAAATCATATTTTAAATATACATACTCGGATGAAACGTCAAAATTATGAAAGATGGAAAAATTATACTTCAAATTCAAAAACTCAGTTTACTCAAAAACTAAACAGATTTGAAAAAACTTATTGTTTATAGGTTGTTAATTTTGACATTCTCTACAATTATTACTAACATAAATTTACTGTAACTATTATCGTTTCATAATTATAAACCAAAAATTAAAAAAAAAATGTTTTTTCTCGAAAAATGATTTTATGAAAAATATTTTTTAAGATGTTTATTTCTTTGTTGTATTTGTTTAAGTGCTTTTGTGATATTTTTCATATTTAAAAAAATATTCTAAAAAAATTTAAAAAACACACACAGCCACACACACAGGCACACACACAAACACACACTCACTATCAATTTTTTTTCCAGAAATTGTTGAAATGGCATCTAGCAACCCCAAAACAGATATTTCAGTAAAAAAAAAATGTTGAAATTTTTTTTATGATTACAATACTTTCTCGTACTTCGTAACGGAGAAAGTAAAAATATATATTCAATTGCCAAAATAACACTCTTTCGAAACAAATTTTATTTTTAGAGTTGAAAGTTCAAAAAAATTGGAAAAAATACTAACCGCAAAAAAATTGTTTCAAAAAAATATATTTAATTGCCAAAATACTATACCAAAGTAGCTTTCTGGTTTTGAAAATAATACTATACCAAAGTAGCTTTAAAGTAGCTTTCTGGTTTTGAAAATACACCAACTTTAAACCGACGTACGCATTTTTGAAAATATAACATTTGTAAAGCATCGAAGAAAAAAAGTTAGAATTGTAAAGAATAATTTCCACCAAAATTATTTTGCCAGAATATAACGCTTGGGTTTAAAAGTCCATCCATTTTCAAACGAGTTAAGAATTTTTGAAAATTTGTATTTTCCAGTTGTTGAACATTTGAGAACAAAAATCAAAAAAATATGTAGCGTGGAAAATAAATTTAAAAAAAATATTCATTGTTAAAATATTACTCTTCCAGAAGCACTTTTGTTTTTAACGATTCATACATTTTCGAACAAGATAAGAATGTTTGAAAATTTTTATTTTCGCGTTGTTGAACATTTGTGGCCTTCCAGTGAAAACAATTCGTTAAAAAATAAACCGCAGAAAATGAATTCTAAAAAAAAACTGTAATAAATTACTAAAACATCCTCCTATAAAATTCAGTTTTTTTTTTAATCCACTAATTTTTAAGTTAGTTGTGAATTTTTGAAAATTTAATTTTTCCATTTGAAGAAAAAAATCAAAAAAAATATGTACCGTGGAGAAAAAATTCTAAAAAAATATATTCATTGTTAAAATGTTACTCTTCCAAAAGCACTTTTATGTTTAAAGATCCGTACATTTTCGAACGAGATATGAATGTTTGAAAATTTTGATTTTCGCGTTGTGACGTACCAGTGAAAACGATTCATCAAAAATATAAACCGCAGAAAATAAATTCTTGAAAAATTGTAATAAATTACTAATTTTTAAGTTAGTTGTGAATTTTTGAAAATTTAATTTTTCCATTTGAAGAAAAAAATCAAAAAAAATATGTACCGTGGAGAAAAAATTCTAAAAAAATATATTCATTGTTAAAATGTTACTCTTCCAAAAGCACTTTTATGTTTAAAGATCCGTACATTTTCGAACGAGATATGAATGTTTGAAAATTTTGATTTTCGCGTTGTGACGTACCAGTGAAAACGATTCATCAAAAATATAAACCGCAGAAAATAAATTCTTGAAAAATTGTAATAAATTACTAAAATATAACTCTTTAAAATTCAATTTTGTGTTTTAAAATTCGCCACTCTTCAAACGAGTTACGAGTTTTTCAAAATATAATTTTTACATTTGTTGAGCATTTGAGAAAAAAAATCCAAAAATTATGTACCGTGGAAAATATATTCTAAAAAAATTGTACTAAAGTACTAAAACACCAATTTTCAAACGAATTGTAAACTCGCATGAAACTGACGTTTAAAACGTCAAAATTATTAAAAGGAAAAATTATACTTTAAATTCAAAAACTGAGTTTACTCAAAAACTAACGAGATTTTGAAAAAAACTTATTCTTTAGAAGTTGTTCATTTTGGCATTTTCTACAATTATTATTCACTTAAATTTGCTGTAACTATTGTCGTTTCATAATTATAAACCAAAAATTAAAAATTAATCATTTTTTTTTTCTCGAATAGCAATGATTTTATGGAAAACATTTTCAAGCAAAAGATGTGCATTTCTTTGTTGTCTTCAGTGTTTGTTTAAATATTTTTGTGATATTTTTGATATTTAAGAAAATATTGGCAAAAAACAAAAAACAGTTAAGGTAAACACCCACTTCCGGTGTACGAAATTTTACCAAAAGCTTTTCAGTTCTTTGGATTATCAAATAAGACGTATGTTCAAAGTTTTATATCATTTGCTCTATTAGTTTTTGAGATACAGCGCGCACAGACAGACACACACACACACACACACACAGCCACAAAAAAAAAATTCCAGAAATTGTTGAAATGGCATCTAGGGATCCCAAAACGGATATTTCCGTAAAAAAAAATTTTTGAAAAAAAAATCACGATCACAATACTTCCTCGTACTTCGTAACGGAGAAAGTAAAAATTGTGTGTGTGTGTGTGTGTGTGTGTGTGTCTGTGCGCGCTGTATCTCAAAAACTAATAGAGAAATTGCTATAAAACTTTAAACATCTGTCTTATTTAATAATCTGAAGAACTGAAAAGCTTTTGGTAAAATTTCGTACACCGGAAGTGGATGTTTACCTTAACTGTTTTTTGTTTTTTGCTAATATTTTCTTAAATATGAAAAATATCACAAAAACATTTAAACAATCGTTGAAGACAACAAAGAAATGAAAATCTTCTGCTTGAAAACATTTTTCATAAAATCATTTTTATTCGAGAAAATTTTTTTTTTGGTTTATAATTATGAAACGATAATAGTTACAGCAAATTTATGTTAATAATAATTGTAGAGAATGCTAAAATGAACAACTTATGTAGGATAAGTTTTTTTCGAAATCTCTTTAGTTTTAGAGTAAACTGAGTTTTTGAATTTGAAGTATAATTTTTTCTATCTTTCATAATTTTGACGTTTTAAACGTCAGTTTCATCCGAGTTTACACAACGCTCGATGTACATTTAAAATATGATTTCAATTGAAAATAAACCATGAAAACGTAAATATAAATGGCTATGATACCATCAAGTCGGAGAACGTAACATGATGATTTTATGTTTATTGTAATAGTTTTGTTTATCCCGCGTTCCTGCAAATAAAGGCACTCGCTCCGTCGACGCTCGTGCTTCAAAAAAGCGTGGGAACCATTACGTTCATTCCCAAACTGACACGATATTGTATCGCACATGTACATGGGATTTTTGATATTGATATTGATATTGTCAAGCTTCAAGCTTATTTAATGCGTGATATAGGAAAAAATCTATATTCAACATATCTACAAATCTACCGATCGACATAAAAGGAAACGTATCGAATATTTGATCCGTAGCAGTTGTAAATATTACATTTCTGTCGAAACTATCGCTACCGTGCTTTTGTGCGTGGGCACGGGTTGGTATATGTTGTACGTGTGCGAGTTACTGTATTTTTATTATGGATGGGGAATTTATAGAATTGCAGCCGGGAAACAATATAAACAGTTTGTCCCCAGCAAATTGAATTCTCTCATATGATATTTGAAATACGGAGTTATACGGTAGCTAGTAAATGATCGTACATTTTCCGATCGTAAAATCCTCGGAAGGAATTCTGTACACCGCTTGCGTTCCCATTCCATTGGGGATTTCGCCGATTGCCTTCTCAGCGTTCCGCTTACTCTAGGCCCTACGTGTGCCCCCCTCCCCCTCCAACCCAGTAACAGAACCCTCTAATAACTGAATAATGGAATATTGAACTTTAACTTTTCCGCCACCTCAACACTCCCCGAGCAGATAAACTGAAATTAATCGAGGGAAATAATGCCGAGACTTATTTCACAAACAGATTTTTTTTTCTTGTGCTTAACGGTTGAGGAGGAAAAGATGGGGGGAGCGAGGATGCGACCAGGTGAAGTATTAGATGTTCAATCAGACCTAATATTTTCCTTTCGGTGACATCTCGCCGGATTTAGGCGTTCCCTGTAATAAAGAAAGGGAACGGTGAATAAGACGAATGATATCGGGACGGGGCGGAGAAAGCCATTTGTTTTAATGCTACCTGTAGATGGAAATGAGTTATGCAGAAATATTTTTATTATAAACTCAAATTGTGTGCGAACGAGGGGGCATTTCGCGCGAACTACCTCACGTATGAGATTGCGTTCTGATATGCCTGTGGATTTTTTTTGGAAAATACGTACGTGTTTCCTGAATCTGTGTAAAGCAAATGAATAGTGATCTTGTTTATGCATTGGAGTAACTTCAAACCCGGCGACCTAGAGCAGTCCATTGAAGAAGACGTTTTTAAATAATTTCATTATTTTTCAAGCGCTTTCTTCAGCTGTGAGTAGTGTATATTAGCCGGATCAGAGACGGGAAGTCTTCACGGAAAACCGGAAGTAAAAATGGCAACACTGTACGCGCAAAATGGCTGACAACCTAGAAAATCTAGGGGTAATTTATGGCGGGAAATTCAAATCTGGGGGAATCTGGTAGGCATCAATTCAAATGTAGGGAAATTTGAAGGCGGGAAATGTACAGCCCAGCAAATCTCTCGTGAACTTGAAGGTGTACGTATTAGCAAAGTGGAGATCTCATTTGACGATACAGTCTATTGTAAAATTTTCTAAATACACCGTATTAAATGGATCTCAATTACAAAGACGTCTGGCTCTTCATATAAATTATTTCACCGACTGTATGAGACTGTAAACAGTTGTAACCCCGCCTTTTTGGCTCACGAGATATTTGTCGGGAAATAAATTAGATGAATTTTTAACTCAAAATGGCCAGCAACTGTCTAAATCTGGGGCAAGTCAGTGGTGGGAAATTTAAACCTGGGGAATTAAAATGGCTACAGTGATCCCAAAAAGGCATCAGATATCTTGGAATTCCGTCCGGTTTCAACACAAAACGACAACAGCGCAGATCTTTAAGTTCAATTAAGTGGCAGGAAATTCTAACCTCAAGTTTTACCGGTGTACCAACTAACATCCAAAGTTCTACAGTGCTGCCAAAGAGGCACCCGATATCCGGGAATTCCGTCCGGTTTCAATTTAGATCATATTTTAAATGTACATCGAGCGTTTTGTAGAATCTGATGAAACTGACGTTTAAAATGACAAAATTTACTTTAAATACTAATGGTCAGTTTATTCAAAAACTAAAGAGATTTCGAAAAAACTTATTCGTTATAAGTTGTTTATTTTGGTATTCTCTGCAATTATTATTCATCTAAATTTGATATATTATTATCGTTTAATAATTATGAACCAAAAATGAAAAATAATTTAATAATTTTTTTTCTCAAAAACCAATGATTTTATGAAAAATATTTTTAAACAAAAGATGTTTATTTCTTTGTTGTCTTCAATATTTATTTTAACGTTTTTATGACACACCGTCAAACACACACACACACCTAGAGAGACACAGCCACAATTGTTTTTTTCCAGAAATTGTTGAAATGGAATCTAGGGACACCAAAACGGATATTTCCGTAAAAAAATGAGAGAAGTAATAAAAAATTTGCGTTAGTTTGAAAATTTTGAAAAAAAAAAACGATTTTTCAGACTTTGAACGGCCGTAGCGAACCAATCGAAGAATTCAAATCGAACGCTGTGCAAATTAGTCGGATTCAATTAAAATCGACAATTTTTAATTTTTTACGAAAACCCGAAAAACTATAGAAGGGTCCCATTTTCTTAGTTTTGCTCAAAAATTGCATTTTAAATAATTTAAAAAAAAAACACTGATTCGATTCTGGGTTTCCTTCAAGATCCATCTGTGAATGTACTTGAGCAAGAACAAATATCAATCTGAAGCCCTTGCGCATTCGCAAAGAAAACTTTTTAATAATCATGGTAGACCATCGAAGTGTACCAGTTTGAAACCGTTGGCATATTTTAAATCGACATTCTTAGAAAGTAATTGGTGGTGAAAAATAATGTGGCATGGACGCTTCGCAACACGCCACGAGTTCCGCCGATAAACGTCAAACATTAGTTTCCGATCGATAAAACTTGATGATTAATATTTTCTTTATTTAAAAAAAGTATTCTTACTTATAAAAATTATTGATTAACCCGTTTTTACTCAACGATTTTTTTTTTCAAATTTTCTGTGCAGTTTCTTAACACAAAAAATTCAAACGGCAATCGTGCGTTTTCCTTTAGTGCACAGTGGTCTTACCAATCATGAATTTATCATAAACAAACGACGCAGTACGCTGGTGCACGTGCAATTCTTCGAAAATATAAATGTTCCACTAATGAAACAGTGGGAAAAAATGGGTTAAGGTTTTATCGAATTTATTTAAAGTTACCTACGTAGAAAATTTTTTGTATGAAACTCGAGAGTAAAGCAACTTTTTTCACTTGTAGGAATCGCCGCACTCGCCTACGGATCGTGTGGCAATCTTTCCTACTCGTGAAAAAAATGGTGATGTGGCCATCATGTTACTTTCTACGACTTTATATTTACGTTTTCATGGGTTTATTTTCAATTGAAATCATATTTTAAATGATTATAGAGCGTTGTGTAAACTCGGATGAAACTGACGTTTAAAACGTCAAAATCATGAAATATGGAAAAATTATACTTCAAATGTAAAAACTCGGTTTACTCAAAAACTAACGAGATTTCGAAAAAAACTTATTCTTTAGAAGTTGTTCATTTTGGCATTCTCTACAATTATTATTCACATAAATTTGCTGTAACTATTATCGTTTCATAATTATAAACCAAAAATAAAAAAATAATAATAATTTTTTTTCTCGATTGGCAATGATTTTATGAAAAATATTTTCAAGCAAAAGATGTTCATTTCTTTGTTGTCTTTGATGTTTGTTTGAATGTTTTTGTAATATTTTTCATATTTAAGAAAATATTGGCAAAAAACAAAAAACAGTTAAGGTAAACACCCACTTCCGGTGTACGAAATTTTACCAAAAGCTTTTCAATTCTTCGGATTATCAAATAAGACGTATGTTAAAAGTTTCACATCAATTGCTCTATTAGTTTTTGAGATACAGCGCACACAGACAGACACACACACAGACACACACACACACAGACACAAAAAATTTTTTTCCAGAAATTGTTGAAATGGCATCTAGGGACCCCAAAACGGATATTTCCGTAAAAAAAATTTTTGAAAAAAAAATCACGATCACAATACTTTCTCGTACTTCGTAACGGAGAAAGTAAAAAGTATTACTTTACTCACTTGTTGCATAAATAACTATTGATAAACGTATCATCGCCGCGAATTTTTGACGGTAGGCAGAAAATATCGAACGTCAAAACCAGGACGAACGAACCCCAAACAGTACCTTTCTTTCAGATCAGAAATTAATTTTAAACACATCGAAAAATTTTAGGAGTTATTTGTAACCCAATAAAATAATAACAAACCCTTCCAAAAATTGTACAGTGTGTTACAGGATACCAAGAAACAAGAGGTATTTGTGACCGTCACGAGAAACCGCCTCCCAAGTAGTCAACGACACCATCATCTGAAGATATGACGACGGTGAATTATCAGCAACCCTACTCCCAAAAAACGGCCCTTTTAAGGGCCATAAAAACTAATTAATTCTATTGATTCTTCTTTGTCAATGATGTATGAATGAATGAATGCATGTGGAATTAGAATTTGGAATTTTTAGAACAGAAATAAAAAAAAGTCAAGAGATTAGGAACAAAAAGAGGTATTTTAGATCAAATTTTTGTTTAAATGAAATTTGCGGTTCAGAATGTCTTCGCAAAATTATTTTCGAAAAATTCTAACGATTTTTATCAAGAGACTAGGAACGAAAACTGGAACTTTTTTCCTAATATTTCGTTTCAAAAATCGATCGAAAATTTGCGGTTCATAATGTCTGCCCACAATTATTTTCCTAAAATTCATGACGGAGAAAGTTAAAATAAATTAAAAATATGAAATTATTTTCGCGCCCAAATTACTCTTTTCATTTCTGCGATCCTGTTACTCCTGGTGGAAATTTTTGTGTGAAAATTTTGCTAAAAATAAATTAAAAAATGTGAAATTATTTTCGCGCCCAAATTACTCTTTTCATTTCTGCGATCCTGTTACTCCTGGTGGAAATTTTTGTGTGAAAATTTTGCTAAAAATAAATTAAAAATGTAAAATTATTTTCGCGCCCAAATTACTCTTTTCATTTCTGCGATCCTGTAACTCGTGGTGGAAATTTTTGTGTGAAAATTTTGTTAAAAATAAATTAAAAATGTAAAATTATTTTCGCGCCCAAATTACTCTTTTCATTTCTGCGATCCTGTTACTCCTGGTGGAAATTTTTGTGTGAAAATTTTGTTAAAAATAAATTAAAAATGTGAAATTATTTTCGCGCCCAAATTACTCTTTTCATTTCTGCGATCCTGTAACTCGTGGTGGAAATTTTTGTGTGAAAATTTTGTTAAAAATAAATTAAAAATGTAAAATTATTTTCGCGCCCAAATTACTCTTTTCATTTCTGCGATCCTGTTACTCGTGGTGGAAATTTTTGTGTGAAAATTTTGTTAAAAAAAAATTAAAAAAGTGAAATTATTTTCGCGCCCAAATTACTCTTTTCATTTCTGCGATCCTGTTACTCGTGGTGGAAATTTTGGTGTGAAAATTTTGTTAAAAATGGTGTTGTAGCTATCATGTTATTTTCTCCGATTTGATGGTATCATGGTACATTTTATGGTTTATTTTCAATTTAGATCATAATTTAAATGAACATCGAGCGTTTTCCAGACTCGGAAAAAATGGCAAATTTTACTTCAAAATGTACTCAAAAAGTAAAGAGATTTCGAAAAAACTTATTTCTTATGAGTTGTTTATTTTGGCATTCTCCACAATTATCATTCATTTAAAGATGTAATTATTATCGTTTCAAAATTATAAAGTAAAAATGAAAAATAAATTAATAAATAATATTTTCAAACGAAAGATGTTCATTTCTTTGATGTCTTCAATATTTATTTGACTGTTTTTGTGATATTTTTCATATTTAAAACAATATTGGAAAAAACAAAAAAAAACGGTTAAGGTAAACACCCACTTACGGTGTAGGAAATTTTACCAAAAGCTTTATAGTTCTTCGGATTGTCAAATAAGTTTAATGTTCAAAGTTTCATATCAATTGTTCGATTACTTTTTGAGATACAGCGCGCACAGTCACACAGCACAAACAATTTTTTTTCCAAAAATTGTTGAAATGGCATCTAGGGACCCCAAAACGGATATTTCCGTAAAAAAAAAAAAATTTTAAATTTTGCACGATCACAATACTTTCTCGTATTTCATAACGGAGAAAGTAAAAATAGGATTTAAATTTTTTATGTTAATGATAATATTATCTAAAAAACGAAACATCGAATCAGAAAACTAAAATTATTTTTTTGAAGAGCCTTAAAATATAATCTTTGTTATTGCCAAGGCACTCTTTGTTATTTTTCAAAGTCAATGCCTACTGTTCAATTTTTTTAAATCATCAAATAACTCCTAAAGCAATCAATTTTTTAACAAGGGTGACACATCATTAGTTTGGGGAGTTCAAAAGCTACTCAAAAATAAAATAAAAAGTAGGTCCGTATTTAAAAAAAAAAGTTGATGTGGGTATCTAAATAACGAAACGTCGTATTTGAAAAATAAAATTATTTTCTGGAAGGGTTTACAAAAGTGCTCTTGGTTTCTCAAAATAATGGTTCGTCAAAAAATAAAAACCAAAATTTTTCGGATTTTTTTAATATCTCCGGAAGTCGGAATATTTTAAATCTCTTTTTAATAAATGATTCAGCGTAACTTTGCCTTAATTTAACCAACTCTCTATCTCTTATAGTTACCGAGATATCAACGCTAATGCATCGATTTTGTAACACCCTGTATAAGTTCGTAAAATTTTTAAATCGGATTTAAACCAGCTTAATTGACTGTTTTTGTTAGTTTTAAATCCAGCTGTTTTTGTGGGTGAATCAATTTCCACATGATTAGATAATTAGGAATAGAAAACATCGCTTTTCATATTTACGTCGGTTGCAGGGTCATTCCAATTCGTATTTTCAACTAGTTTGAAGAATTTAAATTCACCGACAAAGTAAAAGATCTTTATATTTCCTGTGTCATGTTACGGTATACCTGAGGCAATTTTATTGAAATAAAAATTCTCAGATGATCTGACAGTGATCGTTGAAAAATATTTACTTGGATAAATTCGGTGTTAGTTATAGTTAGTAAAAAACATTATCGAGGCAGAGATTTCTTATAATGAAATGAATCGATTTTTGTAAACTTATACTTCTGCAACAAGGGATTTCAATGTTATTGCTATTATTTTTGTTCGACATGGTTTTACTTTTCTACAACTTTGAATAAAAAATTATCAAAAATTCATAATTTTACTTAATTGAAAAGAAAAACAATTAAGGGAAAGCACGTAATATTAGTCCCAAGTATCCTTTTCATATGAATGCATTTTTTTTACTATTACAAACTCTGGGTTATATATTTATTTAATATTTTCACATCATAAATTATTTACTGTCCTTTAAAATGACTGTGAAAAATATGCTAAAACATAATTATTTACTAAGACGAGGAATATAACGGTGCAATGGGAATTGTTTCAAGTGTAACAGGGTGATGTATTGTCGCGACCTGACAGCATCGGACAAGGGTGCGATCAGCGGGGCTCAAGGTGTTTTCCAGTTTCGGTATTCTTGTAAAGCGCGCCATAATCTGAAACGAGTGTATCAATTCAGAGTCGGGCTAGACGTGGCAGGACAGAATTTCGAATTGATTTAGTAGATTAATTTCGGCCGTAATTTTGAGTAATGGCTTCAGAATTGCGGGGTGACAAACACGCGGCGCTTATGAATTTATTGGATTTAATTACCCCCTCACTACCTAAACGTGTACGTTAAAGCCCTTTTCTGTAACCGCGAGAGCACCGGGTGGTGCCGCCGTCACTCTGCACGCCGATTTATTTACCTAAATTCGAGTGCGAATGTCTCGTTAAAAGTTATAGCCTGTTCAATGGAATCTGGCGGCTGTGGTCGTAAAAGAGGGTCGGAGCTCGGTAAGTAGGGGACGTAATATTTTCTATCTCAATCCAATCTTTGCTGAGAAGTACTGGTGTAAAAGTGCTTATACCAATAGGAGTGAAGGACAGTGATGAATATATGGGATGCAAATAGACGAACCACCAATACCTTTTCTTCGAGGGTGCGTCAGTCGTCAGGGCGGACCGACCGTTTTACGACCTCAGTCGCCAGATTCCAGCGAACAGACTGTACCTTTAAATTCAATTCGACACCGAATTAACGCGTATAATATAATTCTATTTGCTCCCGCACGAAATCAACATGAGGGGTACTAAAGGGTGTCATCACAATGAATCCTGAATAGATAATGCCCACGGGGAAGCTTCGGAAAATTGCAACATTTTACATTGCAAAAAGAAACCCCATTCGAAGATGCAGGAAAAATAATGATCAAGTAACTTTTTACTTTCTCCGTTACGAAGTACGAGAAAGTATTGTGATCGTGATTTTTTTTTCAAAATTTTTTTTTACGGAAATATCCGTTTTGGGGTCCATGCCATTTCAACAATTTCTGGCAAAAAAATTGTGTCTGTGTGTGTGTCTGTCTGTGTGTGTGTGTGTGTGTGTGTGTCTGTCTGTGCGCGCTGTATCTCAAAAACTAATAGAACTATTGATATGAAACTTTTACCATCCGTCTCATTTGATAATCCGAAGAACTGAAAAGCTTTTGGTAAAATTTCGTACACCGGAAGTGGGCGTTTACCTTAACTGTTTATTGTTTTTTGCCAATATTTTCTTAAATATGAAAAATATCACAAAAACAATTCAACAAACTTTGAAGACAATAAAGAAATGGACATCTTTTGCTTGAATTCTTTTTTCATAAAATTATTTTTATTCGAGAAAAAAATGTATTATTATTTTTTTAATTTTTGGTTTATAATTATAAAACGAAAATAGTTACTGCAAATTTATGTGAATAATAATTGTAGAGAATGCTAAAATGAATAACTTATAAAAAATAAGTTTTTTTCAAAATTCCTTTAGTTTTTGGGTAAATCGAGTTTTTGAATTTGAAGTATAATTTTTCCATCTTTCATAATTTTGACGTTTTAAACGTCAGTTTCATGCGAGTCTACAAAACGCTCGATGTACGTTTAAAATATAATTTAAATTTAGAATAAACCATGAAAGCGTAAATATAAATGATACCATCAAGTCGGAGAAAGTAACATGATGGCCACATCACCATTTTTTTTCTACATAACAGTCTGTGTGCAACTTTGCGTGCTGTATCTCAAAAACTAATACAGAAATGACCATAAAACTTTGAACATAAGTGTTATTTGCGAATCCGAAGAACTGAAAACTTTTAGAAAAATTTCGTATTTCTTAACAGTTTTTTGTTCTTTTAGCCTTCTTGGGACTTCAGGATAATGTTTTTTTAGGTCTTTTTTAAGGACATTATTAAAAGAGCTTTCTTATTTCTCAGGACTTTTTAAGAAATTTTTTTCAAGACTTATTTTTAGGACTCTTTCTTTCAGGACCTTTATTTTCTTGATTTCTTTTCAAATTTTTTTTCAGGATTTTTTTTCTCGGGACGTTTTCGGGACTCTCTCAAGAACTCTTTGTTGGGGACTTATTTTCGGGATTTTTTCTGAATATTTTTTTCCCTATTTTTTAGATTTTTTTTTTCGTTACCTTTTTAAGGACTTTTTCAGATATTTTTAGCATTTTTTTCAAAACTATTTTCAAAACTTTTTATTTCAGGAATTTTGTTAAGGACTTATTTTAAGCCTTTTTGCAGGACTTTTTTCGGGACTTTTATTCAGGACTCTTTTTGGGATTTCTTTTTCAGGGCAATTTCTTCAGATCTTTTTAAGGACTCTTTACATTGCCTTTTTTCAGAATTTTTTTTGTTTATTTTATAAAGATTTTTCGACAATTTTTTTATGATATTTCATCAGGACACTTTTTCTGAACTTCCTCAGGACTTATTTTAGGACTTTCTTTAAGGACTTTTTATGACTCCTTTGCGGGACATTTATTTCTGGTATTTTGTAAGAAGACTATTTCTCAGGACTTTTTTCACGGCTTTTATCCGGACTCTTTTTTTTTAAGATTTTATCTCCAGTTTTTTTGAGACTTTTTTAAGAACCTCTTGTTCAGGACTTCTTTTCAGGATTATTTTAATAATTTTCTTCGATAAATTGTTTCAGAATTATTTTTTTGGGTTTTTTTTTTCAAAAAAGTCCTGTAAAGAAAGACTTTTTTCAATACTATATTTCAGGACTTCTTGTTCGGGACTTTTATTCAAGACTCTTTTTGGGATTTTTTTCAGGACAATTTCTTCAGAACTTTTTCAGGTGTTTTTAATTTTTTCAAAAATGTTTCTTTAGCATCTTTTATTTTCATAAATTACTTTTGACTTGTTTCTCAGACCGTTGTACTCTGCTGAAATAAATTATTTACTTACTTATTTACTTACTTACTACATAACTCGTTTTCAAGACTGTTATTACATTTTTTCAGGATATTTTATCAGGACTCTTGTTCTGGACTTTTTTCGGGACATTCTTCAGGACTTTTCTCAGTACTTATTTCAGGATTTTCCGTCGGGATTTTTTTCAGTACTTATTTTAGTATTTTCCTTCGGGACTTTTTTAGGACTTCTGTCAGGACATTTATTTCTGGTGTTTTATATGAAGACTTAATTTTTCAGGACTCTTTTCGCAGTACTTTTTTCGGGATTTTTCACGACTCTTTTTCACAACTTTTTAACAGGGTTATTTTTCAAGACTTTGTGTCCAAAACAGTTTCTCCAGGACTTTTTTTCAGGACATTTTTTTGTCAGAATTCTTTTTCGCGACTTTCTTTCAGGACGTTTCTGGTCTTTTTGAAGGACCTATTTTTCAAGGCATTTTTTTGTCAAGACTTTTTTATCGGGACTTTTATCAAGACTTTCTTGTTCAGGACTTTTATTTGTTTTTAAGGTCTTCTTAATCAGAACTATTTTTAGAAATATTTTTTAGGGCTTTTTTTAACATTATTTTTAGTTTTTCAGCACACTTGCGGTAGAGATTATTAGAATTTGAAACATAATTTGCCATTTTTACCTTTCATCATTTTGACGTTGCAATCATTTGATCATGTGAAACGTTCGATTTAAAATATGATTTCAATTGAAAATAAAGCATGAATCTATAAATATATATATATAACTATTATACCAAATCGGAGAAAGTAACATGATGGCCACATCACCATTTTTTAGAATTTATGGTATAATCGAGATTTTAGTGACATTTTTCACATTTATCTTTATCTTCATCTTCTTCTCCTTGAAATATGCGTAAGGCCTGTTTTTTCACTATTTGGGAATTCCTTGTCGTTTTGATATCCAGCTCTCCCTCCATCTCCTTGGTGGTCTGCTTGGGAGAATTTTTAGAGTGTGGCTTTCTGTCTCTATGTGTTACAAATTTAACATATTTCTTCGCTCGTTTATTTGTTTTTTGAGGATGGGATAGTCCCACCCACTCCCTTATGTATTAACTTTAACGTCAACCACAAACTGCTTCTCAGTAGACAACAATACATGATTTGGCAGAAGATTTTAGTAAATCGAAAAGTATGTTTATGTTAAAATGTATACGTACGTTGCATTAAAGTAAATATATTTGATGGTATTTGTTTTTGTTTGTTTGTCACATCAAATTTTAAATTTTTAAATTTTAAATTGTAATTTTAATTTTTGTAGTTAGTTACTAAACCTTCATTAAAACCTGGTTTTATACAGGGTTTTAAAGAGCAATTGACTAAAGTCTTTCAGCCCAATTAATTTTTATATTTTTATATTTATATTTATATTCTGTTTTATATTTTGTTTTATATTTTATATTCTAATTAATACTTAAATGTACATAATGAATCCCGTAAATATATTATTATTATTATTATTATATAGGGTGGGCCCTATCCTAGAATACAACCAGTTAAACACAATCCAGAGTTTCTACAAATTAATTAAAAAACAGAAAGTGAACTTTTGGAATCATTTTGCCAGTTATTTATAAAAAGTTTTAAAATCCAAATCTGATCCGTTATCACAATAATGCTTTCAATTCAGTTGAGATATTGATGTGTTATTAAGAAAATCCATCGTACATCACGATTTCAAATCGGGACAATTACGAAACGTGTTGCTGCAGATTTCCTGATGGAAACTCAATGGGCCGTTGCTCGAATCGCGAATCCCGAATCGGGAATTGCGAATTGGGCGCCTCATTAATAATCGCGCGCTTTTCGCCCGGCGCGAAGAGAGAACAATCGAGCGTCACCGCCGCCGCCGCGATTTATATTATATATGTAGAAGTCAATATCTCATGATTGCTGCCATTTGCTTTTATATGGATGAATCAACATGTATAATAGCGGCTTTGTGCCACGTATACACATATAAATTTTAACATAAAATTTTACGCGTCCCGGCCAACACTACGGTTGCACCATAAAAATGTCGAAATGCTCCTTCTGCGGGCGAACACTGCCAAAGGAGTTAAATTATTGCCGATTAGAATACGGAATAAGTCATTCGACTCAATTTCCTGTTCAAACTTTTATTGGCTCTTATTTAATATTATTAACACCGATTGTAAAATAGCTTCTGGTTGCTTCGTATAAATTATATATACAGAGTGTGCGCAAATTCTACCGACAAATTAATGAGGTGAATTCGTGGCCACAAGGTGAGTGTGCCAAGAGGGGTCTTGAAGACCTACAACTACGAGTACTCCTCTTGTTTAAATGTTCGGGCCAAACACAACGACCACGAGCGTATCTCATGGCGCGCCGCTTGGGCCAAACACATCGAGCACGAGCTCAACTCGTGGCGCGCCGCTTGGGCCAATCAAATCGAGTACGAGCTCAACTCCTGGCGCAGCGCTTGCGTTAGCAGTGCTGCACAATGAATGCATTTTCTTGCGAAACAGAATTTTCTGAAACCCATATTTTACGTTTTCAGTTGTGCCATGAAAAAGCATGAATTAGTGCACATACAATTGGGCACGCCGTGCATCAGCCGGACTGGTTTCTGCTATTCTGTCGCGTCTACATGGGTTGAATCGGTACACGTGCGTCGCGACTAGAGCGCTATTAAAAGTGCACGCATTCGGACGTAAGGAAAGTAGGCCAAAGGGTTAAAAACGTAGCTTCAATAAGGCCTGAAAAATGCCTTAAAGAAATCCTGAAAACATATTTTTAAATAAAACATTTTCACTTCTTTGTTATCTTTATGGTCATGAAAAAGAGTCCTGAGAATAAAGTTTTGAAAAATGCCCTGAAAAAATATCAGGAAAAAATACCGTAGTAAGGTAATAAAAAGTCCTTATAAATGTCCTTAATAATCCCTAAAAAGTCTTAAAAACGGTCCTGAAGAACGCCGTTGAAAAGCCCTGAATAGAAACCCTAAGAAAAAGTCCTCAAAAACGCCCAGAAACATAGTCCAGAAAGAAGTCCTCGAAACAAGCCCTGAAAAAAAGTTCTGAAAAAATCCCATTTAGTCTTGAATTGGAAAACTTTTCTGAAAAATTTATGAAGAAACTTCTGGCAAAAAGGTACCCAAAAACGCCTTAGAAAAGTGCTAAAAAGTTACGAAAAAATGCCTTGAAAGAAGTTCAGATACTGCACTTTAAAAAGACTTGAAAAAATAGTCCTGAAAAAAAGTCTTAAAAGAAAGTCATCAAAAAAGTCCTGAATAATCCAGAAAAAGTCTTGAATATATGTTCTGAAAAAACGCCGGTAAAAGTCCTGAATAAAAGTTCTCAAACTGAGTCCAGAAACAAAGTCCTGAAATAAATGTCGTAGAAACAAGTCTGAAAAATATCCCATATAGAGTCTTGAAAAACTTTTCTGAAAAAGTAATGAAGAAAGGTTTGGTTAAGTGCCTTAAAAATTCCTTTGAAATGTTCTAAAAAGTTACGAAAAAAAAAATCCCGAAACTACAGTCTCGACAAAAAATGGTGATGTGGCCATCATGTTACTTTCTCCGACTTAATGGTATCATATCCATTTATATTTACGTTTTCATAGTTTATTTTCAATTGAAATCATATTTTAAATGTACATCGAGAGTTGCGTAAACTCGGATGAAACTGACGTTTAAAACATCAAAATTATGAAACATGGAAAAATTATACTTTCAAAAACTCGGTTTACTCAAAAACTAACGAGATTTCGAAAAAAACTTATTCTTTAGAAGTTGTTCATTTTGATATTTTCTACGATAATTATTCACACAAATTTGCTGTAACTATTATCGTTTCATAATTATAAACCAAAAATTGAAAAAAAATATTTTTTTTTTCGAATAGCAATGATTTTATGAAAAATATTTTTAAGCAAAAGATGTTTATTTCTTTGTTATCTTCAATGTTTGTTTAAATGTTTTTGTGATATTTTTCATATTTAAGAAAATATTGGCAAGAAACAAGAAACAAGAAACAGTTAAGGTAAACACCCACTTCCGGTGTACGAAATTTTACCAAAAGCTTTTCAGTTCTTTATATTATCAAATAAGATGTATGTTGAAAGTTTCATATCAATTGCTTTATTAGTTTTTGAGATACAGCGCACACAGGTAGACACACTTACACACACACACACTCAGACAATTTTTTTTTTCCAGAAATTATTGAAATGGCATCTAGGGACCCAAAAACGGATATTTACGTAAAAAAAAAATTTGAAAAAATTCGTAACGGAGAAAGTAAAAAAGTCCTCGAAACAAACCCTGAAAAAAAGTTCTGAAAAAATCTCGAAAAATAATCCCGAAACTAAAGTCTCGACAAAAAACTCCTGGAAAAGAATCCTGAAAGAAAGTCCTCCAACAAAAATTCTAGATAAAAGCACTTTAAAAAAGACTTGAAAACATGGTCCTGGAAGAAAGTCGTTAAAAAAATCCTGAATAATCCAGAAAAAGTCTCGAAAACATATCCTGAAGAAACGCGTTGAAAAGTCCTGAATAAAATCTCTGAGCAAAGTTCTCAAATGAAGTCCTGAATAAAGAGTCCTTGAAACAAGTCCTAAAAGAAAGTTCTGAAAAAATCCCATCTGGAGTCTAGAAAAAATGCTTTAGAAAAGTCCGAAAATAAAAGTCTCGAAAATACAGTCTTGACAAAAAACTCCTAAAAAAGTACTTAAAAATGCGCAGTCGAAGAGACTTGAAAAAATAGTCCTGAAAAAATTTCTTGAAACAAAGTCCTGAAAAAAATTCCTGAAAATAAATACCCGAAAAAAATTTCACGAAAACAAAGTCTGCAAAAATATTTTGAAAGATGTACTGAAAAGTGTTTTGAAGAAAAGTCCCAAAAAAATTTAAAAAAATTATCTGAAAAATGTCTTGAAAAAAAGTCTTGAAAAAAGTCGTCAAAAAGTCCTGGATAATCCAGAAAAAGTCTTGAATATATATGCTGAAAAACGCCGGTAAAAGTTCTGAATAAAAGTTCTCAAACTGAGTCCAGAAACAAAGTCCGGAAAAAAATGTCGTAGGAACAAATCGGAAAAGAAAGTTCTAAAAAAAAATCCCATACAGAGTCTTGAAAAACTTTTCTGAAAAAGTAATGAAGAAACGTTTGGCAAAAAAGTGCCTTAAAAATGCCTTAGAAAAGTTCTAAAAAGTTACGAAGAAAAACAGTCTCGACAAAAAACTCCTGGACAAGAATCCTGAAAAAAAAGTCCTAAGAAATGCCTCCAACAAAAATTCCAGATAAAAGCACTTTAAAAAGACTTGAAAACATGGTCCTGGAAGAAAGTCGTCAAAAAAATCCTGAATAATCCAGAAAAAGTCTCGAAAACATATCCTGAAGAAACGCGTTGAAAAGTTCTGAATAAAATCCCTGAGCAAAGTTCTCAAATGAAGTCCTTAATAAAAAGTCTTTGAAAGAAGTCCGAAAAGAAAGTTCTGAAAAAAATCTCATCTGGAATCTGGAAAAAATGCTTTAGAAAAGTCCGAAAATAAAAGTCTCGAAAATACAGTCTTGACAAAAAACTCCCGAAAAAAGTCCTTAAAAATGCGTCAATAAAAGTCGAAGAGACTTGAAAAATAGTCCTGAAAAAACGTCTTGAAACAAAGTCCTGAAAATAAATACCCGAAAATAAATTCATGAAAACAAAGTCTGCAAAAATAAGTTCTGAAAAAAAATATTTTGAAAGATGTCCCAAAAAGTGTCCTGAATTTTTTTTTTAAAATACCTGAAAAATGTCTTGAAAAAAGTCGGAAAAAAATATTTTTAAACTAAACATTTTCATTTCTTTGTTATCTTCAAACATTTGTTAGAGAATATTTATTTTTCATATTTAAAAAATTGGAATTTTCAGTTCATGCGATTGTCAAATAAGTCTTATGTTCAAAGTTTAAATATTTGTGTTTTTTTTTTAATAAAACGCGCACAGACAGACACATTCACATACAAGGATTCACAGGACACACAACAAACACTTTTTTTCCGGAAATCGTTGGTCGTTAGGAATATTGCTGGAATTTTTCTTCGAAGGTTTCCATTTGCATCAATCAAAGATTCGAAGATTGAAGTTTTGAAATTTCTAAAGTTCGAAGTTTTATTACAACAGGCAGTTTTTAAAAGTAATATATCGATAGTAAAAAATAATAATTAATAAGAAAAATTGCACTCATTGCATTCAATATCGGAATTGTTGGTTCGCAGTGCGAAATACAAACCAATTTTTTTTTTCTAATTTGTACTAAGCGATAGTTTTGTTTGAAGAAATTATTGTATGACTTTATTTAAAATGTACTGTATTATTACGCGCATATTGACAAGTGAAAAAGTTCATTTATATCAAATTATTTCAAAATTAATATAAACGATTCATTTTGGAAGATATGTTAATATTTTTCACCTTGTGTGATGTTAATTAATTATTACAGCAACTTATGTTTCGTCTTGGGTTTTTAAGGTAAAAATTTTGAAATCATATGGAAGTTGAAATTCTCAACTGTTTAGGGTTTTTGGATTGGAAAAATCGAAAACTTCGAAAGTTCACAAAAATTTGAAACTTCGAATCTTCGAAATAAATTGCGAGCTTGATAACACGACCAATACAACCTGTGGGGTAATCAGAGGATATAATATGCTAATATAGCCAACTCCTGCTCATTAAAATGTATCTGAGGGTAGCCGACGACGGAAAAAAAAATTTTATGTAGGGTTCATCATGTTTGTCAACAATATGATTCTCACGTGCCAAACATTTACATTCCAATAATAACGATGATCGTCTAGGCGAATTTTCACCCTAAGGTATTTGCTATGCGGCGTCTTCGTTTTCCTCATTCATCCCCCCTCCCCGCCAAGTATAACACGACGTAAACGCGAACAGGAAAACACACCTGGGAAAAGGGGATGGATGGGGAGAGAGGAGCGATTATTAATTCAATCCTTAACTCTTGACAGGACTATTTCAACATCATCGACGATGTTCCTTTTGAAACATCTCTCGCTTGTCATAAATAAAATATCGGTGGAAGCAGCACGGCAATCCCTATTTTATGGGCCCGCGGGGAGATATTTGCCAGAGCCATTTCGTCTAAAGTATATCCGGACTGAATATTAAATATCAATTCATTAAAATTGTCTGTGAAATATAATAGAAATTTTTTTAAACAAAAATTTAATTTTAATTTTTCATCAACTAACTATTTGATCCTATAATGTTAACATGCCAATAAGTCCTTAAATATTGGCATAAAATCTACCTTTTTAACGAATTTTTTTAAATTAAAAAAATAGAAACGGGATAAAATCAACCGTGTTACGACATACGTAACGTTATTTGTTTTTACTTAACTCGAGAATTTTTCCTACGTCGCTCGTGCTTTCAAACTTTTCTCTTAATGAGAAAATGGTGATGTGGTTATCATATTACTTTCTCCGATTTGATGGTATAATAGTTATTCATATTTATATCATATTTTAAATCGAGCATTTCACATGATCGGATGATACTGTCGTTTGAAACGTCAAAATTATGAAAGGTAAAAATGACAAATTATGTTTCAAATTCTAATAATCTTTTAAGTTTAAAAAACTAAAAAAAAATCTAAAAAAAAGTCCTCAAAAAAGAGTTCTGACAAAAAATATTCGAAAAAAAGTCCTGGAGAAACTGTTTTGGAAAATAAAGTCTTGAAAAAGGAGTCCAGTAAAAAAGTTATAAAAGAGTCGCGAAAATAGTCCTGAGAAAAGTACTGCAAAAAGAGTCCTGAAAAATTAAGTCTTCTTTAAATGTTTGCCTTCTTTTTCTTTTTATATTATGCGACATAATACTGTAATAACGTGAAGTAAAATGTTTGTAAATTTATATGACGAATGTATCTATACTTTGTATAGTTAACACATAATAAAGATCAATATCAATATCAATATCACATAAAACCCAGAAAGAAGTCCGAAAAAGAGTCCTAAAAGAAACGTCTTTAAATAAGTCCTGAAGAAAGTCCTTATAAAATATCCTGAAAAAATGTCTTGTAATAACAGTTATTAAATAAAAAAAAACATTTCTGAAAAAAACCTGTGAAAATGTCCTTAAAAAAACATCAATATAGACTGAAGAAATTGTCCCGAAAAAAATCCGAAAATGGGTCTTGAAAATAAGTCCGGAACATGAAGTCCTGAAAAATAATCCTTTAAAAAATGTTCTGAAATATTGGATCTAAAAAACTCCTGTAAAGAAGGCTTGAAAAAAAATTCTCGAAAAAATAATTCGGAAAAAATATAATAAAAAAAAAATTCTAAAAAATATGCTGAAAAGAAGTTCTGAACAAAGAGTTCTTAAGAAAGGAACAGTCCTCGAACAGTCCTCGAAATAAAGTCTTGAAGGAAGAGCCCTGATAAAAACAGTGAATAAAGTCCTGAAAATAGCCTTCATACAAAATACCAGAAATAAATGTCCCGAAAAAGAGTCATAAAAGTGCTGAAAGGAAGTTCTAAAATAAATCGTGAAAAGAGTTCAGAAAAAGAATCCTTATGAAATATCATAAAAAATTGCCCTGGAAATTACATCTTAAAAAAAAATTCTTAAAAAAGCATTGCAAAAAGTCCTTAAAAATATCTGAAGAAATTGCCCTTAAAAAGAAATCCCTAAAAGTGTCTTAAACAAAAGTCCTGCAAAAAGGCCTAAAATAATTCCTGAAATAAAATTTTTCGAAAATAGTCTTAAAAAAATGCTAAAAATATCTGATAAAAAGTTTTTACATTTTTAAATTTTCAATCTTAATTGACCAATAACTGACCAATATTTTAAATTGTATTCTTTTTTATTGTAATAATGTATCTTTTATTCGGTAGATTTTAAGTTTTACTTGTAGGTATTGTTTTAAATAGGCTATTATTTTTTAAATTTTTATTTCATAATAAATAAGTAATTGTACACGTAAACATGTAAACATTTTATAAATTGAGCATAATTATTGAATATTTAAGTATCAACTAACACCATCATTACTAATAACCTGACTAACCCATGGATGTGGTAATCAATCTTTTTGGAAAATAAATAAATTTGAATTTGAAAAAGGTCATGAAAAAAAGATCCTAAAAAATGTCATGAAGAAAATTCTGAAAAATTTGTTCTGAGAAAAATCCCGAAAGTAAGTCTTCAACAAAGGGTTCTTGCGAAAGTACCGAAAACATCTCGAGAAAAAATTCCTCAAAAAAGAATCGTGTTTATAAAATTTTGAAAAGAAATCCCTGAAAGTCCGAAAAGTAAGTCTTGAAAAAAATTTCTTAAAACGTCCCGAAAAAGGTCTTTTAAATGATTAATTAATTTCTCACTTAACCCGTGGTGAAGCATAATTATATAATTTGATTAATTAAAACACTTGGTTTTGTTTCACTGATTTTATTTGTCTCTCCGACTAGTTTCGACCTTAGGTCATTCTCAAGGAGATATGTACAAAATTAACATGGACTGGTATTTATAAAAAAAGGTCTTTTAAAAATGTCCTTAAAAAAGATCTGAAAAAAAGTTCTGAAAACATTGTCCTCAAGTCCCAAAAAGGCCAAAAATACAAAAAAAACTGTTAAGGAAAATATTCGGAAATACGAAATTTTACCAAAAGCTTTTCAGTTCTTCGGATTATCAAATAAAACTTATGTTCGAAGTTTCATATCAATTGCTCTATTAGTTTTTGAGATACAGCGCACACAGCAGACACACACACACGCACACACACACAGACACACACACAGACACTAAATTTTTTTTCCAGAAATTGTTGAAATGGCATCCAGGGACCCCAAAACGGATATTTCCGTAAAAAAAAATTTTGGAAAAAAATCACGATCACAATACTTTCTCGTAACGGAGTAAAAAGAAGGTTCCTAGAATTATTTATTTGGTAAACATGTAACAAAATGGTGACCATTTCCTGTGTGCTCTTAAATATAATATGAATCGAAATCTTTTGTTCAAACACAATATTTATACAATACTTACAATTTTGTTGAACATTCAAAATGTTTCATTTAATTAAAACATCCTGTAACGTTAAATCAGTACTAATAAAACCCCCCACCCCATCATGCAGTATTTTCAGTAATTAATTTGTGCTACAATCGGAGTATTACTAATTACACGTTTGGATTGTTTCCAGCTATTCTACTGGAGCGCAAATACATGCATGTAGAAATATTCAATGAATTGCATAAAATAAATATTCCTTTTATTTACGTTTTCAAATGTATGTACATATGTAAAATTTTAATAACTGCCGCGTTTAAAATCGAAACTGGTTTGAAATTTTGTTAAAATATATTTTAGCGGTGAAATTTTTGCGGTTAAAGAGGTGTTCGTTAATTATTGAAGCATTAAATGCATCGGCCATATTTTTGTTTCATTTTGTAAATAAAACGCAGCCATATTTTTGGATTGTGAAAAGCCACATTATAATTAATAACGGAATGCGTGTGCATTTTAGTTTTTAATGATTGCTTACTTTCACAAGCAGAGAAATTCATTATTATCCACTGGAATCAATTAACGTAAGGTTGGTAAAGTAAACTTATTCTGCGTGGAAAAGTAATTTGTATTTATACAAACGGATATTTATAGTTAGTCGATTAAACGTTTTATCACTATCTCGACGTACTACATGACTAAAATTAATTGATAAGTATTTTGAAAAAAGTCCTTTTTTCATGAGTGTACGAGGGTCGATCAATAAGTACCCGTGTTTGAAGACAGGTGGCGTTGCTGAGGGAAGTTGACATTACCGGCGTGCACTGCCATCTGTCACACGACACCAAACTAAATTTCAGACTGATTCATAGGTTAGTTTTTATTTAGCAGCCAGTTATATCAATAAAATGGAAAAAAATAATATCGATCCGTAATTCGCTTTTTATTTTTGGATGGAAAAACATGCGAAGAAATAAAAGCACAAAAGAAAGTTGAATGCTGTCTATGGGAACCCTTTACCATCTATGACAACCGTAAGATATTGGTTCAACGAATTTAAACGTGGCCCGGGCCACCCGGCAGACGTGGTTACCGAGGAAATCGTTAAAAAGGTCCACGACATGATTCTCGCTGATAGCCGAAATTATGCTATGCCTTCAGGTGGAAACAGACTGCCATCACGTCACGTGAGCTCACGTGATATGCTTCTGTAAAACTGTAATTAAATTAATGGAATGGAAAACATATATAATTTTAATATAAAAAAAAATTCTTGCTTTCGGGCGGAAACAAACAGCAATCACATCACGTGAGCTCACGTGCTATTACCCACTTCTAGAAAGTTTAACGTCGATGGCAATTGTTTTTCTTTTTTTTCCCGTCGTCGATCTTATTAGGAATTTTCACAACTTCGCCGTCTGATCAAATGAAAATATTCGAAAATCCAGCTAAGGGGTGCAAATGGCTTTTCACGAAATCATAATCTCGAATGCATTTCCAGTTATTCTAGAATTTTAAAGTCGATGGCAATTGTTTTTCTATTTTCTTTCGAGTCGCCGAAATTATTAGAAATTTTCACAACTTCACCGTCTGATCAAATGAAAATATTTCATAATCCGGCGAAGGGGTGTAAATGGATTTTCACGAAATCATAATCTCAATGCATTTCTAGTTATTCTAGAAAGTTTAACGTCGATGGCAATTGTTTTTCTATTTTTTTTTGAGTTACCGAAATTATTAGATATTTTCACAACTTCATCGTCTGGTCAAATGAAAATATTCCAAAATCCACTAAAGGGATGTAAATGGATTCGATAATCTCGAATGAATTTCCAGTTATTCTAGAAAGTTTAACGTCGATGCCAATGCTTTTTCTATTTTTTTCGAGTCGCCGAAATTATTAGAAATTTTCACTACTTCACCGTCTAATCAAATGAAAATATTCGAAAATACAGCGAAGGGGTATTAATGGATTTTTACAAAATCATAATCTCGAATGCATTTTTAGTTATTCTAGAAAGTTTAACGTCGGTGGCAATTGTTTTTCTATTTTTTTCGAGTCACCGAAATTATTAGAAATTTTCACAACTTCACCGTCTAATCAAATGAAAATATTCGAAAATTCAGCGAAGGGGTATTAATGGATTTTTACAAAATCATAATCTCAATGCATTTCTAGTTATTCTAGAAAGTTTAACGTCGATGCCAATGCTTTTTCTATTTTTTTCGAGTCGCCGAAATTATTAGAAATTTTCACAACTTCACCGTCTAATCAAATGAAAATATTCGAAAATACAGCGAAGGGGTATTAATGGATTTTTACAAAATCATAATCTCGAATGCATTTTTAGTTATTCTAGAAAGTTTAACGTCGGTGGCAATTGTTTTTCTATTTTTTTCGAGTCACCGAAATTATTAGAAATTTTCACAACTTCACCGTCTAATCAAATGAAAATATTCGAAAATACAGCGAAGGGGTATTAATGGATTTTTACGAAATCATAATCTCGAATGCATTTTTAGTTATTCTAGAAAGTTTAACGTCGGTGGCAATTGTTTTTCTATTTTTTTCGAGTCACCGAAATTATTTGAAATTTTCACAAGTTCACCGTCTAATCAAATGAAAATATTCGAAAATTCAGCGAAGGGGTATTAATGGATTTTTACGAAATCATAATCTCGAATGCATTTTTAGTTATTCTAGAAAGTTTAACGTCGATGGCAATTGTTTTTCTATTTTTTTCAAGTCGCCGAAATTATTAGAAATTTCCACAACTTCACCGTCTGATCAAATGAAAATATTCGAAAAAACAGCGAAGGGGTATTAATGGATTTTTACGAAATGATAATCTCGAATGCATTTTTAGTTATTCTAGAAAGTTTAACGTCGGTGGCAATTGTTTTTCTATTTTTTTCGAGTCACCGAAATTATTTGAAATTTTCACAAGTTCACCGTCTAATCAAATGAAAATATTCGAAAATTCAGCGAAGGGGTATTAATGGATTTTCACGAAATCATAATCTCGAATGCATTTTTAGTTATTCTAGAATGTTTAACGTCGATGACAGTTATTTTTCTATTTTTTCCGAGTCACAGAAATTATTAGAAATTTTCACAACTTCACCGTCTGATCAAATGAAAATATTCGAAAAAACAGCGAAGGTGTATTAATGACTTTTACGAAATCATAATCTCGAATGCATTTTTAGTTATTCTAGAAAGTTTAACGTCGGTGGCAATTGTTTTCCTATTTTTTTCAAGTCGCCGAAATTATTGAAAAATTTCACTTCACCGCCTGATCAAATGAAAATATTTCAAAACCCAGCGAAGGGGTATAAATGGATTTTCACGAAATCATAATCTCGAATATATTTCTAGTTATTCTAGAAAGTTTAACGTCGATGGCAATTGTTTTACTATTTTTTTCGAGTCGCCGAAATTATTAAAAATTTTCACAACTTCAATTCGAAAACTTCCAAAATTATTTTTTACTCAAATAGAAGAAAATTATGTCTAAACTTTGATATCTTGCTTTATGTTTCAGATTAATAGAAATATCAACATAGTGTAAATAAATATCGAAAATTTACTCGTTCGCCAGAGCGTAGCGCGCTATTTTCAAATATAACAAAAATACGAATTTTTAGTTTAGAGATATCCGAAACAAAGTTTTAAATTTGGCAAATTAATTGTTTTTTTTTTCAAATTCTTTTAAATGTGGTATCGTCTTCCTTAACCAGAATTTCCATCAACTACCGTAAAAAAAAGAAAATAGGAAAGTCTTTTAAATGTGGTATCTAAACTAGACGACTCCTTTAACATGAATTTTTATCAACTATCTTAAAAAAAGAGTTCAATTCAATTATATTTAAAACTTGTTAAATCATTTATAAATGACTTCTATTTATAACATCTGGTGTTTATATAGAATACTTATTTATAAGTATTTTTTATCGTCTGATACGTATCGGGAAACGTCGGTGGAAAATGGCGTTTGTTTGTGCAAATACGATTGCCATGCCGGGGGGATTAAATGCGGCCCGGGCTTTTGGACGTTTCGTTTTCGTTTCGTCGGTTTGTGTGCACGCAAATATTTGACCTATTTATTGGCCGATCTACAAATTCCGACCTTTTACATTTTTGCTTCATGGCCACGATATTTTTCAGGAACAATCCGATACAACAGGCCAGAGGATCAATATGACACACCACTAATGTTACATTACTATGCGACTAATAAGAGGATCCATTGTGGCACGAGTGCTCTAATGGAACGAGTACAGCAATCTCTATAAATGTTACAAACAAGTATGATATATTTTTTTCTGTTTTGGAGTAAGCGATTAATTTATTTTTAACACAAAATATATACTTTGACATTCAGTGACTTTTGACTGTAAAATGTAGCAGCATTGATTTTTTTTTGTTTTTAACGAATTTAATATTTGACATAAGACAATATTTCTACGGCGATTTCAGTAGAGTGTTAAAACATGGGATTTTTTCAAAGCAACTTTTTTCAGAACTAATTTTTTGCAGACTTTATTTTGAGGGCATTTTTTCGTGTTTTTATTTTCAGGATTTTTTTCGGACTTCCTTTCAAGACCATGTTTTCAAGTCTTTTTAAAGTGCTTTTATCCGGACTCTTTTGAAGGCATTTTTTGAGGACTTTTGGGGACTTTTTTCCAACAATCTCTTTGAGGAGTTATTTGTAAAGACTGTATTTTCGGGACTATTTTTTTAAACTTTTTTCAGGACTTTTTAAAGTCACTGTGAAGGCTCTTTTTTGCCAAAATTTTCTTCATAATTTTTTCAAGGAATTTTTCAAGACTCCAGAAGGATTTTTTTTTCAAAACTTGTCTCTGATCTTTTTTTGGGAATTTTTATTCAGGTCTTTTCATCGGCGTTTTTTGAGATCATTTCTTCAAGACTTTTTCGGGATTATTAAGGACTTTTTACGGTTTTTTCGGATATTTTCTCAGATTTTCTTTGGGCTTTTTTAAGACTCTATTTTCTGGACTCTTTTTATTGACCTTTTTCAGGACTTCTTCGTTAGGACTTTGTTCAGGATTTTTTTCGGAACTCTTTTTTAGAACTTCATCCTTGGGGACTTTTTTGGGGATTTTTTTCAGGATTTTGTTTTGACCACCTACTTTTATCGGGATTTTTTCAAACCCTTTTTCAGGATTTTCTTTGGGACTTTTTTAGTGATTTTTTTAGGACTTTTGTTGGGGCTTTTTTCAAGACTTTACTTTTTCGACTCTTTCGGGATTTTTTTTCATGACTTTTCTCGGGGCAGTTTTTCCGGATTTTTTTAACTTTTTTAGGACTTTTTTGGACTTTCAGGACTATTTTTGGGGCCTTCTGTGTGAGGTTTTTTACCTGGATTTATTTTTCAGGACTTGTTTTTGGGACTACTTTCAAGACTTTTCTTTCCTTTTTTTTTCAGGACTCTATTTCCAGGATATTTTTAAAACTTTTTTAGGACTTTCTTGGACTCTCTTTCAGGGCTTTTTTCGGGCCTTTTGTGTGAGGCCTTTTTTCTGGATTAGGAATTGTTTTTGGGACTATTTTCAAGACATTTCTTTCAGTTTTTTTCTCAGGACTTTCTTTTTACTTTTTTCGGACTATTTTGGACTTTCTTTCAGGACTTTTTTTCGGGCCTTTGTGTGAGGTTTTTTTTCTGGATTCATTTTTCAGAACTTATTTTTGGGACTACTTTCAAGACTTTTCTTTCAGTTCTTTTTTCAGGACTCTATTTCCAGGAGTTTTTAAAAAGTTTTTTAGGTTTTTTTGGACTTTCTTTCAGGGCTTTTTTTCGGTCCTTTTACGTGAGGCCTTTTTTCTGGATTAGGAATTGTTTTTGGGACTATTTTCAAGACTTTTCTTTCAGTTCTTTTTTCAGGACATTCTTTTTACTTTTTTGGGACTATTTTGGACTTTCTTTCAGGACTTTTTTTCGGGCCTTTTGTGTGAGTTTTTTTTTTCTGGATTCATTTTTTAGGACTTACTTTTGGGACTATTTTCAAGTTCTTTTTTCAGAACTCTAATTCCAGGACTTTTTTAAAACTTTTTTAGGACTTTTTTGGACTTTCTTTCAGGACTTTTTTCGGGCCTTTTGTGTGAGGCCTTTTTTCTGGATTTATTTTTCAGGAATTGTTTTTGGGACTATTTTCAAGACTTTTCTTTCAGTTCTTTTTTCAGGACTTTCTTTTTACTTTTTTAGGAGTATTTTGGACTTACTTTTTTAGAACTTTTTTCGGGTCTTTTGTGCAGTGGCGGTTTCAAAGGGGGGGTAATCGGGTAATTATCCCCCCTAAGAATTAACAATTTTTTTTGTCAAAAATTACCGATATTCCATATTCCAAACAAATAATATAACCGGTAAATTTTTCCCACGCTTTAAAACGTTGGAAAAGGATAGGGCGATTTTACGGAACAAGTGCATGAAAGCGGAAGCTCCATTTTATTTACCTTTTTTTATTAATCCCCCCCCCCCCCCCCCCCCCAGTATTAATACTATTAATATTAAAAAACTGAAGCAAATCGCTTAATTCCATTTAAATCAAGTAATCTATGCCGGATTCATTTATTTGCAATGGTCATCATTTCATCGCATTTGACACACTCTCTGCACTCCCTCGAAGAGAGTGATTGTGAAAGTGTGATTCCGCAAAAAAGAGCTAATGGATTCGCTGATTACTTTAAAAAGAACGCCACTTCCTTAACTCCGTCTTAAGGAGTTTTCCCCGATTCCCAGGGGCCGCTCCGCGTTAAACACACGTAACTCGAAACCCGGGCCTGCCTCGCCAGTTCACTAAAGTATTTAGGCCCTTAATCTAATAACTACGGATACCTGAAGGTATGCGGAGAGTGGCGTCTCTCTGGTCACGCAAAAATGGAGCGTATTGTCCGTGCGGTAATTTAAATTAAGCGGCCGGAACGACCCGTGTGGTGCGTTGCGGTCTGGATCCTCCACCTCTTCGCCTGACCCCTTATTCTATGAGACGGACATGTATCTATATATCAAAGGGGATCTAGCTGTGTATTTAGGGCGCCCGCGTCCAGCGGTCAAAGTCTGTTTATTTATGCAAAATAAATGTCACGGCAAGGAGGGAGGATATTGCCGATGGGGACGGTCCTTTGTTGAAAAGCGATCTCAACTGGAAGACTTTCCGACCGACACATGGACCCGATACTCTAATTGCTATGAATAATTAACTTCGGGAGTCTGTTTTTACCACGAACTCATTTTGCCCTTTAACGTACGAACAATCCCATTCCGGTCTAGTATTTTAATTGCTTCTACATTCATATTTGTATTCATTAACAGGCACACTAATTGAATTATTAAAACCTTTAATATTCATGTAGCAATGATTTCATAATTATATATGAATAATATAATAATTTCCTTCTGAGTAAGTCTGTATTATGTTAATTTAGTTAAATCTATGCTGGATATAATTACTTTGTACAGTTCTTTTCGCAGAAAAGAAATTTTGTTTAGAATAAATAGTTTTCAAAAATTTTCAGTCAACAAAAAGTTGTATTTAACAATTTCGATTAGTTTTCGGGATTCAGCATTCAAAGACCAGTCATATTTTAAACATGGCCGGATTCATCTCGGTGGACCTGAAAGTGGATATTAATGTAAAAATTTCGAATTAAAAAATTTTCACTATAACAAAACTTTGCCGTACTTTGTGCAGAGAAAGTGAAAAGTTTGTTAAATCTTTGCGATTGATAAAAAATAATTAAACAATTATTAGATTTCATTTATCACAATTTGTAGGTTATGTTATGATGTTGGTTTGATTTCGATGGAGTCTGTAATTCACAGTCAATAGGTATTAGAATTTTGCAGATTAACGAACAGGTTGAATATTCATATATTCAGGCTACATTTCGTTTTCTTGTATTTATTAGAATTTTTTTGAAATAGCTCGTTAATAGATTGCCTTGTTTATTTATTTACATTGATAGAGGGATTTTCTTCCGGAAAAATTGGGAAAATGCGAATTTTGCAAAGCATTAACTTTGATGGAAAATTACCGAAAAAACCGTGATAACCCATTTTCAGATTTTTCTTCTGGAATATTTTGTGAAAATTTTATTTAAATTGATCGAGGGGTTTTCGGTAAAATTTTGGAAATAGAGTCGAAAGTTCCAATTTTGCAAGACAGTGATTTTGATGGGAAATTTCGAAAAAACGAGTAGTAGCCCATTTTCGGATTTTTCGTTTCTTTTACAGCTCCACATGTCTGAAATATTGTGTGAAAATTTGATTTAAATTAATCGAGGGGTTTTCGGTAAAATTCTGAAAATTGAGTCGAAAGTTCGAATTTTGCAAGGCAGCGAATTTGATGAGAAATTCCAGAAGAACTAGCGATAACCCTCTGTTGGCTTTTTCTTTTGTTTTACACCTCCACATATCTAGAATATTTCGTGAAAATATTATTTAAATTAATTCAGGGGTTTTCAGGTAAATTAGGGAAATACAGTCGAAAGTTTGAATTTTGCAAGGCAGCGATTTTGATGGAAAATTCCGAAAAAACTAGTGATAACCCATTTTCGAATTTTTCTTTCATTTTACAGCTTCAAATGCCTGGAATATTTTGCGAAAATTAAATTGATCGAGGGGTTTTCGGTACAATTCTGGAAATATAGTTGAAAGTTCGAATTTTTGCAAGGCAGCGAATTTGATGAGAAATTCCAGAAGAACTAATGATAACCCTCTGTTGGATTTTTTTTGTTTTACACCTCCGCATTTCTAGAATATTTTGTGAAAATTTTATTCAAATTAATCCAGGGGTTTTCGGGTAAATTAGGAAAATAAAGTCGAAAATTCGAATTTTGCAAAACAGCGATTTTGAGGGAAAATTCCGGGAAAACTAGTGATAACCCATTTTCAGATTTTTCTTTTATTTCCAGGCTCCAAATGTCTGGAATATTTTGTGAAAATTTTATTTAAATTGATCGAGGGGTTTTCGAAAAAAACTAGTGATAAATCATTTTCGTATTTTTCGTTTTTTTACAGCTTCACATGTCTGAAATATTGTGTGAAAATTTTATTTAAATTGATCAAGGGGTTTTCGCTGTAATTCTGTAAATAGAGTCGAAAGTTCGAATTTTACAAGGCAGCGAATTTGATCAGAAATTCCAGAAGAACTAGTGATAACCCTCTGTTGGATTTTTGGTTTTGTTTTACTCCTCCACATTTCTAGAATATTTTGTCAAAATTTTATTTAAATTAATCCAGGGGTTTTCGGGTAAAGTAGGGAAATAAAGTCGAAAATTCGAATTTTGCAAAGCAGCGATTTTGAGAGAAAATTCCAGAAAAACTAGTGATAACCCATTTTCGGATTTTTCTTTTATTTCCAGGTCCAAATGTCTGGAGTATTTTGTGAAAATTTTATATAAATTGATCGAGGGGTTTTCGGTACAATTCTGGAAATATAGTAGAAAGTTCGAATTTTGCAACGCAGCGATTTTCATAGGAAATTCCGGAAAAACTAGTGATAGCCCATTTTTGTATTTTTATTTTGTTTTACAGCTCCACGTGTCTAGAATATTTTCTGGAAATTTTATTCAAATTGATCGAGAGGTTTTTGGTAAAATTCCGGAAATAAAATCTTAAGTTCGAATTCCAGAAAAACTAGTGATAACCCAGTTTCAGATTTTTCTTTTATTTTACAGCTCTACATGTATATAATATTTTGTAAACATTTTATTTAAATTGTTCGAGGGGTTTTCAGTGAAATTTTGGAAATAGATTCGAAAGTTAAAATTTTGCAATGCCGCGAATTTGATGGAAAATTCCAAAATAACTAGTGATAACCCTTTGTTGGATTTTTCTTTTGTTTTACACCTCCACATATCTAGAATATTTTGTGAACATATTATTTAAATTAATTCAGGCGTTTTCGGGTAAATTAGGGAAATACAGTCCAAAATTTGAATTTTGCAAGCCACAGATTTTGATGAAAAATTCCGGAAAAACTAGTGATAAACCATTGTGGTATTTTTCTTTTGTTTTACAGCTCCACATATCTGGAATATTTGCTGAAAATTTTATTCAAATTGATGAAAGGGTTTTCGGTAAAATTCTGGTAATATAGTCGAAAGTTCGAAATTCGCAAGGCAGCGAATTTGATGGAAAATTCCGGAAAACTAGTGATAACCCATTTTCGGATTTCTCTTTTGTTTTACAGCTCCTTGTGAAAATTTTACTTAAATTAATTCAGGGTTTTTAGGGTAAATTAGGGAAATAAAGTCGAAAATTCGAATTTTGCAAAGCAGCGATTTTGAGGGAAAATTCCGGAAAAAGTAGTGATAACCCATTTTAGGATTTTTCTTTTGTTTTACAGCTGCACATGTCTGGAATATTTTTTGAAAATTTTATTTAAATTGATCGGCGCATTTTCGGGAAAATAAGGGAAATAAAGTCGAAAGTTCAATTTTGCAAGGCAGCTAATTTGATGGGAAATTTCGGAAAAAAAAAACTAGTGATAACCCATTTTCGGATTTTTCTTTTGTTTTACAGCTGCACATGTCTGGATTATTTTTTAAAATTTTTATTCAAATTGATCGACGAAATTCCGGAAAAAAACTAGTGATAACCCATTTTTTCACTTTTCTTTTGTTTTACAGCTGCACATGTCTGGAATATTTTTTGAAAATTTTATTTAAATTGGTCGAAGTATTTTCGGGAAAATTAGTTAAATGAAGTCGAAAGTTCAATTTTGCAAGGCATCTAATTTAATGGGAAATTCCGGAAAAAAAGTAGTGATAACCCATTTTATGATTTTTCTTTTGTTTTACAGCTGCACATGTCTGGAATATTTTTAAAATTTTTTATTTAAATTGATCGACGAAATTCCGGAAAAAAACTAGTGATAACCCATTTTTTGATTTTTCTTTTGTTTTACAGCTGCACATGTCTGGAATATTTTTTGAAAATTTTATTTAAATTGGTCGACGTATTTTCGGGAAAATTAGGGAAATAAAGTCAAAAGTTCAATTTTGCAAGGCAGCTAATTTGATGGGAAATTCCGGAAAAAAAACTAGTGATAACGTTTTTTTGGATTTTTCTTTTGTTTTACAACTCCACCTGCCTGGAATATTTTTTGGAAATTTTATTAAAATTTATCGACGTATTTTCGGGAAAATAAGGGAAATAAAGTCGAAAGTTTAATTTTGCAAGGCAGCTAATTTGATGGGAAATTCCGGAAAAACTAGTGATAACCCATTTTCGGATTTTTCTTTTGTTTTACAGCTGCACATGTCTGGAGTATCTTCTGAAAATTTTATTTAAATTGATCAAGGGGGTTTCGTTAAAATTCTGGAAATAGAGTCGAAAGTTAGAATTTTGCAAGGCAGCGAATTTGATGGGAAATTCCGGAAGAACTAGTGATAACCCTTTGTTAGATTTTTTTTTGTTTTCCTCTTCATATCTAGAATATTTTTTTGAAATTTTTATTTATATGAATCTAGGGATTTTCGGAAAAATTAGGGAAATAAAGTCGAAAGGTCGAATTTTGCAAGGTAACGTATTTTGATAGGAAATTCCGGAAAAAAACAGTGATAATTCATGTTCGGATTTTACTATGGTTTTGCAGCTCCATAATTCTGGAATATTTTGTGAAAATTTTATTTAGATTAATCGACGGTTTTCGAAAAAATTGGGAAAATAAAATCGAAAGTTCGAGTTTTGCAAGGCAGCGTATTTTGATGGGAAATTCCGGAAAAACTAGTGATAATCCATATTCGGATTTTTCTTTTGTTTTACAGATCCATATTTCTGAAATATTTTGTGAAAATTTTATTTAGATGAATCTAGGGATTTCGGAAATATTAGGGAAATAAAGTCGAAAGTTCGAATTTTGCAAAGTAGCGATTTTGATGGGAAATTCCGGAAAAACTAGTAATAACCCATTTTCAGCTTTTTCTTTTGTTTTACAGCTCTATACATCCGAAATATTTTATGAAAATTATATTTAAATTGATCGAGGGGTTTTCGGTAAAATTCGGGAAATAAAGGCGAAAGTTTGAATTTTCTAAGCCAGTGATTTTTATAGAAAATTTTATAGAAAAAAAAACAGTGGTAACCCATTTACGGATTTTCCTTTTGTTTTACAGCTTCATATTTTGTGAAAATTTTATTATAATTGATCGTGAGGTTTTCGGGAAAATGAGGTAAATAGAGATGCTTGAAGTTTCGACAAATTAACAGTGCGTTACAATCTAAGCTAAGAATGCGCGTAATTTTCAATAAAACATTATTTCCAACCATTCGAAAATTTAGAAAAATTACTAACGCGATTTTTGAATTTAAAAAATATGAACACATGGAACACCCAAAGCCGTCCTAACGAATGCAACCGCAGGATTAAATAAAGTATCGGAGGAAACGAAGTTTATAGCGGTAGAAATGCGAAACAGAGAATTGAAATGAAATCCAGTTTTTCAATTAAAAGCAACCCCACCGTTCGGTTCAGACCTTCGATAATGGATCGGATCCGGGCTTTAATACACAACTTTTGAATTCCACGTGTACAGATAGAGAGGGAAAATCCCTCCGGGGAAGACATTAGTCCACGTCCTCCGAGCCTGTCACACGCTTAATCAAACCATTCCCTATTAATCAATTCCTTTACATCTAGTTACCGATGAGTGACGAACACTTTTTTTTTATTCGCGCCCGGAAAAACTGAGCGAACGTAAAGATTGATGCAACGTAATAACATATTTATAAGATTGAAATGAATAAATAATAAATACGCGTGACAGGAGATTTATCGCCGACGGAGCGTCGTCGTCGCGGGAACTTTTCTCTATGCCGGGTGGAAGGGCGAAATGGCAATTTTGTATCTGTTATTATAAAGGGGCACGCGAAAACATAACTGGGCCCAATTTAAGTTTCGAATCATTTTCAAAACTCGTTCGACAAAGTTTTTTTTTGTTTTTGTTTTGTTTTACTTTATTACACATTTTCGCACAAAACGTGGGTCCGGTTACACTCTTTCGCGTTTTAAAAAAGAGCTAAATTACTTAAATTGATGTTTAAACGTGTACTTTTATTACAACCTCATCTAATGTTTCGTATGGAAAGTTTGTTTTGTAAGCGTAAAAATAATCATGGTATACCTGTTACGTCTGTTTATAATTTAAACGAAATTTACATTTTTTAGCCCCGTATTCAAGTCCATGTGGCCAGCTCAGGGCGGTTAGGATAAGACTGGGTCACTTTTCTTGTTTATCGTCTTAATAAAAAAATCCAGTTTGTGTCCAGATCATTGTTTAGAATGCAATCATAAATTTCCGGACATATAATCTCAAAATCTTGCATAATTATAGCGAAGGCACTAAGCTTAATCTCCAAGAGTTGTTAGAAACTTTCGTGAAGACCCGTAATCCATCAGTAAAGCTTCTTAACTAACTAGCGATGGGTTTATTCGCTCACTCTAAAATATTTGCTAGAAATTCAATAATCCATAATTTTGCAAATCACGTGTTAACAACGGCAACACCTCGAAATCAGAGTCGTGGTTTGTTCTGATTTATTTTCTCGTTTTGTATTATTTTTTACAATTACTTGAGGTTAAAATCATATTTGATTTTAATTATTATTCATATTTTAAGTTAATTAAATTAACTAATTCTTAACTTAATAATAGTAGTTTATTATGGGACATGCCCATTAGTACAAATACATGAAAAAAAAATCAGGAATTGACATATATACAAAATTTTTTTAGCATAATTGCGCAAAATATTAGGCTGAGAAAAATACAAATATATACATACCGGGTGACCCAGGGCTCTGTAAAAGCCCCATAACTTATTTGTTATTTGAGATATCGACTTCTAGTTTTCTTGAACTGGTACCCACACTTATTCTACATATTTTAAAAATATGTATGTATTTGTACAGGGTGTCCCAATGTACATAACAGACCAAAGTTATGTTTTTTTAAATGGAATACCCTATATTTTATACTTTATTTTAATCCCTCTTGAGAAGCTGATAAAAATAGTATAATATAGTATGGGTCTATTATGGACGGTTCGTTAGTTATGGGCAAATTTGTGGCAAAAACATGTACACATTGAAAACATTGCAGAAGCGTTCCTAGCAAAGATAGCATCATTATTTGTACGCTAGAAAATTTCCCACATCATAAAGAATAATACACATCGGCTTTGGTTCTCTTTTATTGATAGCGCTATACAGGGTGTCAACATAAGCAAAACAATGGATAACTATTTTTTTTTCAAATGGAACACCCTATATAAGTTGCCACTAATCGATGGCATTTTTAATAAGCTTTCCAATGATATACAGTTTGTATAACAAAATATTAAGGATTCTTGAGATTTATCAATAAAAACATATTTGTTTCGTCACCTTCTGCTGATTTTTAGATTTTCAGCCAAAACTATACATTTTCAGGAAAAATTATAAGAGACCAAAGTTGTAGAGCGAAAAATTTTCGATCGACATAGGTCTTTTAACTTTTAAGATAATGCGTGCATTGCCCACCAGAGCTCGCAAAATCGTGACCGTATATGCATTTTAGCGTTTTCTTTTCAATTTTTTTATTAATAAATTGCACTATACTTTATTTTCTTCACCCTCTACAGAGAAACGGAAAATTATAGGGAAATTAAAATGGCTCATATCGATTCAAAATTTTCCGCTCTACAACTCTTAATAGAAGCAATTTTTGCAAAAAACGCTTAGTTTTCCCTAAAAATACAAATTAAAAATGTATATATCAATTTTTGCGTTTTTCAATGTTTTTTGCATTTTTAGCGAAAACTATGCCATTTGGGCAAAAATTGCTTCTTTTGAGAGTTATGGAGCGGAATATTTTCAATCGATGTAGGTCATTTAAATAATTCTATAATTACCCGTTTTTCTGCTAGACGTTCTGCTATTCTTTATAAGTTGTTCATTTTAGCATTCTCTACAATTATTATTAACATAAATTTGCTGTAACTATTATCGTTTTATAATTATAAACCAAAAATAAAATAAAAATTTTCTCGAATAGAAATGATTTTATGAAAAATGTTTTCAAGGAAAAGATGTTCATTTCTTTGTTGTCTTCAATGTTTGTTTAATTGTTTTTGTGATATTTTTAATATTTAAGAAAATATTGGCAAAAAACAAAAAACAGTTAAGGTAAACACCCACTTCCGGTGTACGAAATTTTACCAAAAACTTTTCAGTTCTTCAGATTATCATATAAGACGTATGTTCAAAGTTTCATATCAATTGTTTAATTATTTTTTGAGATACAGCGCGCACAGCAGACACACACACACACATATAGACACAAAAAAAATCCAGAAATTGTTGAAATGGCATCTAGGGGCCCCAAAACGGATATTTCCGTAAAAAAAATTTGAAAAAAAAAACATGTCACAATACTTTCTCATACTTCGTAACGGAGAAAGTAAAAAATGCCTTACGAAAGTACGAAGACATGACAAAAACTTCGGTGACACCGTGCGGCTTTTTTGAGGATGAGACGTATGGTTTTTTGGTAGCATCTCCAGATGGGTTGATAGAAAATAGTCGCGGAATTATCGAGGTGAAGTGCCCAAAATGGATAGAAAAAATAACAACAGCAAAAGCAGCAATCGAAAAAAAAAATTCGTTTTGGATACGGATTTGAAATTAAAACGTAATCACAATTATTACTATCAAATCCAGGGCCAGATGCATATTGCAAAAGTCGACTTTTCTCATTTTGTCATATGGACGAAACAAGACCTGTCGATTGAGAGAGTTACCAGAGACGACGACAATTTTTGGGAAACAAAATGATTTCCTTCCGAACTTTGTCTGAACTATAGTGACGCATCTGTTATTTCTTTTGTGACTCTTCCATATTTATTTTTCTTGTGACCTTTTTAGTGTAAATGTTTTCCGATTGAACATGTTATTATGTCATTTGTGTCCAGTATATTGCACTTTGTGTAAATAACAGCGAAAAGGATTTCGCGCCAATCTGACTTTATCTGCCTCTCAACCCTCTCTCCTTTTGCGTATTGATAACATAAATATCGAATTCCATTGCATTGTACTAAATGAACACGCCTTTTTTAGCATTTTCAAAATTCAGTCACGAAATGAAAATATTGGCACACGTAACATTGACGTTTACTGAAACGGTAATTTTTTTTATGACTCAAATAATGCAACAAACCCACTATTATTATTGTAAAGGTTAAAAATGAGATATGAACATCATGTTATTTTCTGATAAATATTTTCAAACAAAAGATTTCTTTTATTGTCTTTAATATTTGTTTACATGTTTTTGTAATATTTTGCATATTCACAAAAAAACGATAAAAAAAGAAAGGTTAGGTAAACACCCACTTCCGGTGTACGAATTTGTACCAAAAGGTTGTAATTGTCAAGTAAAGCACGTGTTCGATGTTGCTTGTTGTTGTAATTTTTGAAATAATTTCACGATCACAAAACTTTCCCGTACCTCGTAACGGAGAAAATACAAATTATAATTTTGTCGGAAATAAAATTTCGCCACGAAAATATTTCTTGAAAGTCGATCAGATCAGTATGTGTTCCCGACTGTCGGCTCAGAAACTCGAGTATCGAATTTCTTGTTATGTTTGTTTGTATTATGTAGATAATTTCGAGTCCACGTGGACTGGAAAGATGCATGTCGCGGCGTCAATCGCCAATCGGAGACGAGAGGGTGCGATAAATTACAAGTTGAAAAATTACGACGACGTTTCATTTATCTATCCTCTTTCTTTGCACATAAAAATGTATTCGGACCGTTTCACGTTTGTGTTTATTTGACTAAGGCAAGAAGTATGTTAACGCCCATTTCACGTTGAATACAAACCCAAGCGGGAGTTTAGCCTACACTTTGTTTCATTATTTTCTTATAAATACTAATTTTTAGGAAAAAAATCTTAAACTTCCGGGAATTTCCTGACTGCACTAAACACGTTTCCGTTTTTTGTTTTCCTCTAGAAACCACAGTTGTCGAGAAAAAACTGTAAAACTTTTACATTATAAGTCCCATATAAAGCGGTGCCATCTACTGAGCCAGAAACACACCAAAGAGGTCTACCGATTCCCCTTAACCTCGCTCTCGGAGAGCGACCGTGCCGTGATGATTCATTCAACCTTTTTTTTCATAAATTTGCACTGAGATTATTTGGAATTCTTGTTTTATTGAATTTATATTTATATTTTATCATATATTTCTCGTTATCCTATGTATTTTACACATTATTTCCTTCCCGTGGCCTTCTTGTTTGTTTATTATTAGCCACCACGAAGGGCCGCGTAGGTGTGAAGACGTGTGTCCTTGTTGTAGCATCCTACCCTTAGTCTAACTATTGTTAATTATTGCTGTTAATTATGGTGCATCGCTGTGGAATATGTGAACAAGGCATCACGCCCAATACACCATTTATTAAGTGTTGCGGCAAATGCAACAAATCTATTCATGTAAGATGCACAGGTTTACCTGATGTGGAAATTACATATTTAAACAATTCCAAAAACAAATGGATGTGCAAAAAATGCGTTTCCCCCTCAACTTCTGTATCGCATAGTGACATTCTAACGATAGATACCCTCAATAAAGCTATTGAGGCTCAATTTAAAATATTTAAAGATGAAATAATTGACCTAATTTCATTGCGCTAGTAGAAATTGAAAAAGCACAAGAACGTTTTCAATCTGAGCTTGTTAATATAAAATCTAGTGAAAAACATAAAGATGAAAGTAATATATCTGAAACTGTACTTGCCGAATTAGAGGAGCGCCGGGCCAGACAACGCAATGTGTTGCTTTTTAATCTTCCAGAATCCAAGTCCTATTCAATTAATGATAATGATCTTAATGAAATTAAGGCAGTTCTTGATAATCGCGGATTATCTCTTGTTCCCAATAAAATAATTCGTCTAGGGAAGCGAAATAGTAGCAAACCTTGACCTCTTAAAATCATTTTCAATACTGATGTCGAAGCTAAAACTGTACTGAAAAGCAATGCTAATATCCCGAAAGATACTTATAGCTTTAAGAGTGACAGAACTAAGCAACAATCTGATTATTTTAAGCGATTAAAACAAGAACTCGAATCTCGAAAATCCCAAGGAGAAATTGACCTTTCTATTAAATTTAAGAATGACCATCCTTATATAGCTCATGTAAATATATCATCCTCTGATGCTTCAAAAAACTAACATGTTACTACCAAAATTGTGGTGGTATTAGAACTAAAATCGATGCTTTCTCAATTGCTGTCTCGTGTTGTAACTACGATATAATAGTGATCTCAGAAACATGGCTTTATGAAAACTTTCAAAATAGTCCATTACGGTTTAGCAACTATAATGTTTTCAGAACCAATCGCACTATTCTGGGGACAGAATGGGTGGTGGTTTATTAATTGCGATAGACAAATCTTTAAAGTCTTCCCTACTTGTGTCTAACAATGAAATTGAGCATTTATTCGTAACTTTTTCAATAAAAAACAAAAAATATATTATAGGCGCTGTATATATACCGCCAAATTCTCCTGCTTGCATTTACGAGGAACACTGCTCGTACTTGGAAAATTGTGTGGATGGTTTTGAGGACCATAAATTCATAATCTGTGGCGACTACAATTTGCCTTCATTAAAGTGGAATGACAAAGGTGTTATATTAAATTCGATCAATCCTAACGATGTAAAATCCGAGCTTCTGCTACATAGCTATAATTTCCGTCATTTAATCAATATAATTATATTCCAAATTCTAGAGGCGTTTTCCTGGACTTAGTGTTTAGTACTGAGGCAAATATCATAGTTTCTTTGTCTGATGATGTACTATTGGCAGAATGCGAACACCATCGTGCATACAGTTTCTGTGTATCCAAGGAAAATTCGAAAGCTCCTATTACGAAAGAAAAGATATATCTTTTCCGAAAAGGCGATTACGATTCTATAAATTACTATTTGAATCGAGTTAATTGGGATGTCTTATTTGCAGCTGGCTCAGACATTAATGATGCGGTGCTAAAATTTTATGAATTATTATATGAAGCCATACGTTCCGTCAGTTTGGAGGTCTCATTCGTCATCAACATTTCCTAAATGGATGAACAAGGATTTGAGGTGCTTAATATCAAGGAAGAAAGCGGCTCACTATAATTATAAACAAACATCTTCCATGGACGACTACCTTGAATTTTCAACATTAAGGTCCCAGTGTAAAAATTTATCTCAACAATTGCATACCAAATATATAGATCGAGTGCAATGCAGCATAAAAGCTAATCCTAAAATATTTTGAAACCATGTGAGGGACTTTAAATCAATCGACAGCATTCCTAAAATAATCAAGAATGAATCTCGGCAAGCTGTAGATAATAACAATAAATAATAATAATAATCCTTTATTTCTCAACAGACATAAAAAACATCTAATTACAGAGAAATTATAAATAAATAGAAATAATATATGTATATATATATACACATACATACATATATAGGCATAAACAGATACAGGTATACAAGCTAATACAAATTAGAAATATGTGGTTGCGGCGAGGGTAAATTAAAGTAAACATGATTTTAAATCAATTTTAAACCGAGTCTTATTGGAAAATAAATCAACACCATATTGGACTTCATGGTATTTTTGAATCATCATGAGCAACGGCGAAAAAGAGTGGTGATTTGTGTTTGGTGTGGTATACTGGAATGTGTGTTTATTACTAGACGATTGTCTAGGTATAGAGATCATGAGTGAATTAAGTAACGTCGGACTATCTTGGAAGCTGTGTATAATCTTATATAAATCATAAATCATAATATATCTGTGTCTGTTATAAACAGAAATAATTTCGAATTCATCAAGCAATGATTCATACAACACATTATATTAGATGGTGAGAGAATAGTGCAGATATTCTCAAACTTCTTTTCTTCAGTCTACGTAGATGACACTGCGGTATCTCAACAGTTGAGGGATGATTCCAGCGTAACAGGCGTGAATGACACAGCGCTATCTCTAACACTGTCCGAAGTCTTCGAAAACATTCTAAACCTTTCTAGGAAAGTGACAAGTGCGGACCTGATAACATCCCCAGTTCTTTTTTAAGAGGATGTGTTTATTCTATTGCGCGTCCTATATTTTTGTTTTTTCAAAAATCTTTATTATGCAGTGTTTTTCCATCGATTTGGAAACAATCTTTTATAACGCCAATTCATAAATCGGGACCACGTGATAATGTAGAGTATGGAGTGTGCAATCAATCTATTATTCCTAAATTGTTAGACAAAATGGTAGCTAATCAACTTGCGTGGATGTCTCGTAATGTTATTTCTGCAAGTCAACATAGATTTGTTTCTAAAAGGTCCACTTGTACCAATCTATTGGAGTATCAGCAATCGTTGTCAAACGCTTTAGACAAAAGAATGCAAGTTGACAGTATTTACACTGATTTCTCTAAAGCGTTTGACAAAGTTCCGCATTCCACATTGATGTTTAAATTGGAACATCTTGGTTTCAGAAATACTACACTTAGTTGGATAAAGTCATTTTTAGAGAATCGCACTCAGCAGGTGCGATTGGGTCATTTCGTGTCTGATAATATTGATGTTACCTCGGGTGTTCCACAGGGATCTCATTGTGGTCCTATTCTGTTCATTCTTTTTATTAATGACATTCATAATATTGTAAAACACAGCAACTTACTTATGTACGCGGACGACCTTAAAATTTATAAAACAATTGAGACTTACGATGATTGCATTGAGCTGCAAGATGATTTAAATCGTATTTGTGTCTGGTGTGATATCAATAAATTGCAGCTAAATGTCAAGAAATGTTTTTCGATTAGATTCTCTAGATCAAAAACAGTTATAAATTATAAGTATAATATAAATCTTAATAATCTTGTCATTATGGATGAAGTCAAGGACCTTGGTGTTACGTTCGACAGTCGTTTAACATTTGATTCGCATGTTACAAATATTATCCAGAAGGCGATTCGGTGTTGGGGTTTCATTTGGCACATCGCAAAAAACTTAGATGTAGATTGTTTAAAAATATTATATTATGCATTCGTTAGATGTCATTCGGAATACGCTTCAGTGGTGTGGTCGCCGTACACTAAGTCTAACTGTGAAAGAATTGAGCGAATTCAGAATAAATTTTTGCGTTGCGTTGGATTTAAATTGGGCATAGTGCATGTAAAAGGAGAATACGATATTGTAATATCCTGTATGTCAATCCAGTCGTTGAAGTCTCGTCGGGTAAATTTGGATGTCTTTTTAATTCATAAGTTAATTAATGGTGGAATCGATTGTGAAGCATTATTGGGGTGCTTAAACTTCTATTTAAGTAACTCTAGTCGTAGGTTGCGCGTTGTACCATTGTTTAGGATTCAGACATGTTTGACAAATTATTCATTTTACAATATACCTATTACTAGGGCAATGCGGCATGTAAATACACTTAGTGGTTTAACATCTTTGATACCAACTTCACTAGATTTAAACGTGATTTGTTAAAGTATTTTAAATAGTTTGCTCATATATTCGTCCATGTGCCTTATTCTGTGCTATTCTCTATTTTATGTATTTTATGTATGTATTCGTTATTAGTCAATAGTTATAAGTTAATTTTATTTATTCGTTGTATTTTCTATGTTAAATGGGGTTACCCGTTGAATAAAGATTATTATTATTATTATTATTATTATTTCCGAAGTACATTCTCAAAATTTCAACTCAAAATCTTCAGAACGAAAAAAATTACGTAGGTTTAAAAGTTGGAAATTATAAGATTTCGGGAAAATGCTGATCTTTCAAAAATCGTAATTCACACCTTAAATTGTAAGTTTAATATCTGGGAAGCTGAAGTTTGAGAAAACTTAGTTTTTCGTTACTACAATCCATCTCCCAAAATTTGAAAAAAAACCAAGGACCTCGATTTGGTTTGCATTGGTGAAAACTAGTGGAATTACCCATATACATATGAGCATACTGCAAGAAGTAGCTAAAAGGACGAGAAAATATAAACTTCTGTAAACTATTGTGTCTCTTAATTATTCCATTGAGTGCAGTGGCGTAGCATACAGCCCCGAATTCGGCGCTTCCCCTCAGTCGACATAATTTGATTAGGTGTTTTATTCGACATGTAACAAACACCTTTCTATAAGGGCTGCCCCTCCGCCCTTTAACCTACACCACGCCACTGATTAAGTGTTACATTAAAATCCGCCTTTACTGCTTTTCTTTTGATGACACAATTGCAGTTACACATTCTACGTGAAGCAGTTTAATTTGGCAGGCATAATTTTAAAGTTTTTGTTAACGGCAGTAGAGAAATCCGCGAGATCCATACGACCTAATTCGCGGCGGGTATTTGACTCGGCTCAAACTTAAATTACATGTTAATTGCCTGCTAGAGCCGAAGAGATAATAAAGAGTGGATCTAGGGGCAAATCCCTTACCGGCCCTAATTGCAAGAGCTTGTCAAATTTTAACCCCCCCGTACTTCATGGCGGTCCAAAACCGTAATTCCTCTCGGGGCTAATCCGTTTGAGGATAAATATTAGTGGCCACACGCCACGGGGCCGCGCGCTCACACCTGAGAGACACGTGCACAATCGCATCGTTACTTTAAGGCCCGCCCTCGTCCGTTACCGCACGGCGTGCGTTAATTAATTATTTTACATGTAGTCCGGTCAAGTTTGTAAGTGGTGGTCGTATGAATTAAATTACACTGTTTATAACTTAATTGATGTGCAGGTTGGTTTGTATACATGTAATTTTGTAAAGTTGGTAAACGTGGGATATGCATATTTTATAAAGAAAATGGAAGGACTTAAATGTGCAATATTTTTTTGGGTATATTTGAAATAAAATTTTTATTTTGTTTCATGTGGTGTAGTTTTAGCTCACTATTTTATATTTTAGCCCGCCATATTCGTGGCATTATAAATTAAGTTACCGGCGCCTCCACCAAAAGATCAACTGCAAAAAAGCTCATTTTAGTTGTCCATAAAGCTAAAAACTAGCTCGTAAGCTAATAGTTAAATATGCACTTTTTCTCGCTCTAGTCATAAAGCAATTCTATTCGATGTATTCGATGATTTCCCGAATTACGGAGTATTAACATAATTAAATGAATAATGGACAAAGATTCTCCGTATATAGCTGAATCAAAAGTGTGAACATGCCTTCGACAGGGATCAAATCTGGAGGTTGCAGGTTCGATCCCTGTTGGAGGCATGTTGACACTGTAGATTTAGCTTTATCCATTATTTATTTAATTATAAAGCAATTCATTTGGTAAAATTCAGTTGATCTACTCGTCATTGTTCTACAAAAATGCGCTCGTTAGTTAAGGGTTAACATGTATTTTAGCTATTCATTTACAACAGTTATTATTGGACGCACACCATAGGTTTAGCCAATAGTGATTATTTATTTTATTTATCAATTTTCGGCAAATAAAAACATGAATCGGTAAAGATCTGAATTTTGGTTTAGATGCTAATTAAGGCTCCCATTGAACATGCTAAAAGTCCCAGTCAAAATCTGTTGCGCTAGAGCTCCCATCTTTGAGAAAAGGTACAATTTTTCAGTTATTTACCTTTATCTCGGCAACTATAACTGATACGAAATAATAGTTCAGATAAATATTATACTAGAAGACAATTATCATAACCAAACTGGAAACAAAATGGCAACACTACAAAAATGAATTGGAGTAGATGAAATTTGCATCTCAAAATTCGAAAAAATTTCAAAACGTTATTACCGTAGGAATTCGTTTGAAATTCTAAAAATATACTCAAAATTAATCTATATTTGCTATAGTGAAAATAAAAATAACGTACCCCAGTTGAAAACAAAATGGCAAAAATCTAAACATGAATTGGAGTAATCGAAATTTGCACCTCAACTTTAGAGAAATTCTCAAAAAATTATCACCTCAGGAATTGGCTTCAAATTCTGAAAATCTACTCTAAAATAATGTATTTTTATCATACTGGAAAATAATTATCATAACTGATCTGGTAACAAAACGGCAACGCCACAAAAGTGAATTGGTGTGGATGAAATTCGAAGCTCAAAATTTGAAAAATTCTAAAAATGTTATTACCGTAGAAATTAGCTTAAGATTCTAGAAATACACTCAAAATTAATCTATATTTGCTATAGTGAAAATAAAAATAACGTACCCCAGTTGAAAACAAAATGGCAACAATCTAAACATGAATTGGAGTAAACGAAATTTGCGTCTCAACTTTAGAAAAGTTCTAAAAAAATTACCACCTTAGGAATTAGCTTCTAATTCTGAAAATCTACTCAATATTAATTAATTTGTATCATACTGGAAAATAATCATCGTAACCGAGCTGGTAACAAAATGGCAACGCCACAAAAGTGAATTGGTGAGGATGAAATTTGCATCTCAAAATTTGAAAAATTCTCAAAACGTTATTACCGTAGGAATTGGTTTTAAATTCTATAAATACACTCAAAATTAATAAATTTTTAATAAAATAAAAGAAAAAACAACGTACCCCAGTTGAAAACAAAATGGCAACAATGTAAACGTGAATTGGAGTAATCCAAATTTGAGTCTCAACTTCAGAAAAGTTATAAAAAAATTGCCACCTTAGGAATTATTACCGTAGGAATTAGCTTAAAATTCTAGAAATACACTCAAAATTAATCTATTTTTGCTGTAATGAAGGAAAAAATAACTTACCCCAGCTGAAAACAAAATGGCAACACTCTAAACGTGAATTGAAACAATCGAAATTTGCATCTCAACTTTAGAAAAATTCTAAAAAAATTACCACTTTAGGAATTAGCTTCGAATTCTGAAAATCTACTCAAAATTAATTAATTTGTATCATACTGGAAAATAATCATCGTAACCGAGCTGGTAACAAAATGGCAACGCCACAAAAGTGAATTAGTGTGGATGAAATTTGCATCTCAAAATTAGAAAAATTCTAAAAATATTATTACCGTAGGAATTAGCTTGAAATTCTAGAAATGCACTAAAAATTAATCTATTTTTGCTATAATGGAAGAAATAGCAACGTACCACAGTTGAAAACAAAATGGCAACAATGTAAACGTGAATTGGAGTAATCGAAATTTGCATCTCTACTTTAGAAAAATTCTAAAAAAATTACTACCTTAGGAATTAGCTTCGAATTCTGAAAATCTACTCAAAATTAATTGATTTGTATCATACTGGAAAATAATAATCGTAACCGAGCTGGTCACAAAATGGCAACGCCGCAAAAGTGAATTGGTGTGGATGAAGTTTGCATCTCAAAATTTGAAAAATTCTAAAAAAGTTATTACCGTAGGAATTAGCTTAAAATTCTAGAAATACACTCAAAATGAATCTGTTTTTAAGATAATGAAAGAAAAAACAACGTACCCCAGTTGAAAACAAAATGGCAACAATCTAAACGTTAATTGGAATAATCGAAATTTGCATCTTAACTTTAGAAAAATTCTAAAAAAATTACCACCTTAGGAATTAGCTTCGAATTCTGAAAATCTACTCAAAATTAATTAATTTGTATCATACTAGAAAATAATCATCGTAACCGATCTGGTCACAAAATGGCAAGGCTGCAAAAGTGAATTGGTGTGGATGAAGTTTGCAACTCAAAATTTGAAAAATTCTAAAAAAGTTATTACCGTAGGAATTAGCTTAAAATTGTAGAAATATACTCAAAGTTAATCTATTTTTGCTATAATGAAAGAAAAAACAACGTACCCCAGTTGAAAACAAAATGGCAACAATCTAAACGTTAATTGGAGTAATCGAAATTTGCATCTCAACTTTAGAAAAATTCCAAAAAAATTACCACCTCAGGAATTAGTTTAGAATTCTGAAAATCTACTCAAAATTAATTCATCTGTAGCATACTGCAAAATAATCAACGTAGCCGAGCTGGTAACAAAATGGCAACGCTGCAAAAGTGAATTGGTGTCGATGAAGTTTTCATCTCAAAATTAAAAAAATTGTCAAAACGTTATAACCGTAGGAATTGATTTCAAATTTTAAAAATATACTCAAAATCAATTTATTTCTGCTACAATTAAAGAAACAATAATGTGCCCCAGCTGAAAACAAAATTGCAACACTCCAAACGTGAGTGGTAGTAGCAACATTGCATCTCACGATTTCGCAAATTCTTAAAAAAATTATCACCTTGAAAATTAGCTTTTTGGTTTTTCACTTTATCTGCACAAAAAAAACCTACACACCTCAGCAGGAAACAAAACAGCAACACTCAAATCGACGAGGATTTGAAAAAGTTTGCATCTCACGATTAGAAAAATGTTCACCCCAAAATTAGCTTGAAAATCTTCAAATACTTTTTTCATAAACGAGAACCCCCTATTTACAATAATGCACCAAAATACATATTTAAATCATGATAATAAAAACGTCATTTTTCGTATCTCAGTGACTGGAAGTACTGCATTTTTTTTATAGACAAATAGTGTACAAAATCTGAGATCTTTGACATGAAAAAAATTGAAAAAAAAATTTGAAGAAAAATTCCGTACCTCCGTTTCTGGAAGTCTTACATTTTTTTTTATTTTTAAACAAATAATGTTAAAAAATAAGTTCTTACATTCGAAAAAAAAATTTAAAAAATTTCTGAAGAAAAATTAAATTAATCGATTTTTAGGCGTTTCCAGTCGATTTAAACACTATATAACTAAGTGTAATTGACGTATATTAAACTAAAGTTAAAGCAAATATATTATTATTATTTTTAATTGGAAGAGTACGTATTATTAATGTGATGAATTTGACTTTAGTTATAACAGAAAGAGTTTTGCTGCATAACACTATCATAAACTTTGTTGATCTAAACTTGTATGAGCAGCACTATAGCTCAGAATGTAAACGCGATATTCAGGTAAACCGAAACCATAACACAGTCGAATGCATTCACCAGGACAGGACCGCCGCCGCCGCCGACATTGCATAATTTTATTTAATTAAAACACTAACCCGTTTTATTTAAAACGCATAAATAAACAGGGAAGTTCCGGGCACGGGGGGGGGGGGAGTGTGCACACTTTATTGCGCACAATTTCGGGGGAGGGAAGTGCTCGAGTCGAGTGGAACGCGAAACTCCAAAATTACACGTTATTACCGTCGGCATCACACCCAGAAACTTCAACTATTAATAACATTCGCAAATATAATTACGTCTCCGCTGAACCAATATTATCGCTTAAATTTTAGTGCAACATTCCGAAACCGGTCCGTAGCTTCCAAAAACGACGTCGAACTGTTCGATGCGATGCAACTCTGCGGTCACGATCCGAATATTCTAATCGAAATGTCAAAATGACTTGAAAATAACAATAAGTAAACTTCTATTTATACACCTTTTGATGCTTCATGTTATGTATGTATGATTCAATAAATTGCTTATTGTCCAGGGCCGCGCCAAGCGGGGGTGTTAGGGGTGCCCAGCACTCAGGCAGAAGGTCTTGGGGGGCGGCGGGCCTTAAGAGGCGCCTGAAACATCAATGCTAAAAGCCTTCTTAACTTGGTGCCCTATAAATCCTATTGGTTTTTACAATTTTTAAACAAATAATTAAACACAGTTATATTCATTACTTCACTCGTTTATTTGTAACTCTAAATGTACATTTCGAACACGATGTGTTCATTTTCAATACTTAACTCGAAATGTACATTTAGTGTTACAAATAAACGAGTAAGGAATATAACTGTGTTTAATTATTTAATTACGCAACTTCACATAACTCACAAATACATAATAATTTTTAAACAATTTATTTAAAATCATTTCTTTCTAAATAAGTTAGAGATCGTGTTCATTTTCTCTACCCCACTCTTCACATTTAAAGGGAGCGGCAATTTTTTCCTCTCACCCCGGTGGCAACATACCTTGGCGCAGCCCTGTTTTTACTTACCAGTTTTAAAATTTCATTTCTTATCCCAAAATTGCGAGAGAAAAACTAGTTCTAGGGAGTCAAAAATGTTTCATAAATTTTCTAATAGATGGCATACTAGTCAAAACAAATGACATTAAACTGATATTATTCAACCATATTTCGTAAGCAAACCGTTAAATTTAACGGCCATACTAAATGAAGATTTGGTATTCCGTAAACCCTCCAAAACTTTATGAAGCTCAACGTTCGGCGCTATGATATCCGTTAAAGTGACAGATTATGTGCCTACAGCGGTGCAAGCAGGGGCGGCTCGTTATATAGAGCCAATGAGCCATGGCACTACCTATAGTTTCAATCTCAGCAAAAAAATTTTATTAATTCTTGAAGCATTTTTTCGCAAGTTACTTTACTCTAGGAAGATAAATCGTTCTTTCTTTCTCCAAAAAGAGGTAGGGTATATTGTATAAGTGGCTTTACCATCAACATGTCCCACGAGCCGCCACTGGTAATAACTGTTCGTTGTTAAACATGCATTTTTTAATTGCGTTTAAAATTGAGCATTTTCTAAAATAAATAAAAAATAGTAGAAATTGTTTAAAAATTCTGAAATAATTCAACACAACTCCCACATTATTATATTTTAAGAATATAATTAACTTCTTAAATTCCAACAATTTTTGAATCGGTTATAATTGTTCGTTGTTAAACATGCATTTTTTTAATTGCTTTCAAAATTGAGCATTTTCTAAAATAAATAAAAAATATTAGAAATAGTTTAAAAATTCTGAAATAATTCAACACAACTCCCACATTATTATATTTTAAGAATATATTCAACTTCTTAAATTCCAACAATTTTTTAATGGGTTATAACTGTTCGTTGTTAAACATGCATTTTTTAATTGCCTTCAAAATTGATGATTTTCTAAAATAAATAAAAAATATTAGAAATTGTTTAAAAATTCTGAAATAATTCAACAACACTCCCACATTATTATATTTTTTCAATATAATCAACTTCTCAAATTCCAAAAAAAATTTAATGCGTTATGACTGTTCGTTGTTAAACATGCATTTTTTAATTGCCTTCAAAATTGATGATTTTCTAAAATAAATAAAAAATATTAGAAATAGCTTAAAAATTCTGAAATAATTCAACACAACTCCCACATTATTACATTTTAAGAATATAATCAACTTCTTAAATTCGAACAATTTTTTAATCGGTTATAATTGTTCGTTGTTAAACGTGCATTTTTTAATTGCGTTCAAAATTAAGCATTTTCTAAAATAAATAAAAAATAGTAGAAATTGTTTAAAAATTCTCAAATAATTCAACACCACTGCCACATTATTATATTTTTAGAAAATAATCAACTTCTTAAATTCCAACATTTTTTTAATGCGTTATGACTGTTCGTTGTTAAACATGCTAGCTTAAAAATTCTGAGATAATTTAACACAACTATTACATTATTATATTTTAAGAATATATTCAACTTCCTAAATTCCAACAATTTTTTAATGGGTTATAACTGTTCGTTGTTAAACATGCATTTTTTAATTGCCTTCAAAATTGATGATTTTCTAAAATAAATAAAAAATATTAGAAATAGCTTAAAAATTCTGAAATAATTCAAAAACACTTCCACATTATTATATTTTAAGAATATATTCAACTTCTTAAATTCCAACAATTTTTTAATAGGTTATAACTGTTCATTTTTAAACATGCATTTTTATAATTGCGTTCAAAATTGAGCATTTTCTAAAATAAATAAAAAATAGTAGAAATTGTTTAAAAATTCTTAAATAATTCAACACAACTCCCACATTATTATATTTTAAGAATATATTCAACTTCTTAAAGTCCAACCATTTTTTAATGGGTTATAACTGTTCGTTGTTAAACATGCATTTTTTAATTGCCTTCAAAATTGATGATTTTCTAAAATAAATAAAAAATATTAGAAATAGTTTAAAAATTCTAAAATAATTCAACAACACTCCTACATTATTATATTTTTAGAATATTATCAACTTCTTATATTCCAACATTTTTTTAATACGTTATGACTGTTCGTTGATAAACATGTATTTTTTTAGTTGCGTTCAAAATTGAGCATTTTGCTCAATAAATAAATAAAAAATAGTAGAAATTGTTTAAAAATTCTGAAATAATTCAACAACACTCCCACATTATTAAATTTTAAGAATCTAATCAACTTCTTAAATTAGAATAATTTTTTAATCGGTTATAATTGTTCGTTGTTAAACATGCATTTTTTTAATTGCGTTCAAAATTGAGCATTTTCTAAAATAAATAAAAAATAGTAGAAATTGTTTAAAAATTCTGAAATAATTCAACACAACTGCCACATTATTATATTTTTAGAATATAATCAATTTCTTAAATTCCAACATTTTTTTAATGCGTGATGTAATATAAAATAAATAAAATAAATAATAAATAAAAAATAGTAGAAATTGTTTAAAAACTCCAAAATAATTATATTTTGAGAATATAAGCAATTTCTTAAATTACAATAACACAGCTCGTTATATAGAGCCAAGGAGCTTCAAGCTCAGCAATTCTTAAAACACTTTTTCGCCAGTTACTTTGGTCTAGGAAGATAAATCGTTCTTTCTTTCTTCAAAAAAGGAGGGGGTATATTGTATACGTAGCTCTACCATCAACATATTCCACGAGCCGCCACTGGGTGCAAGGTTAAAATTCGTCACCCTAGTAGTAGGAGTAGTAAAGCTGGTAACGAATATTTTTTTAGGTCAATTGATTCATTCGCACAATGCGTAAAATTCTATCTGTGCGGTAAAGTTGCATTATCCTGACCAGACTCTATTTCCACTGTTTAATTTACTTTGCGATAGGCAACTTATTATACACGCACACAATATTCTGCCCACTATGGCCAAGTGAGTGAGTGATATAGTTTGATCAACAGATCTTTGCTTGTGCGTCATTGCCGAAAACGGAGTATTCTCACCTTGGACGACATACGTAAGCACATTATTGCGTCTAATTTAACTTATCATAGAGGGAAATATTGTCGGAACCAGGTTCTGTAGTCTATGACGTGCACGCAAAGATCCATACATATCTACAGAGTGTAGTGGAACAAAACGGAACATAGGATTTTCAATGTTAATTCCTTTATACTGGAATATTATCTTCCCTGATCATTTTAGAGGAAACATGTACAAACATTTTTTGTAGAGTAAAAATTTCTGCATGCAGTCATGCTATTATTAATTTTTTTTGCATTCATAAAAACCCGAAAAATAATAAAATAAAAATGATAATTTTCACGAAAATAATGGTTGCCATGAAATTCAAAAATATAGTGCGTAAAAATAAATAATAGCATGACTGCATGCAGAAATTTTTACTCAACAAAAAATATTTGTACATGTTTCCTCTAACATGATCAGGGAAGATAATATTCCAGTATAAAGGAATTAACATTGAAAATCCTATGTTCCGTTTTGTTCCACTACACCCTGTATAAGTAATAGTGGCACGAGGCTACTCTATCTCTCTGTGCACCCAATTATATTATTGTAAAAATTGGCGATGATATCGAAACAAAAATATTGCAGAATTTTTAGGCTTAATTGAAAAGTATTTGTCAGAAATTTTATTAGCGTTCGGGCGAATTCCAGCACAAATTGTCAAAAAGCAAAATAGAACATTCACTCTAATTAGGTTACTAATTGCCTCGCTGCATAGTACGTATGCAGTGTTTTGTCACTCTATTTTCGGTATGTCGCATATAAATGTAAAAATCCCGCTTTGAAATTTTTGTTAATTGAAATTGTGTCCGTGCATAATGGGACAGACTCCCTCTCTCTCTCTCCGTCTCCCCTTCTCTCTTTCACTCTATATTCATCGCATTCTGTTCCTGAAATGCAAGTGGAGCCGAAGCGAAAACGAGTCCGTTCCGGAGGAAAAGCGTCCCGGACCCAGAGGCAATATCGAATTGCACTGGATGGAACTAAATATAAGTTACACTGCACTATGTGCAGCCCATTGGGATTATAACACTGCAATAAGTATCCGTATTCGTGGGTAAAACGCCGATCATTAAACGGCTATTCATTTCGATTTTCTATATTACAAATTCGATGCATTAGCATTAGGTATCGTGATTAAATTGAGGTAAATTGTACATTTTATTTCTGAATAATTTATTGTTTACAACAAATATTCGTTCATATTTTCATCTAAAAACAAATAAATAACTCTTCGACTGCAGCTTGTAAGCAAAATTCTTTTCTAAAATTAATTCTAATTGCAACAACACCAGCAAGCTGCATTATTTCATTATAAAAATATATATTTGATGCCAGGCAGAATAACGTACACCACTTGTGTAAACTATGGTGGGCCCAAGTGAAGTTGTGATCAAATTGCATGGAGCTTTAATTTATTCAGAGGCTTCAGAGACAAATTAATTTCTATTTTCTAATTTCTAATTTTTAAAATCAATTTGTATCTCAGGCCGCCGTCGTCTAGTGGGTAGCGCTGCTGCTTCTGGTCCTCGGGATTGTAGGTTCGAATCTCATCCGGTCCGTCACTTTTTCTAAATGAAAAATGGCCGTGCGGGTCCATTCATTGTTCTTTCATATTACTATATGAATTAATTACAAAAACTCGATTGTGGCATAAGCCCTAGTTGGCTACGCCAATTCCCACTATCATCCGCACTTCCTTAACCCGAATTTCCATCAACCATCCTTCCTCAAAAATAAAATTGTATCTCACCAGTAGGAACAGGTAGCAGGTAGAGACATTAAACGCACACCTGTAGTGGTTTTCAGCGCTTGAAACTAGATGGCGCTAGGAATTCTTGCAGATTTTTTTAAAACGTTCCGTGCTTCCGTCCCTGAAGAGGTTAAATCTCGGATTACCCGTGATGCACCCTTCCCTGCTTCGCACTGATATAAGGAATTGATGACACGACGATGCTCCGATGCTGCAAATCTCATCCGTTATTCAAATATAGTTAATTTAATTAAGCGTTATTTTGGGGATAAAATTTACCGGAATGCAGTGTAGGTTTTTTACGCGTAATAAAGACAAATCTTTATTGGAGGGATGTGTGAATTTATATTTAAGTATATGAGCATAGTAAATGTAATTCACAGGTGACGAACAGAATTAACTATATTTTTGACAGTCAACATGGAAGAAAATTGATGCACAATAGAAAACGTCAGTCACTACTTCGTGATGCAGAAGACCTACACGTCCAACACCAGCTCGTCAAATCTGTTCACTTATTGGAACGTGTATTTAATATAAAATCCCACTCGTTAGTTTTAGAAAGACCCAACAGATGAATTTTACATTTTAGTTCGTTCGAGGTAGTTATAGTATGCAAATCGGCTTGCAATTTTCAATTTGGAAATCTTATGTCAAAAACAAGCCTAGAAAGCACAGCTACATCCGATGTATCAACTCATTGATTATACACAAAGCTGCTGTAATAGGAGGCTAAAATGCATTAAATGTGCTGGCGCAAACTTTACTAAGGGTTTGATAGCCGAAGGGAAGAGTCTGTCACATTCGCTAAATACACACTTAAAAACAATCACCCTGGAAAATTCGTCTACAACTAAGAAGTTGGCAAAGTGGTGGTTGAGATGCTGCTTCACCTCGCTATAGTCAGAGACCCAATGGACTGGGCCATCGCCAGCACTGAAGCGGTTCGTTCAAAGAAATTATTTTATTTCGACGAAGCAAAAAACAACCTCAAAAGATTTGCGGCCTACCCTGGTCTATTACATTGGACGATGTCACTAGGCGATCTGTTGTCTGCCGTCCGGAGGAACTGGTTAACTGTTTATAGGAGAGAACGGAAGGACTTTTGCTGGAAGTGAGTTCACTGGAGGAATATTCTATGGTCGCCCTTCCTACTCCCAGGATGAGAAAGGAGGAAGGTTGTGCGTAGAGCTAATAACGCTACCACGTTTAAACCAGTTACTAGGCTCGCCGATAGCTTAACCTGCATGACTCTGGCGGACACCAGAGCGCTACTCAGAGCTTACTTGCAGTGTGACCTAAATTTTACTACCACTACCCTTAACTGCGAACTGCAACAGCTTCTTCCCTGCGAACTGGAATAGCTTAACTTGTGGCTTTAGAATAATATCTCGTTAAGATCACTCATTCTTAGCTTTCGTCTCCTCGCATTCCAGAAAATCAACGCAGCACCGTCTATTGCACAGATATATTCATGTTATCGGAAGAGTTTCAAGATTATCGCAAACTTGACAACACCCTCCGATGAAGCGACGGCTACAAAACTGCAATTTCTTCAGTTAACATTTATGGTAAAAAAGCCGTAATCGGACACCACGACGCCGAGTGGACCACAACGTTACAAAACACCTGGGGTACAAGAGCACCCACCACTCCTTAACTTAACGTCTTAATCGAACTTCAGGTATAAATAGAGAACGGAGCCAAACCGACTCTTCACCATTCCAGTGCCGCCATTCCGCACGCTATCACACGATTGACGCTCCATCCCTTACTGCTGTCGCTGGGCGATTTGTTGTCTTCCGTACGGAGGAACATTAACTGTTTATATGAGAGAAGAGAAAGACTTCGGGTAGGATGTTCTTTATTTGCCATTTGCGGCAAGCGAATCCACTATGGCCGCCCATCCTACTCCCAGAGTGAGAAAGGAGGCAGGCTGTGCATAAGGCCAGTAACCCTACCACGTAAAACCCAATTACTAGGCTTGTCGATCGCTCAACTTGAATGGCTCTGGCAGACACCAGAGCACTATTGTGTTCCTTCAAGCTTACGTGCAGGGTGACCCAAATTCCCCTGTGAGCATAATGGAGCACAGCCGCCTCTACACCGTTTCAGTGCCGCCGTTCCGCACGTTTCCACGCAACCGACGCTCCATGCTCTAATCCCATCATCTGTGGTACATATGCTGATTCCAATGCCACAGACCTATAGAAATCGCTTCCCATCCTGCTAACAGAACAATCCGAAAACCAGACGACCATCTGCGTGGAAACCATCGAGCTTACGGCTCTTCCTGGACCATCGAAAAGAGATCACCAAGCTATGTTCCTGCCTCACAAAGAAGCAATACGGCTCCCAGATCATTCCCTCATATAAATCGCATATATTTCACGAGGGTTCACACATCTGAACCTATCAGAATCCTAATCAGTATTCGAAAATGACTGCAGACGAACAATATCAGTAACAATAGAGGCCATATTTCTAGGGTTTTCGAGGCATAGTGTGACACAGTGGACTTCTCGGGAAACTAGAGGACTTTCACCCAACTATTCGCCGCCTCATCGTCAGTTTCATGTCAAACCACAGCTGCGCCTTTACCCGGAAGTCAGGAACCTCTCAAACCTTCACACTAGTCGGGTAGTTTATTGAAATTATTCGAGTAGTCAAGTAACTCTTGTTAAAATATTGTGATTAAAAAATGGGGATGTGGCCATCATGTTACTTTCTCCGACTTGATGGTATCATAGTCATTTACACTTACTATTTAAATCATATTTTAAATCAACTTCAAAATTATGAAAGATGGAAAAATTATACTTTAAATTTAAAAACTCAGTTTACTCAAAAACTAAAGAGATTTCGGAAAAAAACTTATTCTTTATAAGTTGTTCATTTTAGCATTACAATTATTATTAATATAAATTTACATATTTCTGTAAAAAAAAAAATTGATATTTCTGTAAAAAAAAAATTGGAAAAAAAATCACGATCAAAATACTTTCTCGTACTTCGTAACGGAGAAAGTAAAAAGAATTATGAAAGTTTGTAATCGTCCCCTGTTTTGTTGTTGTGAGAACCCTATTTTCTTTGCGCATCACTTTCTTCCAGAAATACTTTCTACTTCTTATAAGAAGTCATGTGTCGACACTTCTTCACAAGTCGACTCATAAAAAAGAGTCATTTTGCCCACCTCTACTTCACACACATTTGTCGTCCTTCCGCAAGGATATGTGCAGTCTCCAACTCTCTTCAACGTATTTACGGCAGATTTTCTCACTCTACGGTCACCACTAGTCTGCAGCAGTACTCTGATGACTCGGCCTTCTAGACCTACACCCGGACACCGGAATATGCAGCTTTGCATCTACAACGATTTATTTCCAAGGCGGAGAGTTTGGAGACCTGGATCAAGAATGAAGAAAAGATGAAGAATTCACATGAATCCAGCGGACATGCAGGCGATCGTGTTACAACACCCTTGTACATCCAATAGTCTGCATCTGGGGCCAGCGAACTCTGCAACTACCTCTGCTTCACGCTTATAAGAGAACATAGAACAGGACCCCAATGGCCCACAAAATGCTGCACAGATGCAGAAGTCATCTAGGGCTCATTGAGGCTCTTACAACAAAAACAGGGGTTGCCACCTACAATGAAATTTTAAAATCTGTTGGAAAAATAATTGGTACCTTGCCAGTTGGACCAAATAGTGAATGGGATGGGTGACCGATGGTAGGTCTATGATGTATACATACGTACAATACGTTTATACGACCGATATTAGAAAACCAGACACCGCTGCTGCTCGGTGGCCCGAGACATCTTATGAACAAAATAACCAGTTTTGAGAGGAGGGTCATCCGCCGCTGCTACCAATTCCACTTCCGCCAACCAAGCGAACAACTGCACGAACCTTTCCGTCCATCTCCGAGCGAATCACCAGAACAACCGATCGTTCTATGGTACGCAATAATCACACAGCCATACTACCAAAGGAACCAGCTGTCTGCCCCCGTCGATTACTTTACGTTTATTTCCATTGTATCTGTACATCTAATTACAGAGAAAAATCATACAAAAATATAGAGGAAAATGAATATATAGCCCAATCCACCAACACATTCGATTCCTTGTACAGTGTAGAATGATTCATTAGCAAAGATGACAACATGCGAATTGTCGATCAACTGTGTAAAACCTAAAACCTACATATCCCGTCCAAATTCAAAAATCCTAACATGACCCTTCGTCAATATTTGTCCACCCGAAAACTACCCGCTCACCCCGTACCATCACCCACCGCTGTATATATGGAAAGAAGATGAAGACCTAAACAAGATGGTAGAAAGACTGCTGGTTGATAGCCTTTGTCTATATTAATGTAAGAACTAATGAAGATCATTTAGTAGTAAATACATATACATAATTGGATAAGATCTTAACAGGCGAAATGTATGCAAAAAAGTTAAAGCCTTATTAAAAATAAATATAATAAAAAATTAAAAAACTATGGTTACAATCAAAATTAAATTAAACGTGGAAATTAAAACGCGTATTTAAACAGAGTATTAAAATACTTTACGCAATAGGGAAGAAACCCCTCTGTTACAATTTCCAAAAATATCAAGCGGCTGGAGGAAAAAAAATTAAACACTTGAAATTCGTGAAATTTCGACCGTGTTCAAACCGCCATAACTCGGCGTATTTTAAATAGATTTTGATGAATCTTTGAGGGCGAAAAACTTTGAAGTGTCTTCTTTAAAGTCATGCATGCGAAATTAAGCTTAACCCCTTCCCCCCCCTTCTAGCGCCCCTCTGGAAAAAAAAAACTTTTTTCTGGAAACCATGTCCAACTTTGACGATGTCTACGGAGTAGGAAAATTTTTTTCGACTCGATCCACCATAAAGGCATTCAAATTTGATCAATTCTCTATGCAGGACTCAAAGAACGAAGTTCCTACAACGATTTGGCACCAAGTTATGGGTGTCCATAAGTCCGAAGTTTTGCGACGAAATTATTTTCGTTTTCACGAATGAAATTTTCTTTGCATGTTTTTTGAGGTATGCACGAAAATTCATTGTTTACGCGAAATTATGAATATCGCATTTTGTACCTTAGAACTCCATTAACAAAAAACTTTTTAGGTCAAAAAAGGCGCACTTAACCGATTTCGACGATCTTTTGAGAAATCAAAAGCAAAAGCAAAAGGTGTCTTCTTGGAGAGGGTTTATCCCCCACTTAAAGAGAGGACTCTACTTACACTAGAAGTGTTCAAATGAGGTGGAGATATGTGGTTCATAATTCGCGTCTTTGTTCTGCTTCGTACATACAGATTTGTAAGTGGACCGATGTGTCACAACTTGCTCTTTGGTGTTTCAAATTATAGTCTCATATGAAGTAAAGAGTTAATGTCTCGCTGGGCTTAACGTCGAATATTTTATTATAAATAAATATTTTAAATCATAATTATGATATTTATTGGTAGTTTCTTATAAATTCTCTTGTGAGATGTGTTTGATAATTTTAAATATTTAGATTCTTAACTCTCTTCTAATTTAACAAATTATTGCTAAACTTATACGAAATAATAAGTTTATATTAAGTTAGTAAACAAAATAGATATTATTAAAATTACATCAATGTTAGTAAATCTCATTAAAACCATTACCGGATGGTATTAATGCAATTACACGATTTTGTGTCCGTGGAGATATTATCTTTGCGAGGGTGCATGTAATTACTCTCACAAATGTACATACAACATGACCGTATAAATTATCACGAGCGGCAAGTCTTATGCCGCGATTATTATTCTTTCAAAACCCGAAACAGTTCGTGCGTAATGAATTTTAAGGGTCGCAGGGGAGACGTCCGCCGCGCCATCATAGCACACCTTAATTAAGGGAATTGGCGCGCGCACTTAAAATTATTGCCCGGCCGCGCCCTTTTTTCAAATGGTGCAAAAAGAAGAGAAGACGCGCAACGAAACGAAACGTCCCGCGAATTTTAATCCGCGTAATTGTGATTTATATTCGGTTTGGATTAACATATGAAAGGGGCGGCTGTGCGGGGACGGACGCGTTTTACTGTTATTGCCCGAAACGGCGGCGGCCGGAATCTAATTTTAAGTCGTATAATTTTTACCCTTTCTTTTGATAATAATTAAATAAAAAACTAATTTCACTGATGCCCCTGCGTTTCGGCTTTATGGGGGTGCGTTAATTTTTACTCGGGCGCACATCATGTTCATTGCATTTATACTGCCACAGCCCTCCCTGCCGGTTACTGTTAAATCGAGTCACTTTTTTAGAACCGACTTTTATAATGAGTATTATCTTATAATATAATTATACTTAATTTGTAAAATATTTATTCGGGATTATACCCCAATCGATTTAGAAATAAATAAATAATAAATCGGGAGCTGGCAATTTAAATACAAAATATAATACATATATGCGTAATTCATTATTCTTTCTAAAAAAAAAACTCAAATAAAAGACGAAACGTGTGTCTACGTGTTAAAGAAAAGGGCACCGTAAATGTAGGTCTAAGCTCACGCATGACTCTTGCTGCATTGCATTGGCACGCTTCATATAAACACACAAAACATGCGACCGCTACGTCAAATAACATAACCGTAAAACGTTTGTTTGTATTGCGCTTTAGATTTCATTTCGATCGAGTTAATTCATCATGCTTAAATCGCTAAAAAGTCAGTCTCAACATATGTTGATTAATGTGTTTAATTATTTTAAAGGCAAATCGCCAAATGATAAACCGGTCTGAAAATGTATAAGGTGGTGCGCGAGAATTTTTAAATATCCCGCCAATGAAAATCAACGCGGCACCAAATTTTCTTACGGACATACGTTTACTTAAATCTTGATTCATGCGATTTTAAGCGATGAGTCACAGGCAGCTCTCAGCGGCCCGACTATACTCTGAAATTTTCGTTGTGGGTTCTAACGAAATTATTTAATTGTATAAATTTTAATGCCATCTTCCCTACAATTTCACTTTAAAATATGATTTTAATTAGTACTACTTCAAACGATTGTAGAATAGTCTACATTTACAGGTTTATTACATAAAACGAAGTTGCAGGAATGTGTTACCCTTCCCGAAATGCCACTCGCGGGAACCTACAATCAAGATTATTACTCTTTTTGATAAATTCGCCGCGCATTTCCTACAATGATTATCCTCCGGGCGTGATATAATTTACGACCCTCTGCCGCGGTGGTGAACGAAAACGTTAAAGCGACCCTCGGGGACGCTGCGAATTATTTAATTCCGCTTGGAAATTATAAACAGTTAATAGCACTATTCTCGTTGCAGGTTTTACACTCGGATGATAATAAATTATGAACGGGGGGATTATCATTTAAAAGTCGGGGCGCCGCGCCGCTCGCGGGTCGCGGACTCTAATTAAGCAAAGTGGCTCTGGACATAATATAAATTGGGGGGTGGTTGTAAAGGGTGACTGTATATGTGTGTGTGTGTGTGAGTTCGCGCCCGTTGACGTGTTCATGGGGTGAGTTTTTCGCAAGAACGGTTCGCCTTTAATTGGGGTAGGACACGTACAGGTAATTTGGGGAAGATACCGTGGAGCATTAGTCATGTCTCGTGGAAATATTATAAAGGGGATGAGTTATGTGAATAGGGGGTAGTTTTAATGGGAGGTTAGTTTTATGCTCGAAGTGAAATATGCGTCTACAACTTTTTTACGTCTAGTCAAGCACTATTTTATTTTTTTAATTAAATACCATTTACATTAATAATTATTCAAACTCAATAAACACTAATTTCTAATCTTAGGCTTAGGTTGAAAGTTCTGGCATCTAAGAAATTTAAAATGCCCGCAGAGTTCGTTCATCCCTACCATACTTAGAGTTGTACCAAGCACTCGAGGCGTGTAGCGCAGTGACCATCTTAACGGAGATTTGTTTACTTTCTCACTCTGCGCAAACTTTACCCACACACGTCTCAAGTGCTTGGTAATACCGTACCCTTAAAACGGCAATGATTACCGATGTTTCTGTTGAGACGCCTCCTCCCAAATTTTATTAAACCCTCTTTCGAACAATGTTAAAAGCCTAATAAACTGCAATATACAGACTGATTGGTCATACATCTGGACATGGGCCATTTACATTGTATATAATGTTTATGAACATTCCAGCTTCCCATATCTCAGGCAAAGAAAGGCAAACTCATCAAATGAAGGAGAACAGAAGGTATCACAGCTGATACATATTGAGGTTATAAATGTGTTTTTAAGATTGTAAATTATTTGTTACTATAATAAATAAAATCTAAAATGTCGGAGGGTGTAATAGTATATTATTAAACGAGTGAGAAAGTTGGCCATTGCCACGAGGGTGGCAATTCCCCAGAGTGGCAATGGCCAACGTGTTCACGAGTTTAATACTATACTTTTTCGCATCATATTAAATAATTATCTAAAGATTTTTCTGTTTGTATTAAATTATAACGAATAATTTTTCTATTTGGAAATTGCGGCAGTTCGTTGACAAAAAATGAATCATAACCATAGTAACAACTAAACTGTTGGGCAATAAAACCGCTATCATTTGATTGGACGTAACCTGTTGGGTAATGAAACCGCTATCATTTGATTGGACGTCACCTGTTGGGCAATGAAATTGCTATCATTTGATTGGACGTCACCTGTGGAGAAAATGATTCGGCCGAATAATGGACAACTTTCTCAATCAAAAACGATTTAGCAACGTTTATATTATTTAATAAGATGTGAAAAAACATATTATTCTGGCGCTGTTGGGTAAAGGAGGTGTTGGAAAATCCACCGTCAGCACACAATTAGCGTTGACTTTGAAAGAAAGAGGTTTTAAGGTGATCTTATTAAATATCGATCTATGCGGGCCAAGTGTGGCGATATACATCAATGTGAAGAGGGATGGGTTCCTGTATCAAAGACTGGCTGTGATGTCCATAGGATTTTTACTTGGTGATAGGAACAGTTCTGTTGTATGGAGAGGTTCAAAGAAAACTGCGATGGTTAAACAATTCTTAGCAGATGTTTTCTGGGAAGATTTGGATTATTTAATCATCGATACACCACCAGGAACTTCCGATGAACACATCACCATAATGGAGAATTTAAGACAGGTGAAGTGTGATGGCGCTGTCATTGTTACTTCTCCCCAAGAAGTATCCATAGAAGATGTGAGAAAAGAGATCACCGATTATCGGTATTGTGGAAAATATGAGTGGATTTGTCTGCCCAAATTGCACAGAGTGTACAAACATCTTCAGTTCGGGTGGAGGAGCGTCTTTAGCGGAATTGATGAAGATCCCTTTGTTGGGCACTCTTTCGATCAATCCGACGGTCGGTGAACTTCTGGGAAAGGCTTGTGTTGCTGAACACCCCGATTCCCCAGCAGCTAAAGCCTTTAATGAAATAGTGAATACTGTATGCAAAGATATTGCTGCATCCTAAATATTCGATATTTGATGAAAATTTATATTTTTCTTAATAATTGAAAGATATTCCACAACAAAAACTTTTATTCTAACTTTACAATATTATTACTCATTAGCGAAAAAACAAAAATAATCTGGACATAGGCCATTTACAATGTATATGATGTTTATATCCATGGCAAAGAAAAGCAATGGCATCAAATGAAGAAGAAAATTTTTAGCATCGTTCCATTACAAAAACTTTACATTGTTATTACTTATTAGCCAAAATATTAAAATAAAATATTTATGTTTTTAATGGGCTGCAGCGCTTGTTAACAATTTAAAATCTATGGACGGGGCTTTTAATAGTTTCCATGGAATTATTTCTGAATGAATTTTGAGTAAATTGAGAAAGTTTCAATACTGATTTTTTTTAAATATTTCTTTTAACAATAAGTCAGTGAGCAACTTCAGCATAACCACAAGCTGTGTTCTCGTGTAATTATTTCGAAAACTTGTGAATGTTTCTAAATTTTAATTGTATTGTGAAGCAGAATTTAGTTTGAAAAAATCTGAATAGTTGCGTCGATGGCGATTGGTTTTATATTTTTCAAAACCTTCAGAAACCAGGCGAGTTTCGACATGGCTACAAGTTGTGTTCTCTTGTGACTATCTTGTGACTAGTAAAGGGAAGTTTTTAGATTTTGTTTGAATTATGAAGTAACATCTATTTTGAGTAACTTTGAAAAGATTCAAAATGGTAGCGATTGTTTTTATAATTTTTCAAACATGTTAAACAGTGAGCCACTTATGTATGACTGCGTTTTACAAGGGGAGCATCAGATGTGTGACTCACCGATTTCATCCATCTTTGGCACACGTGTAGGTCATAACTAGGAGTGTAACAGGTGCAAGTAATAGGGCGCACTATTCAGCCGTTTTCGAGAAAAACATATTTTTTTAATTTGTGATTCATTCGTATGTTTATATACCTTTTACGTTAACAAACATATACCGACCTTTTAGCGCATCAATAAAACCTCCGATTCGTAGTCGGAAGGTCGAAGGATCGAACCCCATTGTTGAAGTTGGGTTCATTCATTTTCTTTTTATAGTTTTTATAAATCCATGTGTATTTAAATATCTTTTTCTACTCCCACCTCTAAAATGTTATTTATCGCATATGTTTCCATGACGCTAAGTAATTCTTTAAATACACCTTGACAAACTGTGACTTGGTGCACTTTAGTCATGGACTGAAGTTAGCTGCAGATTTTTAAATCGCTAAAATCATTTGAAACTCAAAATCAAGTTAGTTGTCACTTATCAACAATCTGTCAGAATAAAGGATAAATAAATGAAACAAGGACTTAAATCAAATAAATAATAAACATCAATGATTTTCTTTAGTAATTGCATAATGTCTCTAACTTAACTATTAATGTATATTTACCCAAGTAGACTAATTTAATAATATTGTACTATTACCATGTCCATTTGAGATTATAAAATAATTTCAAAATTTTACCAATTTAGTCGTAGAAAAAGTATAGTATGCAATTCGTGTTATAAACTTCTCTAGACACTCGTTATTAAACACTCGTTCCGCTACGCTCCGCTCGTGCCTAATTAACTCGTGACTAAAGTGACTTTTATAACACTTGTTGCATAATATACTATTATTTTAGAATCAATCAATTTTTTTCTCGAAAACGGCTGAATAGTTATTACTTGCACCTATTACTTGCACCAGTTACACTCCTAGTCATGACCTACACGTGTGCCAAAGATGGATCAAATTGGTAAGTCACACATCTGATCCTCTCCTTGTTAGTGTGATTATCTCGAAATATAGTGAAGGGGGAGATTTTGAGGAAATTTTCATCGAATTATGAAATATTATCTATTTTGAGTAAATTTTGATTGAACTGTTAGATTTGAAAATTTGGTAATTACACCGAGAAATAAATTTGGTTTATCCGAATGAAGAAAAAAAGAAAAACGTTTTATGTCGGCCACTCTTCGTAATTTTGAATTATACTACCATTTGAATACTTGTGGTTAATTTATGTTATAGTTGTTTACATTTATTTTTTTATACCAGCCACCGATCAATGATCTGTTCGATATTAAAAGTACATTTCTTAACATTTTTTTGACAGTTTATATTCGTTAAATATACTCCCGGAAATGCACTGCGTGAATAAAAATTAGCGCCGTTTTGGAGTTACGATTTTTTTTAATGATCTGTTCGATATTAAAGAAAATATTTCTCCCGTTATTTTAACAGTTTATATTTGTTAAATATCCTCCCATAAATGCACTGCATTAAATAAATTTAAAAAATAGCACCCTTTTGGAGTTGCGATTCTTTTTGGATGCCAACCGCGGGTGAATGATCTGTTCGATAATAAAAATAAATATTTCTTTCATTTTCACCGTTTTTGACAATTTTTATTTGTTAAATATACTCCCAGGAATGCACTGCATTCATAAAATCAAAAAATTGTAGCACCCTTTTAGAGATACTATTTTTTTGGATGCCAACCGCGGGTGAATGATCTGTATGATTAAAAAAAATATATTTCTTAACATTTTCACCGTTTTTGACGGTTTGTATTTGTTAAATATCCTCCCAGAAATGCACTGCATACATAAAATTTAAAAAAAATATTAGCGCCCTTTCGGAGTTACGATTTTGTTTTATGCCAACCACGGGTGAATGATCTGTTCGACATTAAAAATAGTTATTTATGCAACAAGTGAGTAAAGTAATACTTTTTTTCACGAGTAGGAAAGTTCGGCTCGTGCGGCAATTCCTACAAGTGAAAAAAAGTTGCTTTACTCTCGAGTTTTATACAAAATATTTTCTACGTCCGTAACTTTAAATAAATTTGATAAAACCTTAATCAATCTTTATAAGTAATAATACTTCTTTTAAATGAAGAAAATAATAATAATCATCAAGTTTTCTTGATCGGAAACGAATGTTTGATATTTATCGGCGGAACTCGCGACGTGTTGCGAAGCGTTCATGACACACTTTGCGCAAACAATTTTATAGCAGCGTTAAAAAATGAACCGCTACGGCCCTTTTTTTCTCGCAAAAGATTGAAAAAATGAACCGCTATGGCACTTTTTTCACGCTATTTGAAGGATTCAGGAATCACTTATTTTGTGAACGCAAATTAATGAAAAAACTGTACATTTTATAACGGACGTAGAAAAAATATATTTCTTAACATTTTCACCGTTTTTGACAGTTTGTATATGGTAAATATACTCCCAGAAACGCGCTGTATTCATAAAATCAAAAAAAATTTTGGAGTTAAGATTTTTTTTTGATGCCCACCGCTGGTAAATGATCTGTTCGATATTGAAAATAAATATTTCTTAACATGTTTACGGTTCTTTGACAGTTTGTATTCTGTAAATATACTCACAGAAATACACATTAAAATACTAAAAAGTGCCCTTTCGGAGTGACGATTTTTTTATGCCAGTCACGGATCTATTATACCCGTTTAATGTTAAAAAATATATATTTCTTAATGGCAATTTTCGAGGATTAACAAAAAAAAAACTATTTTACCATGTATTTTAAAAGTTTAAGGCTATATTAAATAACATTGAAGAATTTTATTGACATGTACCGGAAATATTCATAATTTCAGAGGTCGAAAGATAAAAGTGCTGCAACAATAAGTGAAACAAAAAAAGACAAAAAAGGCGTTAAACTAGTTAAGTTTTCCTTTACGGTGAACTAGAACCATGAAAATATATTGAAAATTAAAAAGTTAACGGCAAAAAAAGAGTATGAATTCAGCAAGAAAAAAGTGCCCGTTTTTTGCGTAGGCAAATTGACATTTGTTGACGGATTGAAAAAAATCCTATATAGTTTACTGTATGACAAACTTGTACTGAGTATGCCCCATCAATCAAATTTTAAGTGGATTCATTAATTTGTAATTGCAATTTGCGAGTTATGAGTGCAGGAAATTTCGAAAACTTTGTTTCGAGAAAAACGCGTTTAAACTTTAACCTGTGTATTGATTTTTTTGTTATAAAAGAGATTTTATCATACTTACAACTATTCAGTTATTCCATATAATTCTTGTTTATCGCATGTCAAAAAGTAAAAAAAAAAAATTCAATTATTTGTATATTTAAACAAATTCACTCAAAATTTTGATTTCGTTATTTTGTAGAGATGGGCAAAACTGCTACTTTTGAATCAGGTTGCTACTTTTTAATATCAGTGATTTTAAACTGTGACTATGATCACAAAAACATCGCAGAAAAAAATATAAAAAAACGCAAAAAAAATCCATACAAAATCATCCTCAATGGCCAAAGTATCGCTTATTCAAAATCATTTTGGTTTTTGTAAATTCAATTATTTTCAATAGAGATATGGATTTTTGTAAATTTTTGTTCTAATTTTTTGATCACCTGAACAAAAACATCGCAGAAAAGAAAAATGAAAAACGCAGGAAAAATTCTATTAAAAATCATCCTCAATGGCCGAATTACCGCTTATTCAAAATCAATTTGGTTTTTGTAAATTCAATAATTTTCAACAGAGATATGGATTTTTGAAAATTGTTATTTTAATTTTTTGAGCACCTGAACAAAAACATCGCTGAAAAAAATATAAAAAACGCAGGAAAAATTCCATACAAATATATCCTCAATGACCCAAGCATTTCTTATTCAAAATCAATTTGGTTTTTAAAAATACAACAATTTTTAATAGAGATATGGATTTTTGAAAATTGTTATTTACATTTTTTGAGCACCTGAACAAAAACATCGCTGGAAAAAATATAAAAAACTCAGGAAAAATTCCATAAAAAATTATCCTCAATGGCCGAAGTATAGCTTATTCAAAATCAATTTGGTTTTTGTGAATTCAATAATTTTCAACAGAGATATGGATTTTTGAAAATTGTTTTTTTCCTTTTTTTGAGCACCTGAACAAAAACATCGCTGAAAAAAATATAAAAAACGCAGGAAAAATTCCATAAAAAATTATCCGCAATGGCCGAAGTATCGCTTATTTAAAATCAATTTGGTTTTTGTAAATTCAATAATTTTCAACAGAGATATGGATTTTTTAAAATTGTTATTTACATTTTTTGAGTACCTGGGCAAAAACATCGCTGAAAAATATAAAAAAACGCAGAAAAAATTCCATAAAAATCATCCTCAATGGCTGATATATCGCTTATTTAAAATCAATTTGGTTTTTGTAAATTCAATAATTTTTAACAGAGATATGGATTTTTGAAAATTGTTATTTTAATTTTTTTGAGCACCTGAACAAAACATCGCTGAAAAAAAATATAAAAAACGCAGGAAAAATTCCATAAAAAATTATCCCCAATGACCGAAGTATCGTTTATTCAAAATCAGTTTGGTTTTTGTAAATTTTATAATTTTCAACAGAGATATGGATTTTTGAAAATTGTTATTTTAATTTTTTGAGCACCTGGACAAAAACGTCGCAGAAAAAATATTAAAAAACGCAGGAAAAAATCCATAAAACATTCTTTTCAATGGAGATGTGGTTTTTTTAAAATTTTTGTTTTAATTTTTTGAGCACTTGAACAAAAACATCGCTGAAGAAAGTATAAAAAACGCAGGAAAATTCCATAAAAAATCATCCTCAATGGCTGAAGTATCGCTTATTCAAAATCAATTTGGTTTTTGTAAAGTCAATAATTTTCAACAGAGATATGGATTTTTGAAAATTGTTATTTTAATTTTTTGAGCACATGAACAAAAACATCGCAGAAAAAAATATAAAAAACGCAGGAAAAATTGCATAAAAATTATCCTCAATGGCCGAAGTATCGCTTATTCAAAATTGGTTTGGTTTTCGTAAATTCAATTATTTTCAATAGAGATATGGATTTTTGAAAAATTTTGTTTTAATTTTGTGAGCACCTGAACAAAAACATCGCAGAAAAAATATAAAAAACGCAAAAAAATTTCCATAAAAAATCATTATCAATGGTCGAGGTACCGCTTATTCAAAATCAATTTGGTTTTTGTGAATTGTTTTTATTTTTAATTTTCAGTTAATGAAGTTTGCAATTTAAAAATTGGTTTCGTGGTATTATTTCAAAATGTATGTTTAGATATTCGCACTGATTCTTAAATTAAAATGAATTTTGAGCCATTTCAGGTTTACCATTTGCAGAAATTGTTTTTATATATTTGTTTTTAAATTGATGAAAATCGTGATTGGAACATGAACATAAGAGTAAATGGGAGTAAACAGTACCGAATATAAAATAATATGTAGAAATGATATTCTCCATTGTCTTCTTTCAATCACGTTTTTAGGTAACAGTTGTGATTTTAAGGAGCAATCACAGTTTAAGTCACAGTTTAAATAGCAGTGATTTTAAGTAGCTGTGATTTAATGTAGCAGTGATTTTAAGTAGCAGTGATTTTATGTAGCGGTGATTTTAGGTAGCAGTGATTTTAAGTAGCGGTGATTTTAAGTGGCAGTGATTTTAAGTAGCAGTGAAATTCGCCTATTAGTAACAGTAACGACCTGTGATTTTTTAATACTAGTGAAAAATCAGGTACGTGAAATATCGTCCATCCCTATTATTTTGTAGTAAAATTTACTGCTGAGGAAAATGTCCTCTCACATACAGTACTTGTTGGTTTTATGGAGAGGAGTGGAATACATAGAATCTAAATTGGTGGTTTTCTTTCCTGTTCCTTCAAAAATATTAAACTCTTTTTGAAGTAGAACCCCAACAAATAGGGGTGTGTAGGCCTACATACCATAACCACGTCATCATCCGTTTAATCCGAATATGAGTCTGAACTACCAACGCGGTATAGACTCAATGTAGAAAATTTCTCGCCTGGTGTACAGTGCACTAACTCCTTCCCAGTAGTTACGCCCCTGATTATCATACATCACGAAACTGCACCCTCATTACTTATTACAATAATTGTATCTACTGTCGAGTCACGGTTTTATTAATTTAGATTATTGTGTTTTGATCCATTTACCTTCATTCCATAATGGACCTGTGTACACAGCACGCATGCAAAAGTAATAATTACTTTCAGTAATTAAATGAAAAAGGGTGCAACCATGACATGTACTATATCCGCCCTTACATTTCCCTATCTCTGTGACTTGTATATCAAAGTTGAGTATAATAAAAGCGGGCGGCCATTTTTCCAGCTTTTAAAGGGTAGTTGTAGTGGACGTAGTTAGGGGTAACGATTTCTGGCGGCGTATAAAATACTCAAAGTTTATATTTATTCTCCGTATGCGAGACGAAATGTTGATAGAACACACTAGTCTGGTAATTTATATGGTCCAACAGTGTTTCGCTTTTATGCCGCATAGATGGTGGTATAAAGTGGTGTTGTAAATAAGTAGGAAAATTAAGGCACTAAAGGGCCGGACCGATGAACTAAATTATATTTTGTGCACACCAGCTGCCACTCACGTATTTTCCAAAAAATGGTGATGTGGCCATCATGTTAATTTCTCCGATTTGATAGAATCATTTTATTTTCAATTTAAATCATATTTTAAATAGAATGTTTCACATGATCGAGTGGCAATGGCGTTTAAAACGACAAAATTATGAAAGCTAAAAATGACAAATTATGTTTCAAATTCTAATAATCTTCACCGTAAGTTTACTGAAACACCAAAAAAAAAAAGCTAAAAAAGAGTCCCGAAAAACATTTCTAAAAATAGAGTTAATTGAAATGTCCTAAAAACCATAATAAAAGTCCTGAACACGAAAGTCTTGAAAAAAGTCCTGAAAAAGAGTCCTGACAAAAAAATGTCTTGAAATCAGTTCCTTCAAAAATACCAGAAATAAAGTCCTGAAAAAAGAGTTCTGGCAAAAAAGACCCTGAAAAAAGTCATTAAATAAATAAATAAATAACTTTATTGACGGAAACTCCATTTCAAACTTTACATAAAACACAATTAAGGAACAGTTTTGAGAGTAAAGTCTTGAAAAAAGAGTCCTGTTAAAAAGTTGTGAAAAAGAGTCGTAAAAAAGTCCAGAAAAAAATACTGCAAAAAGAGTCATGAAAAATTAAGTCTTTATATAAAACAGCAGAAATGAATGTCTTGAAAGAAGTCCGAAAAAGTGTCTCGAAAAAAAGTCCGGAACAAGAAGTCCTGAAAATTAATCCAATAAAAAATGTCCTGAAATATAGTATTGAAAAAAGTCCTGTAAAGATGGCTTGAAAAAAAATCCCGAAATATGTAATTAAGAAAATTCAGAAAATAATCCTGAAAAGAAGTCCTGAACAAAAGGTTCTTAAGAAATTCTCGAAAAAGTCCCAGTCCTCGAAATAAAGTTTTGAAAAAAGAGTCCTGATAAAAGTCGCGAAGAAAAGTCCTGAAAAATAGTCTTCATACAAAATACCAGAAATAAATGTCCCGAAAAAAAGCCCCAAAAAATCCTGAAAGAAAGCTAAAATAAGTCCTGAAGAAAATTCAGAAAAAGAGTCGTAATGAAATATCATAAAAAAATTGTCCTTGAAACATTGCCCTGAAAATAACATGTTTAAAAATTAAACAAAAAAATCTGAAAAAATCCTTGAAAAGATCTGAAGAAATTATCTTGAAAAAGAAATCCCAAAGTGTCTTGAAAAAAATCCTGCAAAAAGGCCTAAAATACACTATTTGTTCATAAAAATGATTTGTGAGACTTACACAAACTGAGACTAGCAAAATTTCTTCTGACATAAATCGTTCGTACAACTCCTGGAAATGCCGAAAAACGATTAAATTTATCTCGATATAAAGAAAACACTTAACTTTTTTATACCACTTTTATTTTACTTTACGTGGCTAGTTTCAATTACACGGTAATTGGTAATAAAAGTGGTATAAAAAAGTTAAGTATTTTCTTTATATCGAAATTGAAAATGTACCACGAAGTGAACGCCTCCAAGATTCAAGGATTAAATTTATATTTTCTTCAAAAATTTATTTTTGTATTTTTTCAAGTCTAAAATCCCATTCTGAACATGAATTGTTCATAAAAATTATTTGTGAGACTTACACAAACTGAGTCTAGCAAAATTTCTTTTGACGTAAATCGTTCGTACAACTGCTGGAAATGCCGAAAAACGATTAAATTTAATTTTTCTTCAAAAATTAATTTTTGCATTTTTTCAAGTCTAGAATCCCATTATGAACACTATTTGTTCATAAAAATTATTTGTGAGACATACAGAAACTGAGACAAGCAAAATTTCTATTGACGTCGATCGCTCTCACATAGACTGGAAATGCGTAAAAACGATTTAATTTAATTTAATTTTGTTCATGAAAATTATTTGCGAGACTTACAGGAACCAAGCTGCAAATTTTTTTTACGTGGATCGTTTGTTCTTGACAAAATTCCAAAAATAAAATGTTTTGAAAATTGTCTTGAAAAAACTGCCAAAAATATCTGAAAAAGTTCTTAAAAAGGTCATGAAAAGGAGAATTCTAAAAAATATCATGAGAAGAAAATTTAGAAAAAAAATCCGAAATAACAAAAAAAAAAATTGTCCTGTAAAAACAGTCTTGAAAAATTGCCCTGAAAATAACATGTTTAAAAAAACAAAACAATTGCAATGTAAGAAGTCCTTGAAAAGATCTGAAGGAATTGTCCTAAAAAAGAGATTCCAAAGAGTCTTGAAAAAATGTCCAGCAAAAAGGCCTAAAATAAGTCCTTAACAAAATTCCTCAAATAAAAGGTTTTAAAAATAGTGTTTAAAAAAATATCTGAAAAAGTTCGAAAAAAGGTCATGAAAAGAGAAATTCTAAAAAATGTCATGAAGAAAATTTTGGAAATTAGTGCCGAAAACGTTCCGAAAAAAAAAGTCCCGTTTTTGAAATAAAATCCTAAAAATAAAGATCCTGAAAGAAAAAGTCCTAAAAATGAGTCCTGAAAAAGAATCCTCGAAGAAAGGTCTTTTAAAAATGCCCTTAAAAAAATAGCGATGTGGCCATCATGTTACTTTCTCCGACTTGATGGTATCATAGCCATTTATATTTACGTTTTCATTGTTTATTTTCAATTGAAATCATATTTTAAATGTAACCTCGGATGAAACTGACGTTTAAAACGTCAAAATTATAAAAAATGGAAAAATTATACTTCAAGTTGAAAAACTCGGTTTACTTAAAAACTAACGAGATTTCGGAAAAACTTATTCTTTAAAAGTTGTTCATTTTGGCATTCTCTACGATTATTATTCATATAAATTTGCTGTAACTATTATCGTTTCATATTTATAAACAAAAAATTTAAAAAAAATAAAATAAATTTCTTTCTCGAATAGCAATGATTTTATGAAAAATATTTTCAAGCAGAAGATGTTCGTCTCTTTGTAGTCTTTAATGTTTGTTTCAATGTTTTTGTCGTATTTTTCATATTTAAGAAAATATATATATATATTTTTCAGAAATTGTTGAAATAGCATCTAGGGACACCAAAACGGATATTTCCGTAAAAAAAAAATTTGAAAAAAAAATCACGATTACAATACGTACTTCGTAACGGAGACAGTAAAAAGGGAACACGATTTGATCATTTAAAAATAGTGATGTAGCCATCATGTTACTTTCTCTGACTTGATGGTATCATCTATATTTACGCTTTCATAGTTTATTTTCAATTTAAATCCTATTTTAGATGTACATCGAATGTTTCGTAGACTCGGATAAAACTGACGTTTAAAACGTCAAAATTATGAAAGGTTAAAAAAAAAAATTTACTCAAAAACTAAAGGGTTTTCGAAAAAAACTTCTTTATAAGTTGTTTATTTTAGCATTGTCTACAATTATTATTAACATAAATTTGCTGTAACTATTATCGTTATATAATTATAAACCAAAAATTTAAAAAATAAAAATAATACATTTTTTTCTCGAATAAAAATTATTTTATGAAAAATGTTAATAAGCAAAAGATGTTCATTTCTTTGTTGTCTTCAAAGTTTGTTTAAATATTCTTGTGATATTTTTCGTATTTACGAAAATATTGGCAAAAAACAAAAAACAGGTAAGGTAAACACCCACTTCCGGTGTACGAAATTTTACCAAAAGCTTTTCAGTTCTTCAGATTATGAAATAAGACGGATGTTCAAAGTTTCATATCAATTGCTGTATTAGTTTTTGAGATACAGCGCGCACAGACACACACACACACACACACAGACACACACACAGACACACATTTTTTTTCCAGAAATTGTCGAAATGGCATCTAGGGACCCCAAAACGGATATTTCCGTAAAAAAAAATTTTGAAAAAAAAATCACGATCACAATACTTTCTCGTACTTAACGTAACGGAGAAAGTAAAAAGAATAGAAAATACCGCTTAGCCAAAGTAATCGAAACTGTGTACGTTAATTTGGAGTAGTGAAATTTTGCATAGTTACTCCAAGGATCTTGAGTCCTATTTTATTGTGTTGAGATCTAGAGAGCGAGAACTTATTTATTCGGTAACTATTGTGCACTTACATTAAAGTTCTTATATTTATAAAGTTTTATTAATAATGATAAAACTGTAACACTAGTTACAGAATGGGCTATCGACCAAAGTCTTTCTGCAGCTCAGATCTATTTATATGTAAAAAAAAAAATATTTTGTTGTTCGCAAAAATATTTATAATTAATAAATGTGGTGAAGAAAAACACTTGTTATATTCCATGATTTTATTTTCAGTTTCCTGACACGTGTTTCGATCTTTACAGATTCGGTTCTATCAAGAAAGTAGCGCAACCAGCATTAACTATATATTTCTAATTGTTGAACGCAACCACACACACTTAGATGCATGATCTGGTTGCAAACAGCAAAATATTTTTTTACATATAAATAGATCTCAACGCACCGAAGATTCATGGAACTATGCGAAATTTCGGCCCTATTTTATAGTTAGTTTTCTAGTGGTCTGCTCGCAAAAGAATTTAGTATAGATTAAACATAATAACTATCCATTTTGATACTATATTACCAAAATTCACCCTTCCCAACACGTGACAGACTATTCAGTCGCATGCGGCATATTTATTTTCCTTTTTCAAAAATAACGTCGAGAACGGAATTTTTGATTGGCATCCCATAAATATTCCGGCGGCCGCTAATTAATCAAATCCCGGGGAAAGCCCGGTAGAAGTGAACTCCGTCCGGGCTCTGATGATAATTCACGCTAATGGAAACACGGAGCGGTCAGTCTCCAAATATTAACTCGCGCACTAACCAGATTAGTTTTCAGATAAATTGTCTCACGTCCTTCCATTATGATCGAGTTAATAATCAAAGGGTAGCACCGGTCAAATATTTTAACTCTTATTGCAGCGACGCTGATTAAATATCATCCCCTCGATGATTCTCCGCACGAGTACGCCGACCCGTTTATTATTAAATGCACCCGTGCCGAATTAATTATTACGGTTATATTCGTCCTTTATTTCTGTAAATATTCGCGCTTGCAGAATTATAAATGATAATAAGCGGTTTCGTGGAACAGGACGGGCGTTTCAAAACCTAATCAACTTATAATGTTCAAAGACTAACCATTAATCAAATGTAATAAACATAGGTAAATCAAATGTAGAAACGTGTTTGGAATATTTACATTCCAATGGTAATTTCCGTTTCCCCATCAGCAACTAACTACACTGATGAAACCTGAAAGGTCGAAACCGGTCTATATGTGTTCTGATGAGGCAACAATATTTATTTTTCAAGATCAGTATGAAATTCAGTATCTGGGAGTGTGACTTCAAAACTGAAGTCTCATTTTTCAAAAACCAATTTGCGAATCCAAAATGGCAAACCACTTTTGTAAAATATCATGAGGTTCTAACGAAATTCAGTATCTGGGCGTTTCTGAAGTCGCCGATTCCAAAACTTAAGTCTTATTTTTCAAAAACAAAATGGCGGATTTAAAATGCGGACCACTTATGTGAAAATGATAGGGTTCTAACGAAATTCAGTGTATGGAGGATTCCTAAAGTGAAGTTTATTTTTTCGAAAACAAAATAGCGGATCCAAAATTGCGGACCACTTATATGAAAAATGAGGGAGTTTCAACGACATTCGGTATCTGGGGGTTTTTGAGGCCGGTGATTCCAAAACTGAAGTCTAATTATTCAGAAATAAAATGGCGGACCACTTAATTGAAAAATAATGGGGTTTCAACGAAATTCAGTATCTGAGGGCCTTTAAAGTCACTGATTCCAAAACTAAAGTCCAATTTTTCAGAAACAGAACATTGCATCCAAAACGGCGGACCATTTAGGTGAAAAATGATTTTCAACCAAGTTCAATATCTGGGATTTTAAAACGGAAGTCTAATTTGTTTAAAACAAAGTGGCGGATCCAAAATGGCGGACCATTTATATGAAAAATTATGAAATTCCAATGCTAGGAAAATTCAAATTTTGTTGGGAAATAAACTTATTATTATTATTATTATATATCCAAATGTCTTAATTAATGTGAGACTTGTGAAACTAGAGAACATCGAAAATAATTCATATTATCAATGAATTAATTTAAAAAATGTAATCTTTTCGAATCAATCGAATTTTATTTTTTATTTTAACTTTTATTTATGGATATTCTACGATGATTTTAAGTTTTATTTCAGATTTATATGTTATAGGCCTATTTGTGTATGTACTATTTATCCCATTTTGGGAAGATAATTAAGATTTTCCTTCAAAAAAATTTCCAGAAGAAATCTAGAAAGCTGGAAACAACTGCAACTGCGAAAAAAATTTTGATGGAAAATTTTTGCGAAAATAATCTTTGAAGCCACACCATCTTGTCGGCGGTGAAGATAATTAAGATTTTCTTTCAAAATCATGGAAATTGAAGGTTTTCAAAGAAATTTAGAAAGCTAGAAACAGCTGCAACGACAGAAAAAATTTTGATGACAGTTTTTTTGTGAAAATACACTTTCTCCGTCATGGTTTCAATTTCAAACTCACGCCATTTTGTTTGTGGTGAAAACAATTAAGATTTTCTTTCAAAATCATGGAAATTGAGGTTTTCTAAAGAAATCTAGAAATTTGTAAACAACTGCAACGGCGGAAACAATTTTGATGGAAAATTTTTGCGAAAATAATCTTTGAAGCCACACCATCTTGTCGGCCGTGAAAATAATTAAGATTTTCTTTCAAAATCATGGAAATTGAAGTTTTCCAAAGAAATATAGAAAGCTAGAAATAGCTGCAATGACAGAAAAAAAATTTGAAGACAGTTTTTTTGTGAAAATACACTTTCTCCATCATGGATTCAATTTTAAACCCACGCCATTTTTTCTGTGGTAAAGATAATTAAGATTTTCTTTCAAAATTGAAGTTTCCTGGAAAAATGTAGAAAGCTGGAAATAACTGCAATGGAGGAAACAATTTTGATGGCAAATTTTTGCCAAAATGCACTTCAAACCCACACCATCTTGTCGGCGGTGAAGATAATTAAAATTTTCTTTCAAAATCATGGAAATTGAAGATTTCCAAAGAAATCCACAAAGCTAAAAATAGCTGCAACGACAGACACAATTTTGATGACAGTTTTTTTGTGAAAATACACTTTCTCCATCATGGATTCAATTTCAAACCCACGCCATTTTGTCTGTGATGAACATAATTAAGATTTTCTTTCAAAATCATGGAAATCGAAGCTTCCTAAAGAAATAGCTTCAATGGCAGAGAAAAATTTGATGACATTTTTTTGTGAAAATGCACTTTTTCCATCCTGGTTTCAATTTCAAACCCATACCATCTAGTCTGTGGTGAAGATAATTTAGATTTTCTTTCAAAATCGTGGAAATTCACCTGTTCAACGCCACAAAAATGTTAACAATCCAGTGAGGAATGTAAAATGAATGCATTTTATTAACATAAAAGAACAAAACAGAACAAAAAAAATAATCACGCGTCACGTGACTAGATTGTTAATTTTTTGTGGCGTTAAACAGGTGAACTTGTAAATTCGAAGTGTTGTCATTCCTCCAGAAATCAATTAAAACGCAAAGAAATGACACCATTGTATTCAAAACCAAAAGAGCTTTTCAAAACGATATATCAGTCGACCCACTTTCCCTATTTAAAATAGGGGGTTGAAGTTAGGGGTGGCTAGGGGTAAAGGTTTTGAAGGTGGAAATGTCGTTAGAAACTAAAATCGACGTGTCTCGGCGATTTTTTTTAAAATGCCACATAACTCAGCAAAGTCGCTTGTTACCTCTGAGATGGACCACCCTGTATATTAGCACCAATAAACTACATTTACAATTACAATCATCAATCATGTGCCAAGACGTTCAAGGTGAACATCTATTATGATTTTTTTTATTGTTTCTTATTATTTGTGCTACAATAAATAATTGTTGTTGATAAAAACTTGGCCTAGTATTTTTTTCAATTTATTTATTTTTATTAATCAGGTTTCAAGAGTTACAAATTGGAAGATTACAATTTGTAAAAAAAAAACATTGATAATTTTAATTTTTTTTTCGTTCTTTATTTTCACAAGATTCTAATGAATATATTTGGATGGATATGATATTTCCCTTTTAATGTATTGTTTGTTTTTGCATAAGTATACGACACCAAATAAAACATATTAAGACAGTCACGGCCACCTAGATGGAAAATTAATTTTTGAGAAATGGCATGTTAATTTTTTAAACAAACAATTAAAATATTTTTAAAATAACCCTCTAAATCAAATGTACAGGGTACTGTAATTAAAATTTCAAAGTTTATATACTGACAGTTTGTATTTGTTAACGGTATATCAAGAAAGGCACGGCATAAAAAAATCAAAAGTTTTAAGCGCGCTTTTGGACTTATGATTTTTTTAATGCGAGCAACGGATCAACCACCCAAATTAGCATTGTGTGCACGTGACGCTCGCTGAATACTTATGAGTATTTGCCACCTCCTCTCTTGAAATTTAACGGCGCAATCAGTCACGACTCGCTAGACAAGCTGTATGAATGGTTGCCTAAAAATTCGACTTTTCAGGCTACTTAGAGTAACAAATCAAGTGAATTTTAATTTTAAACCGACTTAGAGTTTGATGGAAAATATGTGAATTTTTGAAATATAAATTATGTATAATTCCGTCGTGCATCTAATGTGACGTGAGAAGAATTGTACGCCACTGTGTTGAAATCGCCGCTGCTCGTATTATAATGGGAGCCGTTTGTATTCGAGATATAGGTATTATTTAACACGTTCCTTGCCTGGGAATGTATTAAATTAACTCAAAATAAAATGAAAAAATTGTGGTCAATTAAAAATATAGCGCCCCTAACGAAGTTTCTCCTCTTTCGTCACGCCCTAGTTACGGCATTGCGTATTAGTCTGTAAAACCTTCACATTTTTTTTTTTCAGATCACTACAATGCATATTTTCAGTTGCTTTAATTGAAATATTTGCAACAATATGTGCTTTTTTCATATTTCAGCGTTACGATACAAACACAATTTTCAACAATCATAATATGAAATGTGGGTCAATCCGCAAATTTCATTCGCACCCTTCGGCCCTAGTATTCATTTTTTCATCCGCATTGCCGCATTATAATTTCATTTATTATGAAAACATAATTTTCGGGAACATAATAAACCCGACGAACAATTATACAGGGGGATCGCTCCATTTTCGTAGAAACTAATTAACTTTGGCCACTATCAATGATTAATTGAAAGTGTCTGGAGCGAAGCTCCCAGAGATAAATGAATGGTTCAGATGAAATAATGCAGAGATACTGAAACACCGGAGTCGGACGCCGTTTCATTTATAATATGTTTTAAATGACAATTGGAATGAAGTCGCCATCGCATTACATCAACTACACCACAAATTATTTCATGTGTTCATAATTAACATAATTTTTATGTAATAATTAATTTAATTTAATTATTTAATGGTTCTGCAACGAGTTAAAGGTTTTCAATTTTAATTTTAATTATGTTGCAAATGAGTATGCTTGGTGGCCTAGTAAGTAGAGCTCCTACTCACGGGCCTAGTGGTCGTGGGTTCGAATCCCATCCGTGCAGTCACTTTTTCGGAACGAAGAAGTGGCCGTGCGGGTCCATAGATATTTAGTGTATGTCTCATTAATTATTAAAATAAAATCTCAAGAACTATATATCGTTAGTGGCCGAATAGCCTAGATGCTTACGCCAATTCCCAAATCATCAGCACTTCCTCAACCCGAATTCCCATCAACCATCCTTCCTTTTAAAAACAAAAACAAAGGAGCATGCATTGATTTTCGTAATTTAATTATTTATTAAATTATGCATATTAAATTCAAATGTAATTCAACATAAATTTCTATTAACTTTAATAGTATTTTTTTCCAAACTTTGAGAGAGAGTTTTACGCTGTAGTTAAAAGCCGAATTGAAAATACGTTTCTCTTAATAATTTTAAATGTTGATATTAATTTGCCTACATAATCATTGCTATGTATACATATAAAAAAAACCGTACATTATTTTTAAAATAAAACTATAAAACTGGTGGAGTTTAAACGGATATTTTGTGGAGAAAATATATAAAATATGCGTCACATGTTAAATAATATTGTTTACATAATTTTTTATAGGGAGTGATTGATGGAATACCACCTAAGAAAAGTGATTGATTAACAAAACTGGCGTAGGCGTCAAGAACATTCAGCCTCTGACGATTTTATATTTTTCAATTCATATTAATATAATAATGAAAAAAATATTTTTTGTGATATACAATGTAAGTCTTACATAAAGCTCATTTTTTTTTAAATAAAGAATATAGTTGCAATCATTACTATGTAGTGTTTAGTTTATTTTTAAGTATTTTTAGCTGTGACGTTTCTAGTCCTCTTGCATGTGATATATTTTAGATAAGCAGTGTTGCCAGATTGAGGGTTTTTTCCCCAAAATGGGGGTAAATTATTGATTGTTTTGGGACGTATTTTGGGGAACTTCAATCAATGGAGTATTTTTTGGAGTGAGTATTTTATACGAGGGGTATTTTTGGGGGAAATTAATGAACATGTTATTACATTTGCTAGAAATCATCATTACTAATAGTGCACAACCGTAAAGAAGTGAATAATTTTCCTCAGCAACGAGGAAAAACCTGTGACATCGTTTATGGAAGTTGTCCTATGGATTGTATTATTGCTGTTTTCGTAATTTTGTAGCCCCCAATGAGATGCTGCACTTTCATTTAAAAAATATGTATGTGTGCCGAAAAGAAGATGAATAATAAATTTAATATTTATACTACTTTAATTTTGTATGTAAGTTTCCAATAAATCCACTGTATTTACGTTTTATTTTCAAATTTTATTATTTTGGAGAGGGACAGCGGCGTAATTTTTGGGGAATTTGTATTAAATATTTGGAGAAAATTAAAAATTACTACTGACAACACTCGTAATCAAATAATTATTATTATATTAAATTTTTCAATCTTTTTGTTTGAATTTTTATATCGATGGGCCTGGATTTTAAATTTCTGATCTTTTGAACTATTTTTTCTTCATTTGGTCTAAATTGTCGATTTGATTGTTAAAATTTTCGTTTTTTTGGTCGGTATTTTTTATTTTTAGGCCCAAATTTTTGATTTTTTGCCCTGTATATCAACCTGAATTATTAATTTTTTGCGCGATTTTTTGCCGATATTTTCGAGTTTTTGATTTTTTTACATCTTTTTTTAATATACTTTCGCGTTTCTGGTTGGCAACTTATTTTGAGCTAGAGTTATTTTTGGGACTGAAAATAGCAAATTATTTTTCTTTTGCTTGATTTTTCGATATTTTGGTCGGCATATATCTTTTATATTTTAGACTAGGAATTTTATTTTTTTTTGCTTATATTTTAGATGTTTGGTCTGCATGTTTGATTTCTTTGTTGTAATTTTTAGAGATTTTTTTTTTAATGGTTTGTTGAAATTTTCTGTTTTTAAGTCTACATTTTTAATTTTTCGATTTTTTTAGTTTTTTTTATATTAATTATTAATTTTAACGAGCGAATTTTTCATTGGTCTACACTTTAAATTGTTAACATGAATTGTTGATTTTTTTTGTTTTGAGGGTATTTTCGAGTTTTTCATTGTTGCCCTTCATTTTAGATTTTTCCAACCTTTTAATTATTTTTTTTAATTACTTTCGAGTTTAGAGTTTTGCCAATTTATTTTGGGAGAAAGTTATTTTTGGGGCTGAAGATGGCAAATTATTTTTCTTTTGCTTGAATTTTCAATTTTTTAGTCTACATTTTTTATTTTTTACACCAGGATATTTCATTGTTTGCCTATATTTTAAATGTTTGGTATGTGTTTTTCATTTCTTTGTTCCAAATTTTACAGTTTTTGGCCCATAAAGCAAAATTTTTAGAATATTTAATTGAAATTTTCGTTTTTTTTTTTCTGGTCTGCATTTTTTATTTTTGTCGAGATTACGATTTTTGGTCTAAATTTTCGATTTTTTGCCTATATTTTTAGTTTTTTTACCTTGATTATTAGTTTTAATGAGCGAATTTTTGATTGGTCTGTACTTTAGATTTTTTTACCCGAATTGTTGATTTTTGGTTGGTATTATCGAGTTTTTCTGACCAAATTTTTGATTTTTTGCCCTTCATTTAGATGTTTTAACCTGAATTAATCATAATCATAATCATAATCATAATCATTTATTTACGTGTTATAACATACAGTGTATACAAGTCAGGTTCCCATATAAAATTGTAAATATAAATTTCATTAAAGTGAAATTAACAGACACAAGAAACAGATTAAAAACATAGTTTAAAATTTTTAAGAAAATCATATCATTAATAATAATAATTACTATTGGTAAATACATAAAATAATAGCACTAATTATACATATAAAATCATGATTAAAAACAATACACATATTTATTCATATATATTACACATAAAATTCAATATAAAATTTGGGCAGATATTCCCGATTCAATATTTAAAATCACTAAAATCATTATTAAAGCACTCTGTCAGACTGTAAAACGCATTCTCAAGCAGATACTTTTTCACTTTCTGTTTTTATGGGCGAATTTTGTAAATTATTTTTGAGTTTAGTGTTTCGGCAATTTACTTGAGGTTGTGGCTGAAAATGGCTAATTATTATTTTTTGCTTGAAATTTCAATTTTTAGTCTGCATTTTTATTTTTTAGACCAGGGTTTTTAATTTTTTTGCTTATATTTTAGATGTTTTTGGCATCTAAACCAAAATGTTCGAATATTTGGTTGAATTTTTTACTATTTTGACTGCTTTTTTTATTTTTGCCAAGAGTTTTCAATTTTTTGCCAATATTTTAATTCTGTTACCTTGATTATTAATTTTAATGAGCGAATTTTTTATTGGTCTTTATTTTAGATCTAAATGAATTGTTGATTACTTCTTTTTTCTTTTAAGCTACTTTAAGCTACTTAGTTTTTATATATTTTCTTCCCTGTAATAAGATGTAAAATCTGTTGGGAAATAAACATATTATTATTATTATTATTATTATTACTGTGAGCGAATTTTTGGCCGATATTTTCGAGTTTTCTGGTCCATGTTTTTGATTTTTTTTACCCCATAATTTAGATTTTGCAGACTGAATTTTTGATATATTTGGCCTGTATTTGGGTTTTGTATTAATTTTAGGTTATTTATTTAATTTCAAAATGTTTGTTTTAGTGTTTTAATTTAATTATAATAATAATAATAATATTTATTAATTGTTATCAACCTGCATAGGTTATACAATTGTCATTCCCCCCAAATGTAAGATATAAATATATCACGTCATCATCATAATAAATAGAACTTAAAACATGAAAATTAATTTTAAATTAAATTAAAATACAAATAAAATACAATTAAAATCAATTAAAATCAACATTAAAAAATTCAAATATAATTAAAATCAAATAAAAACAACATCCAAAAATTAAAATACAATTAAAATCAATTAAAATCAACATAAAAAAATTAAAATTAATTAAAATACAATCAACATAGTGATTGCTTTAAGATAAAACGAATGTACTTTGATCTTTATCGAGAAAATACAACCTGAGCGATTTGTGTTTAAGAAATTACTTAATTTTCAAATATTTTGTTTTTTTTTCTTCAAAAATTCGTAATTTTTAAATGAAAAGAATAATTTTTGCTGCAAATTTAGTTTTTTTAGTAATTTTTAAATATAATACTTTTGCCCGGGATGAAACTGATCACCCGGTATACCTGGACCTGTTTGGAAATTATGAAGAAAATGCGAACAATTTTAAGTAGTTAATTAGCGAGGCTTTCCGAAAAATTAAAGAATTATTTTAATTATTTGGAGGATACCACAGTACGATTAAATATATTTCTAATTTTTTAAATGGCCTTTTTGTACTACCTGCATATTTTTGGAAAAAACGGAGTTTTAAAACTGATGCGTGAGATTCGTGATTCGGCGGAGGTAATTTTTTACCTTTTCACCTTCTATAATCCCAGTGTTGCCAGATTGGGGGGAGGGGGTTACCCAAAATGGGTGTAAACTAAGGTTTTGGGGAACTTCAATCGATGGGGTATTTTTTGGGGTGGGTATTTTATGCTAGGGGTAATTTTGGGGTGTTTTTATGAAAATTAAAAATTACTCCTGGCAACACTGTAGATAAGTAACATCATATAAATTTATAGAAAAATTACAATCGAATACATTTCAATACTTGTCAAGTACGGTCTAACAATTCCTGGAGAAATAAGTTGAGCTGAGTAATACATCAAGCTTTTCTGAACAAAGCTCATGTAAATATCATCATAGATATAGTCTGGCCGCGCTATGATGGCATCTGAGGTGATTAACTTGGGCCACCTTCTTTTGCGGGTCGCGTCTGAAATGCTTGAGGTTTTTAGTAAGTGAACCTGAGCGAACAAAGTTATCTGCAACCTTTTAAGAACCATTGATTTATAAACAGAACCCGATACTGCACCATCGCCTCAGATGCCATCGTAGCGCGGCCAGATTATAGTATGTCATCAAATTGCCTTAGTATAGCATCGTATGCAATAATTAAATTAATCTGATGTTGCATGCGCCAGGAACTTTATTTTAAATTCGATCGTACGGGAATATTTTTTTTTTGTCGCGATATAGCGGCAATTTTTTTTATCCCGAATATTGCGATATTTGATATGTTAGGGTTAATATGTATTATTTTATAAATAGTAGAATAACACATCAACGATTCAAAAATCTGCCCAACAGAAAATCCTTTTAGAGTGGGCTTACGTAATTATTAATAGAAAAATGTTTTTATCCTCTATCGGAATTTCTTGATATGTAAATAATATTTCCTGGAATGCCTGCATAATTTAACGTGTACAATTTGTTAGCTTATATCCGTTTTGGGGTCCCTAGATGCCATTTCAATAATTTCTGGAAAAAAAAAATTGTATCTCTGTGTGTGTGTCTGTCTGTCTGGCTGTGTGCGCTGTATCTCAAAAACTAATAGAGCAATTAATATGAAACTTTGAACATAAGTCTTATTTGATAATCCGAAGAACTGAAAAGCTTTTGGTAAAATTCCGTATTCCGGAAGTGGGTGTTTACCTTAACTGTTTTTTTGTTTTTTGCCAATATCTTCTTAAAAATGAAAAATATCACAAAAACATTTAAACAAATATTGAAGACAACAAATAGATGAACATCTTTTGTTTGAAAATATTTGTAATAAAATAATTTTTGTTCGAGAAAAAAATGTATTATTTTCTTTTTCATTTTTAGTCTATAATTATGAAACGATAATAGGTACAGAAAATTTATATTAATGTCAATTATAGAGAATGCCAAAATGAACATCTTATAAAGAATAGGATTTTTTCGAAATCGCTTTAGTTTTTAAGTAAACTGAGTTTTTAAATTTGAAGTATAATTTATCCATCTTTCATAATTTTGACGTTTTAAACGTCAATTTAATCCGACTCTACAAAACGCTCGATTTGAAGTTACCTAATAGAACCCAGCAAGTACCGTATTTTCTGTATAGATGAATTTATGTCAGCATTCCTTCTTCTATTATAAATCAGTTTTGATGATGCGATCGTTCTAATTCGTACGGATAAATTCAGTAATTAATAAGTACATTATGAAGGCTAGATGTGGGTCCGATGTAAAGATAATCTGGCAAATTAATAGAGAAGGGTTTTATCAGTGAGATAGCTGGACGGGTTAAATTTCCTATTCTATTTGCGGATAGGGGTTGTCCCGGCCAATAAACATAACGATAAATTTGATAATGCGCTGAAATTATAATTTCGCCAAGAAGATGAGCGAAGGAGGGTATTTAGATAAAATCCCTCGCTTTTGAGGTCGCTCTGTGGCGGTCGTTATTATAGAATTTATTGATTTATTTATGCACGAGTGTGTGTATGTACGACACACGTTAATTTATGTACAAATAGTTCTAATAAATAAATAGCCACCCATAAAATGTATAGTTGAAAAAATACACTAAACAGAAAAAAAATCATTTCGACAATGTTTACTTTACTCAAATGACAGCGATATGTTGTGTCATTTTGACATCCGCAATTGTTGTTTTAATTCCATGGCATGTCATTATTTTTATAAAATCACATTACTTTTTCTTAATTATTTCAACTTAGAGAAACGTAAAGTGTTAAGTGTGAACATTTTTCCCTCTACAAAAAAGTTAAATACATTTTGTCTCTAAAATAAATAGGGGAGCCAATATTTGAACACACAAAATTAACATGCGATTTTCTATGTCGCGTCCGCCAAGTCAACACCCAGTATGTATATTTTGCTATAGTTCATGGAATAAAGATTTATTATGATTATAATGATTTTTTCGCGATGCATTGATAAAAAAGCACTGTAAATGTAAAAATCTCTGAAAACTATACATCAGAACAGTAAATAAAACCGATAACCTTTAGTTATCCAGACGGGAAATTAATAAATAATTAATGCTAGCCAGAAAAAAAAATATACCAAGCAAGTAATAATTTTAGAATTTTATTCAACAGCGGCTGATAACAAACGAATTTCGATCTCGTGTATTATCATCGCGCTGTGGTACATCCACCCAACCGACGACGGTGATGTTATTTATTTATGGAGCAATCATGAAGATGTGGGTGATTGGGCGTCGTGATGGAGCGTTCCGTTTCGAGAAAAATGAGATTCACGCGGATCTCATATTTCAAAATTTTCAAAGCGTGCAAGATTATATTGTTGATCGGAGGAGCATCCCTCCGCCTGAATTATTACCGCTATACTAATTCCACAGAGTGGAGGCCCACCCCGTGCACAATTTACCCCCGGAACGCACGTTTCAATCGGCGGTCTGCATTTATCATCAGTTGGCTGAAAAATTGAATAAGAGTGGCGATGGAACGTGAAGAATATATTTTTTATCGTCAGAAAATAATTTACTACTTTTAAATAATTTAGAAGTATATTTTCAATAACAGAATCACGATCATTTTTGTTTCTCCGTACAACGTATTGTAATCGTGAAATTTTTACAATTTTTTTATTATTATTATTATTATTATTTCGTTTATTTACGGGTAACCCCTTTTAAACATTATATGCAATAATTACAAAATAACACTTACATTATAATTCTAATAAACTTATAACTAACAGTGTAGCAAATACTAAAGCTAACAAATAAAACATTATTTTGTAACACAAATTATATTTTTTAATATAATGAATTTTAATCGAAATTTCCATTTTTAGGTCTCTACTAGAGACGATTCCGACTGTCGCTTTTTAGAATCAATTTTCCAAACATTGAACGTACGCAGTACCTAAAAGAATACTCCAAATCCAACGAGGTTTACAAATTTGCCAATTACGTACATTTCACACTCTTATAATAAAGAACTGATTTTTGGCATTTGAAAAATACATTCATTCTGAGTGCATTCGCAAATTTAAAGTTAATTCTTTGATTGATTATTTATTTAGAATTTTTCTAATTGTAAGCTGCGAATTTCGCTCAATCTAATCCACATCTTAAGTGTTGCAATTTTGTTTTTTTAGGTTGGCAACGTGGATTTTTTTTTTTGGCTTGTTAAAAATATATTCATTCTGAGTGAATTTGAAGATTTTAAAGCAAATTCGTAGAGTGATTATTAATTTAGAACGTTTCTAATTGCAAGATGTAAATTTTGTTTGCTCCAATCCACATTTTAATATATCCATATACAGGGTATTTTTTTTATCGTGGGCCATAGGATTTTACATGCTAAAAATTATACCTTGTGTTAATGTATATTTTATCATAAAATTTTGAAGAAAATTTTAGTTAGTAATATAAATCAATTATTTTTCTACATGATGCGCTTAGTCAGAATAATTTAAACATGTTATATTCCATTAAAACTGAAATTATTTAAAATAAATAACTGAGCAAAGATAATCAAAGTACCTTGAATTTCTGAAATGTCAGATTGATAAGTGAATTAATTTCATTTTTTAATGGAATAAAACATGTTTAAGTTAATCTAATTAAGCGCATCATGTGAAAAAATAATTAATTTATTACTAACTAAAATTTGCTTTAAAATTATATGTTGAAATATACATGAACACAAGGTATAACTTTTAGCATGTAAAATCCTATGGCCTATGATAAAAAAAAACTCACTGTAAAATAACTCGAAAATATTAGCCAAAAAATTAAAAAATCGCGAATGAAAATCAATAACTCTGGTTAAAAAACCGAAAATTCAGACCTAAAATCAAAAACTTGTGCCTAGAAATAAAAAAATGCTTGCAGAAAATGGAAAATTTAGACCAAAATAAAGAATGTTCAGGCCCAAAAATTAAAAATTTAAATTACAGGCCAAAGATCTAAATATAGGCAAAAATCAAATTCAGGCAATGAAGTCAAATATTAGGTAATTGGTTAAAATGTTAATGTAAAATGTAACTAAATTTTAACTTGAAACTATAAACCAACGCCTAAATTAAAATCAAAAATATAAAATCATGGAAATAGTCTAAAATTAAAATAAGAAATCTTGTAGAAAATAAAGGCCAAAATATTAAAAATTCGGGTCTAATTATAAAAAACGTAGTTTGCAAAATCCAAAATCTCAGATATATACAGGGTGTCCCATTTTAAATTGCCACCCAAAATATCTCGAAACCTGAGCAGCATGGCAAAAAATGTTTCAGATAAAAGTTGTAGGGTTCGAAAGAGAACATATGCTGGTAACCTTGAAAATGACCTTGGCGGTAATGTTCAAGGTCAAACGAAGGTCAACTTTGATTTTTCAAATAGAACTTTCTATTTTTTATTGCGGGATCGTATTCTACGGAAAAAAATACAAACTTTTTGTAGGAAACGTTTTTTTCTAATGTTTTTTTAAGAGTTTTTTTTCACGAATTTTTCCGTCATGTTTGAAATCTCAGATGAATCCTGGCTGTGATTCATGCATTACCCTTGCATCAAAGGTGCGGGTGCGAGATCCCTGGATCTTACGCCCCTTGACTTTTTCCTCTGGGGACTAGTCAAGGATAAAGTATTTGCTGAAGCTCCAACAAGAGAGCAGAACAACTTTCATCCGAAACATGTTTTGTCATGTTGCTCAGGTTTCGAAATATTTGGGGTGGCAATTTAAAATGGGACACCCTGTATAGGCCAAAAAATTGAAAATTCTTTCCAAAAATTGAAAACTGAACTAAACTAAAAAATTTGGAGCAAGGAAATTAAAATTATGTAACAAAGATCTACAATATACGACAAAATGAAAAATCTAGGTCTAAAAATTAAATATTCAGGCCAAAAAATTGAAAAAGTAGTTCGTTAGAATAATTCCTTTACGGCTTTGTTTTTTTATATCAAATGTCAACTTTTAACTTGAAACAAAAAATGAATCAAAAATATAAAATTAAGTAATAATCTAAATTTATGTTGAAAGTGCAAAAAATTACTAATTCGGGTCTGAATATAAAAAATGGTGATGTGGCCATCATGTTACTTTCTCCGATGGTATCACCATTTATATTTACACTTTCATTGTTTATTTTCTATTTAAATCATCAATCAATGTACATCGAGCGTTTTGTAGACTTGCATAAAACTGACGTTTAAAACGTCAAAATTATAAAACAAAAATTATACATTAAATTAAAAAACTCAGTTTACTCAAAAACTAAAGAGATTTTTAAAAAACTTATTCTTTATAAGTTGTTCACTTTGGTATTCTCTACAATTATTATTAACATAAATTTGCTGTAACTATTATCGTTTAATAATTATAAACCAAAAATGAAAAAAATAATAATAATTTTTTTTCTCGAATAACAATGATTTTATGAAAAATGTTTTTAAACAAAATAGTCGCATTTCTTTATTGTCTTCAATATTTGTTTGAATATTTTTGTGATATTTTTCATATTTAAGAAAATATTGGCAAAAAACAAAAAACAGTTAAGGTAAACACCCACTTCCGGTGTACGAAATTTTACCAAAAGCTTTTCAGTTCTTCGAATTATCAAATAAGACGTATGTTCAAAGTTTCATATCAATTGCTTTATTGGTTTTTGAGATACAGCGCGCACAGACACACACACACACACACACACACACACACACACACCATTACACGTCCCTACATATTTGTGGCACCGCATGATATATCCCCATTTGTGGCGCTTTTGTTAAGATACTGTCGTTCCGCTGCGCTTCTTTCCATTATTTCTGAATATGTGGTTAATTTTACGATACCCTCCATATAACAAAAGTTATTGCAAAAAAATCAAATGTGCCACAAATATTATGAAACGTGAAAAGTTAACACATGGTGTCACAAATATGACTGGTATCAATTTATGGTGCCACTAATATTGCATGCCATGAAAATGTGTGTAAGTGTGTGAAAAGCAATGTTGCCGTGGAGATGTGACCGTCTTATAATTTGCAAAGAAAGTCCTTGTCACGCATTTTCTTGCCCGCGCAACGCTTCCAATAGATAATAAAATAAAAATGTAATACCAAATAAATAAATAAATAAATAAATAAAATATAAGTAATTAAATGAATTAAAATAAAACATAAAGATTCAGATTCAAGATTTTTAACATTAAGCACAATATTGCAATTTGTATCTTATATACCGGGTGTAACTGAATTCTGGTAGACCCCGAATATCATTTGCATGTTTATATATATAAATATATATATATATATATATATATATATATATATCTATATATATATATATATATATATCTTTGTTCACGAAAATGTTATAATAAACAGGCAGCATAAATGGGGTACATTTTCTATATAATACTTTATTAAATAGCTGCATATAAAATATTAAGTACATTCGACCAAGCCTTAATTTCATTAAACACGCATTTGCGTTTTTAATATGGTTATTAAACACGCCAATTCGCTCTTTGATTCACAGAACGCGATTTATGATAATAATACAGATTTTAGCTTTGATTTTAATTTTTTTTCAATTGTAATTGTAATTACAATTTGAATTTTGATTTTGATTTTGATTTTGATTTCGATTTCGATTTCGATTTCGATTTCGATTTCGATTTCGATTTCGATTTCGATTTCGATTTCGATTTCGATTTCGATTTCGATTTCGATTTCGATTTCGATTTCGATTTCGATTTCGATTTTGATTTTGACTTTGATTTTAATTTTGATTTTGATTTTGATTTTAATTTAAATTTTGATTTTGATTGTAATTTTAATTTTGATTTTTATTTGAAATAGAAAAGTTAAACCGGAAATGGAATTGTTATTAAAAGTCTACATATTGACATACTTTGTTCCTTAAGAACACTATTCAAATGATATTTGATGCCTATAATTTGCATTTTTACATATATCTTTATGAAATTTAGTTTAGTGTTTTAAGGGAATAAAGTGTATCGACATGTGGATTTTTTATCAAAATTCCATTTCCATTTCCAATGACCACAACTTTTCTATTTCAGACGGAACAATCTGTATATTTTTACATAATTTAATTCGTCTCTAAATTCTGAGTTTAGAGACGTATCATAAGTGACCTTTTGGTTGTTAGTCTTTTGTTTAAATTTAAATTAAATTTACACAAAAAACAAATTTAAATTAATTTTAAACAAAAAATAAACAACCGGATGGTCACTTATGATACATCTATGAACTCAGAATATAGATAGGAATTAAATTATGTAAAAATATACAGGGTGTTCTATCTGAAATAGAAAAGAAGGCCATTTCCGGTTAAACCGGAAATAGATTTTTTATTAAAATTCCGCTTGCTGACCCAATTTATTCTCTTAAAGCACCATCCTAAATTTCAAAACGATATATGTAAAGATAAAAAAGATATTCGGGGTCTACCAGAATTCAGTTACACCCGGTATATCAATTTTTTCAAAGACTAGTGAGATTTCGAAAAATACTTATTCTTTATAAAGTGTTCATTTTAGAATTCTCTACAAGTATTGATAATGAAAATAATTTGAAATTTTCGTTCCAATATTATCAAATAATAATTTCTACATGAAATTTTCATTAACAATAATTGTAGAGATTTCCAAAATGAACACTTTATAAAGATTAAGTACTTTTCGAAATCTCATCAGTAATTTTGAAGACCAATGATCAAAAAAACTGTACAACTAAATTAACTATAGCTGGGACAAATGTGTTCAAATTTTTATATAAACAACTGAATAACATAGAAACGATATGGTTCAAACCCATAGAACTTTATATCGTTTCAATAATCCTTACGTAATGAGGAATCTAAAAATGTAAAAATATATATTGTGTTCCATTAAAAAAAAGAAAAGTTTTGTGTATAACTTTTATTGAACCACCCTGTATAAATTCCGATTTTTTTTATAATGTGCAAGTCACTATTCTGCACAACTTTTGTACCAATTGTTTTTCTATATTTTGTTAAAATATGCACATTTTCTACTTAAAATAAAAAATGTTTAATTATAAAAACGCTACAAAACATTTTGTTAATAATTTATGTACAATGTCTTGTGCGTAATTTAAAATGATTATTCCTTGCTATAATCTATTTCTAATTATACAGGGGTTCAATTAGAAAGTTCAGCAATTTCATTTTAAAAATTACAAGTTGCATATGAAGTATTTTAAAATCAAAGTCAACTTGATAATTTTTTTATTAAATAAAGATCTATACTATAGATATGCATTACCATTAAATATAGTGTAAACTCTACTTATTTCACTCATTTGTATTATTGTAACAATTAAAAATAAGATGTTTCTCTTAATTATCTACAACGAATGATTTTCTTTTATCACTTACAAAATTTCGATATATTGAAAAACTTCTGTTTACTTAAAAAAATATACTTCTATGAATTATAGTATTAACATAAATGGTTCATTTATTAAGGATTATAAGTTATTTAAAAGATTCATGAATGTATTTATAATTTATCAGGTTACTTTTAAAAGTTATATGTTTTGTGTATAAAATTTACTATGTAGCGGCAAGTATCGCTACAAACGACTATAAAAACCACAACTATAGAGATAATGAGAAATACTATTTAGAATTTGAATATACTCGAAGGATAAATAAAATATGAATTATGTTCTATAATATGTTTCGCTAACAACGCCTACCATTTTCAAACATGAAAATAAAACAAGCATTTCTCATCCGGTTCAATTTGAATATATTACCATGTTATACAAAACAAAGTGAAAAGTGTTTTATTATATTATTCAACATGTATAAAGAAGTGGAAGTCTCCAGAATAAACAATATGAATGATATTGGTTTGAACCGGATTTTGAAATGAGTCGTCTGTCCTCTTTTCTAGGAATTCCTTTTAAAAATTTAAAGGGACGCTTGGTACCTGCTTTCGACTGCTGAGACGAACAATGCCGACATCTGGATATTATAAATGTTTGAAAATACAACTTTCCTAGTACTATAAACACTAAAAATGCAGTTTCAATATAAAGATTTAACGTGAATAATATTTAAATCTGGAATTATTTTATCTTGAATATAATCCTCATTTATAAATCGTGAAGTATCTTCGTGAGGAAAAATTTCCGTTTTCAGTTGTTTTAAGCTCTTGTAGTTTTTTAAACCTTTTTTCCCTTTTAATTTAAAAGGTAGACAAATATTATTTTTCTTACAGTTTTTTACAATTAAACGTTTAAAAGTCACGTGAATTTTCAATTTAAAATAGTATCAAATTCAAGATAAATTAAATTTATAATTTTCATATTCAATGCCGAAAACGAAACACTGGTAATGTCATGAAATCAATTTGTCAGTGTCAATTTTATCATAAGGGCTAACGTATGTTTGTAATTTCCTTACCATGTTCAAAAATTGAATTTGAACATCCCATCATTTTTTCAAAATATTAATAACCCCCAAAATGTTTCCACATGTAAAGTTTATTGCCTTTGGCAAATCAATTTCATTACGCTAATGAGAGTTTTGTTTTTGAAAATAAATATGAAAATGTCTGTATTAACTTTCAAATTAAGGAAATAAAAATAATATCCACAAATTGAAGCAATGACTTTTTTTGTTAATACAATTTGAAAGATAAACCACTCAAAGCTACGCTATGAACTAGATTTAGACTCCTTATTTATATGTTTTTTTAAATTTATAACCATCACAAAGTTTCGGCTCAGAACGAAATCGAAGTCAAAAAATGGTACTTGAAGAGGCCAAAAACGGAAATAATCACGTTAATATTACATAATTATGCATATTAGCAAACTCTTGTCTGTTATCCTTTTAAAATACTTTTGTATGTAACCACAGAAAACAATAATTTATAAATATTGGTTACTGGATAATAAAGGAACTTAGCACAGGAGAAAAACGAGAATGATTTCTTATGTACTTACCCTTCGGATTTAAATAATTATAAACAGCGGAGCATGACAATACAATTTTTCCGAAATTATCTCTCCAATAACCTAAATAGGCCCCCATAAATATTTTTGGGTCCCACACGACAAGGATTTGTACGATGAAACCATAAATTTATATAATATCTATAAAAAAACGAGTATTAAACCATACCCTTTGAACTAATAATTTAACCTAATTTTATTGTACAAACATTTTAAGTTTGGGTTTATGATCAAAATGTGCCTTATAAACTAATTGAAAAATGGTAAAATAAATATTTTAGAATAAGCATAGCTTTAGAATATGCATGGCTTAATTAAATAACCTTGACAAAAAGTGATTTTTTATGTTTGTGCTTGACATGCTCCAAGATTTCTGTTGGGACAATAAAAATAGTCTCTTGATGTTTTAAATGTATGAAAGCTCACAACTTTTACAGCAAACTTTTGTAATAGGATTAAAATTATTGGCCTTTTTGAAACTATTGTTACATCCAGTTATTTTAGGTAGGTTGATAATACTAATTATGTTACAACCGTCTTTAGTGAGGTTTATACATTTAAAACTTTTCTGGTATAAAAAATATAACAGAATATGCGAAAATGTTTTAAAGCTATATTTTGAGTAATTGTACTTGAATTGCCTCGTCAGCTATCGGGTGAAATATAAAGGGTGATTGAAATTCGAGGGCGAGTATGGGGATATAGCTTATTATAGGAAATAGAGGGTAGGTTTAAATTCGACACTTTTGCAGAATTTTATGTTGATTAATAATCTGCTTTAACATTTAAATTATTTTAACGGTTTCTCTGCAGTTTGGAAAGAAGTGTAAATCGTAATTTCGTAAAAACGTTCCTACGGCATCTTTTTACGTCTTATCAAATGGCGAACGATTTTTATCTACAGGGTTAGTTTTTGTTTTTTTACACTTAGCTTTCGTTTTCATTGTGGGCACAATTTATGATATATACATATTTAAATCAGATTTTTTTTGCTGATTTCAGTGATGTGACACACGGGCATATCCGTTGCAATTTTATTTCAGTATTATGATTATTACAAGTATCATCTAGTACGAATCGAGCTAAGAGTCAATTGCCCATTGAATTTATGTGATTTGAATTCAATAACTGGCACAAAACGGTAAATAATTTTAATTGTATCAAATATTTTAATTAAATACAATTTCAATTTGTTTTTCTAAATTTACATATTTTGCTAATAAATGTCTTTCGAACATTGTAATTTAGTCAAATTATAGGTTTAGATGATATATTATTAATAGATTATGCTTTTAGGGGGTATGTTATAATATGCCGTGTATTTTATTACCACGGCCGTTAAGATTTTGCAAATTAACTTTTGGACCATATTTTAACATATGAAAATATTTGCTTAAAATCCATATTAAAATTTTATCTTTTTACAGCGAACTGATTGTTCTTATAATTAGAACATTTTTATAACAGACAATAGATTGTAATTCATAGGTTTTTGCTTAATTTTTAGGAAAATGACATTGACATGAATTACATTTTCTCGTATTTCGGTTATCAAAGTTAACATATCAACAGTTAAATAATTAAATTTTAATATAGTACCACTTAAAACTTAATATGAAAACTTTAAAAGTTCACAGTAAAAAATACACTACATATCAATTCATCTTATAAGTTGTGCTTATGTTGGTATCAATATATTTAATTTTTTTTTTGCATTGTAATAAATGATGTTAGTTTGCAGCTTCTCAACCATCCCATTTGAAAATTAATTTTAGGAAAAAAGTTATTCTTTATAAAAAGTTCTGCATGGTCCAAAACCTAAAATGCAACCATCAGCTGTCAAATTTTTTTGGTCATATACGGAGTTTGTGTGAAAATATTAATTTTGTTCCAGAATAAAGTACCTTTATTTTTGACAATATCAAGAACTGTTATAAAGAAAAGTTATTTAGAATTGAAAACTGGGTTCAATCATACAGTCATGTATACCTGTTGCTAAAAATAAGATTTTGTAATTTTTCTTTTTCTCTACAGTGATACATGCACATTGATATTTCAAATGTTGAAATGACAGTGACAGGTCTGTCATTAAACATCAGATATTATTTAAACATTATAAATGAATAGTAATTCCGGTGACATTGAGTTTGGAGAAAAAATAGAAATTGTATTAATTGTGATTGAAAATTATAAAACGTATCGGGAAGCAGCTGAAATATATTATAACAAACATCCAGATAAAAATGTACACAATACTACAGTAATGAATATTTATTTCGTTAGTTAGTTAGGGTTGAAGGTCATTCCATCATCGACAATTTTGGGAACTCACTGTACCATTTGAATTAAATGAAGCTTTATCTTCAAACATGATTATTCTAACCCAAAATGGATGCTCTTCTAACTCTCCTTGGATAAGAGAACAAAAATTGAAACCACTAACATAATCTCTAGGTTTTAATGTGGTTTATATGGGTGGAATTTGTGTGCTTTCAAAATATTTGCCATCATATCTTTACCCTTTTGCGCAGCTAATATTTAATATATTCTATTGTAGATAACATTACATTTAAAGTCCTCACTTTAAAGTCCTCAGTTATCGACGTTTTTTATTTAATTTATTTTTAACATATCCATATGTTTTAATTATTTTCATTTCAAAATATTAATTATTGTATGTACATTTGTGTCTGGATGTTTCTTATTAAATATTTCAGCTGCTTCCCGATACGTTTTATAATTTTAACTCACAATTAACACAATTTATATTTTTTTTACTTCGCAAATTTAGCATATCTTACTATGTTTATAATATTAGGCAAATTATTCTAAAATTTATGAATTCAAATTAAATTTTAAAATGAAAAAAAAAAGATTTGTCATTATGTTGTTCTGTCTAACTTTTCTCTATTACACACACAATTTACGGCACAAAAGGATTATCAAATACAGGTTTAATACCGTAAATTATGCATTATTCATTATTCGAAGAAAAATCAGTTTACTTTTGAAAATCAAAACCAATACATTTTTTATTAAATATTATATTGGTATTCATTATTTATTTCCGGCGATTTAGCTGAAAAAATATCTCAGATTTATAGCTCAGGCAAATATAAGTTTATAAAATCATCGAACGTTACTTGAAATAGTATAATTTAGGCTATTATTTAACCACCAATTTTTAATTTAGTAAATGTTATATACAATTTAAAATTGTTCGAAAAACTCTAAACTAGTAAAGTCATGAGTAAACAAACGGTAGAAAAAACCACTTACGATTCCGCCATATTAGTAACGTCAAGCCCTGATTTACAAAATTTTTGCTTTGAAAAACTTATTTTAGGATACACTCGTCATTTGAAAGTTTCGGTTCTCATTTAAAAAATAATTATGTCCGAAACTGACACACTTATTTGTCGAAACTATGTAGTCAGAAAAAAGTCGATAGAGTTATTCGAAATAAGGATTTGAATGTAGATGTAAGTCATATTTTTTTTAGATTTACAATATCTCCTTACTTTAGTAAGTTTTGAATTTATAAACGTCACATAAATGGACATTTCGGGTATTTCACACGTTCAAATATTCGCAAATTATGTATCTAATGTTCATTTCATGGTTTATTTTATCCATTCGCTGTTTTGGGCAGCAAAAAATAATGAATTCCTTAATAGCATAAAAATTAAAAGATAATAGTTTGATTTTTACCAACATTATTTTTTGTAGTAAGTTATTATTATTGATTGGTATTTATTTCTATATTAAAATCTATAAGAAATGTATGAATAAAGTTTTATTGAGAAAATGGACGTAATAAAAAAATCGAAGATTTATTTCTCTAGCGTGCATTACAATAGCCATTGAAATTCTGTTTGAAAGAGCAAGAAATTTACAGAAAGTTATTAATTTAAATAGCAATAATAAAAGTCTATTTTTAAATATGTATAGAAGTAGGAGCCAGGCCTCAAATATTTATCTTTCGCAGATGTTAGCATTCGTCACCCCCAAGTGTTCTACCTGTTTTGGACCGCCCTTTAAATTTTAAAAGGAATTCGTCGAATGAATGCGTCACATCCCAATATCCGGTCCAAACTAACACACAATAGCAATTAACACATAACAACATTTACACATTTACAGTAAAATGAGAATGGATCAAATAAACCAAGAAATTAATATTAGACACATAATTGGAGCTTATTTGACAGTGCAGCATATACAAAATATCCATTTATGTGAGTTTTATGAACGTAATTTAATTAAAAAATCACTGAACTAATTGTAAGGAAGGAATGTAAATCTGGTATGAGAAAATGTTATTTTCATCAATTAAATGTGGTTGCAAATACAATAACATTTTCAAAAAAAAATCGACTAAATAAGCGGTCAGGGTTTTGCGTAATGACTTTACTTTTATTTTATTTACCGAATCCGAAAATGATTTGTATACAAGTTCTTTGGAATTTAATAATGCGTTTAGTGATGATGTTGGATATTCGTTGGAACTTATCGTTTTGTTGCTAGGACAACGCACTGTTGCTTTTATTTTCAAAACGAAATTACTCAAAAAATTTCTAATAATGCAACTTAAAAAAAATTACTAGAGAAAAATCTCCATAAAGAATAAAAAAGTGTATTGTTATAGCAACAAAATAATCAACTTTAGTTTGATGCAATACTGAATTTGGTAAATAATTTAAAAAAAAATGTTATTATGCGACAAATTTTAGACACGCAGCGCTTATTTTAGTCAAATTAACTTGAAAAATGCCTTAGGCGAGGGTATAATAGTATACTCTGTAACAAGGTTAAAATGGAAATTCGATGCGAGTGGACTAGCATCAGAATTTCCATTCTTACCTAGTAGTAGACTATACTTTCTCCTCGACCAGATAAAATAGACTAATACAATAATTATTGTATTAGTATATTAATTATAATTAACACAAAGAACTTACGTTTTATTATCACGTTTGTGGTTATGTTTATAGTATTTTGACAATTGTGATATCCAAGGCTAATTGTTTTATTCGGAACGGTGTGAGAATATTCATTCCATTAGTTATTATGGAATGAATTACATGCAAAACGCATAAGTGCATTTTATTTTGATCCATAACAAGAGTGAGAATGTGTACGTTCTATGATCAAAATTGATTTCAGAATGCTTAAATTCTACAGTGGTCGTGGAGAAAAAATAGTATTGTATTGTAGTTAAAAATGCTCTATCTAAAAAGTAAACAACAAGGTAGGTTGTTATTTGAAAATAACAATATTTTTGCCATTCAAATGAAAAAATGAAATGAAATATGTCTCTCCTATAAACTTTATAAATTTACTAAAAATTAATTATAATTATTAATCCATAGAAACCTGCAAACACCCCATCCGCAAGTTGTGGGATAAATCCATGAGAATAAAGTATAAGTTCTTGAAAATCTGTAATAATTTAAGTGAAAAAATGTAATAATAATTACCATCGATTTGAAAATTTACTCAAAATTCATTCCGGATTGTATTTTAAGAAAATTATTAACAATCTATTTATAGATTTTCAATTGATGACAAGCGCGGTAACTCGTGTGAAATCCCAAATATTTTAATTTTATTTTTTCACTCTTGAGTAACAAGTTACAATACACGTTTTTTGTTATGCTATTGCCTTTTTTTGCCATCTGTATGGGAAGCAGGAGTTTGCATAAACATATAAATACAATGTAAATCACCAATGTACATTGCTGAATTTTCTATTCGATACAGAAACCAAATTAGAATGAGTTACATTTTAATTGTTGTCAGAATAAAGACAGCACTCTCATACTATTCAAAGCAATTATGGTGAAAAATCTAATCGCTCATATTTTCTTTGGTTTTTATCAACTTTTCCTAATATTTTGCAAACAAACATGTAAGTATATGAACCAACCTAAATATTCCAGCGTTCATGAACATATATTTAGGGAGATGCATTTCAAACGAACTTCTTACTTATTGTTAGACAATTTTGAAACAATAAATATTATTTTTAAGAAGTAAACATATTTTTAAAACAGTTTGTTTGATTATTGTCTTTAGATTGTCACTAAAAATTCTTAGGGGTCAATCAAATCAACCAATTTAATTTGAAAAGGTCTCTGACAAAATTTATCTATTTTCGTTTTTTTACCTATGTTGTAGTATATTCAGAGAGTTGAAAACAGCTATGCATTAATTTTTCAGATGTTCAGTTTTTTTTGTGAACAGCCATTTTGTATTGGTGGGTCAGCCTATTTTGCATTTTGTAGAGATTTACGTTAAACTCTGTAGCTCCTCGGTTTTTGGAGATATTTGGTTCAAAAAGAAACCATGTTAAAGAACATAAAATGTACAATTTTTTCTGTTAAGTATATATATATATATATATATATATATATATATATATATATATATATATATATAGGCCTATACTAAATTGTAAATTAGCAGAAAATAGGTAAATGTTAACGTTTCCAAAATAAAAAGCTTCTCTTTAAAAATTAAAAGTGTTAAAGATAAAACGAAGACTCAAATTCATTTTTTGTGGATATAGTGTCTATAGTATACTACTTCCCTAAAAAGTATCAGGCCAGAGAGTTACATCCTTTTTTAAAGGGTCTTCAAATATTGCAATTTTCCTAAAATCAGGTATTTTCGATCTGAAATATCTCGGAAGGGACACACTTTGAAAACCCAATATTTTCACAAAACGTTCTTTAATGGTGTTATACTAAGTGGTTAAAATTTCATCACTGAGACTTTATTAGCTTTTTGGTTAGAAATTTAAAAAATAGCTAAAACTTCTGGAAAATAAAAAAAAATTAGCGACTATCATTGGTTGATTTGACATGGATTGACCGTTAGATATACAGTATGTTTTTTATCGTGGGCCATAGGATTTTACATGTTAAAACTTTTACCTTGTGTTAATGTATATTTTATCATATAATTTTGAAGCAAATTTTTGTTAGTAATATAAATCAATTATTTTTCTATATGATGGGATTAATTAGAATTATTTAAACATGTTTTATTCCATTAAAAAAATATTTTTTTTAATATAAGTGCCGACTCAAGTACCTGTTCCCCGTACATGTTCAGGTAATGATATTTATTAATATTGTTTAGTGCTATTTCAAAATTAATCATAAACTATTTGTATCCTTAATATGATGTATAATGCTCTAGTGCAGAGAAAGGAGCAGTGTTGAAGTTTTTTGCAACGCACATAAAAAGAAATACTGTACCAGGAAAAGTAAACTGCATAAAATGTATGAATAGCAATTCTATATTATCTTCACGCGGTTGGACTGACATTAAATTTTGTGTTAAAAATCATATAGATAAAATTAAAAATTCAAAGAAAGTGGGAAAATTTTGTTAATTGAATACGAAATAAATTATATTACATGCACTTTTTATATACATATAAAGATTGTAATAATATTTGTATCATTTTATCATCCCGAACCCGTTTAAACTTTAAAACAGAATCCAATAAATTAATATAAATAAATGCTATTTAATTTGGTGAATTTGCATAATTTATGCATAATTTTAACTGTAATTCAAGTAAAGTGGGAACAAAAAAATCAATTTAAGTTGGGTATTAATTGTCAAGAACAATAATAATTTAGACAATTACAAGAAATTCCGTGCATTTTTAACATTTAATTGTACATTTTATTTCTCTGTTTGCAATTTTATGTTTCATAAATAATTCAATTTTTATTTATTTATTAATAATTACTGTTATTAATTTAATTAATTTCTCTACTCACAATTTCTTATTTCATTAATATTTTAATATTTCAATATTTATTTATTAATAATGTATGTTATTTATTTAATTGAAATATTTATGAATGGACACTGCAAGTCCTAACGCCAACTGTAAATCTATTTCCAACCCGAGAATTGAGCAAACAATGCGATCCCCTCGGTAGGTATGTGGGATAGGTCGGCAACGCAGCATATTTTGTTCCAGGTGGCGCTACCAACAAGGGTTGTCACAATTTGGTGTGTAGCACACATGATCGGTACCCATGATGTGGCGTCATACACACAATTATTTTTAAGGTATCATAACTTTCGTGAGAATGATTTTAGAGAATTTTCGTATAGATAACTGAAATAATCTGATCTTCTTTAACATTGGTACTAAATGTCGTAAGTGTGACATATGAAGCAATGGAGAAATAGCCGAATGTACTTGTGGCACGGAGGGTAAGGTGCCACAAGAACGCGCCTCCGCCACAATTCAGGATGTAGCACACACAAAGTGCCACAAATATGTGGGGACATACACACACACACACACACACACACGCACACACACACACACACAGACACACACACACACACACAGACACAAAAAAAATTCCAGAAATTATTGAAATGTCATCTAGGGACCCCAAAACGGATATTTCCGTAAAAAAAATTTTTGAGAAAAAAATCACGATCACAATACTTTCTCGTACTTCGTAACGGAGAAAGTAAAAATGTAGGTTCCAAAATCTAAAATACAGATCTTTAAATAAAAACTCGAAAATACCAGCCTTGATGCAGGTTACAAAATCTACAACATGGGCCAAAAAAAACAAAAATTTAGACCAAAAATCAAAAATTTGGGTTTAAAAATTAATGCATTTAAAATAAATGAAAAATACAACAAATAAATAAGAAAATTTAGGCCAAAATAAAGAAAATTTAGGCTAAAAAATCGAAAATACAAGGTAAAAATCCTAAATTCAGGCAAAAAAATGAAAAATCCCGGCCAAACATTAAAATGTATTGATTGCCATCATGTTACTTTCTCCAAATTGATGATATAATAGTACATTCTGTAACAAGGTTAGAACGGAAATTCAATGCGAGGGGGGGGGGGGGGAAGGAACCACAAGCATCAGAATTTCTATTCTATCCGAGTAGCAGACTATACTTTCTCCACGACCAGACAAAATAAACGAATAAAATAATAAACACAAAGAACTCACCTTTTATTATTACATGTTTGTGGTTATGTTTATAGTATTTTGACAATTGTGATATCCAAGGCTTATTCGAAACGGTGTGAGAATATTAATTCCATAACTTGTTATGGAATTAATTACATGCAAAACGCATAAGCGCATAGTGTTTTGTTCCATAACAAGAGTGAGAATGTGTATGTTCTATGATCAAAATTGATTTCAGATTGTTTAAATTCTACAATGGTCGTGGAGCAGTGGCGGCTCGTGGATTTCCGACAAAGATGCCGCTCGTACTGCAATACTTACTCTTATGGAGGAAGCAAATATTTCGTTGCTTTCTAGGTCAAATTTTCTTCCGTTGCCTCACCGCCGAACATGCACGAGCCGCCGCTGTCGTGGAGAAATATAATTTTGTTACTGGCACCCATTTTTAACAATATCTAATTAAAGTTATAAAATTTTTAAATTTTCCATGGGTTAACTTATTTTTAAGTTCATTTCAAATGCATGCCTCTGTAACTGACCCCTAGAGCCTTGCACGGGCCGGGCCGTTCCTTTAATGCTGTATTTTCGGGCCGGGCCAGGTCGATTTCTCAATTTATAATACCGGGCCGGGTCTCGCAACATTGTATTACAATGTAACATGCGGAATTTAAACAATCATGCTTTGTTGTTAATTTACAGTTGATACGCAGGCTGGCGGGTGGGGCCAGTCCTACCATCCAAAGAGTAAAACATAAACGAGGGTTTTACGGGTGGAAAATAATGGATGATGGCACATTGAAACCTTGTCTTCTGTTTTTGTTTTTTTTTTTATAAAGAAAGAAAGCATAAAAAATAGAAACATTTTGAAACCAACCAAGTGCCCCATTTTAACAATCCTAAAGATTAAAAATGCTTAATCACGTGTTAAACGAGAACCAAATTCAACAAACTAGTCCTCTGTATTTGCTCCTTAGTAAATTGTTTCATTCGTAGAAACCTTGGGCTCCATTCAACTGGTTGGATCGGGGGATGGAGCCCATCCACCTTCCTCCGTATTCTAGAAAATTCTCAATGGCCTAGCGTCGGTATTTTTTTGGTCAACTACTTTGCTCTAAGGATATACTGATTGATTGATATCAATAAAAAAAATCTTCAGAAATCTTTTGATTTATCGACAGCAGGAGGATATTATGGTTGAAGAACTGGCGTCAGTTGATGCGGAATTTAAAGAAGAACAACCGACCCATCCGAGAAACGTCTGCATGTAAATATTTTCTGTCAGAGCAATTTTATGCAAATGTACTGTCAGTCAGAGCCTCCCCTCACAATACACCGATTTTTCCACACCGGAACCATTTAAACTTTCCCCGCATAGAGCCCGCAGTTGTTCCGACATGAAAAAAGGGCGAAACCAATAACGATTTCGCGGGCAAAAAAAAATCCACGCTCCGACGTTATTATAAAATTTCAGGAGCGCTCGCAAATGCACAGAAAAAAAAATTCATCCGCCACGAAAGGTCCATTTGGCAACAATTCAAAACTATATCGTGGTCTTTAGCATTTAAATTGCACAAATAAAAATACGTGGGGAGACACGAAAACCAGCTCGTAAAATGGGGTGTGCGTACATCACATGTACACGCTGGGTGGTTTGTTTTTGAATAATTTTTATCTCCTATATTTATTCCGTGCAAATAAAAGCACACACACACACACACGAAAAACAAAATAAACAGGGCACCATCTGTTTTAATTACTTTCACAAAAACAGTTGCGGCCGCTTCGCATAATTATAATTTAATAGCGACGTAAGCCACTTTGAATTTAACTGACGTTTTAATAAGGTGTTTATTTTCTAATGTTATACAAAATACTATTTAAATACAGAAACTTTTCAATTAAATGCACTTTGTTGGTTTTTGCAATTTGCAGTGTGCACCAACAAAGTTATTATTATTATTTACTTTATCTTTGTCCTCCTTTCTTCCAAAATAAATCTCCATAGTATTACAAAATATAAAAAACCCATACTCAAAATTTCAGACGAAAGGAGCATTTTATTGAAAAGTCCCTTAAGCAAAATGTTTGACAAAGGAATCATCAACATAAACAATTTGAATAGATCCATAGCTCAGTTTAAAAAAAAATATTTTTATTTGGCTCTATACTCGGCGTACCGAATAGGTGGTATGATCACGTTGCGTTCACCCCGCGTCCTCGTGATAGTTCGTCGAGACGTTATGACGCTTGATTCACACAGCCTTGCACAGAACTAAAATTAGCTCTGTGGCGGAAATATAAATCTTTCTACTTTAACCCACAAAATCCAACTATTTACCACTTCCTAATTAATTGTAATTAAAAAAGGCTTATTTAAGAATAGAACGTAACTAGTTTTTAATGCTTAAGTTGCTGTATGTGAAATTCTGTTCTTTATGTGAAATAGTGAAATATAAAATTAAGAAAATTAACTGGTGACGAACGACGGCTCCGCTGCGCTGCGCCGTCGTCCCTGCGTAACCTATTGAAATTGAGGAAAGTTATCGGTGACGAACGACAGCTCCACTGCGCTGCCCGTCGTCTTTGCGTATCCCTTCAGAATTGAGCAAAGTAACTGGTGACGAACGACAAAAAAAAGTTAAAACTGAAGGCGTAAAGACTCCCTACTCCCGACTCCCGACTCCTAACCTAAACCCGCGACTTTAAGCATGTCATGTCAATGTCATTAAATCTGAAAATTTTCAATCTGACAGAAACTTGAAAACAGGTGGAAACAATGAGGTCAATCTTTGAAAAATCGTGTCCCGTTAAGGGAGCAACAAATCAAAAAATGTTCCAACATAAATATTGTAGAGGAACGCGTTGCAAATATACCTGAGCTTTGACTGACTCTTTAGAGTCAAAACTAAACGCATGAAGAATCCCGAAAAATAATCTTGAATCGCTCACTTATAAGGCCAGGGTTCCGGAACGATACTTGTCACGTGGTGCCCCTTCAGACGAAAGGTATCTTTGGTGAAAATTTCAGCCGAATCCGTGTCATGGGATTTTCACTCAAATTTCAGATGGTTTACTCATGAAAAATGACAAAAATAGTACCTTGACACATAAAAAAATTCATAACTCGCGAACGATTAGAAAAATCAAAAAATAATGAGAATAACTGTTGTAGAGGGGTCTTTTGCGCAGAGGATAGAATAGTTTTAAATTGTCCAGGATGCACAGGAAAGGCTTTGAGAAGGGCTTTCCGGTGGTGTAATCAGATTTCCGATCGGAGAAAAAAAATGTGCCCCGCTGCTCAATTTCGCTTCTCCCTTCCGTATACATCGTCATCAAACTAAAAATCGGATCGAAAAACTTGATTGGGATCGTTGATACGGATTAAATCGACGACTGATTTGCCGTCGTCAGATTTTTTAATTTTCGAAATAAAAATCGCAAAATTTTTGGAAGAATTCCCGGAAAACAATCGAAAATTGGCCGTAGATCGTAAACGGTGTACTCCACAAAAAATATGACCTCTACCTTTTCGACGCAAAATAAAATTCCAAATGACATACCGTTTAATTTTTTTGCGTGGGATTAAACATGGCCGCTCTAGAATTTTTTTATTGACGTTGGGGGTGGTTTTCTTTGAATAACTTTTCAAGGGTTGGAGATATCAAAAATTCGTAAGAGACATAAAATATAGAGGAGCCTTCGTTCTATAAAACTCTATAAAAATTAAAGTCGCTGCTGTAAAGGGGGCGCGGCCCCGCTCGATGAAGCACGAAAAAAGCGACCTCTGCAGAGAAAGGGTTGCAGCTCGCGAACGGAGAGGAGCACTTCCAACACAGAAGTGGCCGTTATGCCCCCATGTATTTGCGATTTTTTGAGCCGTATCCGAACGTTCCAACTCGAAAACCCAAAAAGCCTTAGCATTTGGCGTAAACCTCTGCATCGCGAAACATCGATTTTCAAAAATTCACCCCCAAGTCTAGGGATAAGTTGGAAAATTACGGTTTTTACGGGACCCTAGAGGACGTTTTCAGGAAAAAAATAAATATTGTAAAAAAAAATTTTTTGTGGAGTTGGCAACACTTTTTTTGAGAGGGTAGTTCTAGGGGGTTGAAATTTTAATAGTATTTGTCTTGAATTATTTTTGATTTTTCATAAAAATTGCAAATCGATATCTATAAGGGTTATTAATAATAATTAATAATTAATAATCACTGCATTCAAATAAGACAGAAAAACGAGAACACATGGCATACAACGGGCGTGATTAAAAATTTCGGCTGTGTGACATACGCTTCACATGCATTTGCGCTGACCAATCAGCGAATTGTGGTTCATACTGTTGATGATTGTAAAAGATTGCAAAATGATCTTAATAATGTGAATAATTGGTGTTATGTTAATCGTCTAAATTTAAATATTGCCAAATGTAATGTAATGTCGTTTTTAAAAACGAAAAACAGGATTCACTTTGAGTATTTATTGAACTCCATTCCTTTGACAAGAACAGATACTATTAGAGATTTGGGTATCCTATTCGATAGTAGTTTAACTTTTAGAAATCACATCATTTTTATTTGTGATAAAGCAAGAAAAATGTGGGGCTTTATCTGGCATCTGTCAAAGGAATTAGGTCCTGAATGTCTCAAAGTTTTATTTTGTTCTCTTGTAAGATGTCACCTTGAGTATGCATCTCCAATATGGTCACCTTATCTTCAAGTCGATATTGAAAGAATCGAGAGTGTACAGAAAATTTTTTTGAGATACATGGAATTCAAATATGGTATCAAACATGTCCAAGGTTCCTATACATCTATAATGACCCTTTTGAAGATGCATACCCTGGTAATGCGTAGAAACATTTTTGATCTATGCATGCTTCATAACATAATTAATGCCTCCACTAATTCTTCAGTGTTACTATCTGAGATAAATTTAATTATGTAAACGTTTTAAGAAGCAATAACATATTTTTTGTGAAACGCTATGATACGAATCTGTCATATAATAATTCAGTAGGTCGTATGCTTAGATTGGCAAATGACTTAAATGATAAACACTGGTTTAACATTTTTGATAGCAACATTCATAATTTTAAACGTATACTTAGGAATAAGTTTATATAATTTTCATTGTACATAGTAATCTTTTTTGTAAAATATTAGGACCATGAAATTACAAATTTTAATTTAATTTAATTTGGTGTTATCAATTTAATAATTTAATCTAGTATATTTTAGTTTAAGGTATTTTAAGTATTCATTGTTGTGTTACATTATTGTAAATTTGGGTTTCCCGTAGATAAATAAATAAATAAACATCACACGGAAATCACGCAAACCCATTATACCACCGATTCGCTGCGCTGAGTATAGTCTTGATTGACGTCTACAATTTTAATCTTAGATTTTTATGAAAATAAAATTAAACAAAAACCGTATTTTGCCAATACCGTGGACAAATTGCATTATACATCATGTGAAGTTTATTCATATTAGATTAATGTTATTGTTTTCCAGCAACTTGTTTTAATGTTCGATATTAAAGCCGCTGTAGCGGATTTGAATTAAGGCGTACAAAATCAATAATTTTAGGCCCATATATTTCATTTCAAACTTTTTTAAATCGAGGCGTCATCTTCTAAACTCACCCCCAAAATATATATTCGCCTCTTTTGGCAATTTAACTTGCGTCAATGTGGGCAACGAATGCACTCGCAATTTTCAGTGGTTTTCATAAAAGTTCATGACAAAGCCGCCAATCGGATAAAAATTTATCTAGACGCGGCAAACAGTACCATTAATTCGGTCCCGTTTCAGGGACGCTTTTATTAAATTCGCGCGTCCACTTTAAGTCCGTTAGTGAAACCGCAGCTTGAAAAATTGAAAGTATTATTATCTTTCTCGCCCGGAAGATGGTTACGAATGGTTGTGGTCTCACGAGGGGATAATTTAGACTTTTAATGTTTTTTGTTAGTATTCGAACAATTGGATTTTCAGCGCTGGCTACAGATGGAATAAAACATACAGGCCGGGCCTTTTAGGATGGCGAGAGACTTGGGTGCGTAGCGGTGTCTTGTAAAAAAATCATCAATGGCGGCGAACCATTATAACCATTTACGTGGTAGGATTTTCAAAAATTCACCCCGGGGTTACTGGGAGAGATGGAAAATTGCGAATTTCACAGGCCCCTAGAGGATGTTTTCGGCTTTCAGGAAAAAAATAAAAATTGGAAAAACAAATTTTTGTGGGGTTTGCAACACTTTTTTTAAAGGAGTGGTCGAAAAAATTTGTCTTGAATTATTTAAGATTTTTCATGAAAATTTCAAAACGCTATCTATAAAGGTTTTCGTAATATTTAAAAAAAAATGTAATTTTGACCTTAGGCTTTTAGTATACAGGGTGTTTCAGAGCTCTGGGAACGGTCAATCAAGCACGTGATTGACCGTTTGTCAAAATGTCGAAAAATGTTTTATACAAAAGTTGTGTATAATAGTAAGCTGCACCCCCTAAAAATATTTAAATTTATACAGGGTGTCTCATAACAAAGTTACAAAATTTCCAAATTTGCTTAAAACTAACATATTTTTGAAATATCAAGAGATAATTGACGCATCTTGCTTGTAAACTAAATGGCAGCACTCAGAACTCAAATTTGAGTGAGTGAAATGTGCACCACCTAATTAAAAAAATTGTTAAGAAATTTCATATTTATCGAATTCTTTTCAGAATTTAGTGGGATTTCGGAAAATATTTCTTGTAGGCCAATACGAAATAATCTGGCCGGATAATTTTTTTTGTATGCACGACCCATTGAATCGACACAAATTTCGAGAATGAATTGAGATGGAAACATCATGAATAAAATTTCACGGTGAAGCGTGTCCGGAACGGATTTCAATAATATTTCACTGCATAGGTGTTTAGAATTGACACAGTTCAACTGAAGTTAGCTGTTGACTTAATTGTTGCATGGTGAAGGTAAATACATTTTTAGCCACCGCCGTTTTAAATGTACCTTTTTAAACATAAATTGAATTATCGACGCAATCCACCTAGAAACAAGATGTCATCACTTTGAACTTGAATTTGAGAACGAAATGTGCACCTCATGATTAAAAGATTTCTAAAAATTTCATCACGCTTGGAATTATCGTAAAATTATCCAAATCTGCTCATAAATCACATAATTTTGACATATCAAAAAATAATTGACTCACCTTGCTTGTAAACAAAATGGTGACACTATTAACTTGAATTTGAATGAGTAAAATGTGCACTTCGCGGTTAAAAAAATTCTCAAAATATTAACGCACTTCGAATTACCTTCAAATTTTTCAAATGCACTCAGAAATGTAATATTTTTGACATCACAATAAAAAATTGACGCACCTCGCTTGGACTCAAATTGGCAGCACTCTGAACTTGAATTTAAGTGAGAGAAATCTGCACAACGTGATTTAAAAAAATTCTAAAAATATCATCCCACGCGGAATTACCTTCAAATTTTTAAAATACGCTCAAAAATCACAAATATTATACATATCAAAAAATTATTGACGCACCTTGCTTGTAAACAAAATGCCAACACTCTAAACTCGAATTTGAGTTAGTGAAATGTTCACCACCGAATTTGAAAAATTCTAAAAAAATATAGCCCGCGGAATTTACTTAAAAATTTTTAAGTAAAGATAATTAACGCACCTTGCTTGTAAACAAAATGGCAACACTCTGAACTCGAATTTGAGTGAGTGAAATGTGCTCCACCTGAATGAAAAAATTCTGAAAAAATATCGCCTGCGGAATTTGCTTCAAAATTTTTAAATTTGCTTAGAAGTAACATATTTTTGAGATAGGAAAAGATAATTGACGCACCTTGCCTGTAAATAAAATGGCTGCACTCTGAACTGGAATTTGAGTGAGTGAAATGTGCACCACCTAATTAAAAAAATTCCAAAAAAATTATCGACCGCGGAATTTGCTTCAAAATTTGTAAACTTGCTTGGAAATAACATGTTTTTAATAAACCAAAAGATAATTGACGCACCTTGTTTGTAAACAAAATGGCAGCACTCTGCACAGGAATTTGAGTGAGTGAAAATATACACCACCTGATTAAAAAAAAATTACAAATTTGTTAAGAAATAACATATTTTTGACATACCAAAAGATAATCGACGCACCTGGCTTGTGAACAAAATGGCATCACTCTGAACTGAAATTTGAGTGAGTGAAATGTGCCCCAACTGATTTTTTTTTAATTTTGGCTCACGGAGTTTGCTTCAAAATGTACAAATTTGTTTAGAAATAATATATTTTTGACATACATAAATATAATCAACGCACCTTGCTTGTAAACAAAATGGCAGCACTCTGAACTGGAATTTGAGTGTGTGAAATGTGCACCACCTAATTAAAAAAATTCTAAAAAAAATATCACCCGCGGAATTTGCTTCAAAATTTCTAAATTTGCTTAGAAATAATATATGTTTGACATACCAAAAGATATTTGACGCACCTTGCTTGTTAACAAAATGGCAGCATTCTGAACACGATTTTGAGTGAGTTAAATGTGCACGACCTGATTAAAAAATTCTAAAAAATTAATCGCCGGCGGAATTAGCCTCAAAATTTTTAAACTTGCTTGGAAATAACATATTTTTAACATACCAAAATATAATTGACGCACCTTGTTTGTAAACAAAATGGCAGCGCTCTGAACTCAAATTTGAGTGAGTGAAATGTGCACCACCTGATTAAAAAAAATTCTTAAAAAGATATCGCCCGTGGAATTTGCTTCAAAATTTTTAAACTTGCTTAGAAATGACATATTTTTGACATACCAAAAGATAATTGACGCGCTTTGCTTGTAAACAAAATTGCAGCACTCTGAACTCGAATTTGAGGGAGTGAAATGTGCACCACCTGATTAAAAAAAATCTAAAAAAATTATCGCTTGCGGAAGTTGCTTCAAGATTTCGAAATTTAATTAAAACTAACATTTTTTTTGACATATCAAAAGATAATTGACGCACCTTGCTTGTGAACAAAATGGCAGCACTATGAACTCGAATTTGAGTGAGTGAAATGTGCACCACCTGATTAAAAAAATTCTAAAAAATTAATCGCCCGCGGAATTTGCTTCCAAATTTTTAAACTTGCTTGGAAATGACATATTTTTAACATACTGAAAGATAATTAACGCACCTTGCTTGTAAATAAAATGGCAGCACTCTGAACTGGAATTTGAGTGAGTGAAATGTGCACCACCTGATTAAAATAATTCTAAAAAATTAATCGTCCGCGGAATTTGCTTCCAAATTTTTAAACTTGCTTGGAAATAACATATTTTTAACATACCAAAAGATAATTGACGCACCTAGTTTGTAAACAAAATAGCAGCGCTCTGAACTCAAATTTGAGTGAGTGAAATGTGCACAGCCTGATTTAAAAAATTCTAAAAAAATTACCGCCCGCAGAATTTGCTTCAAAATTTCTAAATTTGCTTAGAAATAACATATGTTTGACATACCAAAAGATAATTGACGCACCTTGCTTGTTAACAAAATGGCAGCATTCTGAACACGATTTTGAGTGAGTTAAATGTGCACCACCTGATTAAAAAAATTCTAAAAAATACCGCCCGCAGAATTTGCTTCAAAATTCACAAATTTGCTCATAAATAACATATTTTTGTCATACCAGAAGAAACAAAATATCAGCACTCTGAACTAGAATTTAAGTGAATGAAATGTGCACCACCTGATTTAAAAAATTCTAAAAAAAATATCGCCCGCGGAATTTGCTTCAAAATTTCCAAATTTGCTTAGAAATAACATATGTTTGACATACCAAAAGGTATTTGACGCACCTTGCTTGTTAACAAAATGGCAGCACTATGAACTCGAATTTAAGTGAGTGAAATGTGCACCACCTGATTTAAAAAATCCAAAAAAATAATCATGGTGATGGTTGCGACCGTTACTACGTGGTAATTCATTATAAAATCACTGAATAAAATACTTACTATGTTTTTTCCCACAATTTATTTGATGTATGTACAAATATTTCATATATGAAATATAAATATATGAAATATTTGTACATACATCAAATCAATTGTGGTAAAAAACATAGTAAGTGTTTTATTCAGTGATTTTCCAAAAAAATTATTGCTCGAGGAATTTGCTTCCAGTCCATTGTACCATTGGTTCCAATTCAGTAAATTAAATTAAAGAACGCGAACATTAAAAGTGATTTATATCAATTAAGCGTTCGCGCGCCGAATAAAACCCGATAATACAGAGTTAACAATAAAATCCTTGCATTATAAGCGCGCCATGATGAATCAAGCGCAATTTCCCACTGATTTATGTGCACTCTCATAGCAATTAAATACGAGCCAAAGAAATCCCCCATTAATCGTTCTAATTTAAAATCCTGTTTTCTCTTAAAGCTCTCTTCTTGGCTCCTGTCCGACAATTAATTCTCCCAAAAAAAAGAGAAAAAAAAACGACACAGTGACCCTGACCACGCACATACATTTGTGTTCGGATTTATTTATTCAGCATGCGTGTGTAGTTTCCGCGAGTCCAACAAATCAACTCCGAGCGATAAATCTTTACGACTGCGCCAAAAGCTCCACGGCGCTCCGAATTTTTTTCTTCTTCTTCTCTCTCCAGTTTGGCGTCGAGACGAAATAATTAAAGCGTCTCCCGTTATCGTAATTAACACGAGAGCGTCGATTTTTTAATAAAATTCTCTCGGCCGGTTCGCGTGATTTATTATGCACTAATCAGAATCGCTTTGTGTGTGTCCCCGATGACGGCCAAAATGAAAAGAAGGAATTTAATATCGGATGCAGCGCGCCTCGAAAACATTGATGAATTAGTGATAAAAGGGGACGGCGTGCGTAATTAAGTACTTATTTTGCACCTTTGTCTACCAATTACACACCTTTTACACGGGAGCTTATTGCCATTTAGGCTGTTGCGTACCATTTACATTCAGACATCAATCGAGCGTTGATTTTGTTTGAACGAAGTATAACTTTTCAGTAGATGTTGCTGTTCGTTGTCGTTAACTCACTTGCAGTGTTAAATATATAAACAATGAAATACAAAAAAAAAACGATACTTTTCGTTTCACTGGATTACGAATAATGTCGTATTTTTGTTACTGTTTAATTTGTACAATCAATTAGGGTAATTTCATTTGATTCATTTAAATTTAAATTACAGACACGAATAATGAAAAAAAAACATCATTGTATTGTTATTGACATTTTTTCTTTTTTAATTCTGGATGACAACGTGTATTTTCCTAAAATGTTAGTTTATTAAACTCTGACGTTGGATTTCACAAACATTTATTTAAGCCAGGTTTTTTGTAAGCCCGTATTATATTTTCAGCTGTGTAAACGTTCTTTACGGTCGATCACCGAATACATTTTTGAATCGTTACTGTTTAAATTAGAAATGGAGAAATGGAGTAAAAAATACATCGAAATATAAAAGTATGTATTATTATTGTAAAAGAGTAAATATTCATTAAAATATGTCTATAACAATCCCAGAATCTAACCTCAAATTATGCATTTCGTTTACGATTTGAAAGATCTTTTACACAGCCGAAAATATAATACTAGTGTTACGTCAATTTAAGCCGGAAATATCGTCGATCCAAATGCAAACTAACGAATGAGAAAATCGCTGGTTTTCAGGAATGGCAAACACAACTTTGAAGAAGTTAATTTTCGATACATTGCAACCGCAGTTTGAAAAGATTGGAGAAGGTCGATACTTTGCCACCACAAAGACATCTAGAGTGCAATTGCAATAAACCGAAAAAAATCATTCATTCATTTGTGAAATCCACTGTGAATCTTTAGTTAATATTTAAATAACATAAATATAATCCCATTTAAAGTCCACCAGTAACTTCCAACTAAACGAAGCTTATTAAGTCACGTAGCGAATCGTAAAAATCGAGACCGTTTCTTGTAACTGCGCCATGTACAATATAGAGGAGTATCCGCAGTTGTTAATTAGAAAACATAAATTGGAAATTTAATAAGGGGAGCCCTTACGAGCGTCGCGTCGCCGGTTTGTTTTTGGACGATTGGGGGTACAAGATAAATGAAAAATACGGCTGCCGTCGCTTTTTCCACGTATTAATCAAAGGGAAGGAAAGAACGATCCTCTTCCGTCTTGCACTTCGTTCCCTTCCTTTTTGTGCTTCGATCTGACGGAAATAATTCCGGGCATTTATAAAGCGCGCGCGCCCCATACGTCATTACACTAATTGATAAATAAATATAATCCATTAATTATTAAACTGGAATAATTTTTGTGATTGATTCTTTTACTTCGGGTAATTAATTGTGGCTGTTGATTAATATTAATTTTTAAATGTAATTACGCAATCATTTACAAATAATGTCTAATCATTTGTGAAGACACCTTCGATTTTTTTTAATTAAAATGGCTATTGGAAGAGTTGGTAAAACAAGTTTTCTGCAAATGTGTTAGGAATTGCGATAGGAAAACTGTTTGTTTTTTTTCAATTCCGTTTCTGAATATATTAAATAAAAGAGGACCCGTATGAGACCCTTGCGGAACATCGGATTATTAGATATAAACTTCCTACAAAAAGATGAAACCTTTAACGTGAATTTACATAATACGAATAATTTCCGTTTGTAGTGTGTCAAAATAATTTTTTTTTGTCTTACGCTATCGCCAATAAAATAAAAAATTCCCTGACTTTTTGTAGAAAAATATAATAAAATAAGAAATACGGTACTTTTCGTCTTCTGCAATTTACGCTATCGCCAATCAATAACGACCCAATTGTGATACAAAAAAATACAATTCAGATAAGTCATAATTCTAACCGTTAGACGGGGACGAACCAATTCCAAAGTCTTTATTGGTCGCGTTTAAGTCTCTGTATATTTTAATGAGGTAAATAAATATTACCATTTTTTTATTTCTAAAAAATTGGAAAAATAAATAATTTAGCGATTTGTCAGAATTTTGAAGAAATTCAAATTAAACAAGAAAAATCGACCGTCATTCAATAAGTCCACGCGAAAATTGAATTAAATTGTGACTTGCCGTCGTGCTGTAGCAAAATGCACGCGCCATTGACTCAGACGGTAGGCATGGTACGTGCGCAATCCTAGCGCGACCAACCGAGTTGATTTTTTTTAATAATAAATCAATAAATTTGTTGCAGATGCATTAAATATTCGTCTGTATTACATTTAATTAACAAATCATTTGTGAAATTTTATTGATTAAAATTTTAATTGGCGAACCGGTTTGGCATCTGTTTCCGGTGTGTTATGGTATGTTTTTTGATCTTTTGTAATACTGTAAATTTTATTTTGTAAGAAAGGAGAACAAAGAAATAAATAAATAAAACGCTGCTAAAGCTGGCCGAAAGTCAAAAAAATATTGGATTTGAATGCAACTTTGCAAAAAGGGGTCCTCGAGATAATTGATTACGAATTTGAAGTAAAAAATGGTGATGTGGCCATCATGTTACTTTCTCCGACTTTATATTTACGTTTTCATGGGTTTATTTTCAATTGAAATCATATTTTAAATGTACATCGAGCGTTGCATAAACTCGGATGAAACTGACGTTTAAAACGTCAAAATCATGAAATATGAAAAAATTATACTTCAAATTCAAAAACTCGGTTTACTCAAAAACTAACGAGATTTCGAAAAAAACTTATTGTTTAGAAGTTGTTCATTTTGGCATTCTCTACAATTATTATTCACATAAATTTGCTGTAACTATTATCGTTTTATAATTATAAACCAAAAATTTAAGAAAAATAATAATTTTTTTTCTCGAATAGCAATGATTTTATGAAAAATATTTTCAAGCAAAAGATGTTCATTTCTTTGTTGTCTTTGATGTTTGTTTAAATGTTTTTATGATATTTTTCATATTTAAGAAAATATTGGCAAAAAACAAAAAACAGTTAAGGTAAACACCCACTTCCGGTGTACGAAATTTTACCAAAAGCTTTTCAGTTCTTTGGATTATCAAATAAAACGTATGTTCAAAGTTTCATATCAATTGCTTAATTAGTTTTTGAGATACAGCGCACACAGACACACACACACACACACACACACACACACACACACACACACACACACACACACACACACACACAGCACAGACAGACACACACACACACACACACACACACACACACACACACAGACACAAAAAAAAATTCCAGAAATTGTTGGAATGGCATCTAGGGACCCCAAAACGGATATTTCCGTAAAAAAAAATTTTGAAAAAAAAATCACGATCACAATACTTTCTCGTACTTCGTAACGGAGAAAGTAAAAATGTAGAATTAAAAATGGCGGATCCAATATAGCAGATCGAATAACAAAAAAACAACTTATTTGAATAAAACACGCCGATTACGAAATTGAAGTAGAACATGTAGAATTCAAAATGGTGGATCCAACATAGCGGGCCGATTCTCAGTGCGTGTGCAATTAGTAACATTAAGTACATATGTAATTATCAGCAATAAGGAATTGTTATTTATGGCCCCACCACGAGTCATGCCACCATCCGCCACTGGATATACCGTGTGTCTCACGAAAGAAGCCCCCAGCTCTAGCGACTTTATTTTTGTTTTAAATTGAAAAAACAAATATAATAATAAATCGCATCTCGATTGCTACAATCCGTTTGTAACCATTTTTTTAGAGCGGCCATCTTGCCGTCATGACGTCATCGGCCGTTTTTTTTAAATAGCATCAACAAAATTTATTAAAACTTTTTCATAAAAAAAAAAAACTTATTCAACGATGTAATCATTTCATAGGCTTTACATTTTCTTTGGGTAAAACGCAAATCCAAAACAGAAAAAAAGTTGACCATGGATTTTTCTTTTATTAAAAAGAAAGTAAATGGCAAGAAATAGTGTGTCATGAAATTTAACAAAACAAAATCTGCCCAGGTTAACAGCTTGACAAACTTTTACTTTTTTTTTCTCTATTCTCTATAAAAAAGTTTTAATTATTTTTTTTGTGCCATTTAAAAAAAATTTCGTTGACGTCATAGCGGCAAGATGGCCGCTCTAAAAAAATGGTTACAAGCAGATTGTAGCAATCGAGATGCGATTTATTATTATATCTTTATTTTTTCGATTTAAGTCAAAAATAAAGTCGCTAGAGCTTGGGGCCTTTTTCGTGAGACACACGGTATATCCAGTGGCGGATGGTGGCATGACTCGTGGTGTAGTATAGGTAACATTAAAGATGTTTTTTCTTCGATATAAAAATTTGTACTTCTAGTGAATGTTCTACAGAATTTTAAGAATAAAAAGTGATGTGGCTATCATGTTTCTTTCTCCGATTTAATAGTGTAATAGTTATTTATTTTCACACGTTCATGGTTTGTTTCGAATTCAAATTGTATTTTAAATGTGCATCAGCGTGCAGAAACGTCACTCAAGAAAAACTAGCGACAGCCTATTCTTGGATTTTTTTAACTTCAGTAACAAATGTCCAAAATACGTACTAGAAAGTGTATTCAAATTTATTCGAGAATATTTAAGAAATATAGTCGAACGTTCACATTTTGCAGAGTAGAGTTTTTTATTGAAAATACAGGAAAAACTAGTGATAATAAATTTTTGTGTATTTTTTTATTCTCTAGCCACATATCTCCAGATTGTCTTTAGGGTTTTTCGAGAATATTTTAAACCGCCATTGGTGACGCAAATTGAATGGTGACGCCGGTCTCACGCACCGGGGTTTTCAACTGAAGATTTTTCGAAACGTGTTACTAATAGCTCATGTTCTTTTTCTAAATTTATGCTCTTTGACAATAAAACAAAGATTTTTAATCAATTTAAGCTCTGCAATGCGGCAGCTACTCGAAATTGCAACAAAAAACAATAACGGAGAATAAAGTTATTCGAATTTTTTTAACACACCCGGTCTCACAGACCAGTAAGGTCACCATTAGCGGGAGAACAAATATAGTTGAATGTTCACATTTTGCAATAGCTATTTTGATGAAAAATTCAGGAAAAACAAGTGACAGCCTATCTTTGGGTTTTCTTTTTGTTGTATAGCCACAAATGTCTATGTTTTCTGGAAAATTTATCAACATTTATCGAGAGGTTCTAAAGAAAATAAAAAATGGTAAAATGTTCACATTTTTCAAAGCAAGTGACGTTAATGAAAAAAAAAATAGAAACAACTAGTGACAACCAATTTTTGTTTTTTCTTTTGTTTTATAACTACAAATGGCTAGAATATTTCCTGAGAAATCCATTCAAATCCACTAAAAGAATTTTGGGAGAACTAAAGAAATCTAGTCAAACATTTTGGTAGATAATTCTGGACTTTTTAAGTATTGAATAATTCAGGAAAAACTAATTTTGTATTTTGTATACAGGGTGAGTTTTTTTTCTATATTCTCTATGGGGATATCGGAAACAATAAAAGATAAAGGTTATATATGCAAAGAAGTGCAGTTGTACGAGCCCAATAATTTCTTTCGGTTTTTGCAAAATCTACACTCTTTCGATTTTTGAGAGTTGAAAATGCCCATTTACGGGTTTAATGGTGATTTAATGAAAAACTAGATACATAATGTGCATAGATTTTTCTGGAAAATGAAATGATTACGGAATGAAACTGTTCAAGTTCAAGTCTGAAAATATTTACAATTTTGAGAAATTAACACTTTCAAAGTTTTCAAAAAAATGAAGGGTAACTAGATATTTTGAAAAATGTAAAAAGTGACAATTTTTTCAAATAAATATATCACAGTTATTATGACAGATAGAAAAAAACTGTGAAGGACAAAGTTATAGGTCAGCCTGATTAAATAAATTCAGAAAAATTTTAACGCCCTTATTTTTTGCGATATGACGCAAACTTACATTTTTTTAATGGAAACCATGGTTTTCTATGACCTCATTCGAAAGACTTTTTTTCTCTTTAATCCGACATAGTTATTTCTAAAAATTAGTGAGTTACAGTCATTTTTAAGTTTTATTATAAATCAATTTATAGCCATGAAAAAGATGAAAGTAAAACAATTGTATTTGTTTATAACAAAAATAGTAATCAAGGTATCTAGGGCGTTATGAGTAGAATACTGCCCCAGGTCATTTACGTTTAAACGTGTTTTCCTCAATTAAACGTGTTGATGATAAAACGGATATTTCCGTTTAAACGGGTTTTATTCGTTCAAAGGTGTTGACGAAAATCGTTTCATATAGTAGCGTATATCCCACCCAGCAAATATCTGTTTTGAAGTTTATTTGTTTATATGACAAACCGTGTTTCACAATATTTTCTCATCTTTTTATTATTATTATTATATTTCCGGTAGCGGAAAAAAATTATTATTATTATATTTCCGGTAGCGGAAAAAAATTATTATTATTATATTTCCGGTAGCGGAAAAAAATTATTATTATTATTATTTCCATAAATAAATAGTTCGTCATTTATTTATTTATTCGACCAAGTATACAGCTAAACGTGATTGTAAAATTTTTACAATTTTTTCTCGGAAACCGCCCAAAACGCCGGTATCCGAAGTTCGGAAGGTTCAACCCCCTATACACCAGGTAGTCCCTGTTTGAACCGAAAGTGTAAACACATTGGGGATTTTTCGAAACGCGGAGATATTATTTTTGAACGATCAAAAGGAATATAAAAGTATCGGAAATCGTTTGTAGTTTATGTATTGTAAGTTTATTAAGCTACACGTGTTGTAAACGTTTATTAAGGTAAACGTGTTATAAACGTTTATTAGACTAAACGTGTTGTAAACGTTTATTAAGCTAAACGTGTTGTAAACGTTTATTAGACTAAACGTGTTGTAAACGTTTATTAAGCTACACGTGTTGTAAACGTTTATTAAGGTAAACGTGTTGTAAACATTTATTAGACTAAACGTGTTGTAAACGTTTATTAAGCTACACGTGTCGTTAACGTTTATTAAGGTAAACGTGTTGTAAACGTTTATTAGGCTAAACGTGTTTTATTCTTCACAAATAGACGGTAAACGTTTACACGTTTAAACGTTTAGACGAAAAACGGGGTAAACGCCGAGCCCTTTGGGGGTGGGCGTAATTTAGTACTAACGGGTGCCCCCTCTGTACGATGTGTATTTTTCGAGATATTACAAAATTCCAGATTAAATGTTTCACCCGTTATAGCTACAAATGTCTAGAATGAAGACTTTGTAAATATTTTTAATAGGACGATTGATTTGAAAAAAAAATAGTTTCTGAAAACAAATTTGAATACATAGCAAACTGATTAAAGAATTAGAAATAAAAATGAACTTACCTTATCTTATGCATTGTTTTTCATTCCCCATGTAATCCTGTAATTTTAATAAAAACTTACCTTCGAAGAAAATAGGATTTAATTAGCCATCATGAATGTTATAGATAAATATGTATACGTTATAAATTAAATGAATAAATGAATAATGAAAGACGTATACAACAACCACTGACCCGAACGAATACTTCTCGAAACCGAAAAATCTTTCGCCCGGGCTGGCGGTGCAGCCGACACAAGCGCTCGCCTGTAGCCGCTACACCAACGGACCGCCCATTTAATTTAATATTTTGTTAAGTTGTTTTGCCTGTATTTACATAGAAAACATTACATGCTAAATAAAGAAATGTACAATCCATATTTTTTATATCCATTGCCGTGTTTTTTTTTCACAGTCTAAAACTATTTTTTTATAAACTTGCGTGCATAAAAATCGTCCCACTGTAAACTTTTGACTTTAACTATTTTTCTTTTCCTTTAGCAACTATCCATCAGGTAAAAAATAAATATGCCGTTTGAAAGACAATTTAATAATGCTTTTCGTTTAGTTTCTAAAAAAATAGTTAAAGTCAAAAATGTATAGTTAGCCGATTTCCACGTACACAAGTTTATATTCCGCTTCGATAAATACACTTAGACTTTTTATTATAATTTTGGCGGCTTGGTGGTGTGGTGAGTAAAAGTGCTAGCACCTAACTTCTGCGTCCCGAGTAGAGTGGGTTCGATCCCCGCCCGGGCCGACCATTTTTCTGATCGAGAAATATCCGGTTGGGTCCGGGGTTGTTTGTATCTGTCTATCATTTATTCATTTATTTAGTTAGTCATTCAATTTCATTATTGATGTTCGTATTTTATATTTCTCGGGTTTCAGTTTTACGTGGCTTTAATTGTATTAAAATGTATTATGTTGTAATTAGTTTTGTTGATTGTTGGATAACAAAGTTATTATTACTATAAAGCTCTCTGTTTTAAATCCAATGTGTGCAAGAGCCGTGCCAAGAAATTAATTCAATTACAATTAAATTTTCGATTTTATTTAATTGATCAATTACAATTACTTTGTAGTCCATAAAACGATACAACTCAATTAAGCATAAAACACAATGTGTTATTATCATACAAAGGATAAAGGATTTAATGGTAAAAATAGTAGATAAACATATTCAAAAACAAATATTTATTTAAACGTCTCATATATTCCAAAAATTTTGCGGCAACACACTAAAAATAACTGTTTTTTCGTACAATGTTTACGTGTTATTTACTTATTACAACGTTTTTTTGATTTTCTCCCTAAAAATAACGCGACTAGGAAATACCAGCCCCCCATCGTCATCGACGCCATCCGTTTTATCTGGGTTACGCAACTTTTTTTTTGTCACCACAAACATTATTTTCATTCTTTATTTTTTTTACACATCGTTTATTTAAACATAAAACATTAATGAAACAGTCTCATATATATTCTTGTATGTGTGTACATATTTGTTTGTTCTTTGGCTTATCGTTCAGAGCTTACCTGAAAATCAAGACTAAATATAAAAATATTCCTAAGGAGCACCTCCAGTTCGTGATTGTCGCCGGCGTTGCGGCGCGGTTCGGTGATGTCACTGAAATAATAATAATAATCAATACTCAGTATTGTCAATGAGAAATAATGAATGATAGTTCCAAGTTCGCTACCGAGCCAGAAGGCATCAATAATTAATATTTTTAATGAGAAATAATGAATAAAAGTTCAAAGATTGCTACCGATCCAGTAGGCACTGAAGGGTGCAACGCGCTAGTGGGTAAAGCGAAAACATAACCTCGCACATCGAAATTGATGAATTAATGACCTTAATATTGTGACTTTTTATTGCTGGTAACATCAGAAAGGAAAACGTCCACAGTAACGGTTAGGAAAGAAATTCGATGCAAGTGGAATATACCGAACGCGAGGAACCACGATCATCAGAATTTCCATTCTTATCGAGGCGAAGCGCGAGTCTTTGACTCGTCTCCAAAAACAACCTAAATACTTTATTTAACAATATTGTTATCTAAAGTTACAATAAAAAAAAAAGATACAGCGATCAGTCCGTACTTTAATTCTTCATCAAAAACAACTCAATAATTCTATTTATTATACAAATATTTCGTGAGAATATTTAATAATATATTCTAGCTGGTCGTTCTTTTATTGTTGATAACCAATTTCTTTTTTTTTATCTCTCACAGATAAGTGATACTGAATATAGAAAGAAGGGTGTTCACACTGAATTAATCGAATCATCGGATATCGCCCTCCCCTCGGATGATGGCCATGGCGACGTCGAGGCGGACGATATTTCTGTAATTGATTGGATTATCCGAGGTCAGAATCCCTCTTCGCACACCTTGAGGTATTACTTTTTTTTCGTTGGGCTGCCGGTTATTGGGGCAATTAATTTCGCCGCAGAATCGATCGCGATGTTAGATGGATGCGCCACCAGTAATTAATTAACGTGCTGAATTAATTTAATGTTGATTAATTACTACCTGCGTGAATTTGTGCGTCTACATCATTGTACACAGGTAATTCGGTTATGGGGATTATCGCTAATATTATACGTATATATCATTAAGAAAGCTATATATTACAAATCAATTCGATGTAGTTATTATAAAATGTGAGCCTCAGAATTTTTTTTCAGAGTCGGCCATGCCTGAGAGAGAGAAACATAGCAGTCATGTTGGATAATAATATGCGACATACTTCATTTATCTCACGGCCAACTCTTAAACAAAATTTTGTAGCTCACACGATATGTATGACGTAAGTCTTATAAAATGAAATGATGAGCTACAACTATTCTATGAATTGACTTTATTTCATTTTGCAACTATAATCTTGTTTATTGGGTGTAATATTATTATTTATGGCCCTTGGGTCTATAAAATGTTGCTAACTTCAGATTTCTCTGGTAATATTTTTGTGTTGAGTTGGAGTAACTGTGTGTATTTTGACAAGTTTTTTCCATATGATTACAGTGTTGCAATATCTTTTCTTGTACTGCAAGAATATGTAGGATTACTTGGAGCAAGGAAAGTCTGAGGATCAAGGACAACCAGTTCTCGTTACCCAGGATATGGATATAAAAAATAATCACGATTTTTTTATGTCGATACATATACATTAAACGTGAATAAAGTTCCTGTTCTCCCTTTGAGGAATTCTTCTTATAAGAATTGAGTTTTTTTTTAATTTATATTACACCCAGACGTTAAAAATATATAATACGCCTAAAATAATTACTGGCAACAGTGCAAGTTTCCAAATAACATAACCCCGAATCGAAAACAATGCAACCCAAATTTTGAAGCAAGTCAAGTATTTTCTGAAATTGTCTTACGAATTGTGAGTGCATCTTGGTGAAATTTTCAGATGCCAAAGCGTCCAACCCGCTCATTTTATATTGTAGATGGCGCTACGAAGACTGACCATTGAATAAAAAGTGAAATATATACAGGTGACAATCAGTTTAAAGTTAAGTGTGGATCACGCCAGGTGTAAGCTTTGTATTTTTGTTCCTTAAATGTAAAAATACGCATTGTTGACCACACAGTGAGTGAAAGAAACGAAAATATGAGTTGTGAAAATGAACCTGTTTCTGAGAGTCCATCTGAAAATTAACTCAGAAACGAACTAAATTCAGTAGATTCTGGTAAGTATATGTAAATACCTTTAAGCAGAAGTGTAAAATTGGTATAAGTATATTCTTTAGAAATCTACATTTACATTTGCCGTAAATATCATATTTTTTTAAAGCGTATTGACTTACGCTGATTGACTTATGGCTATTGTATTTTATTAGATCTTTCGGAACGTGCTGACGATAACGACAATGGGAAGAGCAATAATGTGGGAGATCAAGTGAAAGAAAGAAAATGAAGAGTAGCTAATGCTACTAAAGGGAGCTCGGGAATAGCTTTTGTAAATAGAAGTGAAAAACTTATGACTGGAAAAACATTTCAAAATGTGGATTGTAAATGTTCTCGGAGGTGTTTTGTCCCTGACGAACGACGAATGATTTCTTACTCCTTTTATAAATAAGGAGATAATACCAAACAAATTATTTATCTTAACCAATATCAAGGATCTTATCCTGTCGTTTTAGTCATTATACTCGTTCTGATACAAGAAATAGAAGATATTTGCCGTCCCATTTTAAACCACCATCGAAGGACAACTGCCGACTATTCGATTCGTTTTAGAATATTCTTAAGGGGAGGATCAGATGTGTGACTTATCGATTTGATTCATATTTGGCACACGTCTAGGTCATGACTAGGAGTGTAACAGGTGCAAGTAATTCACTATTCAGCCGTTTTTGAGAAAAAAAAGTTTTTTTTTTATTAACTGTGTGTCTCTGTACCATTTACATTAATGAAACAATATCGACCCCGTGGCGAATTGGTGAGATCTCCGGTTTGTAATCGCAAGGTCAATGATTCAAATGCTTTTGGCCAAGTTCTTAATAGTTTTTTTTTTATAGTTTTTTTTTTATAAATCCATGAGCATTTAAAAATGTTAATTTTATAATAAATTATATTAATTTCATTTTTAGGAGAAGGATTGTTAAATAAATTAAAAAGGGCAATTAACTAAAGTCTTTCAGCCCGTTTAACCATACATTCTGAATATCTTACAATTATTAATTTGTGACACATTTGGTGTTAGTACTACCACTTAATTTTTTTTTAAATTTTAATTTTAGTATTTTTATTTCCAGTATTTTGTTCTTAATTAATTATACTAGTTCGTGCAGTCCTTCATCGTCCGAAAATCACAATGGCATATAAAAAATAATATCGAACAAGGATTTATAAAAAATAGTCTGGAAATACAATTATTGATTTTTCAATCTCCTGTTTAATTTGTTTAAGAATCCTTTTATCCTTAAAAATGAAATGAATATAATGATTGATTCTAAAAGTAAGATATTTAAATACTCATGGATTTATAAAAACTAAAAAAAAATAAAATGAATGAACCCAACTTACTTAGCAATGGAGTTCGATCCGTCGAGCTTCCGACTACGAATCGGAGGTTTTTCCGATGCGCCAAAAGCTCGGTGAATGTTCGTTAACGCAAAGGGTATATAAACATACGAATGAATAACAAATGAAAATAACATTTTTTCTCGAAAACGGCTGAATAGTGCGCCCTATTACTTGCACCTGTTACACTCCTAGTCGTCCATGATTGGGCAATTGTTTTGCTGGGAAAAAATTAAAAAATGTACTTTTTTTTAATGGACTCTGAGCTTTGGAAATAAATTCATTAGTGGATTATTTTTTTTCCAAATTTTCCAAACTTTGAATGCATTTTAAGTTTTTCTAATTCAAGTTTGGATTGCTGTCATTTCTTTGTCGTCCGTGATTAGGCAATTGTTTTACTGAGAAATCGGAAAGTGTATAATTTCTTTAATGGACTCCGAGCTTTAGAAAAAATGCCCTAATGGATTAGTTTTTCGCAAATTTTCCAAACTTTGAATACATTTTTGGTTTTTCCAGTTCAACGTTGGATTGCTGACATTTTTTTGTCGTCCATGATTTGGCAATTGCCTTGCTAGGAAATTAAAAAATATATAATTTTTTATGGACTCTGAGCTTTGAAAATAAATTCCTAGATGGATTATTTTTTTACAAATTTTCTAAACATTTATTGCATTTTTAGTTTTTCTAGTTCAAGTTGGCATTGCTGTCATGTCTTTGTCGTCCGTGATTGGGCAATTGTTTTATTAGGAAATCAAAAATGTATATTTTTTTAATAGACTCTGAGCTTTGGAAACAAATTCCTTGATGGTTCTTTTTTTTACAAATTTTCCAAACTTTGAATGTATTTTTAGTTTTTCCAGTTAAAATTTGGATTGCTGATATTTCTCTGTCATCCATGACTAGGCAATTGTTTTGCTGGGAAAAAATTAAAAAAATGTACAATTTTTTTTAATGGACTCAGCTTTGGAAATAAATTCCTTGGTGGATTATTTTTTTTACAAATTTTCCAAACTTTGAATGCATTTTTCGTTTTCCCAGTTCAAGTTTGGATTGTCGTCCATGATTGGGCAATAGTTTTACTGAGAAATCAGAAAATGTGTAATTTCTTTAATGACTGAACTTTAGAAATAAATGCCGTGATGGATAATTTTTTCACAAATTTTCCAAACTTTGAATACATTTTTGGTTTTTCCGGTTCAAGTTTGGATTGCTGACATTTCTTTGTCGTCCGTGATTGGGCAATTGTTTTGGTGGGAACAAATAAAAAAAAATGTATAATTTTTTTTAATGGACTCTGAGCTTTGGAAATAAATTCCTTGGTGGATTATTTTTTTTTACAAATTTTTCAAATTTTCCAAACTTTGAATGCATTTTTCGTTCTCCCAGTTCAAAATTGGATTGTTGACATTTCTTTGTTGTCCATGATTGAGAATTTTTTTTGCTGGGAAATTAAAAAATGTATAAATTTGCAAAGTTTCAAGTTTCTAGCAACTGTTTTTGTATATTATCTTAACGCTCGGAAAATTTGCAATTTTTGATTTAAAAAAACTTCAATTCAATTGCTATTATTTTGAAATCTAGTGAAAAATATTTGCAGATTTGATTTGGACTATAAAGCAGAAGTAATTTTAAGTACATTTGCAAAGTTTCAAGTTTTTATTTATTGTTTTTGTATATTTTTTTAAGGTTTGAGAGATTCGCAATTTTTGATTTATAAAAACTTTAGTTCTCTTGCAATTATTTTGAAATCTAGTGAAAAATATAGGCAGATTTGATTTGAATTTTAAAGCAGAGGTAATTTTAAGTAAATTTGCAAAGTTTCAAGTTTTTAGCTATTGCTTTTGTATATTTTTTTAACGCTCGAGTAATTCGCAATTTTTGATTTAAGAAAACTTTAGTTCTATTACAATTAATTTGAAGTCTAAAGAAAATGTTTGCAGATTAGAACTAAATCTTAAAGCAGAAATAATTTTGAGTAAATTTGGAAATTTTTAAGCTTCTAGCAATTTTTTGGTATATTTTTTAAAGCTCGAGAGATCCGCAATTTTTGATTTATAAGAAATTTAGTTCTCTTGCAATTATTTTGAAATCTAGTGAAAAATATTTGCAGATTTCAAACACATCTTAAAGCAGAAGTAATTTTGAGGAAATTTGCAAAGTTTCAAGTTTTTATCAATTAATTTTGTATATTTTTTTAACGCTTGGGGAATTCGCAATTTTTTATTTATAAAAACTTTAGTTCTCTTGCGATTATTTTGAAATCTATTAAAAAATGTTTGCAGATTTGAACTAAATCTTAAAGCAGAAATAATTTGGAGTAAATTTGGAAAGTTTCAAGCTTTTATCAATTTTTTTGTATATTTTTAAAGCTCGAGAGATCCGCAATTTTTGATTTATAAAAACTTTAGTTCTCTTGCGATTATTTTGAACTCTAGTAAAAAATATTTGCAGATTTGAACTAACTCTTAAAGTAGAAGTAATTTTGAGTAAATTTGCAAAGTTTCAAGTTTTTATCAATTAATTTTGAATATTTTTTTAACGCTGGAGTAATTCGCAATTTTTGATTTATGAAAACTTTAGTTCTTTTGCAAATAATTTGAAGTCTAGTAAAAATGTTTGCAGATTAGAACTAAATCTTAAAGCAGAAATAATTTAGAGTAAATTTGGAAAGTTTCAAGCTTCTAGCAATTGTTTTTGTATATTTTTTTAAAGCTAGAGATATCTGCAATTTTTGATTTATAAAAACTTTAGTTCTCTTGCGATTATTTTGAACTTTAGTAAAAAATATTTGCAGATTTGAACTGACTCTTAAAGCAGAAGTAATTTTGAGTAAATTTGCAAAGTTTCAAGTTTCTAGCAATTAATTTTGTATATTTTTTTTAACGCTCGAGGAATTCGCAATTTTTGATTTATAAAAATTTTAGTTCTCTTGCGATTATTTTGAAATCTAGTGATTTTTTTTTTTTTTTGAACTGAATCTTAGCGCAGAAGTAATTTTGAGGTAATTTGCAGTTTCAAGTTTTTAGCAATTGTTTTTGAATTTTTTTTTAATGCTCGAAAAGTTCGCATGGTCTATCTGCTCAGTATGTGAAAGTATTTATTGTGGATTTTATTTAATTTGCTGAAAGAAAATTGTGTACCGAAATTAAATAATAATTTTGAATCACTTTTTAACAAGGTTTTAAATTTTTTAAATTAAAGATTCAAAAAATAAAACCTTTGGTTAGGTTTAACAATGTGGAAAAAATATACAGGGTGCTCGAAAAAATCCAGAAACATTCTAATTTATAGATGGAGGATTGATTTAACACAATTCATTAATATTTGCGATTTGAATCACTTTTTAAAAAAGTTGTGATTTTTTTTAAATCAGATGCAACAATATAAAACGTTGGGTGAGGTTTAGCAATGTGGAAAAATATACAGGGTGCTCGAAAAATTCCAAAAACTTTCTAATTTATAGATGGATGATTGATTTAACACAATTCGTTAATATTTTCGATTTGGATCAATTTTTAAGAAAGTTGTGATTTTTTAAATTAAAGATGTAAAAATATACAACCTTAGGTGAGGTTCAACAATGTGGAAAAATATACAGGGTGCTTTTTAAATCAGATACAACAATATAAAACGTTTGGTGAGGTTTAGCAATGTGAAAAAAATATACAGGGTGCTCGAAAAATTCCAAAAACTTTCTAATTTATAGATGGATGATTGATTTAACACAATTCGTTAATATTTTCGATTTGGATCAATTTTTAAGAAAGTTGTGATTTTTTTAAATTAAAGATGTAAAAATATACAACCTTAGGTGAGGTTTAACAATGTGGAAAAATATACAGGGTGCTCGAAAAATTACAGAAACTTTCTAATTTATAGATGGATGATTTAATTAACATAATTCATTAATATTTGCGATTTGAATCACTGTTTAAGAAAGTTGTGATTTTTTTTAAAACAAAGATGCAACAATATAAAACTTTTGTTAAGGTTTAACAATGTGGAAAAAATATACCGGATGCTCGAAAAATTACAGAAACTTTCTAATTTATAAATGGATGATTGATTTAACAGAATTCATTAATATTTGCGATTTGAATCACTTTTTAAGAAAGTTGTGATTTTTTTAAATTAAAGATGCAACAATATAAAACCTTTGGTGAGGTTTGACAATGTGTAAAAAATATACAGGGTGCTCAAAAAATTACAGAAACTTTCTAATTTATAGATGGATGATTTATTTAACACAATTCATTAATATTTGCGATTTGAATCACTTTTTAAGAAAGTTGTGATTTTTTAAAATTAAAGATGCAACAATATAAAACTTTTGGTGAGGTTTAGCAATGTGGAAAAAAACATACAGGGTGCTCAAAAAATTCCAAAAACTTTCTAATTTTTAGAGGGATGATTAATTTAACACAATTCATTAATATTTGCGATTTGAATCACTTTTTGAGAAAGTTGTGATTTTTCTAAATTAAAGATGCAACAATATAAAACCTTTGGTGAGGTTTAATAATGTGGAAAAAATATACAGGGTGCTCGAATAATTACAGAAACTTTGTAATTTATAGATGGATGATTGATTTAACACAATTCATTAATATTTGCGATTTGAATCACTTTTTAAAAAAGTTGTGATTTTTTTTAAATCAGATGCAACAATATAAAACGTTTGGTGAGGTTTAACAATGTGGAAAAAATATACAGGGTGCTCGGAAAATTCCAGAAACTTTCTAATTTATGAACGGATGATTGATTTAACACAATTCATTAATATTTACGGTTTGAATCACTTTTTAAGAAAGTTGTGATTTTTTTAAATTTAAGATGCTAAAACATAAAACCTTTGGTGAGGTTTAGCAATGTGGAAAAATATACAGGGTGCTCGAAAAATTCCAGAAACTTTCTAATTTATAGATGGATGATTGATTTAACACAATTCATAATAATTTGCGATTTGATCACTTTTTAAGAAAGTTGTGATTTTTTAAAATTAAAGATGCAAAAATAAAAAATCTTTGGTGAGGTTTAACAATGTGGAAAAAATATAAAGGGTGCTCGAAAAATTACAGAAACTTTGTAATTTATAGATGGATGATTTATTTAACACAATTCATTAATATTTGCGATTTTAATCACTTTTTAAAAAAGTTGTGATTTTTTAAAATTAAAGATGCAAAAATATAAAACCTTTGGTGAGGTTTAACAATGTGGAAAAATATACAGGGTGCTTGAAAAATAACAGTAACTTTCTAATTTATAGATGGATTATTTATTTAGCACAATTCATTAATATTTGCGATTTGAATCACTTTTTAAGAAAGTTGCGATTTTTTAAAATTAAAGATGCAACAATATAAAAGCTTTGTTGAGGTTTAACAATGTGGAAAAAATATATAGGGAGCTCGAAAAATTCCAAAAACTTTCTAATTCATAGATGGATGATTGATTTAACACAATTAATTAATATTTGCAAATTGAATTACTTTTTAAGAAAGTTGTGATTTTTTAAAATTAAAGATGCAAAAATATAAAACCTTTGGTGAGGTTTAGGAATGTGGAAAACATATACAGGGTGCTCGAAAAATTCCAGAAACTTTGTAATTTATAGATGGATAATTGATTTAACACATATCATTTATATTTGCGATTTAAATCACTTTTTAAGAAAGTTGTGATTTTTTTAAAATTAAAGATGCAAAAATATAAAACCTTTGGTAAGGTTTAGGAATGTGGAAAAAATATACAAGGTGCTCGAAAAATTACAGAAACTTTCTAATTTATGGATGGATGATTGATTTAACACAATTCATTAATATTTGCGATTTGAATCACTTTTTAAGAAAGTTGTGATTTTTTTAAATTAAAGATGCAACAATATAAAACCTTTGGTGAGGTTTAACAATGCGGAAAAAATATACAGGGTGCTCGAAAAATTACAGAAACTTTATAATTTATAGATGGATGATTGATTTAACAGAATTAATTTATATTTGCGATTTGAATCACTTTTTAAGAAAGTTGTGATTTTTTTTTAAATCAAAGATGCAACAATGTAAAACCTTAGGTGAGGTTTAGCAATGTGGAAAAAATATACAGGGTGCATGAAAAATTCCAAAAACTTTCTAATGTATAGAAGGATGATTGATTTAACACAATTCATTTATATTTGTGATTTGAATCACTTTTTAAGAAAGTTGCGATTTTTTTAAACTAAAGGTGCAGAAATATAAAACCTTTGGTGAGGTTTAACAATGTGTAAAAAATATACAGGATGCTCGAAAAATTACAGAAATTTTCTAATTTATAGATGGATGATTTATTTACCACAATTAATTGCGATTTCTGATTTAAATGTGGAAAAAATATACCGGATGCTCGAAAAATTATAGAAACTTTCTAATTTATAAATGGATGCTTGATTTAACAGAATTCATTAATATTTGCGATTTGGATCATTTTTTAAGAAAGTGATGATTTTTTTAAATTTTTCGTAATATTATTCTTATTTCGTGTTTTATTATAAAATAGTTATTTCAACAAACAAATAAATCCGAAGACATTGCAGATAATGTTTATGCCTATAATAATACACAATGTAACATTCAGTTCAAATCCCGATTGTTGCATTACAAATTTATGTCTGTAACTAAAAAATCTTTTCACGAAATGGTGCACTTAATGCCACTGATTACTCCTGGAAATACGAGCCCGCGTATTTCTTGTGTTACATACCTATATGTCTGGTGAAATGGCCTAACCATTAGTGTAGACATTTATTACCAGCTGTACCGAGATGCACCGTTTTATTATATACCAATAAAATCACAGTGTAACAATGGGAAATGTAAAGATGCAACTGATAAAAGTAGTTTTCTGTTGCGAATACATTACCTGATAATAAGAGTAGTTAAAATAAATGTCTTACCTCTTTCGGGGACGGGATCCTTGGTATCGTCCAGCTTGAGCTCCGTACCCTGTTGGTATATACCTACGATTTGCGCCACGCATCGCAGGGCTAATCTGTTGCCGTTGAAGTGCGATGGAAATAAAGGCAATTCCAATGTTAGTTCACTCCAGAAAAGATCGTTCTCGGCGAGATGTTTCCTGGTTTCGCATTTCTCGCAAACCTGCGAAGAAAAAATACAAACGTGTACGTACGTAATTTTTTATAAAGAGTTTGACGAGAAATGATTACATGGTATAAATATAAATGTTGATTTTGAAAGATTATGAAAGTTCATTTATCAAATAAGACGTATGTTCAAAGTCAATCAATTGCTCTATTAGTTTTTAAGATACAGCGCGCACAGCCAGACACACACAGACACATTTTTTTCCAGAAATTTTTGAAATGGCATCTAGGGACCGCAAAACGGATATTTCCGTAAAAAAAATTTTTGAAAAAAAAAATCATGATCACAATACTTTCTCGTACTTCGTTACGAAGAAAGTAAAAATAGACCACAAAAAACAGTTTTACAAATAACCGACCTTTTATTAACGCTATGACCTAATAAAATAGTAGGCTTTGAAATAAATTGGTGCACATTTTTAAATTTCACCGTGAACCGGTGTAGTTCCCTCGAAAAAAAAAATCGTTCGAATTCCCAGATGTATTAATTTTCCCCGATATAAAACCTCCTCCCCCAAGAGTCTTTATCAACTCCCATCAGCACACAATAGAATTAACTAGGTTTTTATGGTGGCAGCGAGCATGCGTTCGTGTATGTGGAAACGTACACCCCGGAATAATTTATCGCTCCCGATATTTACGGCACAATAAATTTCTCTTATTGTAACGAAACAAGTGGCGAATGACATAAATTCGAACCACCCCATATATCTTCCGATGGCTGCCGACTGCCGATTTATATATATATTTATTTTTATGGCTGTAGGAATTAAGCAAATGCCATTCGACGGATTTTTATGCGGCCTCGTCGCTTCTTATTCGCGCGCGAGTGTACCGGAGCGCGTAAAAATAAATGGCGGAGGCGCCGGGTGCTCTATAGATTTATCAAACGGAAACTGCAATTAAGTCGGTGGAACTGGACATTCGGTCGGCGAGCACGTTGATTGCATTAATTCACGCGTAATCGCTCCTTGGGGTGGGTGATATTATTTTATCTAGGAGTGTTAATCACGCTCACTTTGAATAATTGGTCGTACCACGATTTTTAAAATTTATTTTTATCGAAAAGATTATGTATGCTTTATGAAGTAATAGTAATTTACGATACAAGTAACGTTATTACGTTTTTAATGTAAAAACAAATAAGGTTACGTGTATCGTAACACGGTTTATTTTATCCTATTTCTATCTTTTTTTTGTTAAAATTAAAAAAAAAAACGTTCAATGAAAACCGGTAAAAAGTGAAAACTCGGTGTGCCATGCCTGCGCTGGTATCCAAACAATTGGTTATTGACATTTTTAGTTTGGAAAAATCTATTGCTTTAAGTTGTGTCATTCGCTAAAAAATAGTTCTGCAATAAAAGAAAAGGCAGATGCTGCAAGGATAAAGTTAATTCCGACCAAGTTAGCAGACAGGGACCTCAAAGAGGTGGAGATTTTAGAAATTGCGGGCAGACTAATGAGGCCGAAAAAATTGATGAAGATGTAATTCTAACATACGTTTCGGAATTAGTAAGTTCTGTTAAAAAGACATGAGTAAACCCCTTGGAAATTTGTTAAAAAATGCAACTTTCTTAAAAATCATCGTAGACTATTGAATTTAACTTTTTTTTCATCAGAAAGACGAGAGAAATTGATTGCCGTTAAAAAATTTCAGCTAAATTCAATGGCAAAAAAATTAGTCAGTCTCAGTGAACATTTTAGAAAATTTACGAAAATAATTGATTTTTCAGATTTTGATCGGCCATAGCGGCCAAACGAAAACTCCAAATTGAACGCGGTTTGCAAATCTGAGCTCCTCGTACGTCAATTAGTCGGATTAGAGATTTTTAATTTTTGATGAAAACACGAAAAAAAGACATGAGTAAACCCCTTGGAAATTTGTTAAAAAATGCAACTTTCTTAAAAATCATCGTAGACTATTGAATTTAACTTTTTTTTCATCAGAAAGACGAGAGAAATTGATTGCCGTTAAAAAATTTCAGCTAACTTCAATGGCAAAAAAATTAGTCACAGTGAACATTTTAGAAAATTTACGAAAATAATTGATTTTTCAGACTTTGATCGGCCATAGCGGCCAAACGAAAACTCGAAATTGAACGCGGTTTGCAAATTTGAGCTCCTCGTACGTCAATTAGTCGGATTAGAGATTTTTAATTTTTGATGAAAACACGAAAAAAAGACATGAGTAAACCCCTTGGAAATTTGTTAAAAAATGCAACTTTCTTAATAATCATCGTAGACTATTGAATTTAACTTTTTTTTCATCAGAAAGACGAGAGAAATTGATTGCCGTTAAAAAATTTCAGCTAACTTCAATGGCAAAAAAATTAGTCAGTCACAGTGAACATTTTAAAAAATTTACGAAAATAATTGATTTTTCAGACTTTGATCGGCCATAGCGGCCAAACGAAAACTCCAAATTGAACGCGGTTTGCAAATCTGAGATCCTCGTACGTCAATTAGTCGGATTAGAGATTTTTAATTTTTGATGAAAACACAAAAAAAAGACATGATGGAAATTTGTTAAAAAATGCAACTTTCTTAATAATCATCGTAGACTATTGAATTTAACTTTTTTTTTCATCAGAAAGACGAGAGAAATTGATTGCCGTTAAAAAATTTCAGCTAACTTCAATGGCAAAAAAATTAGTCAGTCACAGTGAACATTTTAGAAAATTTACGAAAATAATTGATTTTTCAGACTTTGATCGGCCATAGCGGCCAAACGAAAACTCCAAATTGAACGCGGTTTGCAAATCTGAGCTCCTCGTACGTCAATTAGTCGGATTAGAGATTTTTAATTTTTGATGAAAACACGAAAAAAAGACATGAGTAAACCCCTTGGAAATTTGTTAAAAAATGCAACTTTCTTAATAATCATCGTAGACTATTGAATTTAACTTTTTTTTCATCAGAAAGACGAGAGAAATTGATTGCCGTTAAAAAAATTCAGCTAACTTCAATGGCAAAAAAATTAGTCAGTCTCAGTGAACATTTTAGAAAATTTACGAAAATAATTGATTTTTCAGAATTTGATCGGCCATAGCGGCCAAACGAAAACTCCAAATTGAACGCGGTTTGCAAATCTGAGCTCCTCGTACGTCAATTAGCCGGATTAGAGATTTTTAATTTTTGATGAAAACACGAAAAAAAGACATGAGTAAACCCCTTGGAAATTTGTTAAAAAATGCAACTTTCTTAATAATCATCGTAGACTATTGAATTTAACTTTTTTTTCATCAGAAAGACGAGAGAAATTGATTGCCGTTAAAAAATTTCAGCTAACTTCAATGGCAAAAAAATTAGTCAGAAACAGTGAACATTTGAGAAAATTTACGAAAATAATTGATTTTTCAGACTTTGATCGGCCATAGCGGCCAAACGAAAACTCCAAATTGAACGCGGTTTGCAAATCGGAGCTCCTCGTACGTCAATTAGTCGGATTAGAGATTTTTAATTTTTGATGAAAACACGAAAAAAGACATGAGTAAACCCCTTGGAAATTTGTTAAAAAATGCAACTTTCTTAATAATCATCGTAGACTATTGAATTTAACTTTTTTTTCATCAGAAAGACGAGAGAAATTGATTGCCGTTAAAAAATTTCAGCTAACTTCAATGGCAAAAAAATTAGTCAGTCTCAGTGAAAATTTACGAAAATAATTGATTTTTCAGACTTTGATCGGCCATAGCGGCCAAACGAAAACTCCAAATTGAACGCGGTTTGCAAATCTGAGCTCCTCGTACGTCAATTAGTCGAATTAGAGATTTTTAATTTTTGATGAAAACACGAAAAAAAGACATGAGTAAACCCCTTGGAAATTTGTTAAAAAATGCAACTTTCTTAATAATCATCGTAGACTATTGAATTTAACTTTTTTTTCATCAGAAAGACGAGAGAAATTGATTGCCGTTAAAAAATTTCAGCTAACTTCAATGGCAAAAAAATTAGTCAGTCACAGTGAACATTTTAGAAAATTTACGAAAATAATTGATTTTTCAGACTTTGATCGGCCATAGCGGCCAAACGAAAACTCGAAATTGAACGCGGTTTGCAAATTTGAGCTCCTCGTACGTCAATTAGTCGGATTAGAGATTTTTGATTTTTGATGAAAACACGAAAAAAAGACATGAGTAAACCCCTTGGAAATTTGTTAAAAAATGCAACTTTCTTAATAATCATCGTAGACTATTGCATTTAACTTTTTTTTCATCAGAAAGACGAGAGAAATTGATTGCCGTTAAAAAATTTCAGCTAACTTCAATGGCAAAAAAATTAGTCAGTCACAGTGAACATTTAAAAAAATTTACGAAAATAATTGATTTTTCAGACTTTGATCGGCCATAGCGGCCAAACGAAAACTCCAAATTGAACGCGGTTTGCAAATCTGAGCTCCTCGTACGTCAATTAGTCGGATTCGAGATTGTTAATTTTTGATGAAAACACGAAAAAAAGACATGAGTAAACCCCTTGGAAATTTGTTAAAAAATGCAACTTTCTTAATAATCATCGTAGACTATTGAATTTAACTTTTTTTTCATCAGAAAGACGAGAGAAATTGATTGCCGTTAAAAAATTTCAGCTAACTTCAATGGCAAAAAAATTAGTCAGTCACAGTGAACATTTTAGAAAATTTACGAAAATAATTGATTTTTCAGACTTTGATCGGCCATAGCGGCCAAACGAAAACTCCAAATTGAACGAGGTTTGCAAATCGGAGCTCCTCGTACGTCAATTAGTCGGATTAGAGATTTTTAATTTTTGATGAAAACACGAAAAAAAGACATGAGTAAACCCCTTGGAAATTTGTTAAAAAATGCAACTTTCTTAATAATCATCGTAGACTATTGAATTTAACTTTTTTTTCATCAGAAAGACGAGAGAAATTGATTGCCGTTAAAAAAATTCAGCTAACTTCAATGGCAAAAAAATTAGTCAGTCACAGTGAACATTTTAGAAAATTTACGAAAATAATTGATTTTTCAGACTTTGATCGGCCATAGCGGCCAAACGAAAACTCGAAATTGAACGCGGTTTGCAAATTTGAGCTCCTCGTACGTCAATTAGTCGGATTAGAGATTTTTGATTTTTGATGAAAACACGAAAAAAGACATGAGTAAACCCCTTGGAAATTTGTTAAAAAATGCAACTTTCTTAATAATCATCGTAGACTATTGAATTTAACTTTTTTTTCATCAGAAAGACGAGAGAAATTGATTGCCGTTAAAAAATTTCAGCTAACTTCAATGGCAAAAAAATTAGTCAGTCACAGTGAACATTTTAAAAAATTTACGAAAATAATTGATTTTTCAGACTTTGATCGGCCATAGCGGCCAAACGAAAACTCCAAATTGAACGCGGTTTGCAAATCTGAGCTCCTCGTACGTCAATTAGTCGGATTAGAGATTGTTAATTTTTGATGAAAACACGAAAAAAAGACATGAGTAAACCCCTTGGAAATTTGTTAAAAAATGCAACTTTCTTAATAATCATCGTAGACTATTGAATTTAACTTTATTTTCATCAGAAAGATGAAAGATGATACTTTTTCTCTTGCGTTTTAACGACATCTTTCCGGTGACGTATAGAAAGTGTTTTTTTCAGGAAATCATTTTTATTGCAATATTTAGCAAAACTAAGAAGGGGGGGGCCTTGGGTAGATGTCCAAATTTACAACTTTTTTTATTATTGTAGCTAGCTGAATTTTTTTTTAACTCCAATCGATTAGTAGGTACTGTTCTTTTGATGAAGAAAAAGAGCACTTTAACGATCTTCGATAATTATCAAAAAAGTTGATTTTTTTTCATTTTCAACTTTTTTTTGCAAGCGCCTCACACGTTTGAAATTGACCTTTTTGTGCTTTTCTGATGCATCTTAACGAGATCTTTCCAATAACGTATAGAAACCAGGAATCAAACCAGTGGTGTTTCCTGGAAATAATTTGAAATGCATTTTTGAGCAAAAGTAAGAAGGAGGGATTCTTGGATAGATTTTCAAATTTCCAACTTTTTGTTATTTTAGCTAGCTAAAATTTGTTAACTCCAATCGATTAGTCTTGTTCTTTTTATATAAAAAAGTGCACTTTAACGATCTGGGATGATTATTAAAAAGTTGATTTTTTTTTTCATTTACAAGTTTTCTTTGCGAGCTTCTGACGCGCTTGAAATTGACATTGGGTTTTGCGCAAGTACTTTTTCTGATGCGTTTTAACGAGATCTTTCCAGTGACGTATAGAAACCCGGAATAGAACTCGTTGTTTTTCTAGGAAATCATCAATTCTTGAGCAAAAGTAAAAAGGGGGGAGGGGGCTTGGCTAAATTTTCAAATATCCAAACTTTTTATTATTTTAGCTGGCTGAAATTTGTCTTGTTCTGTTAGAGAAGAAAACGTGCACTTTAACTGTCTGGGATGATTATTAAAAAAGTTTTTTTTTTTTTCATTTTTAAGTTTTCTTTGCGAGCGACTCACGCGCCTGAAATTGACATTTTTTTGTGCAAGTACTTTTTCTGATACATTTTAACGAAATCTTTCCAATGACGTGTAGAAACCCCGAATCTAACCTGCAGTTTTTTAGGAAATCATTTTTAGATAGAAGATAGATTTTCAAATTTCCAAACTTTTTATTATTTTAGTTAGCTGAAATTTGTTAACTTCTATCGATTTGGCTCGTTCTCCTGATAAAGAAAAAGTGCACTTGAACGAACCAGTGGTTTTCCAGGAAACACTTTAATTCTAGCATGAGCAGTTTTGAATTTATGCAGCTGACGGAAAACAATCCCCAAAAATAGTTTGCGTTGAAATAAAAATTCACAAATCGAAATTCGAAACGGCTATCACCTTTGAAAAAAGGTACAAACAGCAATCCTTCAATTTTGGTATTATTCTCACAAATTGATTGGGAACGTAAACCCTAATTTAAAATCTGATAAGTATTCCTGGTTAAGAATCAAATTATCTATGAGTCTATAAAAGGGCTTCAATTTAATATAAACGAAATGATCATGTGAAAAGAAAGGATTCAGAAAAATATGGTTAAATAACCGTGGCAACCTCCTTTTTTATTTCTACTCCAACGCACTAACAATTATGGTCATCCCTTTGACTATACAGGGTGTCCTAAATAGAATAGGATTGCATGGGTATCTTTCTTATTATTAAAGCTAGAGATCTGGTTAACTGGGCAATGTTGTGCAGTTTTCTATGCTGATTCAGATTATGTTGAGAAATTTTCAAAATTCCGAGCAGTTTAGAAAATATTTAAAAAAAACTGAAAATCGAGATTTTCAGAAAAATCAAATATCTCAATAATTATTAAACATGCGAAAAAAAGTTTTAAATAAAAGTTACTTGGTTTAATTAGGCAAACATAGAAATCAAGTCAAAATAAAATTCAAGATGGCGGTTTCCGAGATATTAATACCAACTTTCTTATTTCAAATGGCCGCCATATTTGATTTTTACACGCATAAATAGACTTTTTGTTTCTCTTTTCAACGATGTACAACAACCTATGTCAAAATAAAAAATAATGGAAATATTAATTGTCTTCTGATCAGCCATCAAACTATAATATTGAAATTGGTCTCATTTGGAGCTTTTCTATTCAGTTTTTTAGTAATTGATTTGAAAAAACTGTATTTGTATAGCACAAAAACTTGATTTTAAAAATATATAAAAGGATACGATTGGAAATAATGCTTTTATTCACGACGGGTCAGTGAATGTCCTCACATGCTATATTTTAAATTCCACCTTTAATTTTAAAATTTATTTCAGGCAGCAAAATAAATTCCATCCCTTCCGTTCGAATAACATATCCGTGTTATATAAATGTGCGAAACGCAGTCAATCACCTGAGCCCCCCCAGAATTTGAGGCGCGCGGTGCCGAAAATCTGCGTAATTTATTTATTATGCCGGCGCTCGTTGTTTTTTATTTTTGTTTAAATTCCGCTTGTTATTTATGAGGCCCGGGAGGCGGCGGCGTGATTGATTTATTATGATAAAGGGCGTTCAGAAAAAAAATAACCGGAAAAAGTTGGCCGCATAAATATTTAAAACTTACCGCAACGTTATTCATGAAGTAAGTCAGGCTGACCGCCGGCCTCGACGGCGGCGACGAGCAGTTCGCCCTGAGTACGTCTCCGATCAGGTAGAAACTTTTATCGGCCACCAGGCTGGGCGGGGATTCGGGAAAGACTGAAAAATAAATGCGCAATTAAAATTCCGCATGGAGAACGCCGAGCAATTTTATTATTACCGACGACCAGCATGTCTCTCGAAGCAGACGCCGTCGTGTAGGGTTCTTCCGTGGTCACCTCGCAGCTGAAGTTTCCCGTTAGAGTGAATCCGACATCCCGCAGGACCACCTGGTGCTCGGTCGACGATTCTAACTGGAATTTAAACTGGGTTTTAAACGGGAAGGGGGGACACTTTAATGTGTTCACTTAATTTACTTCACAAATGGGGGAAACTGGTGGAAGGACCATAACCGGATGGCGGCGTGCTTGCCTTGCTTAATCTTCGTAGATGATTAAATAAATGGGACGATTACTTTTTCATTTATTTAATGCAGTACGACGGTGTCATTACTTTGTGAAAGAGCATCGATTTTCTGTTAAATTTAAATTGCAGTGCTAACGTTACATTTTCATCAACGAAAGCTTATGGGTGATGTTGTGTACAGCTATAAAGTCCTTGATTAAGGAGGTTGTTGAATCAAAGAGTAACCCAAAATTATGCATAACTAAAACAAGATCTGATAACGATTACTGTACAACACAGTAGAATACTTTATCAGTCGTTACAAGATGTTATTAAGATGTTTGAAAAGATAATGCAAATAAGAAACGTATAATAAAAAAATGGTGATGTGGCCATCATGTTAATTTCTCCGACTTGATGGTAATATTTATATTTACGCTTTCATGGTTTATTTTAAATTTAAATCATATTTTAAATGTACATCGAGCGTTTTGTAGAATCGAGGAAACTAACGTTTAAAATGTCAAAATTATTAAAGATGAAAATGGTCAGTTTACCCAAAAACCAAAGAGATTTCGAAAGAAACTTATTCTTTATAAGTTGTTCATTTTGGTATGCTCTACAATTATTATTTATTAACATAAATTTGCTGTAACTGTTACCGTTTCATAATTATAAACCAAAAATGAAAAAAACAAATTTCTCGAATAGCAATGATTTTACGAAAAATATTTTCAAACAAGACTTGTTCATTTTTTTGTTGTGTTCAATATTTGTTTGAATGTTTTTGTGATATTTTTCATATTTAAAAAAATATATTGGAAGAAAACAAAAAGCCCATTTCTGGTGTACGAAATTTTACCGAAAGCTTTTCAGTTCTTCGGATTATCAAATAAGACTTATGTTCAAAGTCTCATATGAATTGCTCAATTTGGCCAGTTTTTTCCAAAGTAATTCAAGGTCATATAGACCGACCATAATGAAAATAAAATCCAAAAGTTTTTTAATTGGTTTTATAAACATTATTTTTTTACTGACGAAGGAGTGGATGAAATATTCTGAAAAAATGTAAGAAAATAGTCCACCCAATTAACCATTTGACCAATTTTTTCCAAGGTCATTCAAGGTTATTTCGACACTGAAAAAATTTCAAAAAGTTTTAAACATAACTTTTTAAATCGATTTTTTAATTATTATTTTTATACTGACGAACAAGTGGATGAAAAATTCTGAAAAAAATCATGAAAATAGTCCACATAATTAACCATTTGACCAATTTTTTCCAAGGTCATTCAACATAACTTTTTAAATCGATTTTTAATCATTATTTTTATAGTGGCCAACGAGTGGATGAAAAATTCTGAAAAAATCATTAAAATAGTCCACCTAATTACCCATTTGACCAATTTTTTCCAAAGTCATTCAAGGTCATTTAGTTAGTGGAAAAATTCCGAAAGTTTGTAAATCGATTTTTTTAAATTATTTTTTTACTGACGAACAAGTTGATGAAAAGTTCAGAAAAAAATCATGAAAATGGTCTACCAAATTACACATTTGACCAATTTTTTTCAAGGTCATTCTAGGCCATTTAGATACTAAAATATTCCAAAAGTTTTTAAAATCGATTTTTCAAACATTATTTTTTACTGACGAACGAGTTGATTAAAAATTCTGAAAAAAATCATTAAAATAGTCCATACAATTACATATTTGATTCTTTTTTTCAGGGTCATTAAAACCCTAAAAAAAATTCCAAAAGTTTTTTAATCGATTTTTTAAACAATTTTTGTACACTGACGAACAAGTTGATGAAAAATTCTGAAAAATTTCATGAAAATAGTCCACCCAATTACCGATTTGAACGCTTACGAAGTTCCTTTATTTAATTATTTATTTACTTACGATTTACGATTTTTTGTTTTTATTTAAAAAAATGAGATTTTGGCAATTTGCGTTGATTTAAGGTGGAAATCTTCCAATGATTTTTAAAAATGTGTTAAATTCGCTACATGTTCACGTTTAAATCATCAAATCTAACAACGCATTCAACAGTTATATAATTTTTTAAAAATACGATTTCTTGTTTACATTTAAAAATGTACGATTTTGGCAATTTGCATTGATTTAAGGGGGAAATTTTTCAATAACTTTTCAAAAAGTAATAAATTCGCTATAATTTCAAATTTAAAAAATCAAAATCCATTAACGCGTTCAACAGTTATATGATTTAAAAAAAATACGATGTTTTAGTTTTGATTTTTGGCAATTTACATTGATTTAAGATGAACATTTTCCAATGATTTTTTAAAATGTGTTTTGCTACATTTTCACGTTTCAATAATCAAAATCTCACAATGCGTTTAGCAGTTACCTAATTAGTTTTTTTTTGTTTTGACTTAAAAAATTGCGTTTTTTGGCAATTTGCGTTGATTTAACATGGAAATTTTTCAATGATTTTTCAAAAAGTGTTAAATTCGCCACATGTTCAAGTTTAAATCATCAATATCTAATGATGCGTTCGACAGTTACATAATTTATAAAAATACGATTTTTTATTTTTATTAAAAAAATTGAGATTTTGGCAAATACGTTGATTTAAGGTAAAAATTTTCGAATGATTTTTCAAAAAACGTTAAATTCGCTACATTTTTAAAAACCAACAACGCGTTCAACAGTTATATGATTTTTTTTATATACGATTTTTTGTGTTGATTTAATAATAATAATAATAATAATAATAATAATTTGCGATTTTGGCAATTGATTTAACATGAAAATTTTCTAATAATTTTTACTTTCTCCGTTACGAAGTACGAGAAAGTATTGTGATCGTGATTTTTTCCAATTTTTTTTTACGGAAATATCCGTTTTGGGGTCCCTAGATGCCATTTCAACAATTTCTGGAAAAAAATATTTTGTGTCTGTGTGTGTGCGTGTCTGTGTGTGTGTCTGTCTGTGCGCGCAGTGTCTCAAAAACTAATAGAGCAATTGATATGAAACTTTGAACATCCGTCTTATTTGATAATCTGAAAAACTGAAAAGCTTTTGGTAAAATTTCGTACAACGGAAGTGGGCGTTTACCTTAACGGTTTTTTTGTTTTTGCCAATATTTTCGTAAAAACGAAAAATATCACAAAAACATTTAAACAAACTTTGAAGAAAACAAAGAAATGAACATCTTTTGCTTGAAATCATTTTTCATAAAATCATTTTTATGCGAGAAAAAAATGTATTATTTTTATTTTTGAAATTTTTGGTTTATAATTATATAACGATAATAGTTACAGCAAATTTATGTTAATAATAATTGTAGTGAATACCAAAATAAACAACTTATAAAGAATAAGTTTTTTTCGAAAACCCTTTAGTTTTTGAGTTAATTTTTCCACCTTTCATAATTTTGACGTTTTAAACGTCAGTTTTATCCGAGTCTACGAAACATTCGATGTACATCTAAGATTGGATTTAAATTAAAAATAAACTATGAAAGCGTAAATATAAATGATACCATCAAGTCGGAGAAAGGAACATGATGGCCACATCACCATTTTTTTTTAATTACATATCTGCTGAACGCGTTGTTAGATTTTGATTATTTAAACGTGAAAATGTAGCAAATTTAACACATTTTAAAAAATTATTAGAAAATTTTCATCTTAAATCAATTGCCAAAATCGCAAATTATTAAATCAAAACAAAAAATCGTATTTAAAAAAAATCATATAACTGTTGGACGCGTTGTTGGATTTTAAAAATGTAGCGAATTTAACGCTTTTTGAAAAATCATTGGAAAATTTCTACCTTTAATCAACGTATTTGACAAAATCTCAATTTTTTTAATAAAAATAAAAAATCGTATTTTTTATAAATTACGTAACTGTCGAACGCGTCATTAGATTTTGATAATTTAAACTTGAACATGTGGCGAATTTAACACTTTTTGAAAAATCATTGAAAAAATTCTATGTTAAATCAACGCAAATTGCCAAAAAAGTGATTTTTTAAGTAAAAAAAAATTAATTAGATAACTGCTAAACGCATTGTGAGATTTTGATTATTAAAACGTGAAAATGCAGCGAAATTAACACATTTTAAAAAATCATTGTAAAATGTTCATCTTAAATCAATGTAAATTGTCAAAAATCAAAACTAAAACATAGTATTTTTTTAAATCATATAACTGTTGAACGCATTTGTTGGATTTTGATTTTTTAAATTTGAAATTATAGCGAATTTATCACTTTTTAAAAAGTTATTGGAAAATTTCCCCTTTAAATCAATGCAAATTGCCAAAATCGTGAATTTTTAAATGAAAACAAGAAATCGTATATTTAAAAAATTATATAACTGTTGAACGCGTTGTTAGATTTTAATGATTTACTCGTGAAAATGTAGCGAATTTAATACGTTTTGAAAAATCATTGTAAAATTTCCATCTTAAATCAACGCAAATTGCCAAAAATTCAAATTGTCAAAAAACGCAAATTCTCAAGTCAAAACAATTTTTTTTTAATTACGTAACTGTTGAACGCGTTCTTAGATTTGATGATTTAAACGTGAACATGTAGCGAATTTAACACATTTTTAAAAATCATGGGAAAATTTTCACCTTAAATCAACGCAAATTGCCAAAATCTCATTTTTTTTAAATCAAAACAAAAAATCGTATTTTTTTATAAATAAATAATGTAATAAAAGTAAATAAATAATTAAATAAAGGAACTTTGTAAGCGTTCAAATCGGTAATTGAGTGGACTATTTTCATGAAATTTTTCAGAATTTTTCATCAACTTGTTCGTCAGTGTAACAAAAGTGATAAAAAATAGATAAAAAACTTTTGGAATTTTTTTAGGGTTTAAATGACTTTGGAAAAAAATCAAATATTTGATTTGATGATTTAAACGTGAACATGCAGCGAATTTAACACATTTTTAAAAATCATTGGAAGATTTCCACCTTAAATCAACGCAAATTGCCAAAATCTCATTTTTTTAAATCAAAACAAAAAATCGTATTTTTTATAAATAAATAAAGTAATAAAAGTAAATAAATAATTAAATAAAAAAACTTCGTAAGCGTTCAAATCGGTAATTGGGTGGATTATTTTCATGAAATTTTTCAGAATTTTTCATCAACTTGTTCGTCAGTGTAAAAAAAGTGTTTAAAAAATCGATTAAAAAACTTTTGGATTTTTTTAGGGTTTAAATGTATTTGGAAAAAAGAATCAAATTTGTAATTGTATGGACTATTTTCATGATTTTTTTCAGAATTTTTCATCCACTCGTTCGTCAGTAAAAAAATAATGTTTGAAAAATCGATTTCAAAAACTTTTGGAATATTTTAGTGTCTAAATGGCCTAGAATGACCTTAAAAAAGATTAGTCAAATGTATAACTTGATGGACTATTTTCATGATTTTTTTCAGAATTTTTCATCAACTTGTTCGTCAATAAAAAAATAATTAAAAAAAAATCGATTTACAAACTTTTGGAATTTTTCCAGTAACTAAATGACCTTGAATGACTTTGGGAAAAATTGGTCAAATGGGTAATTAGGTGGACTATTTTAATGATTTTTTCAGAATTTTTCATCCACTCGTCGGCCACTATAAAAATAATGATTAAAAATCGATTTAAAAAGTTATGTTGAATGACCTTGGAAAAAAATGGTCAAATGGTTAATTGGGTGGGCTATTTACATGAATTTTTTCAGAATTTTTCATCCACTTGTTCGTCAGTATAAAAATAATGATTAAAAAATCGATTTAAAAAGTTATGTTTAAAACCTTTTGAAATTTTTTCAGTGTCGAAATAACCTTGAATGACCTTGGAAAAAAATTGGTCAAATGGTCAATTGGGTGGACTATTTTCATGAATTTTTTCAGAATTTTTCATTTACTTGTTCGTCAGTATAAAAATAATGATTAAAAAATTGATTTAAAAAGTTACGTTTAAAATCTTTTGAAATTTTTTCATTGTCGAAATAACCTTGAATGACCTTGAAAAAAATTGGTCAAATGGTTAATTGGGTGGACTATTTTCATAAATTTTTTCAGAATTTTTCATCCACTCCTTCGTCAGTAAAAAATAATGTTTATAAAACCAATTAAAAAACTTTTGGATTTTATTTTCATTATGGTCGGTCTATATGACCTTGAATTACTTTGGAAAAAACTGGCCAAATTGAGCAATTCATATGAGACTTTGAACATAAGTCTTATTTGATAATCCGAAGAACTGAAAAGCTTTCGGTAAAATTTCGTACACCGGAAATGGGCTTTTGTTTTCTTCCAATATTTTTTTAAATATGAAAAATATCACAAAAACATTTAAACAAATATTGAACACAACAAAAAAATGAACAAGTCTTGTTTGAAAATATTTTTCGTAAAATCATTGCTATTCGAGAAATTTGTTTTTTTCATTTTTGGTTTATAATTATGAAACGGTAACAGTTACAGCAAATTTATGTTAATAATAATTGTAGAGCTTACCAAAATGAACAACTTATAAAGAATAAGTTTCTTTAGAAATCTCTTTGGTTTTGTTTGAAAATATTTTTCGTAAAATCATTGCTACTCGAGAAATTTGTTTTTTTCATTTTTGTTTATAATTATGAAACGGTAACAGTTACAGGAAATTTATGTTAATAATAATTGTAGAGCATACCAAAATGAACAACTTATAAAGAATAAGTTTCTTTCGAAATTTCTTTGGTTTTTGAGTAAACTGACCATTTCCATCTTTAATAATTTTGACGTTTTAAACGTCAGTTTCTTCGATTCAACAAAACGCTCGATGTACATTTAAAATATGATTTAAATTTAAAATAAACCATGAAAGCGTAAATATAAATGATACCATCAAGTCGGAGAAAGTAACACGATGGTCACATTACCATTTTTTCCAGAAATTGTTGAAATGGTATCTAGGGACCCCAAAACGGATATTTTTTGAAAAAAAAATCACGATCGCAATACTTTCTCGTACTTCGTAACGGAGAAAGTAAAAAATTATATAAAGTAATGTTTAAAAAGATAATATAAATAACAAACATTACTTTATATACATTTATCCAAATCTATACCCGAACATGTTTTTGAAGGTAGAGATCAACGTATATATTGTCTTTGAACACAGCTTTAATTACATAACTTTGGTTTTAATTAGTGTAATATAGAAGTTACATATTTGCAATCCAACAATTTCGAAATAGACATCTTTGTGTAAAATTTTGATTTGCACGCGAATCTAATGTTTGATGTATGCACGTCGTGAATTAATCACGACTGTTCTGTTAAGGTTGAAATTAGCAATTTATAGGGAGGCGCACGGTGCCGGTGAATTGCAACATTTATGAAGCACCTGAACAGGTACACGTTCAGGATTTAGAGTGAGGGGGGAGCGTGTGCGGAGAAAAATCTTTGCGGGTGTGCGAATGGCACTATAAATTCGAGTGTATCGGTTCTCTCCCTGACAAGTTTACGTTTATTACATTCACTTTCAATTACGTTGGGACAATTTTATGTGTAAATTTCCGCCGTGGAAAGGATTAAATAAACGTTTTTCACTCCCGGGGAATTAAGGCGTTCCTTGAATAGTACAGCCGGGGGAAGGTATTACCGGTTATTTAAAACTACACTAAACGAACGCTATTAAAACCGTAGGGTTAAAAACGAATTTCGTATCAACTGAAAGTAATATGTATGCAAATTCGAAGGCCGTTTCAAAAATGGTATATGAATTTATACATTTGCCGCGGGATATTGCAAATTGCCGAATTTCTGCGGAATTTTATTTTGTGGTAACTTTTTACATATAAAATACTGTAATAAGCAGTGACGATTCGCGGGTTTTTTCTGGTACGGCCGAGGAACAAGAGGTGGTAATACAGATAGGTGCAGATGTCTCTGCAAGTGACCCTACCTATCTGTATTACCACCTTTTGTTCCTCGGCCGTACCAGAAAAAAACCCGCGAACCGTCACTGGTAATAAGTTACAATTTTTACTTATGGTTTGCTTCGGTTACCTTACTTTTAGCACCACTTTTTCAAATGACTCAAAAATCTAAGAATATCCCTCCACTGTGTTACAGTTCAAAATTGACACCCTGTAAATGTTTGCATTATCAAATTAATATTAAATTCAAATGTGGGAATTCGTGGTAGGCAACCCAGTTCACGCCAAAGGTGTTTATTTATGAACACTGAACTTTATTTATGTGTGGTGCTACGGGTTCAGGTATACGGTAACGTGTTAGACCGCGATGCAAAGCCCTTACGCTTCTTCCTTCTCTTTCTTCTGCGCCTGACACAATATTTTTCAGGGAAAGGCGCACCAACCTCCCTTCCAGTATGTATAGAGTTTAGTGTTTATGAAAAAGGAGGTTAGGGACAATGAATTCTGTAAGATTGACAAAATTGGGTTTTGAATTGTGACAGCTTCTTTTACTTCCGGGCGAGGAGAGACATTCCTTGATTGCAACGTGGGGATCGCACTTAAAAATCCGTGTGAACCAGAGCGTTGATCAGTGTTACCAAATCAGCGGAAAATCCGCTACATCTGGCGGATTTTGAATCCGAATTGCGGAATAATTTTCGTTTTAGCAGCTGGCGGATTTTCTAGCGGAATAATGTTGGATTGTTAAAAAATCTAGCCTAATTTATTTTATATTTAAACTTTATTTTCAAAGAATATATTTTTTTAAGAGAAAAGGCAAAAACTTAAAACATTAATTTAAAAAATTAATTTACGGAAAAAGTGACACATTTAAAAATATTAAAGTTAGTTTTAAAGGTAGATGTTTTATGTGTATATTAAAATAATTAGAAATTTTTGTTCATGGTCAACAACTTTAAATATTATTTTTTTTTAAATTCATAACTTGTGCAAAAATTGGTACATGCCCAAAATCGAAGTTTATTCTAAAGGCAGATGTCAGTATATTCAAAAATTTGTGAAATTCTATTATGTCAGTATTTTTTATCGTGTTGGACAACACGTTAATTTAAAAAAAATCATAACACCCAAAAATTAACAAATTTTCAAAAATCAAAGTTAGTTTTAAAGGTACAACTTAAAATATTAATTTTCAAAAATTCATCCCACGCTGAAATTTACACATTTTCAAAAATCCTAGTTAATTCGAAAGGCAGATGTTCTGTGAATTTACTTAAATTTTTGAGAAAGTCTATCATATCAGTATTTTTTTTAGTTTTGTTTTTGTCAAGTGTTTGGCAATGAATACATTTTCAAAAATCAAAGTTAGTTTTAAAGGTAGTCGTTCTGTGGATGTATTAAAATATTTGAGGAACTTAATTTTGTTTACGATTTTGGTTTTATGTAAGTGTTCGACAACTTAAAATATTAATTTTCAAAAATTCATAACAGGCAAAATTTGGCACATTCCAAAAATCGAAGTTTATTCTAAAGGCAGATGTTTTGTGAATATATTAAAAATTTTGTGAAATTCTATCAAGTCAGTATTTTTTGTCGTGTTGGACAACAAACGTTAATTTAAGAAAAATACATAACATCCAAAAATGGACACATTTTCAAAAATAAAAGTAAGTTTTGAAGGTAGTTGTTCTGTGCATGTATTAAAATATTTTGTCTACGATTTTTGTTTGTGTAAGTGTTTGACAACTTAAATTATTAATTTTCAAAAATTCATCCCACGCAAAAATTTACTCGTTTTCAAAAATCAAAGTTAAATGTATTATGATTGCATTAGAGTTTTTAAGGAATTCAATAATATCAGTATCATTTTTTTCCTATTTTTTCTTTGTTTAAATATTCAACAACTTAAGAAAATAATTTTCAAAAATTCATAACTCACGCAAAAGTTGACAAATTTTCAAAAATCGTAGTTAATTCCATAGGCAGATGATTTGTGAATTTATTTCAATGTTTGAGAAATTCTATCATATCATTTTTTTTTTGTAGATTTTTCGGCAATGAACACATTTTCAAAAATCAAAGTTAGTTTTAAAGGTATCCGATCTGTGAGTGTATTAAAATATTTTGTTTACGATTTTGGTTTTGTGTAAGTGTTCGACAACTTAAAATATTGATTATTAGATTAGTGAAAGGTTGGTACTTCCTCACTAGTTTTTTATTTAATTTGCAAATTAAGGAAGTACCAACCTTTCACTAATCTAATATAAACAACCTTAATACGACAATACAACATGAATTAAAATATTAATTTTCAAAAATTGATTCATTTTCAAAAATAAAAGTTCATTGTTAATTTAATGTATTATGACTGCGTTAGAGTTTTTAATGAATTAAATCATATCAGTATACATTTTTTTTTCTATTTTGTTTTGTTCGAATATTCAACTTAAAAAAATAATTTTCAAAAATTCATAGCTCACGAAAAAGTTGAGACATTTTCAAAAATCCTAGTTCATTCCAAAGGCAGATGTTTTATAAATTTACTTCAATTTTTGAGAAATTTTATCATACCAGTATTTTTTTTTTAGATTTTTTTTGTCAAGTAAACAACTTAAAACATGAAATTTTAAAAATTCATAACATCCAAAAATGAACACATTTTCAAAAATCAAAGTTAGTTTGAAAGGTAGTCGTTCTGTGAATGCATTAAAATATTTAAAGAACTCAATTTTGTTTACGATTTTTGTTCGACAACCTAAAATATTAATTTACTCATTTTCAAAAATCAAAGTTAATTTTAGAGGTAAATGTATTATTATTGATTGCCTTAGAGGTTTTAAGTAATTCAATCAATGCAGCATTATTTTTTTTCTATTTTTTTCTTTGTTCAAATATTCTACAACTTAAAAAAATGATTTTCAAAAATTCATAATTCACGTAAAAATGTACACATTTTCAAAAATTGTATTTAATTGTAAAGGCAGATGTTTTGTGAATTTACTTAAATTTTTGAGAAATTCTATCATATCAGTATTTTTTTTTACATTTTGTTCTCGTGTTCGGCAACTTAAAATGTTAATTTTAAAAAATGAACTCAATTTCAAAAATTTAAGTTAGTTTTAAAGGTAGTCGTTCTGTGAATGTATTAAAATATTTGAGAAACTCAATTTTTTAAGATTTTTATTTTGTGTAAGTTTTCGGCAACTTAAAAAAATCATTTTAAAAAATTTATAGTTCACGCAAAAATTGACACATTTTCAAAAATCAAAGTTAATGTTAAAGACCATATTTAAGGTTTTTTTTTGTTCGACGACTTAAAACATTAACTTTTGGAAATTCATAACTTACTGAAAAATTGCAGTTTTATGGAGATATGTTTTGTAAAGATATTCAAATTGTTGAAGAATTTATTTTTTCAAGAACTATAAATATTATTGGCAACGCTGGCGTTGATCGCGAGTGTTGTCGGACCGTGCGCCCCAAACGATTACGAGTTATATCGTGCTCTTGAGAGTCTTGAGGATTTAGTTTGGGCCACGAATTAGTGAATGCGGTGGATTTTGTTGGAATTAGTTTGGCTGATGTTTTTTTTTTGGGCCGCCTCATTGCTTCGCCGTAGACGGATTTCAAGTCCACTCCACTGTGATGAATTATCTGGGAAACCTCAGAACACCGGAGGTAAGCATTTTTGAGGCAATCAGAGTGTTTCTAATATTGGGGGAATTCTTAGGTTTTAGGCAATATGTTTTGAAGAGCTCACGTTGACAGCGTAACCGCAAGACAAAACTTGCATTACGATGTGAGCACGATTTAGCAGCTCAACGTCCAAACCCAAAGTTTGAGCCGAGTTAGCAAAAAAACGCCTAGCAGTATTGCCATCGTAACTGTAGCCAAATCCCCCCACATTGGGAGCATCAACAATGAGCCCAAATCGCAATTTGAAACCCTTTTGTATGTTTTGTTTTCGCAGTTTCACCTATTCTTTATCTTCTACTGATCGCGCTTGCCATTTCTTCGTGCCGAGTTTGTATTCTAAATGCAAGAAATACTCCATAAAGTGGATCCAAGCATGTAGCGTCGCTAAACCGTACCGCAAATGTTGTTCGTTTACTGGTAATAAACAAACTGCGTCGAGATCGTTGAAAGTCTTAGACGTATCTCCGCACAAATAACAGCGCACATTCGATTTCGTCATCGTTATCGTATTCCTGACTTTACCATCAATCATCGTATAAATAAGCTTAAAATTAACAGTAATTTCTTTACCGTCGATAATTGTCACATATGGGACAAGTTTAGTTATTTGATCTTCAACGTAGCTATTTTCGTTCAAAGTTGAAGTAACGTCTTCGCGTATGTACTGCAGTTTAATTGGAGAGCAAAATCTTGGAGATGAAGGTCTTGGATTTTGCCAAAGCAATACATTTTTATCGTCACTGCTGGTTATGTTTAATGGCACAAGTGAGGTCAATAAAACACTCGCGTCTGATGCATCTTCGTCTTCAAACTTCTGTTTGTATTGCTTTTGTCCAGACGAACCATCAAATCCATATTTTGCAGTTAATTCTAAATTACGGACTTTTTCTTGAAATATTGCCACAATTACGTCATTCTGTACAGAAAGAATTCTGCTTGTTATGTGGTGCAATAACGATTGCAAGGGAACTTCCGCTAAAGCCTCTGTAACATTAATATCCGGCGGATAACATCGAGAAACTTTATGATACGAAGGATAAACTTTGGCGTGGTTCTTTAATTCTCTATTGCGAATGAGTTGATATGTTTTTTTAGTCATTTTTCCTTCTACTAAATCGGAAAGAGCAAGGTCGGCGGAAATTTCTTCGCACTGAGGTTGATCGGAAGCTTTGTAAGCTGCCTTGTACTTAGCAGTATGAGCTGGAGATGAAGTAGTGCTGTCCTTGACAATAGAGGCAGCATCGCCGGCTCCAGATGAACGAAGATTCATACTCGTTGCAAAGGCCAATTCCGCAGTGTTGCACGCCTTCAGTAAATCGCCTGACCTCCGCCTTTTTGCTCGATCACATAACTTCTCGAAATCTCCACTAGGCCGACCTCTGGATGTCGAATCATTTTTTCTCTTACGTGCTTCCAAATCTTCCCCGGGCTGATAGTTCTTCAAAGTAAATCAATGACAATCGTTATTCTATTCTTGAACGTGTTTTTGTGACAACATACATTTATTTCAATTTTAAAATCGAATTTAATTTATTATTATTACCCGCAGTTGCATTTTTCCCTTGAGCCACTCTTTATTCTTCTCCTGAAAGCGGGAGACCATTCGGTTGCAATCGGACCAGTTCGTTTTCAAAGTGTGAAAGAGGTTTTTCAGTGTCACCTTGTCGCTTGCATGACAGTGATATGGTCTCCCTATTTTCTCACTTAATAAATCTTCCACTCGGCGCACTTTGTCGCTATATTCCGCAGTGAGGTGGCCTCTAACGGCATCGAAAATTTCCCGCCGGTTACATGTGACACAATTGGAATTTCCTGTTATAAAATAATCAAAATATTAATTATAAATGTGTAATTTAATTAAATTTCAATGTCTAATCGAGTTAAATGAAATCATACTGTTTCTTTAAATTGAGACCAAAAACTTAAATCAATGTAAAAAATCGAAAGGGCAATTTCGTGCAAGAACTTTTTTGGGAAAAATATTCTCCATATATTTTATTGTGTTGCCAAATAAAGAAAACCATCAAACTCGATCAAACTCACAACTATTTTATTTAAACAAATAAAATTTACAATACAATATTTCGCTTTAATGTTTGCACCCCTTAAAAATTACAGTTACGATCGACGACTATGGATACTATGGATGTTCGCTTACCTTCATTTTCACCTTCCATCGCGTTGATTTCACAAAAAACTCGTTTCACTGTTTGTGGTTAACATTAAATGAGCACCGGTTCACAGCTGACAGAGTCTACCTGCGATTACATCGTAATCCGAACGGTATAACTCACTGCCGGTTTGGGCCGTGATACAGTGGCGCCACCTCTTGCGTATTATCGGGTACTACATTCAAAATTCCGAAGTTCACTTTTCTCATTTTATTCCGCGTTTTTCGGATATGGCTCCACTGTGCGGTGGTGAATTACCTGCACCAGCTGATCAAGACGTGCACCGTGTCCCGTTGTGGAGGATCGCACCACTGGAGGTTATCCGTAAACACCAGAGATAAGGTCAGATTGTCATTGTTATTGGGATTCTGAGTATTATTGTTATTGAGGTTGTGATTGCGATTATTGTTATTGTGGTATTGTGTTTAGAGTCATTTATTTTCAGTGAAATAAGAGTGTCATCCTGGTCATTTTATGCAATAATTAACAAGCAATATTGTTGTTCACGAATTTAATCAGTTAACGTAAATTGTGTTAGTCAATTATCAAACGAGATCACACAACTTCATTGTGTGTTCGTGCAATTTTATCTCAACTGTTTAGAGCTTCTCTCAAGAAGATTAATTAAGTTTGGTGCCGGTTATTATGATTACCCTTATCACAGGCGATTGAGTAGCTCGGAATAGAGGTTAAGTTTGTGGAAACTGACCCATGGCCACAATAATTGTTTTGTGTGTGAGCCGTGACGGTTAATCATAATTTCTGAGTACAGTAATTGCTTTTCGAGCTGTTTTACATTTTCAATCGGACAATATCGAGGACATTACTTGGTATTAGTATATTACTCCCCGACACCCATATACGGTGGAAACAAATGTAACCTTGTAAAGGAAATACCTATTTTCTACGCACCCACCATATGTTTTGTGTCACTGTTGATTACACTAGGAGTCGGATCGTCGATTGATTCTGGCTGATGGCCGGATAATTATTAATTACCACATTTAAATATTTGTGCTTGCCTAAATACAACATTGCTAGGTAACTACGTCTAGTCAAATTCGACTTGAAACCTTGACTTACTTAGACCGCCCTTATTGTGCTGTAACTGATTGTCTGCGCTCTTATTGGTTTATTTCCCTAGATAATCTTCCAGTTACTGATACTAATAAATGGACTGAAGTAAACGCAACAAATCAATATTTGCGATATTGCCAGATTTCTTGTCTCACCATAACTGACGTAAAATAAAATAAAAAATAATTAAACTACTGGTGGTTAAACTACCAGTCGGTCTAGAGGGGGGTGGGGGACTTAAACTAACCCTAACCTAAGCATAAGCACCTACCATTTGCAACCATTAACTTGCATATAGTATGAGCACCAATAGTTGCAAATTATTGTAAATGAAAATACCCAGATTAAAATAAGGAGACCTGACAACATACCATACCATCTGCATGATTTTCGTGCATGTTTATTGTTTAGTGTCAGTAACTGGAAAATTACCTTTTCCTAGATTGAGAATAAATTGGTCTATCGTATGAGATTTGTGTGATTGAGAGTGACTTTGTCAGGACCCCTCCTTCTTTCTTTTTTTTTTTATTCGTACTGTCGAAGGATCGGTTCCTGCGTTCCCGTAAGACTACGTTACCGCTAGTTATAAGCAGGTGGCGCCCTATTATTTGCTTTGTGCAGAGAACCACTGTTGATGCCTCTGAGCTAGTCGGCAGTAGCGGTAAGTGTAACATCCCTCATAGTTTGTTTTGACCACCTGCGTGAGTTGCACCTTGGGTAACTGTTAGAACGTTGGTACGTTGGCATCGGAGAAACGTTTTAGGATTGATGGCAACATATAATAAAACACTTTTACTTTGTTGGTATAACACAAATTTTATTTTATTGTTGACTATAGTTTCGGCAACTCGACTTGCCATTAACAAAACACAAAGTAATTCAAACTACAATTTTACAGGTATATATCTTATAGAAACTATAGTCAACAATAAAATAAAATTTGTGTTATACCAACAAAGTAAAAATGTTTTATTATGTTTACAACATGTATAACGAAGTAGAAGGCTCCACCATAAACAATATTGAGGGCAACAACATATTATATTTTAGTGTAAACGTTATAAACTGGTGCTCTCGACTTCTGCCTTAACAAACTGAAGTCCAACATTATTATTATTACTAGATAATTTTTGACGAGTAATAACTGAATTTTAAGAAAACTTCACGAGAACAAAGATTTGTGTCATTTCGAAGTGGTGCATTTATTCGATAAAAAAAAATATAGAAACACTTGCTACAAACTTGAAAATTTTTGAAAAGACCCCGCAGTTTTTGATAGGAAAATGGCTTGCAGTCTCCTTGAAATCAACTGAAAAATATTCACCAAGTCATTCCGATCAAAAGTCGCCATGGTCGCAACCGTTGAAGATCTTAAGATCTCGCGCAAAAAACAGTTCTGTGCCTGATAGGACAATAATCGAAAAAATCGATTGATACAAACGAAACACTTGATACAAACTTGAAACTTTAAAAAAATTCTCAAAATTTACTTTACTTTATAATTTTTTTAAAAATTTAAAAACATCCCTTCATTGGATCTTAAGATAACTGCACCAGAACGGAAATTAGTGTCCTTTTGAAGTTGAGCATTTTATCGAGCGATTAAAAAAATATAGAAACACTTGCTACGAACTTGAAACTTTTCAGAATTACTCAAAATGTATTTTATTTTATCCTATAATATAAACATGTCAATAACTCCTTAGCAACTAGTAACGTTAAGGTACCTTTAACAACACTAGTGTTGTTAAGAAATTCTTAACAATACTAGTGTTGTTATATGTATCTAACGCAACCCGTTGCTATGGAGATATTGGTAAACAAACATGATTTTGCTTTTTGACGGTTTTCATTAAACATGTTTTTAAATTAAAAATGAAAAAAATAGGATAAAATAAACCTTGTTACGACACACATAACGTTATTAGCTTTTACATTACTCGAGAATTTAAAAGTACTCGCTCCTACATCGCTCGTGCTTTCAAACTTTTCTCTCGTAATGTAAAAACCTTCATAATGTTACTTGTATCATAAATTACTATTACTTTATAATTTTAAAAATCTAAAATATCCCTTTATTGGATTTTAAGAAAACTTCACGAGAAGGGAGATTGGTGTGGAGACTTTGAAGTGGAGCATTTTATCGAGCGATTAAAAAAATATAAAAAAACAATTTTTAGAAACTTAAAACTTTCCAAATTGACTTAAAATTGTGTCTACTTATAATTTTGTAAAAATCTGAAAACAACCCTTAACTAGCTTTTAAGATAATTACACTAGAACGAATTTTAGTGTCATTTTGAAGTGGTACATTTTATCGAGGGATTAAAAAAATATAAAAACAATTGCTAAAAACTTGAAACTTTCCAAATTGTTTCTACATAATAATTTTATAAAAATGTTAAAACAACTTTTTACTAGCTTTTAAGATTATTGCACGAGAACGGACCTTAGTGTCATTTTGAAGTGCTCATTTTATCGAGCGATTAGAAAAATATAAAAAAAAAATGCTAAAAATTTGAAACTTTCTAAAGTGATTCAAAATTAAGTATATTTTATGACTATGAAAAATAAAAAACATCGTTTCACTGAATTCCGAGATAATTTCAGGAGAATAAAATGTACTGCATTTTAAAGTTTTCGATTTTCTCGAGCGCTTAGAAAAATGAAGAAACTCTCGCTACAAACTTGAAACTTCTCAAAATTTCTGAAAATTGACTCTAATTTATAGTTCTATATAAATCTAAAAATACACTTCCATTAGGTTTTAAGATAACTGCACGAGAACGGATTTTAGTGACATTTTGAAGTGTTACATTTGATCCAGCGACTAGAAAAATATAAAAACAATTGCTAGAAGCATATAATGATATATTAACACAAACGGTGGTGGCAGATGACCACGCAGTCGACGCCAAAAACAACAAAAAAAAAATTGCTAGAAGCTTTAAACTTTTTCAAATTGACTTTAGAATCAAGTTAACTTTACAACTATGAAAAATAAAAAATAAAACATCCGTATTACTAAATTCCAAGATAATTGCATGAGAATAATATGTACTTCACGTCAAAGTTAAGCATTTTCTCTGGCGGAACAAAAATATAAAAACAATTGCTGGAAACTTAAAACTTTTCAAATTCACTCAGAATTAAGTAAACTTTGTGACTATGAAAAGTAAGAAACATTGTTTCACTACATTCCAAGATAATTTCACGAGAAAAATATCGACTTCATGTCAAAATTATGAATTTTTTCTGGGGGGACAAAAATATAAAAACAATTGCTAGAAACTTGAAACTTTCCAAATTGACTTACAATAAAGTAAACTTTACGACTGTGAAAAATAAAAAACATCGTTTGACTAACTTCCTCGATAATATCACGAGAATAAAATATGCTGCATTTCAAAGTTGTGGATTTTTTCTGGCACAACAAAAATATAAAAACAATTGCTACAAACAAGAAACTTTTCAAATAGACTCAAAATTAACCCTAGAACCACATCGATATTTTTTTTTTGTATCTTTTCCCTCCCTTATCGCGGGGTGAAAAAACACCCCAAATTTCAAACACCCCTATCTCTGGCCCAGCGAGATTTTGAGAGTTCCATGGGGGCTCAAATGTTAATCTAAAATCGCGTGAACCAAGTAGTTTTGGCCAATAGTTTGAGAAACACGTATAAGAAGGGGTAGAAACGTGAAATACATACTAGCAAAACTGACAATTTCCCTTAAATTTACGATATCTCAGTGAGTTTTTAACCAAATCGAGTCATTCCAAGGGAGTTATAAAGGGGAGATACTATGTTTTAAGGATATAATAGTCGTTTTGGTCAATTCTCCAGAAAAAGTATTTTTGTCCTACACAAAGCCAAAGTTCGATTTTCCCGGCTGCATTGGGACGCGAAAGTAAGCATTTGCGCGGCGAGCCTGGAAAAATTAAAAAAAACGGCTAGCCCGGAAAAACAAGTTCACATGGGCTGGCACCAGAGGGCACATTTGTGTATCTGTCATTGCGACTGCCATATTTCAAATTTCAGTTTCATAATAAAAATAAGCATGGATAATAGTAGTAAACCTGGTTTATTACGAAGCGAAAAAAGTAACGAATCATCCGACTACGGATTTACTACCCCCCAAGAAATTAGTAGAAAGGCCAAAGAGGTAACACTAAATTTATTACCTGAGCTGATGTATTAGCTCTTAAAAGACATGGTGGCTGGAAGTCCAACAGTACAGCAGAAGGCTACATGAAAGATTATTTGGAGAATAAAATTACAGCAGCTAAACAAATATTGGGGCCAAAGGCCACTATCACACGGTCGGAAAATAACATGATTTTAAACCGTCACCCATCGACATCAGGTACTACCAACTCCACTGAAACAACTCCCAATAATTCAAATGATAATGTCAATATGGAAACGTCATCAATTGACATAGTTTCTTCAGAACAATGTAAATTATCAAATATATCGAAAGACGGGATTTATTTTGTAATTTGCAGTATTAATAATCCCATTTTTAATATTACAAACAATTCGTTTTTGTGTTACGTTATCTAACATTAATAAATAAAGTTCACATTTTTTTTCTCCTCTTTGGTTAACTTATATGTTTTATTATTTGATGTGTAGGATAAAAACCGTTGTGTGCTCCACGCCGCGAAAATGGTTTCCCGGGCCTCCAGAAATGTCCATTTCTTCTGTCGGCCCGGCAAACCTTCATTTTCGCGGCTAGGAACACAAATAACTATTATTTTGAGAAATCAAAGTGCGCAAATTGCAAGACGAAAACTCCAAATTGAACGCGGTTTGCAAATCTGAGCTCCTCGTACGTCAATTAGTCGGATTAGAGATTTTTAATTTTTGACGAAAACACGAAAAAAAGACATGAGTAAACTCCTTGGAAATTTGTTAAAAAATGCAACTTTCTTAATAATCATCGTAGACTATTGAATTTAACTTTTTTTTCATCAGAAAGACGAGAGAAATTGATTGCCGTTAAAAAAAATCAGCTAACCACAATAGCAAAAAAAATAGTCAGTCACAGTGAACATTTTAGAAGATTTTCGAAAATAATTGATTTTTCAGATTTTGATCGGCCGTAGCGGCCAAACGAAAACTCCAAATTGAACGCGGTTTACAAATCTGAGCTCCTCGTACGTCAATTAGTCGGATTAAAGATTTTTGATTTTTGATGAAAACACGAAAAAAAGACATGAGTAAACCCCTTGGAAATTTGTTAAAAAATGCAACTTTCTTAATAATCATCGTAGACTATTGAATTTAACTTTATTTTCATCAGAAAGACGAGAGAAATTGATTGCCGTTAAAAAAATTCAGCTAACTTCAATGGCAAAAAAATTAGTCAGTCACAGTGAACATTTTTGAAAATTTACGAAAATAATTGATTTTTCAGACTTTGATCGGCCGTAGCGGCCAAACGAAAACTCCAAATTGAACGCGGTTTGCAAATCTGAGCTCTTCGTATATCAATTAGTCGGATTAGAGATTTTTAATTTTTGATGAAAACACGAAAAAAAGACATGAGTAAACCCCTTGGAAATTTGTTAAAAAATGCAACTTTCTTAATAATCATCGTAGACTATTGAATTTAATTTTTTTTTCATCAGAAAAACGAGAGAAATTGATTGCCGTTAAAAAATTTCAGCTAACCACAATAGCAAAAAAAATAGTCAGTCACAGTGAACATTTTTGAAAATTTACGAAAAAAAATTGATTTTTCAGATTTTGATCGGCCGTAGCGGCTAAAGGAGAACTCCAAATTGAACGCGGTTTGCAAATCTGAGCTCCTCGTACGTCAATTAGTCGGATTCGAGATTTTTAATTTTTGATGAAAACACGAAAAAAAGACATGAGTACACCCCTTGGAAATTTGTTAAAAAATGCAACTTTCTTAATAATCATCGTAGACTATCGAATTTAACTTTTTTTTCATCAGAAAGACGAGAGAAATTGATTGCCGTTAAAAAATTTCAGCTATCCACAATAGCAAAAAAATTAGTCAGTCACAGTGAACATTTTAGAAAATTTACGAAAATAATTGATTTTTCAGACTTTGATCGGCCGTAGCGGCCAAACGAAAACTCCAAATTTAACGCGGTTTGCAAATCTGAGCTCCTCGTACGTCAATTAGTCTGATTAGAGATTTTTAATTTTTGATGAAAACACGAAAAAAAGACATTTGTTAAAAAATGCAACTTTCTTAATAATCATCGTAGACTATTGAATTTTACTTTTTTCTCATCAGAAAGACGAGAGAAATTGATTGCCGTTAAAAAAATTCAGCCAACTTCGATGGCAAAAAAATCAGTCAGTCACAGTGAACATTTTTGAAAATTTACGAAAATAATTGATTTTTCAGAATTTGATCTGCCGTAGCGGCCAAACGAAAATTCCAAATTGAACGCGGTTTGCAAATCTGAGCTCCTTGTACGTCAATTAGTCTGATTAGAGATTTTTAATTTTTGATGAAAACACGAAAAAAAGACATGAGTAAACCCCTTGGAAATTTGTTAAAAAATGCAACTTTCTTAATAATCATCGTAGACTATTGAATTTAACTTTTTTTCATCAGAAAGACGAGAGAAATTGATTGCCGTTAAAAAATTTCAGCTAACTTTAATAGCAAAAAAATTAGTCAGTCACAGTGAACATTTTAGAAAATTTACGAAAATAATTGATTTTTCAGACTTTGATCGGCCGTAGCGGCCAAGCGAAAACTCCAAATTGAACGCGGTTTGCAAATCTGAGCTCCTCGTACGTCAATTAGTCTGATTAGAGATTTTTAATTTTTGATGAAAACACGAAAAAAGGACATGAGTAAACCCTTTGGAAATTTGTTAAAAAATGCAACTTTCTTAATAATCATCGTAGACTATTGAATTTTACTTTTTTTTCATCAGAAAGACGAGAGAAATTGATTGCCGTTAAAAAAAATTCAGCTAACTTTAATAGCAAAAAAATTAGTCAGTCACAGTGATCATTTTAGAAAATTTACGAAAATAATTGATTTTTCAGAATTTGATCTGCCGTAGCGGCCAAACGAAAACTCCAAATTGAACGCGGTTTGCAAATCTGAGCTCCTTGTACGTCAATTAGTCTGATTAGAGATTTTTAATTTTTGATGAAAACACGAAAAAAAGACATGAGTAAACCCCTTGGAAATTTGTTAAAAAATGCAACTTTCTCAATAATCATCGTAGACTATTGAATTTTACTTTTTTCTCATCAGAAAGACGAGAGAAATTGATTGCCGTTAAAAAAATTCAGCCAACTTCGATGGCAAAAAAATCAGTCAGTCACAGTGAACATTTTTGAAAATTTACGAAAATAATTGATTTTTCAGAATTTGATCTGCCGTAGCGGCCAAACGAAAACTCCAAATTGAACGCGGTTTGCAAATCTGAGCTCCTTGTACGTCAATTAGTCTGATTAGAGATTTTTAATTTTTGATGAAAACACGAAAAAAAGACATGAGTAAACCCCTTGGAAATTTGTTAAAAAATGCAACTTTCTTAATAATCATCGTAGACTATTGAATTTAACTTTTTTTCATCAGAAAGACGAGAGAAATTGATTGCCGTTAAAAAATTTCAGCTAACTTTAATAGCAAAAAAATTAGTCAGTCACAGTGAACATTTTAGAAAATTTACGAAAATAATTGATTTTTCAGACTTTGATCGGCCGTAGCGGCCAAGCGAAAACTCCAAATTGAACGCGGTTTGCAAATCTGAGCTCCTCGTACGTCAATTAGTCGGATTAGAGATTTTGAATTTTTGATGAAAACACGAAAAAAGGACATGAGTAAACCCTTTGGAAATTTGTTAAAAAATGCAACTTTCTTAATAATCATCGTAGACTATTGAATTTTACTTTTTTTTCATCAGAAAGACGAGAGAAATTGATTGCCGTTAAAAAAAATTCAGCTAACTTTAATAGCAAAAAAATTAGTCAGTCACAGTGATCATTTTAGAAAATTTACGAAAATAATTGATTTTTCAGAATTTGATCTGCCGTAGCGGCCAAACGAAAACTCCAAATTGAACGCGGTTTGCAAATCTGAGCTCCTTGTACGTCAATTAGTCTGATTAGAGATTTTTAATTTTTGATGAAAACACGAAAAAAAGACATGAGTAAACCCCTTGGAAATTTGTTAAAAAATGCAACTTTCTTAATAATCATCGTAGTCTATTGAATTTAACTTTTTTTCATCAGAAAGACGAGAGAAATTGATTGCCGTTAAAAAATTTCAGCTAACTTTAATAGCAAAAAAATTAGTCAGTCACAGTGAACATTTTAGAAAATTTACGAAAATAATTGATTTTTCAGAATTTGATCTGCCGTAGCGGCCAAACGAAAACTCCAAATTTAACGCGGTTTGCAAATCTGAGCTCCTCGTACGTCAATTAGTCTGATTAGAGATTTTTAATTTTTGATGAAAACACGAAAAAAGACATGAGTAAACCCCTTGGAAATTTGTTAAAAAATGCAACTTTCTTAATAATCATCGTAGACTATTGAATTTAACTTTATTTTCATCAGAAAGACGAGAGAAATTGATTGCCGTTAAAAAAATTCAGCTAACCACAATAGCAAAAAAAAATAGTCAGTCACAGTGAACATTTTAGAAAATTTAGAAAAAAAAATGATTTTTCAGACTTTTAACGGCCGTAGCGGCTAAAGGAAAACTCCAAATTGAACGCGGTTTGCAAATCTGAGCTCCTCGTACGTCAATTAGTCGGATTAGAGATTTTTAATTTTTGATGAAAACACGAAAAAAAGACATGAGTAAACCCCTTGGAAATTTGTTAAAAAATACAACTTTCTTAATAATCATCGTAGACTATTGAATTTAACTTTATTTTCATCAGAAAGACGAGAGAAATTGATTGCCGTTAAAAAAATTCAGCTAACCACAATAGCAAAAAAAAATAGTCAGTCACAGTGAACATTTTAGAAAATTTAGAAAAAAAAATGATTTTTCAGACTTTTAACGGCCGTAGCGGCTAAAGGAAAACTCCAAATTGAACGCGGTTTGCAAATCTGAGCTCCTCGTACGTCAATTAGTCGGATTAGAGATTTTTAATTTTTGATGAAAACACGAAAAAAAGACATGAGTAAACCCCTTGGAAATTTGTTAAAAAATGCAACTTTCTTAATAATCATCGTAGACTATTGAATTTAACTTTATTTCATCAGAAAGACGAGAGAAATTTATTGCCGTTAAAAAATTTCAGCTAACCACAATAGCAAAAAAAAATAGTCAGTCACAGTGAACATTTTTGAAAATTTACGAAAAAAATTGATTTTTCAGATTTTGATCGGCCGTAGCGGCTAAAGGAAAACTCCAAATTGAACACGGTTTGCAAATCTGAGCTCCTCGTACGTCAATTAGTCGGATTCGAGATTTTTAATTTTTGATGAAAACACGAAAAAAAGACATGAGTACACCCCTTGGAAATTTGTTAAAAAAGTCACAGTTTGAAAATTTACGAAAATAATTGATTTTTCAGAATTTGATCGGCCGTAGCGGCCAAACGAAAACTCCAAATTGAACGCGGTTTGCAAATCTGAGCTCCTCGTACGTCAATTAGTCGGATTAGAGATTTTAAATTTTTGACGAAAACATGAAAAAATAGATTAAAAAGAACACAGTCAACTTATACATACACATACATACATTAAGTAACATGACACATAAACTCGCTTGAATAGTATTGAATAGTACGGACTTGATATAAAAAAAATCTTTTACAAAGGTTTTAAATGCATTTCTATTTGAAATTGTGTTCAAGTCTTTATGCATTTTGGACAGTTTATTAAATATTTGTATTCCCATATAGTGTGTGCTCTTCTCGTAGAGAACAGAATGATGTTTTGGGATACTAAGCAACCGAGCATTTCGTGTTTGTATAATACTGAGTGATTCGTTTGTTTTAAATTTATTAATGTTATCGAACATATACATTGCCATGTTATATAAATACATTGAGACTAAAGTCATTATTTTTAAGTTTTTGAAATGTTGTTTGCAGTGTTCTGCCCACTCATCTGTCACAAGATCTCAGGGGGCCAATTGTGATCACCTCTTCGCGAAATAACACGGCCAGGAAACTTTTCTTGCAAAATTGCGATTGTTTCGTTGCTTGTGAGGCACGTTGCGCCGTCTTGTTGAACATAAACGTCGTCCACATCAATATCTTCCAATTCCGGCCATAAAAAATCATTAATCATGGCTCGATAGCGTAATCCATTCACTGTAACAGTTGCACCAGCCTCATTTTCGAATAAGTAAGGTCCAATCACACCGCCAGCCCAAAAACCGCACCGTTGAGGATGGAGAGGCTTTTCAGTAAGCATTCTTGGATTTTCCGAGCCCCAAATACGGCAATTCTGCTTATTCGCGTAGCCTCCGAGGTAAAAATGGGCCTTATCACAAAAGATGATTTTTCGATGAAAATCCGGATCATTTTGATGCATTTCAAGGACCCAATCAGCAAAGACACGACGTTGCTGGTGATCGACCGGCTTGAGTTCTTGTGTTAACTGAACTTTAAAAGCCTTCAAACCTAAGTTTTTATGCAAAATACGGTGTAATGTCGGTTTTGAAATGTCTAATCGACAAACCTGGATTTTCGTTAACACTATTGGCCACAGCAGCAATATTCTCAATTGTTCTTGAGCAACGCACACGATTTCGATTCTTCACATCACTAAGTTGTCCCAACAGCTCAAATTTTTTAATCAGTTTTACTATTGCTGTCCGAGAAGGTGCTTCACGACGACCCAAAAGTGCTTTAGTTTGGCGAACTGTGACTGCAAAATTTTCACCATTTCTGTAATGAATTTTAATAATTTCAATGCGCTGTTGAAGCGTGTATCGTTGCATTTTTACTAATGGCATAGTTTTTACTTGTCAAATGTCAAAAGATGACAGCTGCCCAGATAGCGGGCTATTCAAAATGAAACCTCTTATTGGAAAACCCTTTATATAGTTTCGTTTTAAAGATGGAAGCCAACTTTGTACATGCATCCATCCATTTCACCCAAGCCCTTTCTTTCAAACGCTAAACCCTAGGTAAATAATTCCGCATGTTATCTTTCGAGATAATTAACAAACCTTCGTCCTTAACGTTTAAAGTTTCGAACAATTTTAATTAAGAGACAATGCGAGGATGGGATCCCTTAACACTACTACCCCGCGCATCCCCGCCGAGCGTATAGCGAAACGATTTAAAATTATTCGCTTAATTTTTCCCCCTAATTAACCCAATTTTCCAGGTGACGGCATTGCGCCACACGAGAGAGCCGCCCTTTCACTTCTTAAACACACCGTTAATAATTCGACGAGGAAGAACGAGAACAATTGTCTTTCTTTTCTGGGTGAACTCTCATTTGATCCGGTCTTAATATTACTTATGATTCAGTGGAATACGCAGGGGTGGGGAGGCTTCCTCTTCAACCTCCAACCCTTTCTCTCGTACAGAATTAAAGCCGGGCACCGGAATTCCCTTTCTCCTTTTTCGTTCCCGGCGTTGTTCATTTCTTCGGAGGAGTCGTCGACACAATTTCTAATTAATTTTTCAGACGGTTCCCGACACCCATTAAGCGGAGGCATAATTGCCGCGATTGAAACGCGATTACTGCTAACGTTATTAAATTCTGCAGGAATTTAAAACTAAGGGCTCGAGGGATTTAGCGCCGGGACAGTAAATGCACTTAACGTGCAAATCAATTATCGAAAGTTTTGGGACGGATTTGTTTGAATTTAGACATTGCTCACAAATATTTGCAGATTTCAAAAATAGATTCTATTAGTAATTTTAGGTGGTGAAAGAGGATCCTGTAATTTTTCAGAATAAAAACATGAATGTCATAGTTTCACTTGTATTTGTAGAGGACTGCTACAATTATTATTTGTTATGTAGGAAGCTTCTACTTCGATATACATGATTTTATATAGAATAAAACACTTTTTACTTTGTTTGTTTAACACTTTCAAAATGTTATACAAAAAAAGTAAAAAGTGGTATATTCTATACTACAATTATTTCACCGCATACAAAGGCTTCATCAAGCAGATAAACAACTAGTTTTTCCTAGGCTAAAGGTTGATGTATGTGAAATTTTGTTCTTTATGTGAAATTGTGAAATGTAAAAATGTAAGAAAAGTAACTGGGAACGAACGACGTCTCCGCTGCGCTGCGCCATCGTCCATGCGGGGCCCATCAAAATTAAGCGATTGAATTCCGCTGCGCCATCAATGAAAACATATTTTTTTTCTAAATCAACTTTAATTTTTCGTTTTTTATTTTTAATTTTTTATTTTCAATTTTTCGTTTTTCATTTTTCATTTTCAAGTTTTAATTTTCAATTTTTCATTTTTCATTTTCATATTTCATTTTTCATTTTTCATTTTTATTTAAAAATTTTTATTTTTATTTAAAATTTTTTATTTTTTATTTGAATTTTATTTCTTTTATTTTTTTAAGCCAGTTGTATCCTCTGCAATCCCTGAAAATTTCGGCTTTCCGACTTAAAAAGAAAAAAAATGTCCTTAACAGAAGGAAAACGAACCCAGGGAATGCAAATGGCGCGTAGGGGTAGTTCCAAAAATTAAAAAAAATATATTCTGCCATCCCTGAAAGTTTCAGTTATTCGACTTTAAAAGAAAAAAATCCGTCCTTGAAAGAAGGAAAACGAACTCAGGGGTACAAATGGAGCGTAGGGGTAGTTCAACATTTTTTGAAAAAATATCTTCTGCCGTCCCTGAAAGTTTCAGCTTTTCGACTTTAAAAGAAAGAAATTCGTCCTTTAAAGAAGAAAAACGAACCCAGAGGGTGCAAATGGCGCGTTGGGGCGGTTCCAAGAATTCCAAAAATTCCCAATAAAAGCCAGTCATCGCTCCTGACATCCCTGAAAGTTTCAGCTTTTCGACTTAAAAAGAAAAAAAAAACTTCCTTAAAAGAAGAAAATCGAACCGAACCAGGTTGGTGGCGTTGGTAGGCGCGTAGGGGTTGTTCCAAAAATTTTGAAAAAATTCCCAATGAAAGCCAGTTATCTCTTCTGCCAACCCTGAAGGTTTCAGCTTTTTCACTTGAAATGAAAAAATACGTCCTTAAAAGATTTTTCAAACGCAAATTTTCGATTTTTGCAGGTTTCCAAAAAAAAAATTCTCTTCCGTAACGGGTGGAGCTGGACGATCCCGGTATGTCTTAAAATAATCTTAAAGAAAATATCTAAAATTGTTATGGCCACTTTTTTGAATTTTTGCCCCGTTTTCGAGATTTGATTTTTTTTTAAACCTGGTAAAATTATTTTTTTTCTTCTAAGGACGTATTTTTTTCTTTTCAAGTCGAAAAGCTGAAACTTTCAGGGATGACAGAAGCGATGACTGACTTTCATTGGGAATTTTTTCAAAATTTTTGGAACCACCCCTTAGCGCTATTTGCACCCTTTGGGTTCGTTTTTCTTCTTTTAAGGACGAATTTCTTTCGAGGATGGCAGAAGATATTTTTTCAAAATTTTTGAAACTAACCCTACGCTCAATTTGCACCCCTGGGTTTGTTTTTCTCCTTTTAAGGATACATTTCTTTCTTTTAAAGTCAAAAAGCTGAAACTTTCGAGGATGGCAGAAGATATTTTTTCAAAATTTTTGAAACTATCCTTACGCGCCATTTGAATCCCCTGACTTCGTTTTTCCTTCTTTTAAGGACAATTTTTTTTCCTTTAAAGTCGGAAAGCCGAAATTTTCAGGTATCGTAGAGGATACAAAAAAAATAAAAAATAAAAGAAATAAAAATAATAATAGAAAATTTGAAATAAAAATTAATAATTAGAAATTAAAAATTAAAAAAAAAACACTGAATAAAACACGAAGTTTTTTTACCACAATTTATTTGATGTATGTACAAATATTACGTATACATACATATCACGACTTAAGTTTCGACGTTTTACTATCATTATCAAGTGAAACAATTAATCATACATCAAATAAATTGTGGTAAAAAACTTAGTAAGTGTTTTATTCAGTGTTTCTATAATGAATTACCACGTAGTAACGGCCGCAACCATCACCATGATTAAAAATTAAAAATTAAAAAATTAAAATTAAAAATTAAAAATTAAAAATTAAAAATTAAAAATTAAAAATTAAAAATTAAAAATTAAAAATTAAAAATTAAAAATTAAAAATTAAAAATTAAAAATTAAAAATTAAAAATTAAAAATTAAAAAATAAAAATTAAAAATTAAAAATTAACAATTAAAAATTAAAAATTAAAAATTAAAAATTAAAAATTAAAAATTAAAAATTAAAAATTAAAAATTAAAAATTAAAAATTAAAAATTAAAAATTAAAAGTGAAAATGAAAAATTGAAAATTAAAACTTGAAAATGAAAAATTAAAAAATTAAAAATAAACAACGAAAAATTAATTTAGAAATAAATTATGTTTTTCATTGATGGCGCAGCGCAGCGGAGCCGTCGTCCGTCACCAATTTAATCGCTTAATTTTGATGGGCCCCGCATGGTCAACGACGCAGCGTAGCGGAGCCGTCGTTCGTCACCAGTTTTTTGCACCTAAATAAATTAGGAAAATTCCAAAGCTCGTCATTTTGTTTCCTGAAGAGGGAACTCGATAGTTTTATAGTATGACAAAAATACATTATTTCTTATGTGTATTTTGAAATTTAAATGACAATTCCATCATCGATAATATTTTGAGAAATTTTCTAATTACGAGATGCACATTTCGCTTTCTGCAATTTAAGTTTCGAGGGCCGTCATTTTGTTTCCTGAAGAGGAAACTCGATAGTTTTATAGTATGACAAAAATACATTATTTCTTACGTGGATTTTGAAATTTAAATGACAATTCCCATCATCGATAATTTTTTGAGAAATTTTCTAATCACGAGATGTACATTTCGCTTCCTACAATTTAAGTTTCGAGGGTCGTCATTTTGTTTCCTGAAGAGGAAACTCGATATTTTTATAGTATGACAAAAATACATGATTTCTTACGTGGATTTTGAAATTTAAATGATAATTCCATCATCGATAATTTTTTGAGAAATTTTCTAATCACGAGATGCACATTTCGCTTTCTGCAATTTAAGTTTCGAGGGTCGTCATTTTGTTTCCTGAAGAGGGAACTCGATAGTTTTATAGTATGACAAAAATACATTATTTCTTAAGTGGATTTTGAAATTTAAATGTCAATTCCATCATTGATAATTTTTTGAGACATTTTCTAATCACGAGATGCACATTTCGCTTTCTGCAATTTAAGTTTCGAGGGTCGTCATTTTGTTTCCTGAAGAGGGAACTCGATAGTTTTATAGTATGACAAAAATACATTATTTCTTACGTGGATTTTAAAATTTAAATGACAATTCCATCATCGATAATTTTTTGAGAAATTTTCTAATCACGAGATGCACATTTCGCTTTCTGCAATTTAAGTTTCGAGTGTCGTCATTTTGTTTCCTGAAGAGGAAACTCGAAATTTTTATAGTATGACAAAAATACATTATTTCCTACGTGGATTTTGAAATTTAAATGACAATTCCATCATCGATAATTTTTTGAGAAATTTTCGCTTTCTGCAATTTAAGTTTCGAGGGTCGTCATTTTGTTTCCTGAAGAGCAAACTCGATGGTTTTATAGTATGACAAAAATACATTATTTCTTAAGTGGATTTTAAGATAATCCAATTAGAACTGAGCGTGGAATTGTGAAGAAAAAAATGCAATAATTTCGGCGTCCTAAAAAAATTTGGAAAACTATAGGAATCGACTTGAAACTTGACTAATATATTTAAAATGAATTCTGAATTACTCAACTATAAAAATCTGTAAACACTTCATCTGTAAACTTCGAGATAATATCATTCGAACAGAGTGTAGAATTGTAGAAAAATTCAATAATTTCAACGACTTGAAAAATACATAAAAACGATTGAAATTTACTTGAAATATTTCAGTTTTATTCAAATTAAATTTATGATTATGATTCTATAAAAATCTGTAAACACCCCATCCCTAAATTTTGACTAAATCCAATTGTAACATGGCGTGAAATTGCGAATAAAAAAAATGCAATAATTTCTTTCTAACTATTGGAATCGACTTGAAATTTAACTAATCTATTCAAAATGAATTCTGAATTACTCAACTATAAAACTCTTTAAACACCCCATCTCTAAACTTCGAGATAAAATCATTCGAATAGAGCGTAAAATTGTAGAAAGAATCAATAATTTCGACGACTTGAAAAAAAAATTAAAAACAATTGCCATCGACATAAAATTTCACAGATTTATTCAAAATTAATTTATGATTATGATTCTACACAAATCTGTAAGCACCCTATCCCGAAATTTTAACAAAATCCCATTCGAACAGAGATTGAAATTGTGAAGAAAAAAAATGTAATAATTTCGGCGTTCTTAAAACAATATGAAAACAATTGCAATCGACTTAAAATTTGACTAATCTATTCAAAGTGAATTCTGGATTACTCTACTACAAAAATCTGTAAACACCCATCCCTACAGTTCGAAATAATCTCATGCGAACACAGCGTGCAATTGTGGAAAAATAATTTCTACGCTTTGAAAAAAATATGAAAAAAACAATTGCGATCGCCTTAAAACTTTCCAAAATTACACAAAAGTTATTCAACACTGATTATGTAAATAAAAAATACATCAGTCCTATCGCTAGATTCTGGGGTATTTTTAAGAATTTAGTGCATCCAGCGAATAGAAAATAGTAGCAATTTTGACGGCTAGAAAAAATATAAAACCATTTTGAAATTTTCAAAAATCACTGAAAATTCATTCAGAATTAATCATGTAAAATATTACATAAAACCCTTCAGTAGATTCTGAGTTATCTTCATGAGATTAAAGCATCATAAAGTTGTTTAAAAATAGAAATAACTTTGATCCCTAGAATTTTTTTTTAAGAATTGCCACCGACTTGAAACTTTCCAAAATCACTCAAAATTTATTCAAAATTGGTCATGTAAAATACTACATAAATACCTTCACTAGGTTTTCATATATTCTCATGACATTAGCAAGTAAAGTTCTTTAAAAATTGTAATAATTTTGGTGACTAGAACAAATATAAAATCAATTGACACCGACTTCAAACTTTCCAAATTCATCCAGAATTGATCGTCTAAAGTACTTCATTAATGCCTTCGCTGGGTTTTGAGATATTCTCATGAGATTAGAATGTAAGGCTAAAAAAAAATTTGGTGTCTATAAAAAAATATAAAAACATTTGCCACCGACTTGAAACTTTGTAAAACGACTCAGTACTCATTCAGAATTGATCGTACAAAAAATTACATAAATACCTTAAGTACATCGAAAAAAATCATTTTTTTTACCGAAAATGGCCATTATTAGATTTGGAGATGATTATTAGGAGAAGTAGGTAACTGATTTGTTAGAGTTTTTTTAAATAGCAAAGAAAAATCATTTGGCAATAATAGTTGCGAGACTGCATTTGTTGCAGATTTTGAAAAATCGATGCATTTACGTAATAGGCTCGATGAAAATGACCATTCTTGAATTATTATTGTAAAAACTAGGTGATTTATGTGCTTAGATTTTTCTGAAATGTCAATAGTTTTGCAAAAGTAAGAAGTTTTCACTCTTTCGTATTTTGAAATTTTTTTATCAGATGTACAATTGCGGACAAAAAATGATAAAACACGTGTTTTTATCTAATGTGGATCAAACTCTATCTACTTTATACAGTTATTGATATTGGCTAATATGCAAAAAAGTTTTTACTTATAGTAAAAGTAAGTTCTTTAAAGTAAATGCTGAAAGTATAAGTATTTACTTAAACTTATATGCATAAAATTTAACTTTTACTGTTAAGTAAATATTGACAATTTTTTCGGTACTTTTCCTAAAAATATAAGTCACCCATGGTACTTTTGACGTTTAAGCATTTTTTGTGATATTAAATGATTTGGCATTAACCCTTTTGTGCTCATTGTTCCATCAGTGGAACATCTATTTCACGTGCTTCAGCGTTCCGTGTCGCTTGTTTTTTCAGAATTTATGATCGTTAAGACCACTGTGCACTAAAGGATGACACACATTTATCGTTTGAATCTTCTGTGATAAGAAACTACACAGAAATATATGAAAATTTGAAAAAAAAACATCGTTGGGCAAAAACGGGTTAAAGCCCAATTTACATGAATAAATTTTGGAATAAAGACACGCACTAGATTAAAATTAAGTCTTGTTTTTTTGTCCCCAATTTGTACCTGTCAAGGGGAATTGCTAAATTTAGTTAACCCTAAAATTTTCAGTGAAACAAAATGAAAAAAAAAAAATTTGTGATAATTTTTTTTTTAATAGAACCTTTTAAAAAATGTTGAGCGGAAGGAAGGACGAAATTTTTTAATGGTTAGAAGCGAACCAACTATTTTTAATTAGAAACAAATTAAAGACATTAAGGGTGTTTTTGAATGGGGAATTTTGACACAGGCTAGAAGGCCATTCTGCCACCATCGTTGTTTATTATTTTTAATTTTCCATTTAATGCAATGAACAATAATTACTAAACATCCATGGACCTAAACGGTAATCCTTCATTAATAATAGCTATTAATTTGCCTTGGAGTTTATTTTCAATTTAAACAAATTTACAAAAAAAAATTGATAATTTTTAATGACGTGATAATTTTAATTCAAATACCTCAACTTTCAGTTTTGCCAGGGCGCTTTAAAAGTCGATGCCCCTCGTTCTCGACTTTGAGCTAGGTTATATAAGCTTGTTGAATGGCCCTCCTGTAATTCCCAAGTATTATTAATTCACTAAAGAAAATGTTTTCGGATACGTTAAACCAACGCATTTCTCATCAACGTTGTAATTGTACTGCTTGTTAAATAATAGCAGAGTAGATCGTGTTTAAGCCTGATATTTTATCCCTATTTATTTTAAATTTGCTGGGGCTTAGAATTGTCTTGGCTTGTTAAAGTCATAACTGTTTAAAATACACTGAACGTATTTAATGTGTAAACTATGGTTTCAATTCAACACCCACAATTTCCCCAATGGCACTTTAAGCCACCGCTAAAATTGAAGCAAAATCTTTCCAAATTCAAGCTCAGTAAATAATAAAGTCTGGCCGCGCTATGATGGCATATGAGGTGATTAACTTGGACCAAAGTTATCTGTAATCTTTCAAAAACCACTGATTTATTAATAGAAGCACCAATAGCTAGCAAGTAAAGTGCAAACATCTGTGAGTGTAAAGTAACAAAATATCCAATCACTTCTGATGAGGGCGACCCTCCGTTAATCACCTCAGACGCCTTCATAGCGCGGCCAGAGTATATAATTCTTGCGTCCTAAAAATAATTATCTTAACTCGGCCCATCTGTCCATACAATTTCCACCGGTGCAAAAAGTGCAAGAAAATAAAAGGGGCAAGGATCGTAGTTCTCAGTGTCAATTACAGGACTGGTGTGCGATACTAATTAAAACAAACGAGGCAACGATCCGGATTCCGGGACCCTTTGTTGTGTCGGCCTTAATTTGTCCACCGGATCATAATTTATACGTACTTAGAAACCTATTCTGCTATCTGGTTTACTGCGGCCCCCCTGTTAATCAACCTATAAATTTTCTCGGGGAAGGCGCGCGAGGAAAAACACGATTAATAGGAACTCGGCTCCGGAATTTGTTTCTAACTGCTGCCATTTAATTTATTTATGTCCTCGCCGGCCTCTCTATTTATTAATAAACAACTTAAATGGATTACGCCGCTCCAAACTAATTAATTGGGTTGAGCTAAATCCTCTATCAATTCATTTACTTTTACGGATATTTCTACCAGTGGCGTAACTGCAGGGTTCAAAATCCCGCTATGCGGGAGAAGGCGAAATCTGAAGGGCTCTGATTGCAGAAATATAATAATATAGTGAAGATCCAAGCCATCTCACTCTCATTCCTCACCAAAGTTTACTACCGACAAGAAGTTAGCCATACAAATTCCAGCCATATATTTCCCGGCGCATGCACCATTTCTTTGCGATTTTTAATTTTTATTTGTGTAGTGCCTTTCTGTGGGTGTATTTATCCACTACAAACTGTCAAAAGGCCATGAAAATTAAGACCAAAAAACAAAAATTATCTAACAGCTCATTAATTCACGGGTGGCGTTTCAAAAAATCGTAACTCAAAAAGGGCATTGCAAAAAAAAATATTTTATTGTTGCAATGCCTTTCTGCAAGTACAGTTAACAATTAAAAATCGTCAAAAAACCGTGATGAATTCTTCTTATATTTTTTATTTAACATTAACAGAAAATCGTGGCCGACCCATAAAACAACAAGGACATTGCAAAAAAAATCATTTTGGGCCAGCCACGATTTCATGTTAATCTTAAATAAAAAATATAAGAAAAATTCATCACGGTTTTTTGACGATTTGTAATTGTTAACTGTACTTGCCGAAAGCCATTGCAACAATAATTTTTTTTTTTTTGCAATGCCCTTGTTGTTTTATGGGCAGGCCACGATTTTCTGTTAATGTTAAATAAAAAATATAAGAAAAATTCATCACGGTTTTTTGACGATTTGTAATTGTTAACTGTACTTGCAGAAAGGCATTGCAACAATAATTTTTTTTTGCAATGCCCTTTTTGAGTTACGATTTTTTTAAACGCCACCCGTGAATTAATGAGCTGTTAGATAATTTTTGTTTTTTCGTTTTAATTTTCATGGCCTTTTGACAGTTTGTAGTTGATAAATACACCCACAGAAAGCACTACACAAATAAAAATTAAAATCGCAACGAAATGGTGCAAGCGCCGGGAAATCTATGGTTGGAATTTTTATGGCTAACTTCTCGTCGGTAAGTTTACTGCATTGCAAAATTTATTTTCAAGGAGGCAACAATATTTTTTAGTAGATTTTTATTTACTATTTTTAAACAACTTTACGCTTTAATCTGCAAATATCACAAAACCGAACAAAAGGATCTTTGTATTTTTTTACATAATCAATCATACATATATTTTAAGTAATTTTGGAAATTGTAAAATCGGTGGCAATTGTTCTAATTTTATTTTCTAGTCACCAAAGTTATTACCATTTTTAAACAACTTTACGCTCTAATCTAATGAAAATTTCACAAAACCGAACAAAAAGGTTTTTGTAATTTTTTGCATAATCAATCGTACATATATTTTGAGTAATTTTAGAAATTTTCAAGTCGGTGGCAATTGTTTTCATATTTTTTTTAAATTACCTAAATTGTGACTATTTTTCAATAACTGCATGCACTAATCTACTAAAAATATTCCAGAATCTAGCGATTGGACTGATGGAATTTCTTATATAATCAGTGTTGAATGAATTTTGACTCATTTTAAAAAGTTTCAAGTCGGTAGCAAGTGTCACCAAACTTATTACTATTTTTAAACAACTTTACGTTCTAATCTTATGATAATATCTCAGAGTCTAGTGAAGGGATTTATGTAGATTTTTACATGATTTATCTTGAATGAATTTTGAGTAATTTTGGAAAGGTTCAAGTTAGTGGCAGTTATTTTTATATTTTTTTCTGATCACAAAAATTATTACTAGATTTAACAACTTTACACTCGAATCTCAATAAAATATCTCAGAACATAGGGAAGGGATTTATAAAGTTTTTTACGTGATTAATCTTAAATAAATTCTGAGTAATTTTGGGAAATTTCAAGTCGGTGGCAATTGTTTTTATATTTTTTTTTTCTAATTACTTAAATTGTTACCATTTTTTTCAACAACTGTATGCTCTAATCTCATGAAAATATTCCAAAATTTAGCAATGCGACTGACGTAATGTTTGGCATAATGGATGTCATGTGAATTTTGAGTAATTTTGAAGAGTTTCAAATCGGTTGCAATTGTATTTCAATTTTTTCTAATCTTTACGCTCCAATCTCATGAAAATATCTCAGAACCCAGTGAAGTTATTTATGTAATTTTTTACACGATCAATTCTGAATGAGTTCTGAGTTGTTTTGCAAAGTTTCAAGTCGGTGGAAATTGTTTTTATATTTTTTTCTAGTCACCAAAATTATTACATTTTTTTAAGAACTTTACGTTCTAATCTCATGAGAATATCTCAGAATCCAGTGAAGTTATTTATGTAATTTTTTACACGATCAATTCTGAATGAGTTCTGAGTTGTTTTGCAAAGTTTCAAGTCGGTGGAAATTGTTTTTATATTTTTTTCTAGTCACCAAAATTATTACATTTTTTTAAGAACTTTACGTTCTAATCTCATGAGAATATCTCAGAATCCAGTGAAGTTATTTATGTAATTTTTTACACGATCAATTCTGAATGAGTTCTGAGTTGTTTTGCAAAGTTTCAAGTCGGTGGAAATTGTTTTTATATTTTTTTCTAGTCACCAAAATTATTACATTTTTTTAAGAACTTTACGTTCTAATCTCATGAGAATATCTCAGAATCCAGTGAAGTTATTTATGTAATTTTTTACACGATCAATTCTGAATGAGTTCTGAGTTGTTTTGCAAAGTTTCAAGTCGGTGGAAATTGTTTTTATATTTTTTTCTTGTCACCAAAATTATTACATTTTTTAAGAACTTTACGTTCTAATCTCATGAGAATATCTCAGAACCTAGTGAAGATATTTATGTAGTATTTTACATGATACATTCTGGATGAATACTGAGAGAGTTTGGAAATTGTCAAGTCGGTGGCAATTGTTTTTATATTTTTTTCTAGACACCAAAATCGCTACTAAATATTAATGTAGTATTTTGGACGATCAACTTTGGATGAATTTTGAGTAATTTTGGAAAGTTTCGAGTCGGTGGCAGTTGTTTTTGTATTTTTTTTCTAGCCACCAAAATTATGACTATTTAAAAAAATACGTTCTAATCTCATGAGAATTTCTCACAACCTAGTGAAGGTATTTATATAATATTTTAAATGATCAATTCTACACGAGTTTTGAGCCATTTTGCAAAGTTTCAAGTCTGAGGCAATTGTTTGTGATTTTTTTTTCTAGTTACCAAAATTGATACTATTTTTAAAGAACCTTACGTTCTAATCTCATTAGAATATCTCAGAAACTAGTCGAGGTATTTATGCACTATTTTAAACGATCAATTCTGGATGAATTTTAATTGATTTTAGAAAGTTTCAAGTCGGTGGGAATTGTTTTTTTTTTATATTTTTTTCCAGTCACCTACAATATTACTAGTTTTAAAGAACTTTACGTTCTAATCTGCTGAGACTACCTCAGAACCTAGTGATGGTGTTTATGTTAGTATTTTGTATGAATGTTGAGTGATTTTTGAAAGTTTCAAGGTGGTGGCAATTGTTTTTTTTATTTTTTTCTAGTCACCAAAATTATTACATTTTTTAAGAACTTTACGTTCTAATCTCATGAGAATATCTCAGAACCTAGTGAAAGGTATTGATGTAGTATTTTACATGATAAATTCTGTATGAATTTTGAGTAATTTTGGAAAGTTTTTAATCGATTGCAATTGTTTTTAAATTTGTTTTTAGGTCAACAAAGTTATTACTATTGTTAAGAAACTTTACGCTCTAATCTCGTGAAAATATCTCAGAACCTAGTTAAGGTATTTATGTAATTTTTTGTACGATTAATTCTGAATGAGTATTGAGTCATTTTACAAAGTTTCAAGTCGGTAGCAATTGTTTTTATATTTTTTCTAGTCACCAAAAATAATACTATTTTTACGTCACGAGATTATTTCAGAACCAAGTGAAGGTATTGATATAATATTTTCATGATAAATTCTGGATAAATTTTGAGTGATTTTAAAAAGTTTCAGTCGTTGGCAATTGCTTTTATATTTTTTTCTAGTCACCAAAAATAATACTATTTTTAAAGAACTTTACGTTCTAATCTCATGAGAATAAATCTCAGAACCTGGTGAAGGTTTTATTGTAGTATTTCAGACGATCAATTCCGGATTAATTTTGAGTGATTTTGGAAAGTTTTAAATCGGTTGCAATTGTTTTTAAACTTTTTTAAGTCACCAAAGTTATTACTATTTAAAAAAAAAAACTTTACGCTCTAATCTCGTGGAAATATCTAAGAACCTAGTTAAGGTATTTATGTAATTTTTTGTACGAATAATTCTGAATGAGTATTGAGTCATTTTACAAAGTTTCAAGTCGGTAGCAATTGTTTTTATATTTCTTCTAGTCACCAAAATTATTACTATTTTTACGTCACGAGATTATTTCAGAACCAAGTGAAGGTATTGATATAATATTTTACATGATAAATTCTGGATAAATTTTGAGTGATTTCAAAAAGTTTCAGTCGGTGGCAATTGCTTTTATATTTTTTTCTAGTCACCAAAAATAATACTATTTTTAAAGAACTTTACGTTCTAATCTCATAAGAATAAATCTCAGAACCTGGTGAAGGTTTTATTGTAGTATTTTAGATGATCAATTCTGTATGAATTTTGAGTGATTTTGGAAAATTTTAAATGGGTTGCAATTGTTTTTAAACTTTTTTCAATTTTTAAAAAAACTTTACGCTCTAATCTCGTGAAAATATCTAAAAACCTAGTAAAGCTATTTATGTTTTTTTTTTCCTACGATCAATTCTGAATAACTTTTGAGTCATTTTGCAAAGTTAAGTTGGTGGCAATTATTTTTAAATTTGTTTGTAGACACCAAAATAATACAATTTTTAAAGAACTTCAAATCTCATGAGAATATATCTCAGAACCTAGTAAAGTTATTTATCTAGTAATTTACATGATAAATTCTGGATGAATTTTGAGTGATTTTGGAAAGTTTAAAAATATAAAACCACCGACTTTATATTTTTTTATAGACACAAAAATTATTACTATTTTTTTGAGCTTTACATTCTATTTTCATGAGAATATCTCAGAACCCAGCAAAGGCATTAATGAAGTACTTTAGACGATCAATTCTGGATGAATTTGGAAACTCGATGGCAATGGTTTTTAAATTTTTTTTTATAGACACCAAAATAAAGAAATATATAATATGTTAGTGCTATTTTATATGCATCTATGACGTTTCATGTAATATTTATTACATTGAATAAATACATTTATTATTATTATTAAACATAATTTTAGGAGAGAGAAAATTACCGTCCTACATGTAGCTGTCTGGGCTAGTGAAAATAGTATGACCTACCAATACGTGCGTATTAAAATCGTTAATGACTTTTAAGTTTATATGCTACTACTGACACACGTTCAGTTTCGACCACTGAAGCCACTGCAATTTTGTCCATTTATTATCCACGTATAAGGAGTCGACGACTCTATCGCAACTTTTAACGTTCATGTGTGTTAGTGAGTTCGATGCCATCGGGAATTTCCTACTGTCGTTGCTCAATGATAAAACTTTAGAACTTATGGAGGAGAGACACATGAAAACAAATCAAGAAGTTCATCGAAATGTAAGAGAACCCATAAAATTCGCATTCATTTGAGGAACTATAATTATAATGAAATATGTATTCTTTATGAGTTGCCATCGGCAATTTTCTACTGTCGTTGCTTACTGATGAAACTTTAGAACTTACGAACATGAAATCCATCGATTTGTGATAAATGAAACGCGTAGAACTAAATATATCATAAGCAAAAATTTCGTCCAGTATTGCATTAATGCATGTGACAGACGGGCAGTGTGCGTGCAACAGTATATAAACTGAACCGATGACAAATTATGTTTTTTCGGTCATTAAGCATGTTCGGATTTTTTGGCGCTGACATGAACCGGTGGAAATATTTACTAATTACCGCCGTAGTGAAACGGTTCACTAACGCTGTGTTAATATTTATTGATAATTTATTTCATGCACGTGCTGAAATATACAAATAAATTGCATTGTTTTATAATTCAAAATCATAAATATGTGCTCGGATAGGAAAATATTTAATCAAATAATATTATCAGATTAATTTAGTCGAAAATAAATGCAGCGCGGATTATTATAGCTCATACATATCGCAAATAATTTTACACTTAGAGTTCTGTCCTTCTAATTAAGGACGGCGTAACTACATTTTCTCAGTTTCGAGTTATTCACGTTTTTTTGTGTTAAATACGTATATTTGTTAAATTAATTAAAACACTTTTTATAGGTGTTTCTTCAGAGTCTACATGATAGATACAGTAGATTTGATAAAAAATGATATAGTAGTGCCTGCAGATGTGAGAACTATTTTTTTTGTAAAAATGTTCTTATAAGGGCAGAGTAAGTATACCGATCTAGCAATCACTAAAAATAGATGATCCTGGATATTAAAATTCTTCTGATTCATTATTTGTGGAAGTTGTCCTAGGGATTCTATTATTGCCGTTTTGGCAATTTCGTGACCCCCCCAATGAGGTGCTGCACCTAAAAAATAAATATGTGCGGCGAAAAGAAGATGGAAAATATTACGGATGAAGATGAATAATAAATCTTATATCTCTACTACTTTAATTTTGTATATAAGTTTCCAATAAATCCTCACTGTATTTACGTTTTATTTTCAAATTTTATTATTTTGGAGAGGGATAGCGGCGTGATTTTGGAGGATTTTTATTAAATATTTGGGAAAAGTTAAAAATTACTACTGGCAGCACTCGTTGACCGTAAATTATTTTTTTGCATTTTTTATCGTCAGGCCTGGATTTTGATTTTTTTAACCTATATTTTAGATTTTTGACCTGCAGTTTGTTTTTTTTTTTTGTATAAAGGGTATGGCCGAATAAGATGGTCAAAAGTGCCTCCAAAGCAAATCAATAATCGCGATGACTGGATGAAAGATAATTAAAAATACCGTTGATTGCTCGAAATTTCAGCCTCCTGAAGCAATTCATTATCGAGATATGACTGAAAACGTGAATTTTACGTTTTATTTTTTTTCTCGTTTTCTATGGCACGAATCAAGCTGAAACCACATCTACCCAAAACAAAAAAAATACTTCTCGCAGTATTTTTTTTTCAATTTTTTTGGCGCCAAATTCAAATAGAAAAATGAAGTAAAAGTTTTCAAAATTCATTTTTGCAGTGAAGGCATTCGAGGACTGTCTCAGTTTTTTTTTCTGTAAATGTGTTTTACCAAATTCTATAACATACATTTTTTTCAGAATTTTAAATAGTGTGGAAGATAGTTAAAATAATTAAAAACCACTTTTACCACCTTTAAAATTTGAATTTCACGCCAAAATTGTAATAAAAAAGTAATTTTTGTGAAATGATCATCTTTTTTTTAATTAGAGAGATACACTTCACAAAAATAACTTTTTATCATAATTTTGGCGCAAAATTCAAATTTTTAAGGTGGTAAAGGTGGTTTTTAATTATTTTAACTATCTTCCACACTGTTTAAAATTTTGAAAAAAATGTATGTTATAGAATTTGGTAAAACACATTTACAGAAAAAAAAAAACTGAGATAGTCCTCGAATACCTTCACTGCAAAAATTAATTTTGAAAACTTTAACTTCATTTTTCTATTTTAATTTGGCGCCAAAAAAATTGAAAAAAATACTGCGAAATGTATTTTTTTTTGTTTTGGGTAGACGTGGTTTCAGCTTGATTCGTGCTATAGAAAAGGAGAAAAAAAATAAAACGTAAAATTCACGTTTTCGGTCATATCTCGACAACAAATTGCTTCAGGAGGCTGAAATTTCGAGCAATCAACGGCATTTTTAATTATCTTTCATCCAGTCATCGCGATTATTGACTTGTTTTGGGGGCACTTTTGACCATCTTATTCGGCTATTCCCTTTCTCATTTTTTGAACTAATTTTTCTTAATTTTGGTCTAAATTTTCGATTTGTTTGTTAAAATTTTCGATTTTTTTGGTTGGCACTTTTTATTTTTAGGCCGGACTTTGTTATTGTTTGCCCTATATTTCAACCAGAATTATTCATTTTTATGCGCAATATTTTCGAGTTTTTGATCTTTTTTTAAACATCTTCGCGTTTCTGGTTGGCAATTTATTTTGAGCCAGAGTTATTTTTGGAAGTGAAAATGGCAATTTTTTTTTCCGTTTGCTTGATTTTTAATTTTTTGGTCTGCATGTTTTTTTTGAGGCCAGGAATTTTATTTTTTTGCTTATATTATGGATGTTTGGTCTGCATTTTTGATTACTTTGTTCTAATTTTTAGAGTTTTTGGTCAAAATATTTTGATTTTGGTCAATTTTTTTTTAATGGTCTGTTGAAAATTTTGGTTTTTTGTCTACATTTTTCATTTTTCGATTTTTCTTAATCATTAATTTAAACGATCGAATTTCTTATTGGTCTACACTCTAAATTTTTAGCATGAATTGTTGATTTTTATGGGCGTTTTTTTTTTGTTTGCGGTCTTTTTTAAGTTTTTGATTGTTTGCCCTTCATTTTAGATTTTTTTAACCTGAGTTATTGTTTCTATGGGCGAATTTTTAAAATTACGTTCGAGTTTAGAGTTCCGGCAATTTATTTTGAGATAAAGTTATTTTAGGGGCAGAAAATGGCAAATTACTTTTCTTTTGCTTGAATTTTCAATTTTTTAGTCTACATTTTTTTTATTTTTTACATCAGGATATTTGATTGATTTTAGATGTTTGGTCTGTGTTTTTAATTTCTTTGTTCCAAATTTTTGACCTATAAACCAAATTTTTTGAATAGTTAGTTAAAATTTTCGTTTTTTTTTCTGGTCTGCATTTTTTATTTTTGCCAAATTTTAGATTTTTTGCCTATATTCTTCGTCTTTTTTTTTACCTTCATTATTAATTTCAACGAGCAAATTTTTGATTGGTCTGTTCTTTAGATTTTTCACCTGAATTGTTGATTTTTGTGTGCGAGCTTCTGGCCGGTATTTTCGGGTTTTTTAACCAAATTTTTTATTTTTTGCCCTTCATTTTAGATGTTTTAAGCTGAATTATTGTTTTTATGGGCGAATTTTTTTAATTATTTTTGAGTTTAGAATTTCGGCAATTTACTTTGAAGTAAAGAGTTATTTTTGGGGCTGAAAATGGAAAATTATTTTTCTTTTGCTTCAATTTTCAATTTTTAGTCTTTTATTTTTTAGACCTGGGTTTTTGGTTTTTTGGGTTATATTTTAGATTTTTTGGCCTACATTTTAGATGTTTTTGGCATCTAAACCAAAATTTTCGAATTTTTAGTTGAAATTTTCTCTTTTTTCAATTTTTTTTAACAATGTTTTTAGTTCTGTTACCTTACTTATTAATTTTAATGAGCTAAATTTTTATTGGTCTTTACTTTAGATTTAAATGAATTGCTGATTTTTATGAGCGAATTTTTGGCCGATATTTTCGAGTTTTTTCGGTCCAAGTTTTTGTTTTTTTTACCCTATAATTTAGATTTTGCAGACCGAATTTTTGATATTTTTAGCTTGTACTTGGTTTTTGTATTAATTTTTGGTATATTAAATTTTTTTTGTTTTAATGTTTTTAATTCAATTATAGTGGTTATTTTAAGATACAACTAATGTACTTTGATCTTTATCTAGAAAATACAGCCTGCGCGATTTGTGTTTAAGGAATCACTAAATTTTTAAATATTTCAATTCGATTTTTGTTTTTTTTTTCGAAAATTTTTAAATCAATAGATGATTTTTGCAGCCAATTTAGTTTTTTTGGTAATTGTTAAATATAATACTTTGGCCCGGAATGAAACTGATCACCCGGTATAACTGGAACTGTTTGGAAATTATGAAAAAAATGCGAACAATTTTAAGTAGTTAATTAGCAAGGCTTTCCAAAAAAATATTATTTTAATTATTTGGAGGATACCACAGCACGATTAAATATTTTTCTAATTTTTATAAATGGCCTTTTTGTACTACCTACATATTTTCGGAAAAACGGAGTTATAAAACTTTTTTTTGTGCAAATTCCGAAAACTTATCAGTGCCTTCTCTTCTTTTTCTTTTGCTTGAATTTTCAATTTTTAGACTGCATTTTAATTTTTTAGACCTGGGCTTTTGATTTTTTTGGCCCATATTTTAAATGTTTTTGGCATCTAAACCAAAATTTTCGAATATTTTTTGTTTCTGTTACCTTAATTATTAATTTTAATGAGCGTTTTTTTTTATTGATTGAGTTATAAAACTTTTTTTTGTGTAAATTCTAAACTCTTCTTTTTCTTTTGCTTGAATTTTCAATTTTTAGTCTGCATTTTAGTTTTTTAGACCTGGGTTTTATACTTTTTTGGCCTATATTTTAGATGTTTTTGGCATCTAAACCAAAATTTTCGAATATTTAGTTGAAATTTTCTCTTTTTTCAATTTTTTTTACCAATGTTTTTAGTTCTGTTACCTTAATTATTCATTTTAATGAGCGAATTTCTTATTGGTCTTTACTTTAGATTTAAATGAATTGCTGATTTTTGTGAGCGAATTTTTGGGCGATATTTTCGAGTTTTTTTGGTCCAAGTTTTTGTTTTTTTTTTACCCTATAATTTAGATTTTGCAGACCGAATTTTTGATGTTTTTAGCTATGAACAAAAATGCCAACAATTTTAGGTAGTTAATTAATTTGGTGGGTTTTTTTATGAAATATTTGGGGACAATTAAAAATTACTCCTGGCAACACTGAGATGAGATGAATTCGTAGATAGTTTTTTTGGGCCTTATTGATTATTTACAAATGGTTACTCTATCGTAAAACATGAGACGTTTAATCACGAATACCAACCCTTACCTAACAAACGCCGTCGTGTTCGCTACAACAAACACACTCCCGTAGGATCGAATCTACAATAAAATATTTTTTATGAGTTCCCGGCGCAACCACCATAATATAAATTCATAAATGGGCTCATTTAAGTTGTTTGTAATGCGATGGTTGGGACTATTATAAACTAGCTCGTTAGCTGGGGATTAATACGAGTAAAGTTTAAAAGAAAGTCGTTAAAAATACAAATATTAATTAATCTTCAACCATTTTCACATTTCCACCAGACGCAGCAGTAAGATTATCCTGGATAGCGACCTGGAGAACTATTAGAAAAGTTTAGAAGATGGGATGAACTTTATAAACGTTCCTGATATAAAAGTTTCCCCACCCTTCCGCCAATTTTATACACCTACTATAATCAAACATTAATCATAATACCAATTTCTTCTGGTTAATAAAAAATCGAATATGATAGAAATTGAACAAATTAAAATAAAAAAAGTTGATTATTTACGAGCGACGCGGGGTGATTCTTTAAAGTTTTGTGATGCGAAATTGCCCAGACAGTTATTGATACATGGGCAAAAAAAAAGTTAATAACTTTTGGAAGGGGGAGAGGCGAGCTCTTTAACATCGGGACGATGTGGACGTGGAGGGAGAGATAAATTGGTTTTTGTTATGTTGCGAGTTTAAATTTGTCTCGTGTTCATAGCGAGACGCTGATAATAATTTATCTTTGAAATCCAGGCAAAAGAAACCTAGCAATTATTCTTTCTCCAGAGGGGGGGGGGGGGGGGGCATTGGTGACGCGTTCGAATTTGATCAGCGTGTTTTGAACGCCAAAATGATGTTCGTTCATTTTTCTCATTACTAATTACAACAAATAATAATAATAATAATGTTTATTCATGTTAACGACATAGTCTTACATAAGTCAGGAAGGTATATAATTAAGTATATTAAATAAATTAATGTAGTAGTTCAGTATCAGCACTTGGCCCTAATAAATTAAAATAAATAAAATCTAATAAAATCATAATCCACCACTAAAATATTTAAAAATTGAATTAAATTAAAACTATAAATGAGTCAAAAGAGTAAAATCGTAATTAAAAATGAATAAAAGATATTAAAAGCGATATATTTAAGTTAGGAACTAGACAGGTTAAAATTTGTAATAATAATTAAAACAAAACATCTGAATACAACTATTGACATAAATTAAATTAAAACAGTAAATAATTAAATGGTGATTGATTGTTTTATTATGTGGTTAATTTGTTATTTTGTAAAGCGGTTAACCAAAATTGTAAATACAAGTTGTAGCGTCGTCCAAATTCCAATTTTTTAACAAAAATTTATTCTAATTGATAAAATTGATAATATGACCTAAATATAAAATTTGTATAGTTCGAATACACTAGTTTTGAAAATTTTATACAACTGCAGAATTTCCCTTTTATCAAATTGATTGGAACCGGTTCGCCTTTTATTTTCCAGAAAAATCCCTGGTTGCATCCTCAAACTCCACAATAGCAATTTTCGGCACTTAAAAATCGCAAAAGCGCCGATTATTCAAAATACGAAGAATTTTTGGCTTACAAATGCGGTGATTTTTCAAAATCTTAAACAAAATTGTTTAAAAGTAATTGCGCATTTATATTTCAGAACAATGGAACCATGTAAAATACATAATGTTTTTTTTTTAATAATGATATATCTCGCGAAATACCATGTCATACCAATATCATGTGGTGTGAAATGTAAATCACCACACCGCCCCAGGGGGGAGGGGTGGTAACTTTGAAATCTTAAATAGGTACCCCTATTTTTTATTGCAGATTTGGATTCTACTCGAAAATATATTAGGTTTTATTAAAAACAAAATTTTCGATTAGCAAAAAATTTTTTTTTATATATTTTTTTTTTATTAAAAAAAATCCAGTTTGTTGTCACACACATTCATAAATCACTACAATAGAAAAGAATAGCATGGAATTTGATAATCAAATTAATTTTTATACGTTTCTACGATTTTTCACATTTCACACCACATGATAGGGCTCAAAAAACAGTTTTGGACATATTTTTTCAAATCTCAATCCGATTTGTATTTCTCGAGGTATTTGGGGTGCATGGGTGGTCTGAAACACCCCATATATTTATTAACAAACTCATAACTTTCCGACATTTTTTTTTAAATAAAAGTAATAAAGATTATTTATACTGATGTGGTGCTGTAATGCAAAAAAAATCGAAATGTCAACTTTTTTGATAATAATTCTTGACTAATAAAACTACATGCTTTTTGTATAAGAAGAACGAGAGAAATCAAAAATGCAAAAAAGATTTGAAAATTTTAGAAAAAAAAAATCTATTTTTTAAACTTTGCGGCTAAGCGGATACTCGAAATCGAACGCGGTTTTCAAGTTCTGCTCGGGTGCAAGTTATTGGATTCAATTATAATTGGAAATTTTTAATTTTTGTCGAAAACGTGAAATTCGATTGAAGAGTCCGCCTTACTTTTGCACAAAAATTGGCTTTGAAATGATTTCCTGAAGAAAGACAAGTTTCAACTAAAAAAATGACAATTTTCAACTGCTATAAGTGCAAATTTTCTGCTGACAAAAACGACAATATTCATGTGTCAGAGATGACCATTTTAAACCGCCAAAAACGATCATTTCAACTGCTATAAATGAAAATTTTCAGCCGACAAAAATGACAATTTCCAACTCAAAAATGATCTTTTCTAATTGCCAAAAATATCAATTTTCAACTGACAAAAATGACAATTTTCAACTCAAAAATGACCTTTTCTAATTGCAAAAAATAACAATTTTCAACTGACAAAAATAACAATTTTCAACTGACAAAATTTGATCATTTTCAACTGAGAGAAAGACAATTTTCAAGTATTTCGGGATTCCTATACATCACTGGAAAGATCCGTTCAAGATGCTTCAGAAAATGTACTTTCGCAACAACAAATGTCAATTTGTAGTCTATGACGCGTCAGAAAAAAAAACTCGAAAATGGAAAAAATCGAAAAAATCAACTCTTAATAATCATTGTTGACCCTTATGTAATACCGTTTTCTTCATCAAAAGAACGAGCTAAATCGATTGGCGTTAGAAAATGTCATCTAGGAGAAAATGCAAAAAATTGGCAAGTCACCATGAACAAAATTTTTGAAAAAGTCGATTTTTTCATATTTTGATCGGCCGTAGCGGCTAAACGAAAACTCAAAACTGAAGGTGGCTTTCAAATCTGTGCTCCTTGTATGTAAATTAGTTGGATTCGATTAAAATTGGTGATTTTTAATTTTTTCTTAATTCTTACTTTTGCTCAAAAATTGGCTTTGAAAAAATTTCCTGAAGAAACCACTGGTTCGATTCGAGGTTTCTGCACATCACTCGAAAGATCCCTTCAAGGCGCCTCGGAAAATATACTTTTGCAAGAACAAATGTCAATTTGGAGTCCGTGACGCGTTAGCAAAGAAAACTCGAAAATGGAAAAAATCGAAAAAATCAACTTTTTTAATAATCATCGTAGACCCTTACGTCATACCGTTTTCTTCATCAGAAGAACGAGCTAAATCGATTGTCGTTAAAAAATTTCATCTAGGAAAAAATGCAAAAAAATTGGCAAGCCACCATGAACATTTTTTTTTTATAAAAGTCGATTTTTTCATATTTTGGTCAGCCGTAGCGGCTAACCAAAAACTCGAAATTGTACACGGTGTTCAAATCTGTGCTCCTTGTACGTAAATTAGTCGGATTCAATTAAAATTGGCGATTTTTAATTTTTGACGAAAACTTGAGAAAGTACACAAGTTACAGCCCTTGTTAAAAAAATGCAACTTTTTTAATAATTATCGTAGACCATTGAAGTATGCCTTCTTTTTCATCAGAAAAACGAGATAAATTGATTGCCGTTAAAAAATTTCAGCAATCTTCAATAGCAAAAAAATTAGCGTGTCACCATGAACATGTTGGAGAATTTTCAAAAAAAGTCGATTTTTTCAGACTTTCAACGGCTGTAGCGGCTAAACGAAAACTCCAAATTGAACGCGGTTTCCAAATATGTGCTCCTTGTGTGTTAATTAGTCGGATTCAATTAAAATTGGCGATTTAAATTTTTTTTTCTTACTTTTGCTCAAAAATTGGCTTTGAAAAAGTTTCCTGAAGAAACCACTGGTTCGATTCGGGGTTTCTTCACATCACTAGAAAGATTCCTTCAAGGCGCTTCGGAAAATATACTTTCGCAAGAATAAATGTCAATTTGAAGCACGTGATGCGTCAGCAAAGAAAACTCGAAAATGAAAAAAAAACAAAAAATCAACTATTTTAATAATCATCGTAGACCCTTACGTAATACCTTTTTCTTCATCAGAGGAACGGGCAAAATCGATTGGCATTAAAAAATTTCATCTAGGAAAAAATGCAAAAATTTTGGCAAGTCACCATGGATTTTTTTCATTCTTTGATCGGCCATAGCGGCTAAACGAGAATTCCAAATTGAACGTGGTTTTTAAATCTGTGATCCTTGTATGTAAATTAGTCGGATGCAATTAAAATTGGTGATTTTTAATTTTTGACAAAAACTTGAAAAAGTACACAAGTTACAGCCCTTGGAACTTTTGCTCAAAAAATGCAACTTTTTTAATAATTATCGTAGACCAATGAACTATACCTTCTTTTTCATCAGAGAGGAATTGATTGGCGGTAAAAAATTTCAGTCATCTTCAAAAGCTAAAAAATTAGCGTGTCACTATGAACATGTTGGAAAATTTTCAAAAAAAGTCTTTTTTTCAAACTTTGAACGACCGTAGCGGCTACATGAAAACTCCAAATTGAACGCGGTTTTCAAATCTGTGTTCCTTGTGTGTAAATTAATCGGATTCAATTAAAATTGACGATTTAAAATTTTTGTCGAAAACCTGAAAAATTACCCAAGGGTTGTTCCCCCTACTTTTGCTCAAAAATTGGCTTTGAAAATTTTTCCTGAAGAAACCACTGGTTTGATTTGGGGTTTTTACACATCACTGGAAAGATCTCTTCAAGACTCAAAAAATGTACTCAAATGTCAATTTGAAGCCCGTGACGCGTCAGCAAAGAAACTCGAAAATAGAAAAAATCGAAAAAATCAACTCTTAATAATCATCGTAGACCCTATGTAATACCTTTTTCTTCATCAGAAAAACGAGCTAAATCTGTTGGCTTTAAAAAATTTCATCTAGGAAAAAATGCAAAAAAATTGGCGTCACCATGAAAATTTTCAAAAAAGTCGATTTTTCAGACTTTAAAACCGCCGTAGCAGCTAAACGAATAATCCAAATCGAATGTGGATTTTAAATCTGTGCTTCAGGGTGCAAGTTAGTCGGATTCAAATAAAATTGGCGATTTTTATTTTTTGTCGAAAACGTGAAATTCGATAGAAGGGTCCCCCCTTCTTACTTTTGCTCAAAAATTGGCTTTGAAATGATTTACTGAAGAAACCACTGGTTCGACTCGGGGTTTCTATGCATCACTGGAAAGATCCCTTCAAGGTGCTTCAGAAAATGTACGTTTGCAAGAAAATATGTCAATTTGAAGTCCGTGACGCGTCAGCAAAAAAACTCGAAAATGGATAAAATCGAAAAAAATCTTTTAATAATTATCGTAGGCCCTTATGCGATACATTTTTCTTCATCAGAAAAACGAGCTAAATCGATTGGCGTTAAAAAAATTTCATCTAGGAAAAAATGCAAAAAAATTGGCAAGTCACAATTTTAAAAAAAGTCGATTTTTTCATATTTGATCGGTCGTAGCGGCTAAACAAAAACTCCAAATGGAACGCGGTTTTTAAATCTGTACTCCTTGTAAATTAGTGTGTAAATTAGTCGGATTTATTTAATATTAGCGGTTTGAAAATTTTGACAAAAACAAAAAAAAAATCGTTTGCGTATAATTACAGAGATTGTAAAGTTTAGGTGGGCGGGTTTTTAATGATTTGATCGTTAGCTAATTGACGTGATATCAGCAATGTTAAATGGGGCGAATAATCGCCCCTAGAAAGTCGGAAATTAATTTAACACGCCCGCACGAAATAAATGCCCGACTTTACCGAGAGCACGAATATTTATTTTTATATATTTTTGTGCGTGAACAAATTTAATTAATCATTCAGTTTTAATGGTGGCGATTACATTTCACGGCCCATAAACGTTCGTTCATTGTGTCGAGATTATTTTAAGGAGTCTCATCCGGCTAGGGTCACGCTTATAATAATTGCCCTATCGCTTACGTCTATGTGAATGCCTTTCGTGAAGAAGATTTTCGTACTCGGAAGTTCGCTGGGTGTGTATCTGTAGAATTCGTGGATACCTCGGTACCACTTGACCGTGTAAAGTTGGGCTCCGTCTATTTCGTACATGCAGGTCAGCGTCGAGGATTCGCCCTTTTGCACCACCCGGGGCTCGATGTCCAGCTCGACATTTTTTAGGGGAAACGTTCCTGAAACAAAATTAAACGATAAGTTTACGCTTTGATCACATTGAGTCGTTTTAAACAGATTCTAGTCTTTTCGATTTCTATTATTGGTTTTTCCAGTGAAGTGTAAAACTTGCACTTGTATTCAGTGGTGTATTGGTAAAATAAGAAGTAAGGGAACGCATGGTGAGAGCAAAAAAATAGTCCGCGACTTTCCACAAGCAGCTTGCAGAAAGTTTTTCGGAGATCATCTTATTTTAAGATAACTATTGTTTTCCCTGTAAGCTTTTTTATTTTTTTTTAATTCTTACTATACAAAATATTAACAAACACAAACGCGTTCCGTTTCTAAAAAAAGGTGCCGGAACGTCGTTCCTCCAAGTTCCCCCTCCAATACACCACTGCTTGTATTATTATTTAATAGACATTACTTTCAAAGTTAACATTTATTTTACACTTCCACGTATTAAAGTTTTCTAAGTTATCGACGCGATGTAACGCAATGTATTTTCATCTGGAAGCATTTTATCGATTACATGTATCTTAGTCAAAGTCTGAGGAATTTAGATCCTAGCACTCGGGCTTTTTACGGCAATACGTCACTGTCAGGGCTCTCCCCGATACTTTTTCAATAAATGAATTAAAGTTTTTCGTCCGAATTTGTCGTATAATTAATGCCCCCATCTGCAACATTCCTTAATTTTTTTTTCTTCAAATGATCGCTTCCAGAAGATTAATGTTTTAAAGGGATTATTATCTAGTTAATGAGACGTTACTAGGTGCTTAGTTATGTAATCTATCTGAATTTAAAATTCTTATATAAATTTTTACAAAATATCATTTACGAGCTTCTTAAAGGGGGCGCGGTGGCTTAGTGAGTGGAGCTCCTGCTCGTGGGCCTCGCGGTCGTGGGTTCGAATCCCATCCGGGCGGTTACTTTTTTGGATCGAAGAAGTGGCCGTTCGGGTCCATGGATGTTTAGCGTATGTCCCATTCATTATTAAAAATTAAAAATTTCAACTTTCAATTTTTAAAAATTCACAACTCGCGAAATAATTAGCGGATTTTTAAAAACTCTATTTAGTTTGATAAAACGATGATTTGCAAATTCAATTTAATTTTTGTAGAATTTAGTTGGCACGTTTTATATTTTTTTTAATTTTTTTGCTCGAGTATTACACAATTCGAAAACTAAAATTTTCAAAAATTCACAACTCTGGATATAATTGGTGGATTTTCAAAAACTGTACTTAATTGGATTAAACAATGATTTGCAAATCTAGTTTAATTTTTGTAGAATTTAATCGTCACGTTTTATATTTTTTTTAAATTTTTTGCTCGAGTATTACACTATTCGAAAACTAAAATTTTAAAAAATTCACAACTCGCGAAATTATTGGTGGATTTGCAAATCTAGTTTAATTTTTGTAGAATTTAGTTGACACGTTTTATATTTTTTTTTTAATTTTTTGCTCGAGTATTACACAATTCGAAAACTAAAATTTACAAAAATTCATAACTCACGAAATAATTGGTGAATTTGCAAAAACTGCACTTAATTTAATAAAATTTGCAAATCTAGTTTATTTTTTGTAGAATTTAGTCATCACGTTTTATATTTTTTTAAATTTTTTGCTCGAGTATTACACAATTCGAAAACTAAAATGTTCAAAAATTCACAACTCTCGAAATAATTAGCGGATTTTCAAAAACTCTATTTAGTTTGATAAAACGATGTTTTGCAGATCCAATTTAATTTTTGTAGAATTTAGTCGACACGTTTTATATTATTTTTTTTAATTTTTTGCTCGAATATTACACAATTCGAAAACTGAAATTTTTAAAAATTCACAACTCGCGAAATAATTGGTGGATTTTCAAAAACTGCACTTAATTTAATAAAACAATGATTTGCAAATCTAGTTTAATTTTTGTAGAATTTAGTCGTCACGTTTTATATTTTTTTTAATGTTTTGCTCGAGTATTACACAATTCGAAAACTAAAATTTTTAAAAATTCACTACTCTCAAAATAATAAGCGGATTTTTAAAAACTCTATTTAGTTTGATAAAACGATGTTTTGCAGATCCAATTTAATTTTTGTAGAATTTAGTTGACACGTTTTATATTTTTTTAAATTTTTTGCTCGAATATTACACAATTCGAAAACTGAAATTTTTAAAAATTCACAACTCGCGAAATAATTGGTGGATTTTCAAAAACTGCACTTAATTTGATAAAACAATGATTTGCAAATCTAGTTTAATTTTTGTAGAATTTAGTCGACACAAAAATTCACAATTCGGGAAATATTTGGTTATTTTCAAAAACTGCACTTAATTTGATAAAACAATGATTTGCAAATCTAGTTTAATTTTTGTAGAATTTTGTCGTCACGTTTTATATATATTTTTTAATTTTTTGCTCGAGTATTACACAATTCGAAAACTAAAATTTTTAAAAATTCACTACTCTCAAAATAATAAGCGGATTTTTAAAAACTCTATTTAGTTTGATAAAACGATGTTTTGCAGATCCAATTTAATTTTTGTAGAATTTAGTTGACACGTTTTATATTTTTTTAAATTTTTTGCTCGAATATTACACAATTCGAAAACTGAAATTTTTAAAAATTCACAACTCGCGAAATAATTGGTGGATTTTCAAAAACTGCACTTAATTTGATAAAACAATGATTTGCAAATCTAGTTTAATTTTTGTAGAATTTAGTCGACACGTTTTATATTTTTTTTAAATTTTTTGCTCGAGTATTACACAATTCGAAAACTAAAATTTTCAAAAATTCACTACTCTCAAAATAATAAGCGGATTTTAAAAAAACTCTATTTAGTTTGATAAAACGATGTTTTGCAAATCCCATTTAATTTTGGTAGAATTTAGTTGACACGTTTTATATTTTCTTTTAATTTTTTGCTCGAGTATTACACATTTCGAAAACTAAAAAAAATTCAAAAATTCACAACTCGGGAAATAATTGGTGGATTTTCAAAAACTGCAATTAATTTAATAAAACAATGATTTGCAAATCTAGTTTAATTTTTGTAGAATTTAATCGTCACGTTTTATTTTTTTTTAATGTTTTGCTCGAGTATTACACAATTCGAAAACTAAAATTTTCAAAAATTCACTACTCTCAAAATAATAAGCGGATTTTAAAAAACTCTATTTAGTTTGATAAAACGATGTTTTGCAAATCCAATTTAATTTTTGTAGAATTTAGTTGACACGTTTTATATTTTCTTTTAATATTTTGCTCGAATATTACACAATTCGAAAACTAAAATTTTCAAAAATTTGCAACTCGGGAAATAATTGGTGGATTTTCAAAAACTGCACTTAATTTAATAAAACAATGATTTGCAAATCTAGTTTAATTTTTTGTAGAATTTAGTCGTCACGTTTTATATTTTTTTTAATGTTTTGCTCGAGTATTACACAATTCGAAAACTAAAATTTTTAAAAATTTGCAACTCGGGAAATAATTGGTGGATTTTCAAAAACTGCACTTAATTTAATAAAACAATGATTTGCAAATCTAGTTTAATTTTTGTAGATTTTAGTCGTCACGTTTTATATTTTTTTTAAATGTTTTGCTCGAGTATTACACAATTCGAAAACAAAATTTTTAAAAATTCACAACTTCCGAAATAATCAGCGGATTTTTAAAAACTCTATTTAGTTTGATAAAACGATGATTTGCAAATTCAATTTAATTTTTGTAGAATTTAGTTGGCACGTTTTATATTTTTATAAATTTTTTTGCTCGAGTATTACTCAATTCGAAAACTAAAATTTTCAAAAATTCACAATTCGGGAAATATTTGGTTATTTTCAAAAACTGCACTTAATTTGATAAAACAATGATTTGCAAATCTAGTTTAATTTTTGTAGAATTTTGTCGTCACGTTTTATATATTTTTTTTAATTTTTTGCTCGAGTATTACACAATTCGAAAACTAAAATTTTTAAAAATTCACAACTCGCGAAATAATTGGTGGATTTTCAAAAACTGCACTTAATTTGATAAAACAATGATTTGCAAATCTAGTTTAATTTTTGTAGAATTTTGTCGTCACGTTTTATATATTTTTTTAAATGTTTTGTTCGAGTATTACACAATTCGAAAACTAAAATTTTTAAAAATTCACAACTCGCGAAATAATTAGCGGATTTTTAAAAACTCAATTTAGTTTGATAAAACGATGATTTGCAAATCCAATTTAATTTTTGTAGAATTTAGTTAACACGTTCTATATTTTTTTTATTTTTTGCTCAAGTATTACTCAATTCGAAAACTGCACTTAATTTAATAAAACAATGATTTGCAAATCTAGTTTAATTTTTGTAGATTTTAGTCGTCACGTTTTATATTTTTTTTAAATGTTTTGCTCGAGTATTACACAATTCGAAAACAAAATTTTTAAAAATTCACAACTTCCGAAATAATCAGCGGATTTTTAAAAACTCTATTTAGTTTGATAAAACGATGATTTGCAAATTCAATTTAATTTTTGTAGAATTTAGTTGGCACGTTTTATATTTTTATAAATTTTTTTGCTCGAGTATTACTCAATTCGAAAACTAAAATTTTCAAAAATTTACAATTCGGGAAATATTTGGTTATTTTCAAAAACTGCACTTAATTTGATAAAACAGTGATTTGCAAATCTAGTTTAATTTTTGTAGAATTTTGTCGTCACGTTTTATATTTTTTTTTGCTCGAGTTTTACATAATTCGAAAACTAAAATTTTCAAAAATTCACAACTCGCGAAATAATTAGTAGATTTTCAAAAACTGCACTTAATTTAATAAAATAATGATTTGCAAATCTAGTTTAATTTTTGTAGAATTTACTCGTCACGTTTTATATTTTTTTAAATGTTTTGCTCGAGTATAACACAATTCGAAAACTAAAATTTTTAAAAATTCACAACTCGCGAAATAATTAGCGGATTTTTAAAAACTCTATTTAGTTTGATAAAACGATGATTTGATTTGCAAATTCAATTTAATTTTTGTAGAATTTAGTTAACACGTTTTATATTTTTTTTAAATTTTTTGCTCGAGTATTACACAATTCGAAAACTAAAATTTTCAAAAATTCACAACTCGCGAAATAATTGGCGGATTTTCAAAAACTCTATTTAGTTTGATAAAACGATGATTTGCAAATCCAATTTAATTTTTGTAGAATTTAGTTGGCACGTTTTATATTTTTTTTAATTTTTTTGCTCGAGTATTACACAATTTGAAAATTAAAATTTTCAAAAATTCACAACTCGTGGATTTTCAAAAACTGTCCTTAATTTCAGTGGCAGCTCGTGGAACATGTTGATGGTAGCGCCACTTATGAAATACAGCCCCCCTCCTTCTCTGAAAAAATAAACAATTTATCTTCCCAGACCAAAGTAAAAAAAGTGAAAAAGTGTTTTTAGAATTAATTAAAAATTCTTGCTGAGCTTGAAACTATAGGTAGTGCCATAGCTCCTTGGCTCTATATAACGAGCCGCCCCTGTTGCTAATGTAAATTTAAACAGATATAGTTTCAAAATTTAAGAATGAAAGTTGTTCGAAAATCCAGGAGTTTTTGATAAACATTAATTAATAAAAAAAAAATCACTGCTTCGTTACTTTTGACACCTACCTGTATGTATTTGTAATGCTTACTGAAAAAAACGTCATCACTTTTCAAAAACTTAATGAACCAAATTGAGCTGCAAATTTTCATGACTCCACGACACATTTCAATGAATTGCCTCTTTGAGTCGACTCGCGCATGAGTCATCCACCTCAAGTATTGATTGTAAACTCTAACAAGATAATGCAATATTTCACGTGTGGCGTTATGATTAAAGAATAATCATTTATTGAAGAAAAACACAAATTCAAACAAACAAATTTATAATGCAAAAGCTCTTGCATTAAATATTTCTGAAATACCACTTACACCATTAAATATTTCTTTTGATAATGGAAGAATTTAGAGAAAAAAAAACAGTTCTCCAGCGTCTCCATGATAAATGTTAAATATTTAAAGGAGATCAGCGCCCTCGGGCGCCGCATTAAAAATTAAACGTCGCTCGAATCCCCGCGGGGCGGCGAAAGAGAAAAATACGTTTTCCCATTATCGGCATCCTATTTGCGCAACGACCAAGCACGAGGGAAAGAGAAGTAACGATTCCGATTATTATTTTGTTATTAAATATTTACATTTGAACGTAAATATCCGAGATTATTTCTCGCGCCCGCTTCGCCCCCCCGACTATAATTACAATATTTATGTATATTTATTTAATCTCGCGGATTGCTGAATAATTTAAATTGTTGCCTCCGTAAATATTTGCATGACAACAAAAGCACAGTATCTTTAAATCCGCGAGGAAAATTTACATCGAAATTTATACGCTCTGAAGACTGATTATTATCTTCTTTTATTTTGGAGTCTGTACAACCTTGAATATAATTTATGACCGTGTACAGGTCGACAAACATAAGGTACCAGAAAGGAAATTTTCTTTTTACGGTGTTTATAAAAATCAAGGAAGACATCAATTGGATTTTTTTTATAATTATTATTAAAATGCAAACAGCGGAAAATTCTTAGTGACATCTAAATGTAAACTTTCATGCTTACGGCAGTCTTCTAAACGAGAAGCGATACGAAGACTCCTTGGTGGCCACCATTTCACAGTAGGTATTTTCTTTCAGTTAAATCAAAGACCTCGGATTGCTGCTGTATATTCTTGATCTAAGATATCCCCAAAGGAAAAAATCCATAGAAGTCAAATCACGGCTAGATGGAGTCCAGTTTATGTCTCGTCTTCTAGAGATCAATTAATGGCGAAAAATTTCATTAAATTGTGGCCGAAACGTGTTAAAAGTGTGAGCTGTTGCTCCATTCTGCTGGAACCACGTTAGATATTGATTGTAATAATTGTAAAATTTTGTAAAAAAACATTTGAAAATTTTAACTTTGGGGTCGTATCTCAATTTTGGGACACCCTGTACATTTGAATTTTATCTCAAAAAATGCGCGTTAAAAAATAATAATACACGTGTCCGAGCATTTTTCTGAAAGAAAATGCCCTGAATTTTAATCGAATTTATTCCTTACTTTATGTACAGTCAGAGAAAATACAAATGCGAAACTTGCTCAGCGAGGGAATGCTGCCGCATGTCGGTGCTTAGTTCGGTCGTAACCAGTCAGTCCTTGTTTAAAATAGAATTATGAGGTAATAAAATTTACAAGCCTAGTTTCCTTCTCGCCCCTAAGTGATCGAGTGACGGACTCCATATCTGTGATTTTTTTCATCTTCCAATTTTTGGTGCATCTTCAAAAATTTGAATAACTAAAATTTTTACATTATATTGATATTTTTTATATATTTATCAATTGAAGAGAAATTTTATTTAAAATTATTGGTAATATTTTGGTATTAATAATTTTATTTCAGTTTCGTATAAATAATCCCATTTTTTGCCAAGATTTGACCTTAAAACCCTCGAAAAATAGGATTTTATTTTCTTAAGTTTAATACGTCTTCGATGCGATGTTCTTATTTTTTCATTGTAAATTTTAATTATCTATCTTTTAACTTTGTACTAAAAGTATTCCAATATGTTAAGTGTCTGTCTTCAATTTTTACAAACTATTAATTTTAATATGTCTCTATGCAATGTTTTTCTTTTCATTCAAATACTAGCCTGCCTTGTATTTATTTATACATTTATACAATTGTCAGTGTTTCTCTTTTTTGACTTATGTAAAACTTTTAAGTTTCTGGCATGAATAAATTATTATTATTATTATTATTATTATTAACCACTAAAAATTATTATAATAATCTGAAAAATTCACATATATTTTTTACCCAAATAAAAGGTTATTTAGGGTATTCATGTTTTTATTAGGTTTAACCATTTTTTTTTCGCCCCGAACCGATCAAATGACGGAAAATTTTATTTAGTTAATGTTCTTTCAATGTTTGGTGCGTCATCTTAAAAAAATTTAATAACTAATCTTTTTACGAAATTTTGTATATATTTATCAACAATTGAGCAGCAAAATTTTATCAAATTAATAATAGAGTAACAGTATGTTTATGTTGAGTTTAGATTCTTTTTTTAAAATTTCAAATACCTTATATCTTTACCAGTGGCGGCTCGTGGAACATGTTGATGGTAGAGCCACCTATATAATACCCCCCCCCCCCCCCTCTTTTTGTTGAAGAAACAAAGAACAATTTATCTTCCAAGACCAATCGAATATTTTGGCCAAAAAATCAAAAATTTGGAACAAAACCGCCTAAGATCTAAAATATCGGCCGAAAAAATAAAAAATCCTGGTTTAAAAATAAAAAATGCAGACCAAAAAATTGAAAATACAAGCAAAGGAAAAATCATTTGCCATTTTCAGCACCAAATATAACTCTTTTTAGCTTAAAATAAGTTCCAACGAGAAATTCGAAAATAATAGCAAAAATTAAAATTTAAAAAAAAAGCACAATAAACTCAATAACTCAAGTTAAGAAAATTGTGTAAATTAAGAGCTAAAATCTAAAATTCGTACCCAAAAATCAAAGTGGTAGACCGAAAAATCAAGATTTTTAACAAATGAATCGAAAATTTAAGTCGACTAAAATTGAAACCAAAACAATCGAAAATACAAAATATAGGCCAAAAAAGTAGGGCCTAATAAGGTGAAAATTTAGACAAAACATCGAAAACTCGGGCGTATGCAGACAAAAAATCGATAATTTCTACAAACCAATCGAATATTTTGGTCAAAATAATAAAAAAATAAAAAGAATTGGAACAAAAAATCGAAAATACAGAAATGTAAAATATGGGCCAAAGAATCAAGAATCCTGATCTAAAAATAAAAAACGCAGACAAAAAATTAAAAACTTAGGTAGAAGCAAAATAATTTGGCAAAAATAAGTTTCTGATCAGAAATTCGAAAATAATAGCCAAAAAAATAAAAAAAAATCACGAAATGAAATCAATAATCCAAGTTAAAAAATCTAAAATATTGGATAAAAAACAGACTTTAAATCTAAAATATTCGATACAAAATTACCAAATATCTAAAATTCTGGCATAAAAATAAAAATGGTGGACCAAGGAAAGAAAAATTTTAACAAGGCAAATAAAGAAAATTTCAGGGCAAAAGATAAAAGAAAATAAAAATCTACAATGTTAGCCAAAAAGTCGAAAATTTAGACAAAACATTAAAAACTCGTACCTAAAGATAATAAACGCAGACTAAACGAAAAATCAAAAATGCGGACCAAAAAATCAAAAATTTTGACAATAAAATCCAGAAGTTGGTAAAGAAAAATTTAGGTCAAAAGATTAAAAAAAAATGGTGATGTGGCCATCATGGTACTTTCTCCGATGGTATCATTATTTATATTTACACTCTTATGGTTTATTTTCTATTTAAATCATATTTTAAATGTACATCGAGCGTTTTGTAGACTCGGATACAACTGACGTTTGAAACGTCAAAATTATAAAACATGGGAAAATTATACTGCATATTTAAAAACTCAGTTTACTCAAAAACTAAAGAGATTTCGAAAAAAACTTATTCTTTATAAGTTGTTCATTTTGGTATTCTCTACAATTATTATTAACATAAATTTTCTGTAACTATTATCGTTTCATAATTATAAACCAAAAATTAAAAAAATAATAATAAATTTTTTTCTCGAATAACAATAATTTTATGAAAAATGTTTTCAAACAAAATGATTTCATTTATTAATTGTCTTCAATATTTGTTTAAATGTTTTTGTGATATTTTTCATATTTAAGAAAATATTGGCAAAAAACAAAAAACAGTTAAGGTAAACACCCACTTCCGGTGTACGAAATTTTACCAAAAGCTTTTCAGTTCTTCGGATTATCAAATAAGACGTATGTTCAAAGTTTCATATCAATTGCTCTATTAGTTTTTGAGATACAGCGCGCACAGACAGACACACACACACACACACACAGACACACACACACACACACACACAGACACACACACACACACACACACACACACAGACACAAATTTTTTTTTTTCAGAAATTGTTGAAATGGCATCTAGGGACCCCAAAACGGATATTTCCGTAAAAAAAAATTTTGAAAAAAAAATCACGATCACAATACTTTCTCGTACTTCGTAACGGAGAAAGTAAAAATAATAATACAAATTTGTATCGTAGGCCAGAAAGTCGAAAATTTAGACATTGCATAGAAAATTCGCCCCTAAAGATAACAAATGCAGGTTAAAAAATCGAAAATTTCAACAAATAAAACTCGAAAATACCGGAAAATATTTAAAAAATCTCGCATATAAATCAAGATATTCAGGTTATAGATATTTTAATCAAAATCAAATCGAAAATTTGGAACTTGAATTAAAATTTCGGCCCGAAAAATAAAAAATGGGGACCAAAGAATCAAAAATTTGAACAATTAAATCGAAAATTTAGGTCAAAATAAAGAATATTTAGAATATTTAAAAAAATCAAAAATACAAAGATAAAATATTTTGACCAAAAATATCGAAAATACGGGTCGAAAATTTAAAAATTAAAAATTCGCCTGGAAAAATAAAAAAATGCGGACCAAACAGTCGAAAATTTTAATAATTAAATTTAGACCAAAATAAATCATGTTTGGGCCTAATAATCAAAAATTTAGACAAAAAAAATCGAATATACAGGTCAACAATCTAAAAAAAAAATTTTTGCTGAGTACAATACTTTGTACTGATTCTGGATTCTAATCCAAGAATTTCGTAAAAATTCTCCAATTTAAACCACGGTTTTGGATCTCAAACGCATAATTTGTGACCAAAAATTATAAATTTGGATTTTAATTTGATAATTATATATAAAATCCGAAATTTGAAATATTCAATCTAAGTTTTTGGCCCCTAAACGCAGAATTTGAGACTTAAAATTAAAAATTTGGATTCTAATACAAGAATTTCAATAAACATCTCGAATTTGGACCATAGAATCCATGGTTTTTAAACGCAAACTTTGTGTTGAAAAAAAAGTTTGTATTTTAATTTGATAATTATATGTAAAATCTCTAATTTGAAAGTTTAAATCCAATTTTCTGGTTCCTAAACGCAGAACTTGAGACCCAAAATCCAATATTTGGATTCAATTGATCAATTGCATTTAAAATCAGGCATTTGGAACGTAAAATCCAAGTTTTTGACACTTAAACGCAGAATTTGAGTCCTAAAATAAATAAATTGGATTATAAACTAGGAATGTCATGTAAAATCTCAAATTTGGACCATAGAATTCATGGTTTTGAACCTTAAACCCAAAATTTTTGCAATAAAATCCAAGATTTTGATTTTAATCCGATAATTTTATTAAAGGTTTTATTAAAATACAGTGTGTTCCATTAGAAAAAAACACAACTTTGATATTTTAGGGCGTTTGGAACACCCTGTATAATATGAAATTAATTTTAAAAAGTAACCATAGTATACCCCTATATATCTTAAAAGTCAAACTTTTTGAAAGTCATGTATTTTGGCCACAATATTCCGTGCCGTATAGCGTGAATAACCGTATATATTTCAATCTATCCTAAATTTATTTCAAATGTTGATAAATTTATAAAAACATAAAATGACCTTGAAAAATTCATCTAATTTGGTATTTCGATCAATAATATATGTGATTTTTTCAGATTTTTTTTAGTGGTTAAAAATTTTTTTATTTGAAAAAATCGTATTTTGGGGCTTTCCGCGTCATGTCGGGGTTTTTTTGATATACGGCTTACGACTATTTTGGTTAAGGTCACAACTAATGATATTTTCATATTTATTTAAAAATCCGTGTCGGGTGGCATTTTGACCATTTTATATCGGGATACCCTTTTATTACCTCATAAATGGATTTTCGACCGAACTAAGCACCGACATGCGGCAGCATTCCCTCGCCGAGCGGGTTTCGCATTCGTATTTTCTCTGACTGTACACCGTGTATATTCACTCCTGGCATTTTTTTTTTAAATTACAAACTCAATCTAGTGTTGAGATAAGTTATTTTCCAGTAACGGCTATGACAGTTGCTGTTATCATAAAATAATTAGTTATTTAAACGGTTATTTAATGTAACCTCAGAAACTTTAGTCAGTAATAGTTTGCAACAAAGTGAATCTCAGATATAATCAAATTCTTTCTGATTCTAAATAATTCTTTTATGTAATATACCTTCTTCAAAAGACCTTAAATTTCAATGACAAATCAACTTTTGCCAATTACCTACGAGAAAACATTGTTATGAAAGCGATGTACTCGACATAATCCACTTCGCCCAAAAAGGTTTAAAGATGAATTTAGTTTCCTTAACCCGCAACTCCGTCAAGCGTCCTTCCTTTTCACAAAAAAATATTTTTTTATTGAAATAGACAATTTGACCGGTGTCCACAAAAAAACCGGGCCCTAGATACTTATGTTATTTGATCCAGCCGTGGATACAAAATAGTCGACAGCAGGTTTGTAAATCACCCATGTAATTGAAACACCAGCAGTATTAGTATCATTAAATGCAGTGCAACATTGAATCCATTCAGAAATTGGCTATTAGTACAGCGCAATTTCTGCTTAAATTTGTCTTGGCCAACAAGCGGACATTTAAGTCTGCCAAGAACTCCGTTCGATCAAATCAGTTCGGATCGATTGATTGAAACGGCCGGGGGAAGATTATGTAAACTTAGCAATTACAAAACGGGCAAATGGAACTAAATTACTGGACGGATTAATCGTTTAATGTTTGAATCGCGGCCGCCCACCATTTACAAAACGATGGAGGCGGGTTGAGGGGCAGGGGGGATGCAAACGCAATTCCGCGGAAATAATTAAAGGGGGTGTAATTATGGCCGCCGACAAAATTCCCAATTTATTTTTTTTTTTGCTCCAAATCCGTTTGCTCGCATTTTTCGTGTGGAAGACGACTCTCTCTCTCGCTAAGAGATATCTCCATTCTGTGAAAAATGCGATGAGGGGTGGTTTTCTGGGGTGGGTTTGGGGTTCGGCCCTCAACGCCTGTTACATAACCGAATCGATTCGGCGGCGTCCACGCGAGAATCTTGTTACCGCCGCACAATATTTGATGTTTGCACAGCGTGCGCCAAAGAAACGCATCGAATTTGTCCGATATATAATAAAGCGCCGTTGGGGGTTGCCAAACCGGATATGATCCTTTTAACGTCTCCACAAACAATTGAATTACCTCCACTAAAATATTTCCCAAATTTAATAATACTACAGCTCAGTTTACGTTCTTAATTTATTTTGTGTAAAATCGTATTGTAATTAAGAGAGAGAGACAGAATACATTCATTGAGACACTTTTACAAATGACCTCAGCAGGCAATTGACCAGAGGTCTTTCAGATTTTATCTGTGCTAAAAAGATCTGTTAATATGTGGAAAAATGTAAACCTTTAAAATTGCCTCGTCATTAATTTACATCAATTAAATTCTGACATCAATTATTGTCTCTTCGTCATAGGAGAAACGAATTTCACTTAGAAGTCATAAACCAACAAGTAACCGTTAGGATAGAAATAACACTAAGGCGACATCTAATAGTATAATCAGTACACTGTCGCTTCAAGGCCGTTCAACTAATATTGCTCGCACGGTATGTTGTAAGTACTCATAATCCCAGATAACGCAGTTTTCTTTATATTTCAGGTTTCGGAAGGTTTCTTGAAATATGTTATAATTTTCAACTTTAATTCCAATTATTTGAATTTAAATTATTTGACACTCGGCAACATTATCCTTATAGAAACTTACAAAGGGGCCGCGGTGGTCTGGTGAGTAGAGCTCCTACTCACGGGCCTCGTGGTTGTGGGTTCGAATCCCACCCGGGCGGTTTTTTTCGGAACGAAGAAGTGGCCGTTTTCATTTTCCGAATGAAATTTTTGTTTTCTTGATTTCAAGTTTTGAGTGTTGCCATTTTCACTTCAGCCATAATTTACTAATTGTTTCTTAAGGATTCGAAAAATAAGTTCATTACGGATGGATTTTCAATTTTTCACGCCAATTCCTGCAGAGATGAATTTTCTATGATTTTCATAACTGCCGAATACAATTTTTGTTTTTTTTTTATTTAAAGTTTTGAGTGTTGCCATTTGCATTTCAGCCATAATTTATTAATTGTTTCTTAAGGATTCGAAAAATAAGTTCATTACGGATGGATTTTCAATTTTTCACGCCAATTCCTACAGAAATTAATTTTCTATGATTTTTATAACTGCCGAATGCAATTTTTGTTTTTTTTTATTTCAAGTTTTGAGTGTTGCCATTTTCATTTCAGCCATAATTTATTAATTGTTTCTTAAGGATTCGAAAAATAAGTTCATTACGAATGGATTTTCAATTTTTCACGCCAATTCCTGCAGAAATGAATTTTCTATGATTTTTATAACTGCCGAATGCAATTTTTGTTTGTTTTTATTTGAAGTTTTGAGTGTTGCTATTTGCATTTCAGCCATAATTTATTAATTGTTTCTTAAGGATTCGAAAAATAAGTTCATTACGGATGGATTTTAAATTTTTCACGCCAATTTCTGTAGAGATGAATTTTCTATGATTTTTATAACTGCCGAATGCAATTTTTGTTTTTTTTTTATTTCAAGTTTTGAGTGTTGCCATTTGCATTTCAGCCATAATTTATTAATTGTTTCTTAAGGATTCGAAAAATAAGTTCATTACGGATGGATTTTCAATTTTTCACGCTAATTCCTGCAGAGATGAATTTTCTATGATTTTTATAACCGCCGAATGCAATTTTTGTTTTTTTTATTTCAAGTTTTGACTGTTGCCATTTTCATTTCAGCCATAATTTATTAATTGTTTCTTAAGGATTCGAAAAATAAGTTCATTACGGATGGATTTTCAATTTTTCACGCCAATTCCTGCAGAAATTAATTTTCTATGATTTTTATAACTGCCGAATGCAATTTTTGTTTTTTTTTATTTCAAGTTTTGAGTGTTGCCATTTTCATTTCAGCCATAATTTATTAATTGTTTCTTAAGGATTCGAAAGATAAGTTCATTACGGATGGATTTTCAATTTTTCACGCCAATTCCTGCAGAAATGAATTTTCTATGATTTTTATAACTGCCGAATGCAATTTTTGTTTGTTTTTATTTGAAGTTTTGAGTGTTGCTATTTGCATTTCAGCCATAATTTATTAATAGTTTCTTAAGGATTCGAAGAATAAGTTCATTACGGATATATTTTAAATTTTTCACACCAATTCCTGTAGAGATGAATTTTCTATGATTTTTATAACTGCCGAATGCAATTTTTGTTTTTTTTTTATTTCAAGTTTTGAGTGTTGCCATTTGCATTTCAGCCATAATTTATTAATTGTTTCTTAATTATTCGAAAAATAAGTTCATTACGGATGGATTTTAAATTTTTCACGCCAATTCCTGCAGAGATGAATTTTCTATGATTTTTATAACTGCCGAATGCAATTTTGTTTTTTTTTTATTTCAAGTTTTGAGTGTTGCCATTTGCATTTCAGCCATAATTTATTAATAGTTTCTTAAGGATTCGAAGAATAAGTTCATTACGGATGGATTTTAAATTTTTCACGCCAATTTCTGTAGAGATGAATTTTCTATGATTTTTATAACTGCCGAATGCAATTTTTGTTTTTTTTTTATTTAAAGTTTTGAGTGTTGCCATTTGCATTTCAGCCATAATTTATTAATTGTTTCTTAACGATTCGAAAAATAAGTTCATTACGGATGGATTTTCAATTTTTCACGCCAATTCCTGCAGAGATGAATTTTCTATGATTTTTATAACTGCCGAATGCAATTTTTGTTTTTTTTATTTCAAGTTTTGAGTGTTGCCATTTGCATTTCAGCCATAATTTATTAATTGTTTCTTAAGGATTCGAAAAATAAGTTCATTACGGATGGATTTTCAATTTTTCACGCCAATTCCTGCAGAGATGAATTTTCTATGATTTTTATAACTGCCGAATGCAATTTTGTTTTTTTTTATTTCAAGTTTTGAGTGTTGCCACTTGCATTTCAGCCATAATTTATTAATTGTTTCTTAAGGATTCGAAAAATAAGTTCATTACGGATGGATTTTCAATTTTTCACGCTAATTTCTGCAGAGATGAATTTTCTATGATTTTTATAACTGCCGAATGCAATTTTGTTTTTTTTTTTATTTCAAGTTTTGAGTGTTGCCATTTGCATTTCAGCCATAATTTGTTAATTGTTTCTTAAGGATTCGAAAAATAAGTTCATTACGGATGGATTTTCAATTTTTCACGCCAATTCCTGCAGAAATTAATTTTCTATGATTTTTATAACTGCCGAATGCAATTTTTGTTTTTTTTTTTTCAAGTTTTGAGTGTTGCCATTTGCATTTCAGCCATAATTTATTAATTGTTTCTTAAGGATTCGAAAAATAAGTTCATTACGGATGGATTTTTAATTTTTCACGCTAATTTCTGCAGAGATGAATTTTCTATGATTTTTATAACTGCCGAATGCAATTTTGTTTTTTTTTTATTTCAAGTTTTGAGTGTTGCCATTTGCATTTCAGCCATAATTTATTAATTGTTTCTTAAGGATTCGAAAAATAAGTTCATTACGGATGGATTTTTATTTTTTCACGCCAATTCCTGCAGAGATGAATTTTCTATGATTTTTATAACTGCCGAATGCAATTTTGTTTTTTTTTTATTTCAAGTTTTGAGTGTTGCCACTTTCATTTCAGCCATAATTTATTAATTGTTTCTTAAGGATTCGAAAAATAAGTTCATTACGGGTGGATTTTTAATTTTTCACGCCAATTCCTGCAGAGATGAATTTTCTATGATTTTTATAACTGCCGAATGCAATTTTTGTTTTTTTTTATTTCAAGTTTTGAGTGTTGCTATTTGCATTTCAGCCATAATTTATTAATTGTTTCTTAAGGATTCGAAAAATAAGTTCATTACGGATGGATTTTCAATTTTTCACGCCAATTCCTGCAGAAATTAATTTTCTATGATTTTTATAACTGCCGAATGCAATTTTTGTTTTTTTTTTATTTCAAGTTTTGAGTGTTGCCATTTGCATTTCAGCCATAATTTATTAATTGTTTCTTAAGGATTCGAAAAATAAGTTCATTACGGATGGATTTTCAATTTTTTACGCCAATTCCTGCAGAAATTAATTTTCTATGATTTTTATAACTGCCGAATGCAATTTTTGTTTTTTTTTATTTCAAGTTTTGAGTGTTGCCATTTGCATTCCAGCCATAATTTATTAATTGTTTTTTAAGGATTCGAAAAATAAGTTCATTACGGATGGATTTTCAATTTTCACGCGAATTCCTGCAAAAATTAATTTTCTATGATTTTTATAACTCCCGAAAGCAATTTTTTTATTTTTTTTTATTTCAAGTTTTGAGTGTTGCCATTTGCATTTCAGCCATAATTTGTTAATTGTTTCTTAAGGATTCGAAAAATAAGTTCATTACGGATGGATTTTCAATTTTTCACGCCAATTCCCGCAGACATGAATTTTCTATGATTTTTATAACTGCCGAATGCAATTTTTGTTTTTTTTTATTTCAAGTTTTGAGTGTTGCCATTTGCATTTCAGATATAATTTATTAATTGTTTCTTAAAGATTCGAAAAATAAGTTCATTACGGATGGATTTTCATTTTTTTACGCCAATTCCTGCAGAAATGAATTTTCTATGATTTTTATAACTGCCGAATGCAATTTTTGTTTTTTTTTTATTTCAAGTTTTGAGTGTTGCCATTTGCATTTCAGCCATAATTTATTAATTGTTTCTTAAGGATTCGAAAAATAAGTTCATTACGGATGGATTTTTATTTTTTCACGCCAATTCCTGCAGAGATGAATTTTCTATGATTTTTATAACTGCCGAATGCAATTTTGTTTTTTTTTTATTTCAAGTTTTGAGTGTTGCCACTTTCATTTCAGCCATAATTTATTAATTGTTTCTTAAGGATTCGAAAAATAAGTTCATTACGGGTGGATTTTTAATTTTTCACGCCAATTCCTGCAGAGATGAATTTTCTATGATTTTTATAACTGCCGAATGCAATTTTTGTTTTTTTTTATTTCAAGTTTTGAGTGTTGCTATTTGCATTTCAGCCATAATTTATTAATTGTTTCTTAAGGATTCGAAAAATAAGTTCATTACGGATGGATTTTCAATTTTTCACGCCAATTCCTGCAGAAATTAATTTTCTATGATTTTTATAACTGCCGAATGCAATTTTTGTTTTTTTTTTATTTCAAGTTTTGAGTGTTGCCATTTGCATTTCAGCCATAATTTATTAATTGTTTCTTAAGGATTCGAAAAATAGGTTCATTACGGATGGATTTTCAATTTTTTACGCCAATTCCTGCAGAAATTAATTTTCTATGATTTTTATAACTGCCGAATGCAATTTTTGTTTTTTTTTATTTCAAGTTTTGAGTGTTGCCATTTGCATTCCAGCCATAATTTATTAATTGTTTTTTAAGGATTCGAAAAATAAGTTCATTACGGATGGATTTTCAATTTTCACGCGAATTCCTGCAAAAATTAATTTTCTATGATTTTTATAACTCCCGAAAGCAATTTTTTTATTTTTTTTTATTTCAAGTTTTGAGTGTTGCCATTTGCATTTCAGCCATAATTTGTTAATTGTTTCTTAAGGATTCGAAAAATAAGTTCATTACGGATGGATTTTCAATTTTTCACGCCAATTCCTGCAGAAATGAATTTTCTATGATTTTTATAACTGCCGAATGCAATTTTTGTTTTTTTTTATTTCAAGTTTTGAGTGTTGCCATTTGCATTTCAGATATAATTTATTAATTGTTTCTTAAAGATTCGAAAAATAAGTTCATTACGGATGGATTTTCATTTTTTTACGCCAATTCCTGCAGAAATGAATTTTCTATGATTTTTATAACTGCCGAATGCAATTTTTGTTTTTTTTTTATTTCAAGTTTTGAGTGTTGCCATTTGCATTTCAGCCATAATTTATTAATTGTTTCTTAAAGATTCGAAAACTAAGTTCATTACGGATGGATTTTCATTTTTTTACGCCAATTCCTGCAGAGATTAATTTTCTATGATTTTTATAACTGCCGAATGCAATTACATGCTTAAAAACATAATTTAGAAAGTAAAACTCACATTTTCCAGTAGCAATGTAATATTTAAATTTTAATCTAGGCATGATAGTCGGAGAATGGTGACTTTTCATGGGGGGATTCATCAAATCGTAATTAATGCATGTGCCAGGCAATTGATTACTTCGGGGAGATTTCTCTTGTCTTTTATTTTTCTTTCGGAAAATTGCTAACGGAATATTTATAAATATCCGTTGCGCAAGTATGCACAACTCGCCGCTTGCTTGAATAAATAATTAAATATTCACAAGTTACATTTTATTTTCTTGATTTTGCCCCGAAATTCTTGGGAGGAATTAAAGTTAAAATATTCATTCCGAATCCCCGCGAGCCGTGTCGTTTCTTTTTTCTTCGCTGTCTATTAATATTTATTAAATTCTCACGATATTCATAAATGTAAACAAATATTGCTTTAATGGAGGATTCCTAAAATAACGCAGAAATTATTCAAATTAATTTTGGATATTAACAAGTTTAGAAATTTGTCCCAAATCAGTTCATATGTCTGTAATGCAAATTAAATTTTTTTTTCGGTATTTAAAGTATATACAAAAATCGACTAATCTGTTTATAGAGGCGCAGAAATATACAGGGTGTTTCTAAATTGATGCGAAAGATTTTAAAGGGTGGTTTTTCAGGAAAAATTTATTGTTACGAAATTCGTGAAAAAGTGCCGTTTCATTTGACAAATATCATTCTTTTAAATTATTCCATAGTGGATATATGAATTAAAAACAATTTTTCTCTCTTAACTTTGGGGGCTTTAACTTGGACAGGAAGCGGTTTTAAACAAAACATTATACGAATGACCTTCCTTAATTTTTGCTGAAAAATCACCCTTTAAAATCTTTCGCATCAATTTAGAAACACGCTGTATAATAATCTTAGACGCGAAGGGTACTATGATTTTTACGTTGTTTATCACTATTTCATTTTTTCTGCGATTAATAAATATTTTCCTTTAATGGTGAGCAAAGAGTGAATTCTTTGAAGGAGTCAGCTTTGATCTACGCTCTTTTTCACCCTGATTGTGTTTTGTTTTAATAATATTATCCATTGTCGGAAACGGATGGTAAAGTAATAACTTAATATAAACATATAAACAAGTTGAAGAAACGTTTGCATTATTTATGACAGACTGAAAAATGTAACTTCAGAATTCGTACAATCCACGAATCCTATGCATTGTCAACCAATTTGAATTCATTGGATGCGCACAGCTTTGAAAAACTTCCGCTCGGATGCAGCGTGTTTTCGCTGCGTTCAGGTTCACCGATACATCCCTCTTATTGTTTCTTAGGGGCGGCTGAAAAGGGCGGAAGGATCGAGCACCGAGCCGGCTCTTTCTTGTTTTCCCTCTCCCTGTTTTTCTTCTCCCGTCCAAATAACATCCCTTTCTCTCCCTATCTGGGCGCCGCGTTCTTTTCTTCCGCGACCGCTCGAGTGTGTTTGTGTATTTTTTTAAAAATATTAACATCTTCTGCTGCGGCGTCGGCGAAATTCCCTAAACGCTCTCCCTATTCCTTGACAAAACATCACCGGGGGTGAACGTATACAATTTTTTTTTCTTTCTTATGCGAAACGAAACTCCGTATATTTAAGTCTTTTTTTTCTCTTTCTGCTCGTATACATAAAAGCGTGGACCGCTTATCGCCCATCCCCATCGAAATGAACAACAAATCACGACGTGAATCGCGTCGTATATTTTTGGGATTAAAAGTAGGAAAGGGAAAGAATTTCGAAAAAAAATGTGCTATAAATTTCATAGGATGTTCACCCAGAAACAGAAAACAAATCCTTTTATTATCTCAAGAATATTCTTACTATTCAGAAAAATATTTATCCTCTGGATTTTACGCAGATAACTTCTAAAGTTATGATAACTTAATAAAGCTGATTCAACCGTTTTGAAGAAATATATTTATTGTAAAATATGATACGTAATACCAGCGAATTCCCGTAAAAAAATAAAAATGAAAATGAAATTTAGATTTAAACGGTTCATAGTGATGTCCGTTTCTGAATACTTCGGTTCATTCTGTTTCTCCATTTATTACATCAAATGAGACACCCTATATATTTATGGATTTTTGTAAAGGTGATTAGAAGACAAATTCAGCGATATATCATTTGTGAGTTTTATTGTAAATAAAAGAGCAATCATGTGGTGGCAACAAGATGGTGCAGCCCCTTACAATGCCAATTGCATGTAACTCTGACAAATTATTCCAAAAAAATAGATCGTTAAATTTGCTAAATAAAACTTTGACAACGCCAATGCAAGAAAATGGCGTTGATAAAAACTGACATTTTAAGACCACAACTTACTTTAATAATTATAACTTCCATATCCATCATGAAAATTACATGAAACCCTGACAGATTATTTCTAGAAAGTATATCTTTAAAATTTGTTTAATAAAATTTTCACAACTTCACTGCAAGAAAAATGGCGTTGGTCAAAACTGAAATTTTATGATCAAAAAAACGACTTTCTGCAGTAACATGATTATAACTTCCGTATCCAATATGACAACAACATGAAACTTTGATAGATTATTCCTAGAAAGTATATCTTTAAAATTTGCGTAATAAAACTTTAACAACTTCACTGCAAGAAAAATGGCGTAGGTCAAAATTGAAATTTTATGACCAAAAAACGACTTTTTGCAGTAACATGATTATAACTTCCGTATCCAATATGACAATTACATAAAACTCTAAGAGGTCATCCCCAGAAAGAATATCTTTAAAATTTGCTTAATAAAACTTTGACAACTTCACTGCAAGAAAAATGGCGTCGGCCAAAACTGAAATTTTATGATAAAAAAACGACTTTCTGCAGTAACATGATTATAACTTTCGTATCCAATATGACAATTACATGAAACTCTGAAAAATTATTCCTAGAAAGTGTATCTTTAAAATTTGCTTAATAAAATTATCACAACTTTACTGCAAGAAAATGGCGTTGGACAAAACTGAAATTTTATGATCAAAAAACGACTTTTTGCAGTAACATGATTATAATTTCCGTATCCAATATGACAATTACATGAAACTCTGACAGATTATTCCTAGAAAATGTATCTTTAAAATTTGCTCAATAAAATTGTCACAACTTCACTTCAAGAAAAATGGCGTTGGTCAAAACTGAAATTTTATGATCAAAAAACGACTTTCTGCAGTAACATGATTATAATTTCCGTATCCAATATGACAATTACATGAAACTCTGACAGATTATTCCTAGAAAATGTATCTTTAAAATTTGCTCAATAAAATTGTCACAACTTCACTTCAAGAAAAATGGCGTTGGTCAAAACTGAAATTTTATTATCAAAAAAACGACTTTCTGCAGTAACATGATTATAACTTCCGTATCCAATACGACAATTACATGAAACTCTGACAGATTATTCCTAGAAAGTGTATCTTTAAAATTTGCTTAATAAAATTTTCACAACTTCACTGCAAGAAAAATTGCGTCGGTCAAAACTGAAATTTTATGTACAACAACCGGCTTTCTGCAATAACATGATTATAATTTCCGTATCCAATATGGCAATTACATGAAACTCTGACAGATTATTCCTAGAAAATGTATCTTTAAAATTTGCTCAATAAAACTTTGACAACTTCACTGCAAGAAAAATGGCGTTGGCCAAAATTGAAATTGTATGATCAAAAAAAGACTTTCTGCAGTAACATGATTATAACTTCCGCATTCAATATGACAATAACATGAAACTCTGACAGATTATTCCTAGAAAGTATATCTTTAAAATTTGCTTAATAAAACTTTGACAACTTCACTGCAAGAAAAATGGCGTTGGCCAAAACTGAAATTTTATGATCAAAAATACGACTTTCTGCAATAACATGATTATAACTTCCATATCCAATGTGACAATTACATGAAACTCTGGCAGATTATTCCTAGAAAGTATATCTTAAAAATTTGCTTAATCAAATTTTAACAACTTTACTGCAAGAAAAATGGCGTTGGCCAAGATTGAAATTTTATGATCAAAAAAACGACTTTCTGCAGTAACATAATTATAACTTCCGTATCCAATATGACAATTACATAAAACTCTAAGAGGTCATCCCCAGAAAGAATATCTTTAAAATTTGCTTAATAAAACTTTTACAACTTCACTGCAAGAAAAATGGCGTCGGCCAAAACTGAAATTTTATGATAAAAAAAAACGACTTTCTGCAGTAACATGATTATAACTTCCGTATGCAATATGACAATTACATGAAACTCTGAAAAATTATTCCTAGAAAGTGTATCTTTAAAATTTGCTTAATAAAATTTTCACAACTTCACTGCAAGAAAAATGACGTTGGTCAAAATTAAAATTTTATGATCAAAAAACGACTTTTTGCAGTAACATGATTATAACTCCCGTATCCAATATGACAATTACATGAAACTCAGACAGATTATTCCTAGAAAATGTATCTTTGAAATATGCTAAATTAAACTTTGGCAACGTCAATGCAAGAAAAATGGCGTTGGTCAAAATTGAAATTTTATGATCAAAAAACGACTTTCTGTAGTAACATGATTATAACATCTGCATCCAATATGACAATTACATGAAACTCTGACAGATTATTCCTAGAAAGTATATCTTTAAAATTTGCTCAATAAAACTTTGACAACTTGACTGCAAGAAAAATGGCGTTGGCCAAACTTGAAATTTTATGATCAAAAAACTACTTTCTGCAGTAACATGATTATAACTTCCACATCCATCATGACAATTACATGAAACTCTGACAGATTATTCCTAGAAAGTATATCTTTAAAATTTGCTTAATAAAACTTTCACAACTTCACTCCAAGAAAAATGGCGTCGGTCAAAACTGAAATTTTATGATCAAAAAACGACTTTTTGCAGTAACATGATTATAACTTCCATATCCATCATGACAATTACATGAAACTCTGACAGATTATTCCTAGAAAGTATATCTTTAAAATTTGCTTAACAAAACTTTCACAACTTCACTCCAAGAAAAATGGCGTCGGTCAAAACTGAAATTTTATGATCAAAAAACGACTTTTTGCAGTAACATGATTATAACTTCCGTATCCAATATGACAATTACATGAAACTCTGACAGATTATTCCTAGAAAGTATATCTTTAAAATTTACTCAATAAAATTTTAACTACTTCACTGCAAGAAAAATGGCGTTGGTCAAAATTGAAATTTTATGATCAAAAAACGACTTTCTGCAGTAACATGATTATAGTTTCCGTATCCGATATGACAACTTGTAAAACGATGAAACGATAAGGTGATCTCAACAAAGTTAATGGTTTTATTTGAAATCTTCTTTAAATTAGTTTCTCATTTTTGAATAATTAAAGCGAATAAAAAAAAAGTTTTGCTATTAAAAATTTTTTTGGAAAATTACTTTGAAGTGATTTTTGAGACTAATTTAAACAATATTATGCATTTTTTTATTATTAAGCCTAAATATTCTTTATTTTGACCTAAATTTTCGATTTAATTGTTTAGATTTTCGACTATTTGGTCCGCATTTTTCATTTTTCTCGGCGAAATTTTAAATTTTTGATCTGTATTTTCGATATTTTTGGTCACAATATTTTATCTTTTGTTCTAAATATCCTTCATTTTGACCAAAATTTGCGATTTAATTGTTTAAATTTTCAACTTTTTGGCCTGCATTTTCGATTTTTCCGCCGAATTTTGATGTTTTAGATTTTTGGCTGGGTCTAAATTTTGGATCTTTTGTCCTAAATATTCTTTATTTTGACATAAATTTGCGATTTAATTGTTTAAATTTTCGATATTTTTGGTCCGTATTTTTGATTTTTCGGACGAATTTTTAATTTTTAGATTTTTTAACCTGCATATTCGATTTTTTTTTGTCCAAACTTTTGATTATTTTGCCCAAAAATTATTTATTTTGACCTCAATTGTTTAAATTTTCGACTATTTTTTAATTTTCCCGACGAATTTTTAAATTTGAAATTTTTGACCTGTATTTTCGATATTTTTAGTTACAATATTTTATCTTTTGTCCTAAATATCCTTCATTTTGACCTAAATTTGCGATTTAATTGTTTAAATTTTCAACTGTTCTGCCCGCATTTTTGATTTTCCTGCTGAATTTGTATGCTTCAGATATTTGACTGGTATTTTCTATTTTTTGGGTCTAAATTTTTTATCTTTTGTCCTAAATATTCTTTATTTTGACATAAATTTTCGATTTAATTGTTAAAATGTTCAATTTTTTTGGTCCGTATTTTTGATTTTTCGAGACGAATTTTTAATTCCAGTATATTCGATTTTTTTTTGTCTAAATTTTTGATTATTTGGCCCAAAAATTATTTATTTTAACCTCAATTTTCGATTTAATTGGTAAAATTTTCGACGGTTTGGTCCGCATTTTTTATTTTTCTTGACGAATTTTCAATTTTTAAATTTTTGACCTGTATTTTCGATATTTTTGGTCAAAATATTTTATCTTTGTATTTTCGATTTTTTTAAAATATCCTTTGTTTTGACCTAAATTTTCGATTTAATTGTTAAAATTTTTGATTCTTTGGTCCGCATTTTTGATTTTTCGGGCCAAAATTTTAATTCTGGTAATTTTTTATTTGAATAATAATAATAATACTAATCGTTTATTGCCCTCCTTAGAGTAATACAATGGGCCAGCGACCTAAGTCTTTCAGCCAATTTGATTTGATTTTGATTAAAATATCCAGAACCTGAATTATTGATTTATGTGCGAGATTTTTTTTATTTTTTCCGGTATTTTCGAGTTTTGTTTGTTCAAGTTTTTTTTCGATTTTGTAACCTGCATGAATTATCTTTATGACCGAATTTTCTACGCAATGTCCAAATTTTCGACTTTCTAGCCAACATTACGCATTTTTATTATAATTTTTTAAATCTTTTTCTATATTTTCGATTTTATTGTCAAAATATTCGATTTTTTTGGTCCGAATTTTTGATATTTCGTTTAGTCTGCGTTTATTATCTTTAGGCCCGAGTTTTCGATGTTTTGTCTAAATTTTTGATTTGGGCCAACATTGTAGATTTTTATTTTCTTTTATCTTTTACCATAAAATTTTCTTTATTTGATCTAAATTTTGTATTGTATATTTTAGATTTTTAGTCTATTTTTTTATTCTATATTTTAGATTTTTTAACTATTATTGATTTCATTTTATTTGTTGGCTATTATTTTCGAATTTCTGATCAGAAACTTATTTTTGGCAAATTATTTTGCTTCTACCTAAGTTTTGAATTTTTTGTCTCCGTTTTTTATTTTTAGATCAAGATTCTTGATTCTTTGGCCCATATTTTAGATTTCTGTATTTTCGATTTTTTTGTTCCAATTCTTTTTATTTTTAATCATGGTGATGGTTGCGACCGTTACTACATGGTAATTCATTATACCTATAATCACTGAATAAAACACTTACTATGTTTTTTACCACAATTTTTATTTTTCTTTATTTTGACCAAAATATTCGATTGGTTTGTAGAAATTTTCGATTTTTTTGCCTGCAATTTTTATCTTTACGCCCGTTTACGATGTTTTGTCTAAATTTTTACCGTTTTAGGCTATATTGTAGATTTCTTTATTTTTTGGTCTAAATATTTTTTATTTTGACGAAAAATTTTCGATTGGTTTGGAGAAATTTTCGATTTTTTGTGTGCATTTTTTATCTTTGCGCCCGCGTTTTCGATGTTTTGTCCAAATTTTCTCCTTTTTAGGCCCTACTTTTCTAACCCATATTTTATATTTTCGATTGTTTTGGTTTCAATTTTAGGTCTTTTGGTCGAAATTTTTTTCATTTCGACTTAAATTTTCGATTCGTTTGTTAAAAATTTTCATTTTTTGGTCTATCTTACTTTGAGTTTTACGAATTTTAGATTTTTGGTTTTAATTTTTTATTTTTGGTCCCATATTTTAGATACTATTTTAGAACTTGAATTATTGATTTTATTGTGCGATTTTTTTTTTAATTTTAATTTTTGCTATTATTTTCGAATTTCTCGTTGGAACTTATTTTAAGCTAAAGAGAGTTATATTTGGGGCTGAAAATGGCAAATTATTTTTCTTTTGCTTGTATTTTCAATATTTTGGGCTGCATTTTTATTGTATAAGTGGCTCTACCATCAACATGCTCCACGAACCGCCACTGGTTGCCGTAGCAGCTGCACATTCCTACTAATTGTTCTGCGAAAACGTGCTAACGATGGGAGATGCACAGCGGTGCAGACAGACACATAGACACACGGACATTTAGACACGCAGGCGCACAGACGCATAGAACACAGAGGCACAGCCACAAAGCTACACAGAAACACACAGCCACACAGACAACACAGATACACAGACACACAGTGTCACAGAAACACAGACACACACACTTAACGGAGAAAGTAAAATGTACCAAGATACATATTTTGGAATAAATTTGAATAACTAACTGATTCAGTTGATAAATTTGTATTTTTTTTGACAGATAGTTGGAAGACGATCTCGCTGAAAGTATAAGTGTGTGGCTTCCGTTGAGGCATCGCCAACGCAATAAGATGTTTCAATATTCGGGACGTGTGTGTGGCGCAGTCCGCACACGTGCACCTCATATCTCACATTTCGCATCAATACGTGCAATATTTGCGGCTAATATTAAGAGAACGACGGCGCCTCACTGGATAAAAGATGTTTTCACGGCGAGCAGGTTGCGTCCGGATGAAGGCGGTTTAACAAAATACCACCGGAACTGCAAACAAATTCCCCACAATCGTGCTCTGTTATTCCTCCGTTTGCAATTTCATTACAACATTAGAATAACTTCAATGCTCAACGAATCGCATCATTTGAGTAACTTGCTGAACTGTATATTTTATAGGATAAATATACTACTAAATAAGTAATTGTGGAGGCTTTCACCTCGTTATATGGTAAAATTAAATTTATTTATCCTCGCCAAGATTAGTTTATTATTTCTTTAAAGTTCGCCAACTCCCATAAAAAAATAGCTCTGACAATAATTTCAAAATGTTTTATATTAACAAATAGAGAAATAAGATACAAATTTCGTTAACCTTTAAACGCATAAACATTTGACTGAAACGTTGTAACATTTTACTATGATGATGCAAGTTATTACGTGTATAATAATAACGCCATTTCCCACCAACCCCGGCTGTGTGGTTTAATGGTCCATTCCAGTGTGCGAATTATAAATATTTTATTGGCAGAGACAAATACGCGTGCCATTTTTAATTCGTAATGAATAATGGATCATTTGCGGTGCGTGTGTGTGTGCGTGTGCATTAATAGCACTGCCTATTACATGTGCTTTTAATTTCCGGTCAGAGTCATTTGTGCAATCGGGGATATTATATGTACGACTATCAATCAAAATTTCATGACGGAAAATGACAAATTGAATTCTGCTCGGCGTTATGGTCGGGAATACATCACACCTGACCGTAAAATAAGTGATCCACTCTGGTAGCAGGGGATTCCTAGGGCTTTAAGTAACACTGATGTATCTATTTCTATTCATCGCTTATGAAAATAAATACATTCAGAGGGATGATACGTGCCAGGAAAAAGAAAATATTTATATAGATTGCTTGCATTACAGCTACGTGTTTATTTAAGGTAATAAATAACACCAGATGTGTTATTAAATAAACTAGTCTTTCTCGAACGCGGATACATTATTATAAGTGCTGTTGCCTGGCGTACAGGTGCGTACATGAGGTTGCATACGTCACGATGCATTATTCGTCGTTATATATTGCTCGGCGTACATATGGTTGCATACGTCAGACGTAAATATTCTTATTGGTCATGGCTCGGAATCGACGCAGGCGCCAAGGATGCGCACACAGCAATCCCTCGTTTTTTTTTTGGCTTCGCTAATTCATACGCTTTGTGTACATTTTACGCAAGTATATGGTTTTCACCAACGAACGCATTGTACTGATGACGGCCAGTAGATAGTGATGGGAAACAATAATTGATACATTTATTTAATAAATAAAATAAAACGAAATGTAGCCTGAATATTCAACCTGTTTTTTTTTATATTTTCAATAAAACGAAATGTAGCCTGAATATATGAATATTCAACCTGTTTTTTTTATATTTTTTTCTGTGATGTTTTTATTCAGGTGCTCAAAAAATTAAAACAAAAATTTCCAAAAATCCATATCTCTGTTGAAAATTGTTGAATTTACAAAAACCAAATTGATTTTGAATAAGCGATACTTCGGACATTCAAAAAATTGAAACAAAAATTTCCAAAAATCGAATTTACAAAAAATTAAAACAAAAATTTTCAAAAATCCATATCTCTGTTGAAAATTGCTGAATTCACAAAAAAACAAATTGATTTTGAATAAGCGATACTTCGACAATTATGAAATTGTTCCTGCGTTTTTTATATTTTTTCTGCGATGTTTTTGTTCAGGTGCTCAAAAAATGAAAACAAAAATTTACAAAAATCCATATCTCTGTTGAAAATTTTTGAATTTACAAAAACCAAATCGATTCTGAATAAGCGATACTTCGGCCAATGAGGATGATTTTTTATTGATTTTTTCTTGCTTTTTTTATATTTTTTTCAGCGATGTTTTTGTTCAGGTGCTCAAAATATTAAAACAAAAATTTCCAAAAAATCCGTATCTCTATTGAAAAATGTTAAATTCACAAAAAACAAATTGATTTTGAATAAGCGATACTTCGACCATTGTGGATGATTTTTTATGGAATTTTTCCATCGTTTTTTATATTTTTTTCTGCGATGTTTTTGTTCAGATGCTCAAAAAATTAAAACAAAAATTTTCAAAAATCCATATCTCTGTTGAAAATTGTTGAATTTACAAAAACCAAATTGATTTTGAATAAGCGATACTTCGGTATTTTTCCTGCGTTTTTTTTTATATTTCTTTCTGCGATGTTTTTGTTCAGGTGCTCAAAGAATTAAAACAAAAATTTTCAAAAATCCATATCTCCATTGAAAATTGTTGAATTTACAAAAACCAAATTGTTTCTGAATAAGCGATACTTCGGACATTGAGGATGATTTTTTATGGAATTTTTCCTGCGTTTTTTATATTTTTTTCTGCGATGTTTTTGTTCAAGTGCTAAAAAATTAAAAAAAAAATTTCCAAAAATCCATATCTCTGTTGAAAATTGTTGAATTTACAAAAACCAAATTGATTTTGAATAAGCGATACTTCGGCCATTGAGGATGTTTTTTATGGAATTTTTCCTGCGTTTTTTATATTTTTTTCTGCGATGTTTTTGTTCAGGTGCTCAAAAAATTAAAACAAAAATTTCCAAAAATCCATATCTCTGTTGAAAATTGTTGAATTTACAAAAACCAAATTTATTCTGTATACGCGATACTTCGACCATTGGGGATGATTTTTTATGGAATTTTTCCTGCGTTTTTTTATAATTTTTCTGCGATGTTTTTGTTCAGGTGCTCAAAAAATTAAAACAAAAATTTCCAAAAATCCATATCTCTGTTGAAAATTGTTGAATTTACAAAAACCAAATTGATTTTGAATAAGCGATACTTCGGCCATTGAGGATGATTTTTTATGGAATTTTTCCTGCGTTTTTTATATTTTTTTCTGCGATGTTTTTGTTCAGGTGCTCAAAAAATTAAAACAAAAATTTCCAAAAATCCATATCTCTGTTGAAAATTGTTGAATTTACAAAAACCAAATTGATTTTGAATAAGCGATACTTCGGCCATTGAGGATGATTTTTATGGAATTTTTTCTGCGTTTTTTATTTATATTTTTTTCAGCGATGTTTTTGTTCAGGTGCTCAAAAAAATAAAACAAAAATTTCCAAAAATCCATATCTCTGTTGAAAATTGTTGAATTTACAAAAACCGAATTTATTTTGAATAAGCGATACTTCGGCCATTCAGGATGATTTTTTATGAAATTTTGTTTGCGTTTTTTATATTTTTTCTGCAATGTTTTTGTTCAGGTGCTCAAAAAATTAAAACAAAAATTTCCGAAAATCCATATCTCTGTTGAAAATTGTTGAATTTACAAAAACCAAATTGATTCTGAATAAGCGATACTTCGACCATTAAGGATGATTTTTTATGGAATTTTTCCTACGTTTTTTATATTTTTTTCTGTGATGGTTTTGTTCAGGTGCTCAAAAAATTGAAACAAAAATTTCCAAAAATCCATATCTCTGTTGAAAATTGTTGAATTTACAAAAAACCAAATTGATTTTGAATAAGCGATTCTTCGGCCATTGAGGATGATTTTTTATGAAATTTTGTCTGCGTTTTTTATGTTTTTTTCTGCAATGTTTTTGTTCAGGTGCTCAACAAATTAAAACAAAAATTTTCGAAAATCCATATCTCTGTTGAAAATTGTTGAATTTACAAAAACCAAATTGATTTTGAATAAGCGATACTTCGGCCATTGAGGATGATTTTTTATGAAATTTTGTCTGCGTTTTTTATATTTTTTCCTGCAAGGGTTTTGTTCAGGTGCTCAGAAAATTAAAACAAAAATTTCCGAAAATCCATATCTCTGTTGAAAGTTATTGAATTTACAAAAACCAAATTGATTTTGAATAAGCGATAATTCGACCATTGAGAATATTTTTTTATGGAATGTTTACTGTGTTTTTTTTTTATTTTTGTCTGCAATGTTTTTGTTCAGGTGCTCAAAAAATTCAAACAAAAATTTTCAAAAATCCATATCTTAAAAATTGTTGAATTTACAAAAACCGAACTGATTTTGAATAAGCGATACTTCGGCCATTGAGGATGATTTTAATGGAATTTTTCCTGCGTTTTTTATATTTTTTTCTGCGATGTTTTTGTTAAGGTGCTCAAAAAATTAAAACAAAAATTTTCAAAAATCCATATCTCTGTTGAAAATTGTTGAATTTACAAAAACCAAATTAATTTGGAATTAACGATACTTCGACCATTGAGGATGATTTTTTATGGAATTTTTCCCTCGTTTTTTATATTTTTTTCTGCGATGTTTTTGTTTAGGTGCTCAAAAAATTAAAACAAAAATTTTCAAAAATCCATATCTCTGTTGAAAATTGTTGAATTTACAAAAACCAAATTGATTCTAAATAAGCGATACTTCGAGCATTGAGGATGATTTTTTATGGATTTTTTCCTGCGTTTTTTATATTTTTTTCTGCGATGTTTTTGTTCAGGTGTTCAAAAAATTAAAACAACAATTTTCAAAAATCCATATCTGTTGAAAATTGTTGAATTTACAAAAACCAAATTAATTTTGAATTAGCGATACTTCGACTATTGTGGATGATTTTTTATGGAATTTTTCCTGCGTTTTTTATATTTTTTCTGCGATGTTTTTGTTCAGGTGCTCAAAAAAATAAAACAAAATTTTTCAAAAATCCATATCTCTATTGAAAATTATTAAATTAAAAAAAAACCAAATTGATTCTGACTAAGCGATATTTCGACTATTGTGGATGATTTTTTTATGGATTTTTTCCTGCGTTTTTTATATTTTTTTCTGCCATGTTTTTGTTCAGGTGCTCAAAAAATTAAAACAAAAATTTTCAAAAATCCATATCTCTGCTGAAAATTGTTGAATTTACAAAAATCAAATTGATTCTGAATAAGCGATACTTCGACCATTGTGGATGATTTTTTATGGAATTTTTCCTTCGTTTTTTTTTTATATTTTTGTCTGCGATGTTTTTGCTCAGGTGCTCAAAAATGAAAAGAAAAATTTCAAAAAATCCATATCTATGTTGAAAATTTTTGGATTTACAAAAACCAAATTGATTCTGAATAAGCGATACTTCGACCATCGGGGATGATTTTTAATGAAATTTTTCCTGCGTTTTTTATATTTTTTTCTGCGATGTTTTTGTTCAGGTGCTCAAAAAATTATAACCAAAATTTTCAAAAATCCGTATTTTTATTGAAATTTGTTGAATTTACAAAAAAACAAATTGATTCTGCATAAGCGATACTTCGACCATTGAGGATGATTTTTTATGGAATTTTTCCTTCGTTTTTTTTTATATTTTTTCTGCGATGTTTTTGTTCAGGTGCTCAAAAAATTAAAATAAAAATTTTCAAAAATCCTTATCTCTATTGAAAATTGTCGAATTTACAAAAATCAAATTGATTTTGAATAAGTGGTACTTCGGACATTGAGGATGATTTTTTAAGGAATTTTTTCTTCGTTTTGTTTTTATATTTTTGTCTGCGATGTTTTTGTGATCGTAGTCACAGTTTAAAATCACTGATATTAGATAGTAGCAATCACGGGTAGCGACGTAAAAAAAGTAGCAGTTTTGCCCATCTCTATTAAATGCTATATATCGGTTGTGGCTGATTGCGAAAATGTCTCGATCATTAATCGCCATCATTAACACACTCGTTGGTTAAATAACTATTAACATAAAACTGAAATCGGTGGCAATTTTTTTTGCAATGCTCTTTTACTAAAGCGCCAGATTATTAGTGAAAAATCGTTCATGAATGAAAAATTGTTTATTAATGAAAAATCGTTCATTAATAGGGGTCAATAATGAAAGATTTTTTATACATTTGGGTACATTAAAGTTAGCCATCAACCAACGAGCAGCGGAAAAAAATATAAGTAATATCGGTCACGGTTTTTTGTCAGTTTGTAATTGTTAAATATACTTGCAGGAACGCGTTGCAAAAATAATATTTTTTGGCAATGCCCTTTTTGACTACGCGCCAGCCACGTATTTCTGTTCAATGTTAAAAAAATAAGTAATATCGGTCTCGGATTTTTGAGAGTTTATAATTGTTGCAGGAAGGCGTTGCAATTTTTTTTGTTATACCCTTTTTTCAGTTACGTTTTTTTTTTAACGCGACCCACAGGTCAATGAGCTGCTTGAACAAAAACATATTTTTATTAATTTTCACGGCTTTTTGACAGCTGAATTTGCTGAATATACCTGCAGACAGTGGCGGATGCGCCGGAAAATCTATGGATGGAAATTCTCGTCGGTCAATATTCGTTTTCAACTTGTTGCCAAACTGCGCATTCGTCGTACTTTGTAATCGGTTTAGAATTTCTGAATCATGTCATTACATATACGGTGAAATGATCGCAGTCGCCTATGAATTAAATTCATAAACGATCGTAGTTGGCAAACACGTCAAAAATATTGACAATTGCGCATGTAAATTCATTAATTTCTTTTTGAAACACCCGTATATTTTGTACTACACAGTTACACGACCAAGTGATCGAACCTCAAGTTCCTCGACGACATGTATTGATTATAAAAATCAAGTTGCGGCGGAGAGAAGAAAACGTTTGTGAGTTTTGATTGCCCGGAATGGGGTCCATCCGCTCTCGATTTTTTTTCTGCCCTTCTGCTTTCGGGGTAGCGCTGGCGGTTCGGGGCAAACATATGGCAGAAGATGTATTTCCGGGCGGTGAAAGAGATACGGCTCGGATGACGGGGGTAATGGGGTAATGAAAAAGAAAGGAGAAAGAACTCGTCCCGGAATTAGGCGGTGATGTTCCTGTCACGAAGTAGACATGTCATGGAATTAGGGATAATTACGGCCGCCGACGACGAAAAGTCGCTAATGCAATTTGCTAATAACGAGAAACATAATACCGGAGAGGAGAGGAGAAAAGATGCTCTTTTCAAATTGACGTCGCGTCCCTTTTGTTACGCATTTCGTTGATAATGCATTTTTTTTTAATGTCGTCTGGTGCTCGTGTCATTACGTCTTTTTAAAAAGGACAAATTTACTTCGCAGAACTTCAGATCAATACTTGTTAAAGTATCAACGAGATACATGATACTCTTGAAAAATGCACCTTTTGTTGCGTATTTTGCATACAACGCATTCGATGCTTTAATAGTATATTAAAAAAGAGTTCAATAAGCGCGATTTTTCGCACGCGTCCAAGTTTAGAAAACGACGAGCGTAGCGAAAAAGGCGTTATGAACGAGTTTTTCACAGTATTTTTTTTTTATTTTGCCTTATTCCTTTTTTAAATTAATAAATCGCCCATACATATTTAGAAAATTGTAGGGTGGTTGGTAACACTGATAATTGACATTTCAATTTGAAATTAGTGATTTCCACACATCGCATAACCTCAAAATTATCTCGCCGAAAATTTAGCACAGGTTGACGGCTCTGAATTTCAATTTTTTTCGAAACATTTGTCAGGAAACTGAATATTTTAACATACATTGTAGCAATTGCTCTTTCTATAATTATACTGTATATTCTTGACTGTTTTACATAATGCTTAATTAATGTTTATTTTAAAAAATTGTAAATTTAATTTCTATATTATGTATTTCCCTGTAATTGGACTCTGTATGTATACTCTGACCGCGCTATGAAGGCGCCTGACGCGATTAACGAAGGGTCGGAAAGGCCCTTATCAGAAGTGATTGAGTATTTTGTTACTTTACACTCATACTTGCTAGCTATTGGTGCACTATCGGCTTTTATTTATAAATGAATGGTTTTTGAAAGGTTACAGATAGCACCTCAGATGCCTTCATAGCGCCGCCAGACTTTATGTTGGGATAATAAACTTGTTATTATTATTATAAATTAATTATGTGTTTCTGATTTATAGCTTGTTATGAATTATTTTACAAAACGACGGCTTTATGGATATAATTTATTCTTACATAATATTACTGACTGGAAAATTAAACAAAATAAACATAAAAGTACTCTTCCGTAGTCTTATTGCAGGTTAATTAAGCCATTCTGGAATTGTAAAGCAGCACGAATGAGAATTAATTTGCTGGAAAACAGATAATTAGACTTGATAATTAACACACTTTGATCGCTGAAAGGGCTGCTATGTAAATGGTATTCAAAATCTGGAATATATTACTGTACTTCGCCTCTTATTTAGAAAAAATATTGTTGTTATCATGTAATCTCCTCAACTTTAGTTAGACGGGATTTTTATCCATTTTTCTTCAAAAACTGTCGAGATTTCAAAAACGATTACGCCGCGAATGAAACATGCATTATACTCTCTCTGTTTCTTCCGTGATATTCGTTTTGCAAACAAAGTGATAATACATATAATAAATTACAAGCTTTCCTCGGTGTATGTTGTGTTGCCTAAACGTCGTCACCGAGAGCCAAGTGAATTCATGCGTCCGGCCATTGTCACCGAGTTCCTACATTTTCCACGCGGATAAAAAGTGAACAATATGACGCCTCCGTTTTCTTTAACCTTAGTGATACTGGTGGTGAACTCCCCATTATGCATTATCGAACATTTTCAGTCAGTAACACATTGGAGGGTTCTAATTATCCTATGAATTAACGGCAATTTTACATTTTGATGTCGACATATGTCACGTTTAAGTACTGCCAATCGCAACAACTAAAATGTTACCATAAATAGTTTAATAATGAGCGAAAACTGTAAAATAGAAAATGTCATTATTAAACTATTTTTTATATAACAAAAGGTCGATTGTTAAACCTAAGTAGAAAAAAATCTATTTTACGATCAAACTCATCTCCAAGAATACTGTTGAAAATAAAAATTATATTGCGCTAAAAGACGAAACTGCCCTGCAAAAACCCTGTATTGATGTTTGTATCTAATTATTTTATTTATTATTCTCTCATGAACATTTGATTGCATAATGCATTAAAAAGGTGTAAAAAAATTCTGCATCCTGAGCAGAAATTCGCAATTTAAATTACGAATTACAACGAAGGTAATAAATTTGCATGGAGAATAAAAATAACATTCGGAGAAACGCAGTGGCGGGTTCCTCGACGTACTCAACAAAGGCGGTATTGAGATTTGAATGACCAGCTGCGGGGCGTCCACTTTCAAGTGTGGTATGTGACAGGAACAACAAAGTTTCAGTAAACACGTTCCTCTTAGTTCGAGCTTCAGGAGCGAGCTTCCATATGTTCACACAGAGGAGACGGACACTCGAATTATTTGAAATACAAATGTACACGAAACATCTGCAATTATTCTCAGAATTTACGATAAATATTTATCCATTTGCATGATCAATGAAAGTTATTGTTATTCAAATGATCGTTTATACTACGGATGGGATTATTGAAATGTAATAAATCATCAAAGGCTTCTTTTTCGTTCTTGTAAATATAGAGTGAAAAATTGCGTTTATTTTTCAGAACTACCTTTGGATGAAAATAAGAAGTATTAATCATTTCTTGATAATGTAAGCAAGTTACAACGGTATTTCTTCTTACATTTTTTATAATGTTTCACTTTATTGGTCTTTCAATTTGTTTCAAATAGTTCAATACAGTACAGTGAAAAAAAATGTGTACTTTAATGGTCTACGATAATTATTAAAAAAGTTGATTATCTTGATTTTTTCAATTTTATAGTTTTCTTTGTGAACGCGCCGCGGCCTTCAAATTGACATTTATTCTTACGCAAGTACATTTTCTTAAGGGTCTTGTAGGCGTCTTTCCAGTGGCGTAGAGAAACCCTGATTCGAATCAGTGGTTAGTTCAAGAAATCATTTCAAAGTCAATTTTTGAGCAAATGTGTCTACGATTTTTCAAGTTTTCGTAAAAAATAAAAAATCGCCAATTTTAATTGGATCCGACTAATTTGCATCCACGAAGCACAGATTTGAAAACCGCGTTCGATTTGGATTCTTCGTTTAGCCGCTACGGTCGTTCAAAGTCTGACAAAATCGACTTTTTCAAAATTTTCATGATGACTTTTTTTGCAATTTTTTCTGGTTAAATTTTTTGAACGCCAATCGACTTGGCTCCTACTTCTTATAAAAAAAGGTATTACATAAAGGTATCCTTATTAAAAAAGTTGATTTTTTCGATTTTTTTCATTTTCGAGTTTTCTTTGCTGCCGTGTCACGGGCTTCAGATTGAGATTTGTGGTCGCGCAATTATATTTTCTGAAGGGTCTTGGAGGGATATTCACGGTGAAGTATAGAAACCCCGAATCACACCTGTGGTTTCTTCAGGAAATCATTTCAAAGTCAACTTTTGAGCAAATGTAAATGTAACGGTTTTTAAAGTTTTCGTCAAAAATTAAAAATCGCCAATTTTATTTGGATCTGACTAATTTGCATCCATGGAGCACAAATTTGAAAACCGCGTTGGATTTGGATTCTTCGTTTAGGCGCTACGGTCGTTCAAAGTCTGACAAAATCGACTTTTTCAAAATTTTCATGATGACTTTTTTGCAATTTTTTCTGGTTAAATTTTTTAACGCCAATCGATTTAGCTCGTACTTCTTATAAAAAAAGGTATTATATAAAGGTATCCTTATTAAAAAAGTTGATTTTTTCGATTTTTTTCATTTTTGAGTTTTCTTTGCTGCCGTGTCACGGGCTTCAGATTGACATTTGTGTCGCGCAATTATATTTTCTGAAGGGTCTTGGAGAGATATTCACGGTGAAGTATAGAAACCCCGAATCACACCAGTGGTTTCTTCAGGAAATCATTTCAAAGTCAACTTTTGAGCAAATGTAACGGTTTTTCAAGTTTTCGTCAAAAATTAAAAATTACCAATTTTAATTGGATCCGACTAATTTGCATCCATGGAGCACAAATTTGAAAATCGCGTTGGATTTGGATTCTTCGTTTAGGCGCTACGATCGTTCAAAGTCTGACAAAATCGACTTTTTCAAAATGTTCATGATGACTTTTTTGCAATTTTTTCTGGTTAAAATTTTTTAACGCCAATCGATTTAGCTCGTACTTCTTATAAAAAAAGGTATTACATAAAGGTATCATTATTAAAAAAGTTGATTTTTTCGATTTTTTTCATTTTCGAGTTTTCTTTGCTGACGTGTCACGGGCTTCAGATTGACATTTGTGGTTGCGCAAGAAGGGTCTTGAAGGGATATTTACGGTGAAGTATAGAAACCCCGAATCGCACCAGTGGTTTCTTCAGGAAATCATTTTAAAGTCAATTTTTGAGCAAATGTAACGGTTTTTCAAGTTTTCGTCCAAAATTAAAAATCGCCAATTTTAATTGGATCCGACTAATTTGCACCCATGGAGCACAGATTTGAAAACCGCGTTCGATTTGGATTCTTCGTTTAGCCGCTACGGTCGTTCAAAGTCTGAAAAAATCGACTTTTTCAAAAATTTCCATAACTTGCCAACTTTTTTGCAATTTTTTTTAGTTAAAATTTTTCACGCCAATCGATTTAGCTCGCTCTTTCTTCTGATGAAGAAAAACGTATTAGATAAAGGTATCCGAAGATTATTAAAAAAGTTGATTTTTTCGATTTTTTCATTTTCTAGTTTTCTTTGCTGACGTGTCACGGGCTTCAGATTGACATTTGTGGTTGCGCAAGCATATTTTCTGAAGGGCCTTGAAGGCATATTTACGGTCAAGTATAGAAACCCCGAATTGAACCAGTGGTTTCTTCAGGAAATAATTTCAAATGCAATTTTTGAGCAAAAGTAAGAACTTTTAAAAAAGGGGGGGCCCCCCCCTTGGATAATTTTTCAGGTTTTCGCCAGAAAAGTTTTAATTGAATAATTTAATTTAATTAACACGCGAGTACAACTTTACAAACCGTGTTCGATTTGGATGTTTCGTTTGGCCACTACGGGCGTTCAAAAATCTGAAAAATCGATTGAAATTAAAGTGTTTGCAATTGTTTTATTTTTAATCGTCTTGATACACATTTAATTACACATTTCACTCGGGTTTTATCAGATGGCAAAATTGATTATATTATTTATCATATAAAGAAAAAAGAGTGCACAAAACTTTCCGTAACTTCGTTATCTTCACTTTGCCCCTCACAAGTATTTTACTATACTCATAAAAACCTCTTTAATCAATTTACCTCCATCCGACTTCAACAACATCCTGCTAACTCCTGAAACACTAAGACTTTTAACGACCTTTCCATTTCCCCAATTTTTTTTTCCTTTGTTATTTTCAAACTTATCATACTCGAGTTATAAAATTCGGCCCTTATTAAATTACAACCCATTCGCTCGCTAATGAAAATACATCTTTTATAGAAAATCAATTATATTACAATTTACGTTGAGTGCCGCAATACTGCAGAAATGTTCGACCTCAGAGATCAAATATCTTTCTATGCTTTGTGAAGGTTTGCAGTAAAACAAATCGCGAACCCAAATTTCAAAGTAATACTGCGTTGACAAAGCCTGCCGCCTATTCATTATTAGTGCAAATTCCAAAATTTTTGTTGTTTATGTTTTTCGGCCCTACACAATTCTGGTGTCATCTATTTTTTTGATTATAAATCCCAATTTCATAAAGGCGTTGTCTAGAGAAATGATAATGATAAGTATATTAACAATCCAAAATTTTTAAAACCAAAAATGATATAAAGTATTAAGGTCAGATGCCCATACCAAGGTCGGCTCTTTAAGCTACGCGCACGCTTGGCGGAATCGGACGGACGGCACGCATCGGATAAAATTGCTTAACACAGTTGTAAACGAGTCAACGCACATTCATCGATACGGCATGGAACGGATAAATGTGCGTTGACTCGTTTACAACTGTGTTAAGCAATTTTATCCGATGCGTGCCGTCCGTCCGATTCCGACAAGTGTGCGCGTAGCTTAAAAGTGCGGCTGGGGAGCTATGAACACTTGTTCCTTCATAAGAGTAACTAGTGCTCCTGGAGATGCGATAACATCTCTAAGATAGAGATGTTTTCGCATCTCCACGCGAAAATTTACGAATTGCCTCCCGTAAATATATTCCGTATAAAATCACACAGTTGAGCGATCTTAAAGTCGGGCAGCCGCTTGGGATTGTCCTAAACATTGTATTAACTTCATGATTGGGGGGTGCTGACGAACGGAATTTGCAATTTGTTTCAGGTAGCTGCTAACCGAATATGACCGCAAATAATCCACAACTTCCAATTGAATTTAGTCAGTTTCACTCTGCTGCTTCTAAACATTCATTGTGGGGACCGCCGAGGGAAAATTGCATTGTACAGGTGTAATTCGCTTGACTTTGGTTTATGTTTAAATGAAATTCAAACCAGGCGGCGCAGTGCAGCGAGGGAATTTCGGCCGGGGGAATTCCAAAAATTCGAATTTGATTTCCGGACAAATGAATTTAAACAATAGGCCACCTCTTTATTAAATTATTGACGGGGTGATAAATACAACGTGACTTTCCACTCTCAATCAAAACGCTCTTCATGCTTTAGAGCCCGCGGTAATCGATTATTATCGTGCCTTTTCAATTTGTTCTACTAAACATTAATATTTTCCCGATTTATTATGATATCCGAATATCCGAAATAATGATCAAAGTGTTGAAATTTGCCCCTGATAAAATTAGTCATCGAAAATTATTAAGTCTACAGCTTCGGACGAAAATGATTATGGTAAAAGTGGCTTAAAGAAATAACGCCAGAAATAATTTCTCCAAACTTCCAAGATAGGCCACGAGAGGGCGTGATGTGCATCATCGCTAGAAAACATAGATTTTCAGTAAAATTTGTTAAACTTTTAATAATAATAATAATAGGCCTTTCATAACCGGACATAAAATACAAATAAACCAAAATTCAAAAATTATACATAAATAAGACAGAAACTTACAAGTTATGAAAATCACAACTGGTCATAAGAGAGCGTGACATGCATCATCGCTAGAAAACATAGATTTTTACTAGAAATTGTTAAACTTTTAAGATTGGCCACGAGAGGGCATGATATGCAGCATCACTAGAAAACATAGGTCTTTTCTAGAATTGGCCTATTTATTTAATTTACTTTATATTTGTATATTTGAAAAAGTGGCCAAAAAATATAGCCAGAAATAATTTCCTCTGACTTCCAAGATTGGCCACGAGAGGGTGTGGCATGCATCGTCACTAGAAAACATTCTTCACTAGAATTTATTAAACTTTCAAGATTGGCCATTATAGGGCGTGACATACATCATCACTAGAAAACATAGGTTTTCTCTAGAATTTGCTTATCTACTTTCTTATTTACTTTATCTTTATCCTCCTAGAAAAACTGGCCAAAAAAATTGTCAACAATTGTGTTCTCTAACTTCCAAGATTGGCCACGAGAGGGTGTGATATGCATTATCACTAGAAAACAGGTTTTTTTCTGGAATTTGCTCATTTATTTACTTATTCTTTGCCCTCCTAGTAAAAGTGGCCAAAAAATATAGCCAGAAATAATTTCTTCTGACTTCCAAGATTGGCCACGAGAGGGTATGACATGCATCATCACTAGAAAACATAGATTTTCACTAGAATTTGTTAAACTTTCAAGATTGGCCATAAGAGGGCGTGACATACATCATCACTAGAAAACATAGGTTTTCTCTAGAATTTGCTTATTTACTTTATATTTATCCTCCTAGTAAAACTGGCCAAAAAAAATTGCCAAAATTTGTTTTCTCGAACTTCCAAGATTGGCCACGAGAGGGCGTGGTATGCATTATCACTAGAAAACATAGATTTTCACTAGAATTTGCTATTTATTTATTTACTTTATTTTTGTCCTCCTGGTAAAAGTGGCCAAAAAAATATAGCCAGAAATATTTTCTTCAAACTTCCAAGATTTGCCATGAGAGGTCGTGACATGCATCATCACCAGAAAACAAAGGTTTTCTCTAGAATTTGCTTGTTTATTTATTTATTTACTTTATCTTCGTTCTTCTGGTAAAAGTGGCCAAAAAATATCACCAGCAATAATTTCCCCTGACTTCCAAGATTGGCCGCTGGAGAGTGTGCTATGCATCATCACTAGAAAACATATATTTTCACTAGAATTTGTTAAACTTTCAAGATTGGCCATAAGAGGGCGTGACATACATCAACACTAGAAAACATACGCTTTCTCTAGAATTTGCTTATTTACTTTATCTTTGTCCTCCTAGTAAAAATGGCCAAAAAAAAATGTCAAAAATTGTTTTCTCTAACTTCCAAGATTGGCCACGTGAGGACGTGAAATGCATTATCACTAGAAAACATAGATTTTTACTAGAATTTGCTATTTATTTATTTACTTTATCTTTGTCCTCCTAGTAAAAGTAGCCAAAAAATATAGCCAGAAATAATTATCTCAAACTTCCAAGATTGGCCACGAGAGGGCGTGAAATGCATCATCACTAGAATACATAGAATTTGTTAAACTTCCAAAATTGGCCATAAGAGGGCCTAACATACATTATCACTAGAAAACATAGGTTATCTCTAGAATTTGCTTATTTATTTACTTTATTTGTGTCCTCCTAGTAAAAGTAGCTAAAAAATATAGCCAGAAATATTTTCTTCAAACTTCCAAGATTTGCCATGAGAGGTCATGCCATGCATCCTCACCAGAGAACATAGGTTTTTTTTCTAGAATTTGCTTATTTATTCATTTACTGTATCTTTGTCCTCCTAGTAAAATTGTCCAAAAAATATATCCAGATTTTTTTTTGAGTTAGGCATGAGCCATTCAGTCACGACAGGGTTGTTATATATGTATGCAATTTGGGATGAATAAATGAACAAATGAACAATGTCAGACGTATACAACAACCATGGACCCGAGCGAATACTTCTCGATCCCCGAAAAATCTTTCGTCCGGGCTGGGATTCGAACTCACGCGACACGCTGTGCAACCGGCACAAGCGCCAGCCTGTACCTACTACACCAATGGGCCGCCCATATATCCAGAAATAATTTTCTCAAACTTCCAAGATTGGCCACGAGAGGGCGTGACATGCATCATCACTAGAAATCATATGTTTTCTCCAGAATTTGCTTATTTATTTATTTGTTTACTTTACCTTTGTCCTCGTAGTAAAAGAGGTCAGAAAAACAAAGCCGGAAATAATTTTCTGAAACTTCCAAGATTGACCACAAGAGGGCGTGACATGCTTCATCACTAGAAATCATATGTTTTCTCCAGAATTTGCTTATTTATTTGTTTACTTTACCTTTGTCCTCCTATTAAAAGAGGGCAAAAAAATAAACTCAGAAATAATTTCCTCAAACTTCCAGATTGGCCACAAGATGGCGTGACAAACATAATCAGTAGAAAACATAGGTTTTTGTCTAGAATTTGCTTATTTATTTAATTATTTACGTTATCTATGACCTCATAGTAAATGCAGCCAAAAAATATCGCTAGAAATAATTAGCTACGAGAGGGATGATACATGCATCGTCACAGAAAACACAGTTTTTCATTAGAATTTGCTTATTTATGTATTTATTTACTTTATCTTTGTCTTCCTGGTAAAAATGGCCAAAAAATTCAGCCAGAAATAATTTCCTTAAACTTAGAAGATTGGCCACGAGAGGGCGTGACATAGATCACTACAAGAAAACACAGGTTTTCTCTAAAATTTGCTTGTTTATTTATTTATTTACTTTATCTTCCTTCTTCTAGTAAAAGTGGCCAAAAAAATCACCAGAAATAATTTCCTCAAACTTCCAAGATTGGCCACGAGATGGCGTGACATGCATCATTACTTGGAAGCATAGGTTTTCTCTAGAATTTGCTTATTTATTTATTTACTTTATCTTTGTCCTCCTCGTCAAAGTGGCTAAAAAAATATCACCAGAAATAATTTCCTCTAACTTCCAAGATTGGCCACGAGATGGCGTGACATGCATCATTACTTGGAAGCATAGGTTTTCTCTAGAATTTGCTTATTTATTTATTTACTTTATCTTTGTCCTCCTCGTCAAAGTGGCTAAAAAAATATCACCAGAAATAATTTCCTCTAACTTCCAAGATTGGCCACGAGATGGCGTGACATGCATCATTACTTGGAAGCATAGGTTTTCTCTAGAATTTGCTTATTTATTTATTTACTTTATCTTTGTCCTCCTCGTCAAAGTGGCTAAAAAAATATCACCAGAAATAATTTCCTCTAACTTCCAAGATTGGCCACGAGATGGCGTGACATGCATCATTACTTGGAAGCATAGGTTTTCTCTAGAATTTGCTTATTTATTTATTTACTTTATCTTTGTCCTCCTCGTCAAAGTGGCTAAAAAAATATCACCAGAAATAATTTCCTCTAACTTCCAAGATTGGCCTTGAGAGGGCATAACATGCATGTTCACAATAAAACATGGATTTTTACTAGAATTTGCTTATTTATTTCTTTCTTTGCTTTATCTTTTGTCCTCCTAGTAAAAATGGCCAAAAGATATAGACAGCAATAATTTTTCCAAACTTCCAAGATTGGCCACGAGGGGGCGTGACACATCATCACTGGAAAACATTGTTTTTTTTCTGGAAGTTGCTTATTTATTTACTTATTCTTTGCCCTCCTAGTAAAAGTGGCCAAAAAATATAGCCAGAAATAATTTTCCCAAATTTCCAGGATTGGTCACGAGAGGGAATGAGTGGCATCATCACTGGAAAACATAGATTTACACTAGAATTTGCTTATTAATTTGTTAATTTACGTTATCTTTGTTTTCCTAGTAAAAGTGGCCAAAAATATATAGCCAGAAATAATTTCCTCAAACTTCCAAGATTGGCCACGAGAGGGCGCAGCATGCACGTTCACAAGAAAACATAGATTTTTACTAGAATTTGCTTATTTATTTATTTCTTTGCTTTATCCTTGTCCTCCTCGTCAAAGTAGCCAACAAATATAGCCAGAAATAATTTCCTCAAACTTCCAAGATTGGCCACGAGAGGGCGTAACATGCATCACCACTAAAAAATATAGGTTTTTTCTAGAATTTGCTAAATTATTTATTTATTTACTTTACTCTACGAAATGAAATTCACAGTCTAAAATACTCACGTTGTAAACTACACGTGATTTTTCATACTTTTTGTTTTTCACTATTTTTCCGGTCTTCCAATGTTAAGTGGTGAGGACAGTCTTTAAAAAGTTTGACAGCTCGGACGTGGCTTAACGGAATTGTACATACACTGGAGGAAAAAAAATGAAACCCTTGAAATTCGTGAAATGTTGACCATTTTCAAACCGCCATTACGCAAATTTGGTTGAAAAGTCAGAGTTATATGCGAAAAACCTCAAAATGAACTTTTTTCAAACACCCATAATTTGGTGCCATATCGTCGTAGGAACTTCGTTCTTTGAGTCCTGCATAGGGAATTGATCAAATTTTAATGCCTTTATGGTGGATCGAGTGGACAAAATTTTTCCAACTCCGTAGACATCGTGAAAGTTGGACATGGTTTCCTGAAAAAACATTTTTTTTCACGGGGCGCTAGAGGGGGCGAAAAGGGTTACGCTTAATTCCGCATGCATGATTTTAAAGAAGACATTTCAAAGTTTTTTGCCCTCAAAGATTCATCAAAATCGATTGAGTTATGGCGGTTTGAAAATGGTCGAAATTTCACGAATTTAAAGTGTTTCATTTTTTTTCCTTCAGTATATTTGGTCTCGCTAAAGAAGCATTGTCTTATTCTATTTTGTTAAATATTAATTAGGTCTTCACAATTATTGAAGTTGACACCAAATGGCGCATTTTTACAATACGGAATATTAATTACGTTAATACGATTATTAAAGTTACCACGGGATGGCGCGGTTTTGCAACACGGCCAAAATTGCCGGTTGCCTCAAAAAATTTAAATCTCTTTTTACAGTAGTTAAAAAAAATACAAAAAATTAACTTTATAAACTTTGTTTATACAGTCCCTTTCTACAGGTATATTTACCAAATATAAACTGTCAAAACGCCGCGAAAATTATTACAAATATTTTTATTATCGAGCAGTTCATTGATCCGTGGATGGCATATAAAAAAAGGGCAGTACAAAAATTATTTTTGCAATGCCTTCCTGCGAGTATATTTAACAATTACAAACTGTCAAAAAACCAGGACCGATATTACTTAGATTTTTTATTTTCTCCGTTACGAAGTACGAGAAAGAATTGTGTGATCGTGATTTTTTTAACATTGAACGAAATCCGTGGCTGGCGCATTAGCGAGACCGCACACGGCCAATTATTAGTTGAGCGATAGTTTAGTCGGAGTCTATAATGACATTACTGTAAATGCAAGTGCGCGCGCACACCAACTATTGTTCAGCCCGATTTTTTAGTCAAAAGCAGTTGGTGAGCCCTTATGATTAAATAATCGTTCTACTATCGTACAACTGGCATAGTTCCACAGTTGCAATGGGAGTGCGCACACGATCGATAGTTTAGTTGGTCATCGATCGTAAAAAGCCCGCGATAAGATATATAGATGCATGTTCTTAAATATTGATATGCTGACAATATCCCTTTAGATCTATCCGCATCTAGTAAAATGCAATTAAATGGTAATGATTAAATTTTTCATATTTTGCTTATCCTAGTCTTCTCGTGCATATTTTAGTTACATCGAGCATATGTAATCATATTTTAGCTTATTTGAGCATGTTTAATAATATTTAAGCAACATTTTTATTACATAAATTAATAATAATAAGTAATACTCTACTAAACTGTCTACACGCTCCGCATAAATTGAGTTGTGTCGGCGTCGTACTGTGTGCGCACGCCACACGATTTCTCCTTGACTAAATAGTTTAGTTGGTGGAGAATCGTAACATGTATCCAACTCGATCCAACTCAACTAAATAGTTTAGTCGTTGAACAATTGTCTGTGAGCAGAGCCCCTTAGTCACAAACTTCGTCACCCTTACTTAATCTGAATCTGACAAGTAACAGTAGTCAAGTGGAACATGCCGATGTTGATAGGTCTTAAATATTTTGTAGTTTAGATCAAAATAAGAGACGTGCCCTAACGGCCGTTAAAGGGGCAAAACATCGTTTTTTACCTTCCCAAGCGAATATCGCCAAAACAATAAAAGATACAAAATAAAGCTTCGAATAGAAGTTTTATTGTTTTTAATGTACTTGATCCTAACGCAATCAGATTTTTCGAAAATATCATATTTTTCCAAATTCTAAATTGTTTTGTTTCTTTTGTGTAGTAGAGGATAATTATATTTTCTCCGATTGTTGATATAGAGCATTTTGAATCGATTCCAGTAACCAAGTTTTATTTTTTTTTGCTTCTAGTCATTTATTTTAAAATCAAAATGAAAATTAAATTATTTGGTTATTTTTGGTTTATAATTCTAAAATTAAAATAGTTACGTGAAAACATTGACATTGATTACAGAGTTTGCCAGAATCGACAATTTATAAGGAATAAGAATTTTTCGATAAATGTGAAAAATATCACAAAAATTTGGAGAGTTACATTTTGCTTTGAAAATATAAAAACCGTCTTCCATAGAATTAGAAACTAATAGTTTTACATTTAACCGATTTTCATTTTTAAAATAAGGACATTATATTGTAAATGAAGCCCCGTTTGACATTAATCAACTTTCACACTCCAGCTATATTGAAGCCGACGCACGATCAAACATTGACACGATTACCGTTAAACATATTTATTTACAGCGTACCAATTATAAAGCAGCGTAGTTAATACCCCCTCGTGCCTTTGCAGCAGCATTTGTAATTAATTTATAATTCGATCTAGTTCATTCGAACTAAATGGGACCGAATGGTATTATCCCCATTTATCTCAATTAAAGTTGTTTCGAATTTGATCACGCGCGCGCGGTCGTCTTATTCCTTCCCATTTAAATTAGACCTGCCGCAATTCAATTTTCGAAACGCGCGGTCGTCTATTTATTACCCTTTTAAATAACAATAATATACATAATAAAGTAAGAAGGGCGTAACGTGCACCACCGGGTATTAGGATATAAATTTCCATTCTTCGTACATCCTGGGTGTAAAGAATGCGGTAAATCGTTTAGTCGTTGCAACAGCAGTATATTGGAAAATACTATTATTACGGTGTAATTGTTTAGTGGAATTATGTATATGTTAGGTTTCGCAATATATTAAGAGGATGTGAAAGGTACAAGGGAAGTAGATTTACTAGTTAATCCTAGTATTGCAACTACTACTGTACTCAATTCACAGAACTTTGCTCGACTGACTAATTCCTGGCCTAAAAACGGTTTGTTTTTAGGCCAAAAATTAACTAGTGCATTAACGATTAAGTCAATGTCAGAAATTACAGCTTTTATTTTAATCTTTTATTTTGGAGCACGCGCAAATTGCGGCACTGATTGTAAATACACATTTCTATTCATTTTCTTGTACACCATGCAATGAATACACCATTTCCAGTACGGCATATATTCAAGCATTCATAGTTAAATGAAAATCCACCATTTATCTGGCGATATTAATTAAACTACACACCATACAACCAAGTTGATTGCAAATTTTGTACCTCCAGAATTAAAGTTAATTGAAAATTAAAATTAAGATGCTCCCTTTAACACACTGCTGAATGAATTATGGAAGTGTGCTGAAAGCTGCAAGAGGAAGTGCCATTTCAGTGTGAATTTAATTACTCTCCACTGGATATTTTATTAATTCGTTAATTAAAACTCCAGTGCGGAACGAGAAACTAATTTCGTATGGACCACCGCAGAAAAATCGCGGAACGGTTACAACTTGAATAATTGGATGTATTTCGGCACTCTTGATCTTTTGAATAATACAGATCTGGACTGTAAACCTTAAAAATATACGTGAATTACCGATTGAACCACGGTCAGAAAATTAGCCTCATTTTTTTTATATCGTAAACGTCGTGAATCATACAGACCATAAAATGGGAAATCACATTTTATTTTGATAGTTATTTTTCCCGTAGACTGGATAACAATAATATCTACTACAATAAATAATTGAGTTTTGAATATACCACGATTTAAAAGCAAATTAAATGAGAAAGTGATTACTTAACTTTCTTACTTATAAAGAAAATCAAAATTGTTTCCCCGTTAGAGAACACCTACAGACCGTTTTCGACCTTTCAGATCTCATCAGTGTAGTTAGTTGCTGACGGGGAAATGGAAATATAAATATTCCAAACACCGTTAAAAGTAGAATCTATTGCCTAAATGCACTGTTGCCAAGATCAGGCGTAGTTTGAATCCGAATTGCGGAATAATTTTCAGATTTTCTAACGGAATTATATTGGATTTTTGAGAAAATTCGCGTAGTTCTATTTAAACTTAGTTTAAAAACGTTTATTTTACAAGAGAAAAATCACAAACTTAAAACATTAATTTTCAAGAATTCGTAACTTACGGGAAAAGTGACACATTTTCAAAAATTAAAGTTAGTTTTAATGATTGGTGTGTTCTAAAGATATTAAAACTTTTGGGGAATTCTATTATACCACTATTTATTTTTTTTTAGATTTTTTTATTCTTAAAAATATTAACTTTCAAATATTATATAACGGTAAAATGGACGCATTTTCAAACATTTTAATTAATGTTAAAGGTAGAATATAATAAACATTTTTAGCAGTTTAATCATATAAGTGTTTTTTTCTATTATTTTATTGAAGTGTTTGACAAATTAAAACGTTAATTTTCATAAATTCACAACTCACGCATTTTAAAAAATCTTAATTAATTTTAAAAGTATCTTATGAATTTATTAAACATTTTGAGCAATTTAATCATATAAGCGTTTATTTCTATATCGATTTTTTTTATTGAAGTGTTTCAAAAATTAAAACGTTAATTTTCAAAAACTCATAATTCGCGGAAAAATTGACATATTTTCAAACATGTAAATTAATTTTAAAGGTAGATATCTTGTAAATATATTAACCATTTTAAGCAATTTAATTATTTAAGTATTTATTTCTTTATCAATTTATTTTATATTTAAGTGTTTGGCAAATTAAAACGTAAATTAAAAAAAAAATCATAACTCACAGAAAAATTGACGCATTTTCAAAAACTTTAATTACTTTTAAAAGGAGATATCTTGTGAATGCATTAAACATTTTGAACACTTTAATAATATAAGTCTTTATTTCTTTGTCGATTTTTTTCTATTGAAGTTTGACAAATTAAAACGTAAATTAAAAAAAAATCATAATTCACGGAAAAATTTACGGATTTTCAAAAACTTTAATTAATCTCAAAGGTAGATATCTTGTAAATGTGTTAAACATTTTGAGCAATTTAATCATATTAGTGTTTATTTTCTTATTGATTCTTTTTATTAAATGTTTGAAAAATTAAAACGTTCATTTTCAAAAATTAATAACTCACCGAAAAATTGACACATTTTCAATTTTTTTTATTAATTTTAAGAATTTTTGAATATATTAAATATTTTGAGCGATTTAATCATATGGGCATTTTTCTTCTATTTTTTTTTATTGAAATGTTCGACACATTAAAACGTTAATTTTCAAAAATTCATAACTCGCAAAAAAATTGACGCTTTTTCAAAAAATTCAATTAATTTTAAAGGTAAATATCTTGTGAATGTGTTAAACATTTTGAACAATTTAATCATATGAGTATTTTTTTTATTGAAGTGTCCGACAAATTAAAACGTAAATTAAAAAAAAATCATAACTCGCGGAAAAATTGACGCATTTTCAAAAACTTTAATTAATCTTAAAGGTAGATATGTTGTGAATGTGTTAAACATTTTGAGCAATTTTATCAAAGTGTTTATTTTCTTATCGATTCTTTTTATTGAATGTTTGAAAAATTAAAACGTTCATTTTCATAACACAAATTTCCAATTTTTTTTTTATTAATTTTAAAAATCTTTGAATATATTAAACATTTTGAGCGATTTAATCATATGGGCATTTTTTTCGATTTGTTTTTTATATTGAAATGTTCGACACATTAAAACGTTAATTTTCAAAAATTCATAACTCGCGGAAAAATTGACGCATTTTCAAAAATTTTAATTAATTTTAAAGGTAGATATCTTGTAAATATATTAAACATTTTGAGCAATTTAATCATATAAGTGTTTATTTCTTTGTTGATTTTTTATTGAAGTGTTTGAAAAAAAATCATAACTCACGGAAAAATTGACGCATTTTCAAAAACTTTGATTAATTTTAAAGGTAGATATCTTGAGAATGTGTTCAACATTTTGAGCAATTTAATCATATTAGTGTTTATTTTCTTATCGATTATTTTTATTGAATGTTTGAAAAATTAAAACGTTAATTTTCAAAAATTCATAACTCACGAAAAAATTGACGCATTTTCAAAACTTTTAATTAATTTTAAAGGTAGATATCTTGTGAATGTATTAAACATTTTAAGCAATTTAATCATTTGAGTGTTTATTTCTTTATCGATTTTTTTCTATTTAAGTGTTTCACAAATTAAAACGTAAATTTTAAAAAATTCATAACTCATGGAAAAATTGACACATTTTCAAAAATTTCAATTAATTTTAAAGGTATATTATCTTGGGAATGTATTTAACATTGAGCAATTTAATCATTTGAGTGTTTATTTCTTTATCGTTTTTTTTCTATTGAAGTGTTTGAAAAATTAAAACGTTTTAAAAAAAATCATAACTCACGGAAAAATTGACGCATTTTCAAAAACTTTAATTAAACTTAAAGTAAATAAAAAATCTATTAGTGTTCTAACATATTAGTGTTAATTTTCTTATCGATTATTTTTATTGAAGTATTTGAAAAATTAAAAGTTTCAAAAATTCATAACTCAAATTTTCAATTTTTTTAATTAATTTTAAAGGTAGATTTCTTGTGAATATATTAAACATTTTGAACAATTTAATCATATGAGTATTTTTTTATTGAAGTGTTCGAGAAATGAAAACTTTAATTTTTAAAAATTCATAACTCACAGAAAAATTGACGCATTTTCAAAAACTTTAATTACTTTTAAAGGGAGATATCGTGTGAATGTATTAAACATTTTAAACAATTTAGTAATTTAAGTCTTTATTTCTTTATCGATTTTTTTTCTATTGAAGTGTGACTAATTAAAACGTAAATTTAAAAAAAATCATAACTCGCAAAAAATTGACTCATTTTCAAAACCTTTGATTAATTTTAAAGGTACATATCTTGTGAATGTGTTAAACATTTTGAGCAATTTAATCATATAAGTGTTTATTTTCTTATCGATTATTTTTATTGAATGTTTGAAAAATTAGAACGTTCATTTTCAAAAATTCATAACTCACGGAAAAATTGACACATTTTCAATGTTTTTTATTCATTTTAAAAATCTTTGAATACTTTAAATATTTTGAGCGATTTAATCATATAGGCATTTTTCTTCCATTTTTTTTAATGAAATGTTCGACACATTAAAACGTTAATTTTCAAAAATTCATAACTAAAAAAATTTAATTCATTTTAAAGGTAGATATCTTGTGAATATATTAAACATTTGAACAATTTAATAATATAAGTGTTTATTTCTTTCTTGATTTTTGTTATTGAGGTGTTTGAAAAATGAAAACGTTAATTTTCAAAAATTCATAACTCACGAAAAAATTGACACATTTTCAATTTTTTTAATTAATTTTAAAGGTAGATTATCTTGTGAATTTATTAAACATTTTAAGCAATTTAATCATTTGAGTGTTTATTTCTTTATCGATTTTTTTCTATTGTTTGACAAATTAAAACGTAAATTTAAAAAAAATTCATAACTCATTTAAAAATTGATACATTTTCAAAAAATTTAATTAAATCTAAAGGTATATCTTGCAAATGTATTTAACATTAAGCCATTTAAGTGTTTATTTTTTTATCGATTTTTTTCTATTGAAGTGTTTGACAAATTAGAACGTTTAAAAACAGTCATAACTCACGGAAAAATTGACGCAATTTCAAAAATTTTAATTAATCGTAAAGGTAGATATCTTGTGAATGTATTAAACATGTTGACCAATTAAATCATTTTAGTGTTTATTTCTTTGTCGATTTTTTTTTTATTGAAGAGTTCGACAAATTAAAACGCTAATTTTTAAAAATTCATAACTCACGGAGAAATTGGTAGATTTTCACAAATTTCAGTTAGTTTTAAGTTTTCAGTTGTTTCGTTAAGATTTTTTTGATCAGAATATTAATTTCCAAAATTCATTCGAATTTTTATATCTGTATTTATTTTTCTTTCGACTTTTTCATTGTTCTAACCAATATTCAGCCATAATTCGCACACAAAATGTTTAATTTAACTACTGAACGTTATGTTAAAATTTATATACCACTATTTATTTATTTGATACATCCTATTTTCATATTTTCTGGCGGAATTCTAGTGGAATTAGGTTGGCTATATTATGCGATCAGTTGGCAACGCTGCTACAGACCGGTTTCGACATTTCAAGTCTCATCGGTTTAATTAGTTGCTGATGAGGAAACGGAAATTACTATTGGAATATAAATATTCCAAACACAAAGGTGGAAACACCAAAGTGGCGGAATCTATTGCCTGAATGTTGTACTAAACTTAATCTGAGTGGAATAACCAACGACTTAATTTGATTAAAGTTTTCCGGAAAAATTGTGAGATAAAATTATCACAACCACAATATTAATTGAAAAGAATGTATTTTCTTAACACAACTGTTTAAATCTTGAACGAAAACAATATCCGAAATAAAACTTTGCTTTTTTATACTCTAAATGAGGAATTTTTGTAGCCTACTCACGTGATATTGAATTTCAAAGCTTAAGAAAAATGCAAAGCTCAACACTTCTCTGTAATTGAACTTTTGGCTTTACCTCGCAATTTCTTGGCGGATCGATATGAAATTTATAGGGAGTGAAGACAATGAAATCAGAATTGCACGTCTGGTTCATTTTTTTTTTATTAATTGCCTTCGTTGCCAATTCTTGTAAACTGTGAGCTTTTCTCATTTTCAAGGTTATAGAAGCCAAAGTATAGATAACGATTTATATATCAATAAGTTCAGGCAATTCTTATCCCTAAAATTATTCACTCTCTAAATCAAAATTATCCTAAAAGAAATTGTTATTGTGTAAATGTAAAGCGACAATAGATATTATGCACCTTCCGCGATTTTTAAATTTTATATTACACCCTTCACGATAAAAATTTTGCTCCTGTCTGTTTTGGGGAGAAAATATTGTTAAAACATATAAATTATTTATTGAGGTAGGTATCCATGTCTAACTGGGTATGTAATTTGGTGGGATAGTCGGGAATTCACTTCATTATTTTTGAATATTCTAATGGATGCAGTTTTTAATCAAAATTTGTATAATCAATAATTTATATTTTGGTGGGAGATAAAAAATTGTACTGCCAGTTATTTTTCTTATTCTATTTTACCGAACTAGTTTAGCATGTTATGTCATTATCAGCAGAAAAAACGTCGCTATTGGGAGAATTTTAGCACTAGTTCGGTAAAATAAAATAACTGGCAGTACAACTTTTCATTTCCCACCAAAATATAAATTATTGATTATACAAATTTTGATTAAAAACTGCATCCCATCAGAATATTCAAAAATAATGAAGTGAATTTCCGCTGAGCTTGAAGCAACCCGTCCATTTATTTATTAAACATTTGTGAAAGGAAACTGGAGAGCGGCACGCCGCCGAGTGCCCCATTTTCAGTCGTTCCTTTTTCGATCCGTTTCAAAGATTTCCTGAAACGAACACAAGCTAGTTTTGTAATGTTTTGTAAAAAAGGAGCGAAAGAGTTTCAGAACTTCCACGGTTCACCTTGTTGCCGGTTTATGAATGCATTTTTATTAATATTTAACGACAGCCGAGGACGGCTTTCAAAAGAAATACAAGCACGCCTTAACAAGTATAACTCTTTGAGATATTCCAAGGGGACGCAAAGCGGGCCTTTCGTTTGTCTGGAAATTTAATAATGGAAGGGAATTATGAAGTTTATTACAAGATATGGTACTTGTTTACGGACTTTTTCGCATTAATTAATTAGCGTTGCATGAGCAGTTGTACCACTTGAAACTCGCAAACGTGGACGCCCGTAGATGCTATTTTCTGGTGGGGGAGGGGACGGGGCAATAGATACAGAATCAATTAAAATCTCGCATAAGATGTACCCTTAACAATAAATCGGGTGATCGTGATGGCCAAGCGACTGCCCAATCCAACGAGCCCCAAATGTTGCATCTAGGTAATTGCGCACGTTACAGATGAAATGGGCTGGCGCCCCATCATGCTGAAACCACAATCGATTTCGAGCAACTGGAACATTCCTGCCGTTGAACCTCAACTCGTTACTTTTATTGCTATAAAAAACATGATTATTTTCGTGTAGTTTATCACCCCTTCATATTTGGCCCACGAATACAAAATCACCCTGTATAACTCAGTTTATAAAATTACCGAAATAATTTACGTAATAATCTAATGAAAATTCTTACTCATGCATACTACAATTTAATTCTCTCGGCAATTTTAATTTAACTATAATATTTTCAAGACGAGAATTTCTCTATTGCTATTTTTACGCGACGCGTATTCATAAAAAAAATTATAGTCCGGGTGAAATTTTATTCATTTAAAATTTATAGCAGCCGAGAAATTTAATTTTGTTTTGAGATAAAACCGTGAGGTGATGTCGTCGGTGGTGGTGGCGATGCTGTTAACGCAGTCGCCGAAGGAATTTGCAATTTAATATCAAACCGGGCGTTTGCTTCGAGGGGCTGGATTTATGGTCGCCATCAAATGACAGAATGATGGGAAATCGGAATCGCTGTATGAGTTCAGGTAATCAATTTAAAAAAATCAGAAGAACTTAATTTTTACTGCGAGTAAATTCCGGACATTGTGTGTGTGTAAACATGTTGTTGGAGGTGAACAGTGCGGGAATAAAATACTTTGCGTGCGCGATTTTTAAGAAGTTTGATCGTAAAATACTGAATTGGTAATTGGGGGTGCAATGCGTCTAAAAATATGTCTCGACAATAGATAAGTCTTAATTATGGTAAAATCATTACAAATGATTGGCTCTATAGAAAGGATCTATAATCACAAAGGCGCTGGAAATTTTGAAAGTTTAAGTTGTCAGCGTTATTAAAAAAATAAAATGAAAATAGCTTAAAAATTACCACACCGCACCCTCTATCGGTAAATTTATTCGAATATATTCACTTAAGATTACTGGGTGTATATATCGTATAATATACACTAACAACAACAGTATTTAGTGGCAAGTATTGACAAAACGCTTTAGAGAAAGTTTAGAATTTAACACGTTTAGCTCTTTTATATTCTTGCACACTACATATCCGCTTTTAGTTGGATCATAATGGCTTATAGTCGGGAATTCTGTATAATGGGCAATAATGTAAAGCCTGCGCCTACATAAAATGCCCCATGTTTAATTAAGAACGATGACAATCACTATATGAATTACAATTATAATTTAAATGCAATGAGAGTAACATGTCCGGTCAACGTGATTTATATAATTTTTTATATTTCGCGTCTATAATACAAGTGTTTTAATGTCACAATTGGTAAAGATCGGTGAAATTGGAGTCATACCTAAAATACGATAAACCTTAATAGTAGATCTGCACATGAAAATTCAAGAAAACTCTTCTTTACCTACCGAAAACCTTTAAAAAGTCCGTACAAAAAAAAGCTCACAAGAAAGTATCTTTTTCTGCAGCCGCCCCGAAAATAAAACTTTCGGTATGATTGATTAAATCGAAAGTACCACTTTACACAAATCGTTCGGGACGATTTTGGGTATCTATGTAGGCGGCCTTGACAATAACGTCAGCTTTATATTTAATTATGACAGCGCATGTCATATAACATTCGTGTGTGTTTTTGTTTTTTTTTTTAACATATAAAACGGCTGCAGAAAAAATATTGTACGTAACACGTTCCGAAAGTGATTTTACGGGATTCGTGTCTATTATATTATTTGTATCTATTGGTTCATGTTTAAAATAAGGTATAAATCATTAATATTTTTATATAAAGTTAAACTGTTTAAATTTGCCGCCATATTTTCTTATGGTGGTGAAAAGTGATGATTTTTCTAACGTTGATGTGGTGAAAAAAATGGAATCACGCATCACATCACTGGTTTAATTGATTAAAATTGGTGCCAGAAAAAGAAATATTATACCAGAATCGTAGAACTCAAATATGTGATTGAATGTTTCGTTCAATTGTTTCAGACTAGAACGTAGTTGATAAATAATTGAGAGTGAGAGTCCAAAATAACTTCAGTGACACGTTTATATAATAAATCTTTTTTGACAGAAAAAATACTAGGTATCAGGGGCGGCTCGTTGTATAGAGCCAAGGAGCCATGACACTACCTGTAGTTTCAAGCTGAGCAAGAATTTTGTATTCATTCTTAAAACAGTTAATTTGGTCTAAAAACATAAATAGTTATTTCTTTTGTTGTCAAAAATTGTATTTTTCAGCTGATAATAGTGTGTTGCAATTGTCAATAATGGTTTGTTACAGTTGTCAAGAATGATATGTTTACCTGTTAAGAATTGATTCAGCTGTCAAAAGCAGCATTTTTCGATTTTTTAATTGTCAAAAATGACATTTTTTAGCTGTCAAAAATTGTATTTTTAGCTAACAATAATGGTTTGTTGTAGTTGTCAAGAATGGTATGTTTCAGCTATTAAAAATGGTAGTTTTCAGCTGTTAAGAAATGTATTATTCAACTGTCGAAAATTATATTTTTCAGTTGTCAAAAATGTTATTTTTCAGCTGTCAAAAAAGGCATTTCTCACCTATTTAAATGGAATTTTTCAACTATTAAAAATAGCAGTTTTCAGCTGTTAAGAAATGTATTATTCAACTGTCGAAAATATTTTTCAGTTGTCAAAACTGTTATTTTTCAGCTGTCAAAAAAGGCATTTCTCACCTATTTAAATGGCATTTTTTTAGCTGTCAAAAAGTGTATTTTTTTAGCTGACAATAATAGTTTCAATAATGGTTTGTTGTAATTGCCAAGAGTGGCATTTTTCCGCTGTTAAGAAGTCTATTATTCAAATGTCAAAAATGATATTTTTCAGTTGTCAAATTATTTTTTTAATGTCAAAAAAGGTATTTCTCACCTATTAAAATGTTATTTTTTAGCTATTAAAAACAGCATTTTAAATTTTTTTTAATTGTCAGAAATGGCATTTTTCAGCTGTCAAAAATTGTCGTTTTGTAGTCAAAAATTGTATTTTTTAGCAGGCAATAATGACATGTTACAGTTGTCAATAATGGTTTGTTGCAGTTGTCAACAATGGTAGTTTTCAGATGTTGAAAATGGTAGTTTTCAACTGTCAAAAATGCGATTTCCCACTTATAAAAATGTAATTTTTAGCTCTCAAAAACAGCATTTTTCGACATTTTTATTAATTGTCAAAAATGGCATTTTTCAGCTGTCAAAACCTGTATTTTTGTGTTGTCAAAAATTATATTTTTCAGCTAACAATAATGGTTTATTACAGTTGTTAATAATGGTTTGTTGCAGTTATCATATTTTTCAGCTGTTAAAAATGGTATTTTTTACCTGTTGATAAGAGTATTATCCAACTGTTAAAAATAATATTTTTCAGTTGTCAAAAATGGTACTATACAGCTGTCAAAACGGTATTTCTCACCTATAAAAATGGTATTGTTCAGCTATTAAAAGTAGCATTTTTTGACATTTTTTAATTGTCAAAAATGGCATTTTACAGCTGTCAAAAATTGTGTTTTTTGTGTTTTTCTAGCTGATTAAAATGGTATGTTACAGTTGTCAATAATAGTTTGTTGCAGTTGTCAAAAATGGTATTTTTCAGCTGTTAACAATGGTAGTTTTCAGCTGTTAAGAAATGTATTATTCAACTGTCGAAAATCATATTTTTCAGTTGTTAAAAATGTTATTTTTTAGACGTTAAAAAAGGTATTTCTCACCTTTAAAAATGGTATTTTTCAGCTATCAAAAGCAGCATTTTTGGTCGTTTTTTTATTGTCAGTTTTGTTGTCAACTATATTTTTTAGCTGACGATAATGGTATGTTACAGTTGTCAATAATGGTTTGTTGCAGTTGTTAAGAATGGTATGTTTCAAATGTCATTTTCAACTGTTAAGAAGTGGATTATTCAACTGTCAAAAATTACATTTTTCAGCTGTCAAAAATGATATTTTTAAGCTGTCAAAAATTATATTTTTCAGCTGTCAACAATGATATTTTCAGCTGTCAAAAATGATATTTTTCAGCTGTCAAACACGATATTTTTCAGCTGCCAAAAATGATATTTTTCAGCTGTCAAAAATGGCATCTCCCACCTATATAAATGGTATTTTCAGCTATCAAACGCAGCATTTTAAGCATTTCAAGAAGCTGTCAAAACATGTATATTTTGTAGTCAAAAATGGATTTTTTTGTTGTGAAAAATTGTATTTTTTAGCTGCCAATAAACAATAATTTTCAGCTGTCAAAAAACGATATTTTTCAGCTGTCAAAAAAGATATTTTTCAGCAACCAAAAATGATATTTTTGAGCTGTCAAATATTATATTTTTTTCAGCTGTCAAAAATTATATTTTTCAGCTGTCAAAAATGATATTTTTCAGCTGTCAAACACGATATTTTTCAGCTGCCAAAAATGATATTTTTCAGCTGTCAAATATTATATATTTTCAGCTGTCAAAAATGATATGTTCAGCTGTCAACAATAGTATTTCCCACCCATTTTTCGACATTTTTTTAATTGTCAAAAATGGCATTTTCCACCTTTCAGAAATTGTATTTTTTAGCTGACAATAATGGTATGATACAGTTGTCAATAATAGCGTGCTGCTGTTATCAAGCATGGTATATTTCAGTTATTAAGAATTGTATTATTTAGCTGTCAAAAATGTAATATTTCAGCTGCCAAAAATGATATTTTTCAGCTGCCAAAAATGGCATTTCCCACCTATATAAATGGTATTTTTCAGCTTTCATAAGCAGCATTTTTGATATTTTTTAACTTTCAAGAAGCTGCCAAAACTTGTATATTTTGTAGTCAAAAATGGATTTTATTTTGTCAAAAATTGTATTTTTTAGCTCCCAATATGTTTCAGCTATCGGGAATGGTATTTTTCGGCTGTCAAGAATGGTAATCCCCGGCTGTTGAAATAGTTATTTATGCAAAAAGTGAGTAAAGTAGTACTTTTCTTCACGAGTAACTTTAAATAAATTCGATAAAAACTTAATCAATTTTTATAATAATACTTTTTTTAAATGAAGAAAATAATCATCATCAATTTTTTTTTATCGGAAATGAATGTTTGACATTTATCGGCGGAACTCACGGCATGTTGCGAAGCGTTCATGACACACTTTGCGCAAACAACTTTACGGTAGCGTTAAAAAATGAACCGCTACGGCACTTTTTTTCACGCAAAAGAGAGAAAAAATGAACCGTTATGGCACTTTTTTTCACGCTGTTTGTAGGCTTCAGGAATCACATACTTTATGAACCCAAATTAATGAAAAAAACTGTACATTTTATAACGGACGTAGAAAAAAGTAAAAAGTCTCAAGTTGTATTTTACAGTTGTAGTAAATGGTATTCTTCAGCTACCAAATACGCTATGTTTCAGCTGCCACAAACAGTATTTTCAACTAATAAAAATAGTTTTTCTAAATGCCCAAAAATTCCTAGAAATATTAACACCACGGTTATAAAATTCATACTAGGTAAATATATTTATTGTGAAAATATATATCCGCTTTCGTGGGGTTAATTAACAACCGATTCCGAGGTAAATAAATTAACGTCAGGATATAAAGGCAAGCATCCCCTTCTACCCAACCGCTATGATTATAATCCATCCTTAATTCATAATCATTTCAGGGTTAGCCCCGATATGCCTCGCTAATTGCTTTCATTAACGGATATAAATTGGCAGAATTAAAGGTGAAACCCGGAAGCCACTCAAGGAATATCATATGGAAACGTTAATTCCCGCAAAGCCATTTTTGCGGCGTCCTTATTTGAAATTCCGGTATTGCTTTTTTTTCGTTCGGAAATCGGAATTTACATCCGAATCAATTAATTCTTTAATTGCGGGGTCTTTTGTTCGACAGAGAGTGGGTTATAATGGGTTTCGTGGTGTAATTGCATTTTTTTTTCTTCTGCCGGGTCACCTAATAAAAACTCTCGGCATCGGACAATGGTCTTGGAGGGCTTTAAAAGGGACGAAATTCCCCTCCGTAAAAAATAATTGCGGGATCAAAGGTGGATATAATGGGGAAATTGCGAGCCAATTGAAAGAATTAAGTGAAATCGCTCTGGCAACTGTAAATATATTCCGGCCTTTTTCAAGATTTTCACGATCTCGTTATGGGGACGTGATTTGAATTTTGTTGGCAAATCATTCGTATAAATGCACATAATATTGGTGGAGGTTATATCCCCGTGTTTCTGCCTATCGACCATTAACTTGGGTGTCCAATTTTATTTTTACTTTCTCCATTACGTATTATGATCGCGAAATTTTTTTTACGGAAATATCCGTTTTGGATGCGATTTTTAATTTTTTTGTCTGGCTGTGTATCTGTGTGTATGTGGCTGTGTGTCTTAGGGGCTCCGCACATGGACAATTGTACAACGACTAAACTATTTAGTTGAGTTGGACCGAGTTGGATACATGTTACGATTCTTCACCAACTAAACTATTTAGTCGAGGAGAAATCGTGTGGCGTGCGCACACAGTACGACGCCGACACAACTCAATTTATGCGGACCGTGTAGACAGTTTAGTAGAGTATTCATTATTATTATTAATTTATGTAATAAAAATGTTGCTTAAATATTATTGAACACGCTCAAATAAGCTAAAATATGATTACATATGCTCAATGTAACTGAAATATGCACGAGAGGGCTTAGTTCTGCAAAATATGAAAAATTTAATCATCACCATTTAATTGCATTTTACTAATGCGTATAGATCCAAAGCGATATTGTCAGTATATCAATATTTAAGAATATGCATTTATATATCTTATCACGGGCTTTTTACGATCGATGACCAACTAAACTATCGATCGTGTGCGCACTCCCATTGGAACTGCGGAACTATGCCAGTTGTACGATAGTAGAACGATTATTTAATCATAAGGGCTCACCAACTGCTTTTGACTAAAAAATCGGGCTCGACGATAGTTGGTGTGTGTGCGCACTTGCATTTACGGTAATGCCATTATAGACCTCGACTAAACTATCGCTCAACTAATAGTTGGCCGTGTGCGGGCCCGCTTAAAATTTACTTAATAATGCCTATAATCTCCTTAAAATCCATACTTTTTCGTTATTTAACTATTGCTAAAAGTACGAGGGTTGGGTCAAAAGTCATGGTAACTATTTTTTTTTTCTTGAAGATACCAGTCCGGTTGGAAAATGTGACATATACAGACGAAAGGTATTAACTACATGTGTAGACAATGAATAGCACTGAAATATCGTAACACACTAATTTATTTCGGTAGTATACAGGGCAATATGGCCTTCACCGTGCAAAAGAATGATAACACAGTACACATAAAGTTGACATGACAAACCAGGGCTTAAAGACCCTCAATGTAGTCCCTGCTACTGTCACCACACGCTGCCAACGATGTGGGAGGCGCTGAATACTATCAGCCTCAGCATTTGCCGCACCATGTGTGAATCGGGTCATCTCTTGGAGCACAGCATTAGCAATGTCCTCTCGTGTTGCAAACCACGTATTGGTTCCTTAATCTTGGGAATGAGATCAAAGTCACCGAGCGAAAGGTCAGGAGAGTACGGAGTAGCTGCCGTACCCTGCTTTATGTGGTCTTACATTGTCATCGTGCAGGATTATTGCACTGTCCACAAGATCCGGACGTTTATCCCGAACGCCACGTCGTACCTGTCACACCAGGAAGTCCCTGTAGTACTGTGCGGTCACTGTTCTGCCATGAGGAACAAAGTGGCAAACAATGACACCCCGCGACGATCACCATCAATTTGACTGGGGAAGGATTCTGACGGAACTTCTGGTGCCTTGGTGATCAAGGATGTCGCCACTCCGCGGACTGATGTTTCAGGTCTGGTTCGTATGCCCTGCCCCAAAATTTATCGATGGCGATTATTCGTGACAAGAATTGATCGCCGTCCTGTTGTCAGCGTACAAAGTGGTCGGAGCATATTGCATAGCGCACCCACCTTTGAACTTCCGTCAGTGCATGCGGTACCCACCGCGAAGCAATATCCTATGGACGGTGCGTTTCTCGATGCCACTTGCCCTTTTTAACTTCAGTAACATCCATCGTCTGTCTTCATCCATGATCTGCTCGATGACGACACGTGACAAGTCGGTCCGCACACTCACCGGTGGTCCCGAACGTCGCTCATCACTGGTTGACACACGTCCTTGCTGAAACTTTCCCTACCCATCATGCTACTGTACGATACGGTAGGGCATTGTTCCCAAAGGCTTCTACTAATTCACTGTGACATTCCATCGCATTTCTCCCTCGGAGAACGGCTATTTTGATGTAAGCGCGCTGCTCAACACGGGTTACTTCCATCTCGCACGACGCTCACCAACTGACTGCCAGCTATCACAGAGCCATCTGTTATTCTGCCTACACACTATATCACACGCATACGTTTGTGATCCGTTCACATATCTACAAGAAAAAAAAAGTTGCCATGACTTATGCCCCAACCCTCGTATATTTTTGCATTTAAATATGCACTTTTTATATTTCATATATGTTTGTTTTATTCATGTTTCGTCTGCATAAAGTTCGAGCGCAACAAACAAAAGTAATTAACTCATATGTATAAATTACGAAAAACATACAATGTATCATTAAAAAGTAATTGTAATTTTCAACGAACGGCCCGCGTTTTGCTTGCATCAAAAAAAAAACGCCAATTCAGTTCTAATTAAAGTTTAAAAGCGTATAAAACTGTACATTTTAATTCATAACACGTGTTTGTTTTACCAACCATGTTAGTCCTGGAATGTTCAAATAATATTATTAATAGATGGCGTAGCAAACAATTCTACTATATTAATACAATAGTTTTTGTTTTTTATTAATAATTGTACATTATATTTAAATGTGGAAGTAAATACAAGTGATATTAAGCTTATGATAGATCAGGGTTTTCATGAAATATTTTTTTGTAAGATCTTCAGTTAAAACAAAAAAAAAATACTGTAAATAAATCACATAATAATTGCACAATATAAGTCAAAATAAGTCTTATAATCGTTATTTGCGGTTTTTTCTTTAGAACGCAGCCTGTAGATTAAGAATTTATTTTTATTTTTAATTAATACATGTTTTAATTGTTGCAATGGTTCTAAAACATGTTATATGTTATATACGTATCTACATCTTGCGATAATAAATATTATTATTATTCCATATTACGTCCATTTTCAATAATTAATAACCGTACAGAAAATCAGCGTATTCCAAAAAATAGCGTGATTTTAGAAGAACAGTATTTTGTTAATGTATCGAATTTTTCTAGAATTTAATGTTGGTGGTATTTTCCAATTTAATTAAATAAATTATGGATAAAGATTCACTGTATATAGCGAACATGCCTCCGACATGGATCGAAACTGCAACCTACAGATCTGAAAGCCCCAGATCTGGAGGTTGCAGGTTCGATCCGTGTCTGAGGCAAGGGCGGCTCGTTATGTAGAGCCAAGGAGCAATGGCACTACCTCTAATTTCAAACGAAACCAGACTTTTTTTTATTCATTCTAAAAACACTGATTTGTCATTTTAAATGTTAAAACGATGCCTGCGAATGTTTCATGAGACGAGAAAAATGGCAATGCAATTATTTAAGAATATAGCTCTTGAACAAATTAGCAGATTTGAAAAATTCTTCCAGAATTGTGTTTTGTGTTGTTATCCCTCTTCTACCCCATCACTGGAAAACCAGTGATGGGGTATTTTGAATTTTTTGAGGTTTATTAAGATCAATGTATTTTGAGTAAATTTGAAAAGTTTTAAGTGTGTTTAGTGTTTTTGTATTTTTTTTTCATTCGGAAGAAGTGAAACTTAAAATCTTGAAAACCAGTGATGGGGATTTTTGAGTTTTTTGGAGGATTCTTAAGACTACTGTATTTTGAGTAAATTTGGAAAATTTCAAGTGTGTTGCAGTTGTTTTTATAGATTCTTTTCACTCGTGTAAATAAAAAAAAAATCTGAAGCTCTGTTCTCGGTCGGTTATCTTAAAAACCTGTGATGGAGTTTTTTGAGTTTTTGGAAGATTATTAAGATTATTGTATTTTAAGTAAATTTAGAAAGTTTCAAGTATTTTACAGCTGTTTTCATAGTTTTTCTCGTCAACAAAAAAGGATTATAATTTTTCATAAATTTACACGAAAAATCGCAAAGGCAATCGACGGAATGTATTTGAATTTTCTACGAAATCACTCTTGAATTAATGTTGAGTGATTTTGTTAAAGTTTCAAGTGGATGGCAATTGTGGTGGTTTTTATGTTTTTTTCGCGTCGACGAATTTATTGCATTTTTTTTTCTAAATTTTATCTGCGTTCACATTGAAATATTCTAAAATTTAGAAACAATGCATTTCTAATTTTTACGGAAATGTAGAATCACATGTCTTGTCAGTTGTTTTGGAAAGTTTCAAGTCGATAGCAATTGTTTTTTTATTTTTTTCGCGTCGACGAATTTGTTGCAATTTTTTTTTTAATTTATCTCCGTTCACATTGAAATATTCTAATTTTTGCGTTAATGTAGAATCACATGTGTTGACAGTTGTTTTGGAAAGTTTCAAGTGGATGGCAATGGTTTTTATATTTTTTTCGCGTTGAGTAATTTATTGCATTTTTTTTTAATTTCATCTCCGTTCACATTGAAATATTCTAAAATTTAGAAACAATGCATTTCTAATTTTTACGGAAATGTAGAATGACATGTGTTGTCAATTGTTTTGGAAAGTTTCAAGTCGATGGCAATTGTTTTTATATTTTTTTCGCTCCAAAAATTTTGAGGTTTTTAGAGGTTTATTAAGATTAATGTATTTTGAATAAATCTGAAAAGTTTCAAGTGTGTTACAGTTGTTTTTGTATTTTTTTTTTCACTTCGAAGAAGTAAAACTTAAAAAATCTTAAGGGCTGTTCTCGGTCGGTTATCTTGAAAACTTGTGATGGGGTATTATGGTTTTTAGAGGCTTATTATGATTAATGTGTTTTGAGTAAATTTGGAGAGTTTCAAGTGTGTTGCACTTGTTTTTGTATTTTTTTTTCACTCGGAAGAAGTAAAACTTAAAATCTGGAAAACCAATGATGTTTTTTTTTTTAGTTTTTTTAGAGATTTTGTTAAGATTAGTGTATTTTGAGTAAATTTGGAAAATTTCAAGTGTGTTGCAGTTGTTTTTATAATTTTTTTCACTCGTGCAAGTTAAAAAATCTGAAACGCTGTTCTCGGTCGGTTATCTTGAAAACCTGTGACGAGTTTTTCAAGTTTTTGGAAAATTATTATGATTATTGTATTTAAAGTAAATTTAGAAAGATTCAAGTATTTTATAGCTGTTTTTATATTTTTTTCGCGTCAACAAAAAATGATTATAATTTTTCATCAATTTACACGAAAAATCGCCAAAGCAATCGACGGAATGTATTGGAATTTTCTACCAAATCACTCTTGAATTAATATTGAGTGATTTTGAGAAGTTTCAAGTGGATAGCAATGGTTTTTATATTTTTTCGAGTCAATAAAGTACTCATCGGATAAATGTAAATAGGACCAAAAAATTAATTCGTCTTGAATTGCTTTTTTGTTGTTTAAGGATAACTCTTGAACGGATGACCTAATTTGGCAAATTCTTCCATCGAATAGACGCAGATAAGACCCAACACATGTAATTTATAGTTCAATTCATGAACGCGTGGAGATATTTCGAATTTTTTTTTAGCAAAATGTTGTGTTCATTGGACAAATAAGAACAGAAAATATTTTATTATTATTGAGGATAACTCTTAAACGAAGAGTGTTGGCAAAGTATTGTTCTTATATAATAGACGTAGGTTAAAAAAATAAAATAATAATAATAATAAATAAAATATAATTATTTGTTTTTTACTTATGATCGGATTTCTAAAACTTTTTCAGCAAAGTATTTCATTCATCCGAAAGATATATAGAGGACCAAAGAATTGAATTCGCTGTTCAATTGTTTTTGGTTTACAGAAGATAACGGGCGGGCAAAGTCAAATTCTTCCAGAAAAGTCCATCGAATAGATACAGATAACACTAAACATTATTTTTCTAGTGACTTGTTTCAATAAGTTATTTGTTTGTTAGCCTTTGTTAGACTTAATTTTTCTAGAATTGCGAACTGCTTGAATATTTATATATGAAGGCTACTTTTCTCTTTATTTAATTTACTGAATAATTTTGCAACAATAATGTTTTTTTTTTTCTCAAAAAGTATATGATATGCTAAGTGGCTCTACCATCAAAATGTTCCACGAGCCGCCACTAGTCGGAGGCATATTCACACTTTTGATTCGCTATATACGGTGAATCTTCATACATAATTTATTTAATTATTATTATATTATAAATTCGTAATTCGGGAAATCATCGAATAAAATTTTCCGATTTGTTTACTTTAAGCATTAGGCAAAGTGGAGACCAACATTTTCAAAAATTCTCAATTCGCCTAAAAACTGGCGAATTCTCTCCCGTGAAAATAAATAAAAGCCATCGCTTAGAGAAGCACAGCGAAGGCCAATTTTTCCATCACACCAATTACAATTAACGTCCGCTGAGTCCCCATCATTCGTCTGTTCGTCTTTAAACATCAAAATTGTACTCTTTATGTTGAATACGCTGCGCTTCAACAAGTAAGGAAAACATTGATCTTCAGCGCTTTTCTTCGCTCAAGTAAGCGATGGCCTTTAAGGTCTTTAAGGCAATACAGAAAAGTATTACACATGTCGCATATTTCGGTTTCAATGTGCCAATAAAGATTAAAATCATTTCTGTTGTGTAAATAAATTGAATGAGTACTGCACGTACGCGCCACATAAATTTTAATTAAAAATGTTAACTTTAATAACGGCGTAAGCTGTGTTCGCTGATGCAACAATGCGGTAGTAAATGGAAACTGTTTTTGTTTTTGATGTGAATTGAGTGGACACACAGTGTTTTCATAAACATGTTCAGTTGGTTCAATTTACATCAAATGTAAACATTTTTAACATTGGTATAACCGCATGGATTCCGCCTGGGAACATCCCAAATTCTTTATCAAAATTAATAATTAAAAAAAATATATATATATCAGGAATGTTTAAATTTCAACATAACACATTAATTTAGGCTGAAGGACCTCTGGTCGATAGCCAATTGGCAGATTAACGAACCAACATCATTCTATCATATGCCCCTTAATTATACCTAGCAGTGGCGGCTCGTGGAACATGTTGATGGTAGAGCCACTTACACAATATACTCACCTTCCCCGTCCTTTTTTGAAGAAAGAAAGAACGATTTATCTTCCTAGACCAAAGTAACTGGCGAAAAAGTGTTAATTAAAAATTCTTGCTGAGATTGAAACTACAAGCAGTGCTACGGCTCCTTGGCTCTATATAACGAGCCGCCCATGACAGCAAAACATGCTACTTTCGACAGCTGAAAAATACAATTTTTGACAATTCGAAAATGTCAAAAAAAAATGGTTATCGATGTTGTGGCGCAATAGTATATAGTGTATCAAGGGCCGAAAATAGGCTTTAGCAACCCGCCGCTTTTAGCAACACGAGCGAGGGTTGCTAAAAGTGAAGGGTTGCTAAAGCATTTCGGCACGAGTTACACTCGATTTTTTTTCGCCTGCCTTAAGTAAAAACAGTGTTTCAGGAAATTTTATATCGCGCACCATTGAACTGTCACTGTCAGATTTTTGCATAGCCTACTCATATTCCGCGAAAGGTTATCTAGATTATGCATATTATTTTTTCGGCCCTAGATACGCTAAATCGTAGTTTCGGCACGATTTTTATGGCCGAAATAAATGGTTTCAGTAGAGGCAGGCGAAAAATAATTTTTCGATATTATATATTATATTATAGCCAAATTATAAAATACCGAAAAATAAAAAAAAATCTTACAGATTGAGATTCTAAAAAATGAGTCGCTATGTTTAAAAGTTTGGGACCCCTAGTCTACACAATTAATACACTATACGAAATTCTTAAAGAATTTCGTCACTAAATCTATATTATATATTCAAAACGCCGAGACGGCATTAAAATTCATAAGCAACGATATTTGATCGATAATTCGTAATAATAACGTACGCTCTTGTGCCTTTAAAACGCAATATAATAAGTGACATGAATGGTAATGTTAAGGAAAACTCGCTAAAGGAAAATCTTTGCCCGTAACGAAATACATTAAAACGCCTTTGTGGAAAGCTAGTACACGTATGCAAGTGCACGAAATATACTGGTTTACGCCAGACAAAAGCTTAATGTGCCTTTGCTATGCTGGCCATGTTATGTTTATGCTTAAAAGTCTGGTAACTATATTGCTCGAGTGTTTCCTTTTTTTTGCAAGTGCATTCTCATGATAATTTTACACTCTATATATTTCACTTTTATGTGACGCAAGAATAATATTATAGTGTTGTTAAAATACCTTAACAATATTTCGATATTTTGTTTGTATGATATGTTTTATCGAAACACATGAAGAACTATGTAGAGTGTGTGCGCACTAAACTGGTCACGCGCACACAAGCCATGGCAGAAGCACGAACGATGAAATTTGATCAAATTTGATACGCCGGTATAAAATAGGTTGCTTATATTAATAAAATATTTTATAATCAATAAGCAGTCAGTAAAGTAAATGAAGGCTATAGATATTTTTAATATTTAATGTTAATGTTAATTAAAATATCCCCTTGTTCCGCACTAGGTCACCATAACGTTGCAAGTTGTTTCAAAGTCCGTCGTAAATCCACTCCGGGGAAATTTGGATAAACATACTCTCTGGGAGTATATTTACACATAAAATCCTTATAAGTTGACACATTTCTCGCGTAAAAAATGGACAAAGTTTCACATCGAATAAAGTTATGTAAATCAATATACTCAAATCCTCTGTATGATATTATTTTTTTATTATAAAATAAAGCTTCTAAAAGTAATATTTACTTATTGCCCAACGAAAAAACAATACTGGGATATACACATTGTGAGATTTGAGTGTTTGAAATCAAGCAATTTCGACAAATGTGCAATTTTGCATACTGCTATTTGGGAGGCATGGGATTTGTGCTTTAAATATTTCTGAATAGCAAATTGGTTACATTTTAATAAAGAGAATGGTATGAAAAAATTTCGATTATAAAGGGTATAGTGGAATAAGATGGTCAAAAGTGCCCCCAAACGAAATAAGCCGGGAGGTTAAAAAGAATGTTTAGGATCATAAAACAGTCAGATTCGACAAAAAAGTAGCTCATCCCTTGCTATAGTCAAAAACGTGTTTTTTGGTTTTTAATCCCTCCTGTGCATCCACACTGATGACTTTTGGGTAGGCATCAGTACCTTAAGATAACAATATTATCTAATGTATTTTACAAAACGGAAATTTTTGGCGGGAAATTCGAATTTCGACAACATAAAACATCACTTAGTAGCGATTATTTCAGAGACGTTATAAGGTGCATCTCTATAAAAAATACATAATAGGTGTCTATTGTTTCTTAATATGTGTGATTTTTTTCAAAATTTTCCGAGTGTTAGAACATAGTCAAAATAATTAAAAACCGCATTTTTGACTAATTTTAACTTTATTTATCACTTTCATTTTGTGGCATCTATTTTCAGAAATAAACTTATCTACTAGTACCATATTTATTTTGCGTAAGAATTACTTACTTAACATTTTATATTAATTCGGCAGTAGCACCATTCGATTTTAACGAAAAACGTAATTTTGAATGATTTTTTTAGTTTCAGGTATTTGATTTTCCCACTAAATGAGCAAAACACAATTACGTAGCATGCATCAATACAAGAAATGACTTAAAATGTGCAAATAAAAAGTTTTACAATCTTTTTTTTCGTTTCAAAGTGATAACCAAGGTTAAAATTATTTTGGCCATGTTCTACCCCTCGGAAAATTTTGAAAAAAATCACACATATTAGGATACAGTAGAAACCTATTTTATATTTTTTCCAAAAGTGCACCTTTTAATGTTTCTGAAATAATCGCTATTTAGTGATATTTTATATTGTCAAAATTCAATTTTCCCGCCAAAAATTTCCGTTTTATAAAAATACATTAGATAATATTGTTATCTTAAAACCCTTCAGAAAATGAACTTTCGCAAGAACAAATATAAAGGACCCCGCAGTATTTCAATGTAAAATGGGTTTCATCGAAATTGTCCCATTTTTTGTAGGGAGCTAGCTTTTGACATCCTGAACAAAAGTGTTTATGGGCGGAACAAAATCCGATGTAAGGATTTTGAGTTATCCGCCGAAGAAGGTTTCATTTCACCGATAATCAAAAATCGTAAAATCCTTTGAAGCCTGTGATGCGTCAGCAAAAAAACTCGAAAATTGAAAAATCAACTTTCTTAATAATCATCGTAGACTTTTATACAGTACCTTTTTTTTCATCAGAAGAACGTGATAAATCGATTGGCGTTAAAAAATTTCAACCAGAAAAAAAAAAGGAAAAAAGTTAGCATGTCACTTGAACTTTTTGAGATTTTGAGAAAAGTCGATTTTTTCAAACTTTGAACGGCTGTAGCGGCCGAACGAAGAATCCAATTTGAACGCTGTTTTAAATTTTGTGATCCTTGTGTGCCAATTAGTCGGACTTGAAAATTGGCGATTTTTTTATTTTTGACAAAAACCTGAAATTCTATCCAAGGATCCCCCCTTCTTACTTTTGCTCAAAAATTGCACAAAAAATGATTTCCTGGAAAAACCACCGGTTTGATTCGGTGTTTCTATACATCATTGGAAAGATCTCATTAAGGTACTTGACCTACCCAAAAGTTAGTTGGATGCACCGAAAAATTAAAAAACAAAAAACACTTTTTTGACTATAGCAAGGGATGGGAGGGGGCGGGGGCTACTTTTTTGTCGAATCTGAAATTTTTATGATCCTAAATATTATTTTTAACTTCTTAGCTCATTTCATTTGGGGGCACTTTTGACCATCTTATTCCGCTATACCCTTTGTATAGTGCTACCCTGTAGACGCCACAAGATTTTGTTTTAAAGTTGGCTGTGAGATAAATGATCAATGTCGCATATTAAAAATTAGGACATTTAGCCTAAGGCTATTATCTAACTAATATCTACGAAAAAAGGATTAGTTGGAGAAAATAAAAAAAATATAAGATGGGTTATATGCCCACCATGTCCATGAAAGCCCTCATTTAATAACACAAATTGTGTTGATTTGTCAGTTTAATTTTAATTTGACAATTCACGTCGTAGAAGACTTGATTTGTTCAGTTGAATTAAAAAAAATCTCAATCATTACTGCTGTGTTTCTCTCTCTCTCTCTCAGGCGTAGTAATCTCCGCAACAAAATTCAAAAATTCAGTGACTCACACCTTATATCAAATGTATCAGAGTACCGCGCAAAATTACTGTATACAGGACCCGCCGTAACACCGCCCTGACAACAATATTTAAATTAATTAGAACCAAAATTATGTCATATTCATTAAGTGCTCGATCCTTACACCGCCGGCCTTTTTACATAAATTATAAAATTTAATCAAATTAACTCGCTCTGGTTTGGTGCATAATAAATGACTTCAATTATCCTCAAGTCCTTCTACCTCCACTAAATGTTACAGTACAGCGAGTGAATTTTTATTAAGTCAACGTCCACTCTCTGCGTGTCGGAAAATATAGCACATCGCATTTACAGATTAAATAATAGGAGTATGTAACAGTACTATTAAAAAAAAAACTTGGTTTAACAAAAAAGTTTATTTCGACTCGTTTCTAAAAGTTACATCATTTTCAAGAAATGTGTACAGGGAAAAATATTTCAAAGGTAATACGAGGGTCATTTTTAAAGTAAGAACCGTTTGTGTATAGTATCCGCGCATAGCCTTCCCCTAAGTTTTTTTTAACTGATAAATGGCTTTTCTAAACATTCTACTATGTTGTCGGTCAGTGTCAAGTCTTTAAATGAGGTAGACGATATTTTATGGCAATTTAAGTTTAGTTATGTCCATTATTAATACCGCGGATTGCAAAGTACACGCTGTACAGCTGACAGTTGTGCAAAAAAAACATTAATCAGAGACATGCGCATTTCAATTTTGTTTTTTTTTTGAAACACCATTAGTGAAAAATCGCGGCGAATACTTTTAACTTCACTCTTTTAAATAAATTCTCTGTCCCTCTTAACCAAACACAAATATCCCTTAAGCACACTACACCAATTAATTAGTTCGTATCATCCGGACAGTTCAGCTCGATAATTATTAAATTTTTCCCCAACTTCAATTTGCATGAAACAGAAATACCTAAGATCGATGGCCCGGACAGAGACATACTAACCCACTTGTAAATCTTACTGTGCATGGAAATGTATTTGTCTGAAATAAAGATGTTGATATAATATCCAGATTTTATACTCATATATGATAAACGTACAAATTATTTAGTACGCCCGCGGCGTTTCATCCCTAAATTGATTCAAGCGAAAAAAAAAATTGTTTTCCACGGGAATATGCAAACAACTAAAATTTTAATTTATGTGCTCTCATACTTTTCCGAACAAACGCTAAACAAATTTGCCTAAACTTCACTTACACATCTTAGGAGCAAACTTTTGCGAGTTTTTATTGTAAATTTGCACAAAAAAGAAATTTTATCTTGCAAGATAAAAAATGCAAACTGGTCGTATTATTTACATATAAAATGTCAATTTTCATTTTTATTCGTTAAACTCGAAACAGATCAAACTAGACACTTTTAACCCCGACATGGTTAAGGCAGTTTTTACGAAAAATTTAAATATGCCTTCGTATTTGTCATTACTTCCAAGATAGCCAAGAAACTAAATTAATTTTAATTTTTGTTATAAATATTGAATTTAATTTTTTTTGTCCAGCTTTATATTATGATAATACATGGTAATTTCAGTGGCGGCTCGTGGAACATTTTGATGGTAGAGCCACTTTTTGAGAAAACACACATGTGATTCTACATTTCCGTAAAAATTAGAAATGCATTGTTTCTAAATTTTAGAATATTTCAATGTAAAGATGAAATTTAAAAAAAAATGCAGTAAATTCGTCGACGCGAAAAAAAATATAAAAACAATTGCCATCGACTTGAAACTTTCCAAAACAACTGACAACACATGTGATTCTACATTTCCGTAAAAATTAGAAATGCATTGTTTCTAAATTTTATATTTCAATGTGAATGGAGATGAAATTTAAAAAAAATTGCAACAAATTCGTCGACGCGAAAAAAATATAAAAACAATTGCCGTCGACTTGAAACTTTCCAAAATAACTGACAACACATGTGATTCTACATTCCCGTAAAAATTAGAAATGCATTGTTTCTAAATTTTATAATATTTCAATGTGAATGGAGATGAAATTTAAAAAAAATTGCAACAAATTCGTCGACGCGAAAAAAATATAAAAACAATTGCCGTCGACTTGAAACTTTCCAAAATAACTGACAACACATGTGATTCTACATTTCCGTAAAAATTAGAAATGCATTGTTTCTAAATTTTATAATAATTCAATGTGAATGGAGATGAAATTTAAAAAAAATTGCAACAAATTCATCGACGCGAAAAAAATATAAAAACAATTGCCGTCGACTTGAAACTTTCCAAAATAACTGACAACACATGTGATTCCACATTCCCGTAAAAATTAGAAATGCGTTGTTTCTAAATTTTAGAATATTTCAATGTGAATGGAGATGAAATTAAAAAAAATATTGCAACAAATTCGTCGACGCGAAAAAAATATAAAAACAATTGCCATCGACTTGAAACTTTCCAAAACAACTGACAACACATGTGATTCTACATTCCCGTAAAAATTAGAAATGCATTGTTTCTAAATTTTAGAATATTTCAATGTGAATGGAGATGAAATTTAAAAAAAATTGCAACAAATTCGTCGGCGCAAAAAAATACAAAAACAATTGCCGTCGACTTGAAACTTTCCAAAATAACTGACAACACATGTGATTCTACATTCCCGTAAAAATTAGAAATGCATTGTTTCTGAATTTTAGAATATCTTAATGTAAATGGAGATGAAATTTAAAAAAAAATTGCAGTAAATTCGTCGACGCGAAAAAAATATAAAAACAATTGCCATCGACTTGAAACTTTCCAAAACAACTGACAACACATGTGATTCTACAATTCCGTAAAAATTAGAAATGCTTCTTTCTAAATTTTAGAATATTTCAATGTGAATGGAGATGAAATTTAAAAAAAATTGCAACAAATTCGTTGACGCGAAAAAAAAACATAAAAACAATTGCCATCCACTTGAAACTTTACAAAATCACTCAATATTAATTCAAGAGTGATTTCGTACAAAATTAAAATATATTCCGTCTATTGCTTTTGCGATTTTTCGTCTAATTTTATGAAAAAATATAATCATTTTTTGTTGAGGCGAAAAAAATATAAAAACAGCTATAAAATACTTCGAATTCGAATATTTAAAATTGTAATTTGGTGTAGTTTTAAATGGCTTACGAAATTCCTTCGCTGAATTAATACAAAATCGTTCGAAATCGAAAAAATCGCGATTTTGATTTTTAAAAACGCACAACTGCCGAAACGTCCGGTTTTGATAATTTTAATGTGAAAATATAGTGCAATTTAAAAACTGGTTAATAATCGTCAAATCGTCAAAATTGCAAAAAAACATTTTGGGTTTTGAGTATACAATTTTCAGTTGAGTTATGAATGTTCAAAAATTTATTTTTTTTCAATGTCGAACACTCGAGCGCAAAAAGATAAAGATTAACATGAAACGCAGGAATAAAATTCACAAGACGGTTATCTTTCAAAATAATTTTGGTTTTTGAATATGCAACCATTTTCAGTCGAGTTACGAATTTTCGAAAATTTAGTTTTTTCAATGCCAAACACTCACGCGCAAAAAATTAAAAATTAATATGAAACGCAGGAATAAAATTCTACAAAAATTCATTTCACTTCATAAGACGTCGATCTCTTAAAATAATTTTGGTTTTTGAATATGCAACAATTTTCAGTGGAGTAACGAATTTTCGAAAATTTATTTTTTCAATGTCGAACACTCGAGCGCAAAAAGATAAAAATTAATATGAAACGCAGGAATAAAATTCTTCAAAAATTCATTTCACTTCACAAGACGTTGATCTCTTAAAATAATTTTGGTTTTTGAATATGCAACCATTTTCAGTGGAGTTACGAATTTTCGAAAATTTAGTTTTTTCAATGCCGAACACTCACGCGCAAAAAAAATAAAAATTAATATGAAACGCAGGAATAAAATTCTACAAAAATTCATTTCACTTCACAAGACGTCGATCTCTTAAAATAATTTTGGTTTTTGAATATGCAACAATTTTCAGTGGAGTAACGAATTTTCGAAAATTTAGTTTTTTCAATGTCGAACATTCGAGCGCAAAAAGGGATAAAATTCTACAAAAAATTATTTCACTTCACAAGACGTCGATCTCTTAAAATAATTTTGGTTTTTAAATATGCAACAATTTTCCGTGGAGTTACGAATTTTCGAAAATTTAGTTTTTTCAATGCCGAACACTCACGCGCAAAAAAAAATAAAAATTAATATGGAACGCAGGAATAAAATTCTACAAAAATTCATTTCACTTCACAAGACGTCGATCTCTTAAAATAATTTTGGTTTTTGAATATGCAACCATTTTCAGTGGAGTTACGAATTTTCGAAAATTTAGTTTTTTCAATGCCGAACACTCACGCGCAAAAAAAAATTGAAATTAATATGAAACGCAGGAATAAAATTCTACAAAAATTCATTTCACTTCACAAGACGTCGATCTCTTAAAATAATTTTGGTTTTTGAATATGCAACAATTTTCAGTGGAGTTACGAATTTTCGAAAATTTAGTTTTTTCAATGCCGAACACTCACGCGCAAAAAAAATAAAAATTAATATGAAACGCAGGAATAAAATTCTACAAAAATTCATTTCACTTCACAAGACGTCGATCTCTTAAAATAATTTTGGTTTTTGAATATGCAACAATTTTCAGTGGAGTAACGAATTTTCGAAAATTTAGTTTTTTCAATGTCGAACATTCGAGCGCAAAAAGGGATAAAATTCTACAAAAAATTATTTCACTTCACAAGACGTCGATCTCTTAAAATAATTTTGGTTTTTAAATATGCAACAATTTTCCGTGGAGTTACGAATTTTCGAAAATTATTTTTTTCAATGTCGAACACTTGCCCGCAAAAAATTAAAAATTAATATGAAACGCAGGAATAAAATTCTACAAACATTTATTTTACTTCATAAGACGTTGATATTTTAAAATAATTTTGGTTTTTGAATATGCAACAATTTTCAGTTGATTTACGAATTTTCAAAAAATTATTTTTTCAATGTCGAACACTCGAGCGCAAAAAGATAAAAATTAACATGAAACGCAGGAATAAAATTCTACAAAAATTCATTTCACTTCACAAGACGTTGATCTTTCAAAATAATTTTAATTTTTCAATATGCAACAATTTTCAGTTGATTTACGAATTTTCAAAAATTGCTTTTTTTCAATGTCGAACACTCGAGCCCAAAAAGATAAAAAATTAACATGAAACGCAGGAATAAAATTCTACAAAAATTCCTTTCACTTCACAAGACGTCGATCTCTTAAAATAATTTTGGTTTTTAAATATGCAACAATTTTCCGTGGAGTTACGTATTTTCGAAAATTATTTTTTTCAATGTCGAACACTCGAGCGCAAAAAGATAAAAATTAACATGAAACGCATTTTCAAAAAATTCACAAAACTCTTTTACTTTTTCTTTTCTGTTTTTTTTTCTTCTTAATAACCGTTTTAATTTCCCACTGATTTTCAAATTTTGGCGGAACACTTTCTAAATTAAAAAAGATCCAGTGTTTCGCCGAACACTTTTCTAGAGGATAAAAATATTCGAGTGGCAGAATGGCTTACGCAGACGCCAATAACAATCGAATACAACGGATATAAAGGACAGAGTTTCAAACCATATCAGGTTAATATAGGGGTGGTACCCGACTACGGTTACGAAGGACAGCCGTTAAGACCATGTCAGGTTACGTATTGGTGGTACAATATTTAGTAGAATGTAAATTTGAAATTCCCACAGGTTTTAAATTCTCGCTAACAAAATTTCCCCGATTTTTGGCTATACTCAGCGCACCGAATCGGTGGTATTATGGGTTTGTGTGATTTTCGCGTGATGTTCGCTGATTGGTCAACGCAAACGCATGTGAAGCGTATGTCACGCAGCCGAAATTTTTAATAACGCCCGTTGTATGCCATGTGTTCTCGTTTTTCTGTCTTATTTAAATGTAGTGATTACGTTCTACCCTTAAATCAGCCTTTTTCAATATAATTAATTAGGAAGTGGTAAATAGTTACATTTTGTGGATTAAAGTAGAAAGATTTATATTTACGGCACAGAACTAAAATTGTGGCAAGGCTATGTGAGTCAGGCTTTTCATAACGTCTCGACGAACTATTACGAGGACGCGGGGTGAACGCAACGTTATCATACCACCTATTCGGTGCGCCGAGTATAGTTGGCAGCACTTTTGCGCGGAGAGTGTTGCCATTTTCACTTCCCGAATTTAAGGTAACTTCCAGTAAGCAATAATTGAACAAAAATATTGCGAATTTTTCAACTAAATCTACAATACTGCGGGCATTATATTTCGTGTGAAGATGTGAATTTATTTTTGTTTATTTGAATATATCAACGTTGGATATAAAGTTCAGAATATCAATTTTTAGATTGCGCAGTAAAGTAACGAGCGCGTTTGTCAATGACTCCTCCGCTGAAACACAGCCGCGTTACAAGCCCATTTCGAGCATTAAGAGTTGACGTTGACAATGATATATAAGCACCATAAATCACCAATAAAGATCATGCACTCAACTTTAATAATAATTACACGGGCTTATCACGGCCTTCTCCGTCCCTCCGTCCGGCCATCCATCCAACTTTTTTCCCTTCAGCCACTCTCTTGTCTCGGTCAAGAAGGAAAACCGATTGTTTTCAGAGAAAGCACAGATGTTCTCTTAAGGAAAGACCACCAGCAATTAAATTCTGAAGTTCGGATTGTTATTCCTCACATCTGCTATTTAAATATTGCCCTAGCTGATAGTTGGTGCAATCGAGCGGATTTATATCATCCGCACATATCCCCCCAGAGGACTCCACTGATGCATTTTCACTAAATAATCGCCTATGCAAATACCGACCGTAATTTCTACGTTTATCCACAGATCCGAACGTCCACAATTTCCACAATTTATTATATTAAAAAGTGCCACCACTAAAAGCCCTCCTTTCATTAGGAATTCACGTGAATTATACATTTCCACACACAGACCGGACTTTTATGCATTCAATCCTGGGCAAGTAATGGCGTAACTGTTGTCGATTTATGCGCATTTTTTAAACGCCGCCGCAGCGGCCCGAAAAATATTGTTATTGTTTTTATTGCGCGTTCGGTTTCATATTTCAAAATCGCTTCGCGTCAAAATCGCCCCTTAATGATGTTTACATTTCCTGAATTCTTTTTTGTTGATATTTGCGTGCACATTCGCATTTTACAGCCCGGTGCTTAAATTTTGCACGGAGAACTGAAAATGGGAAAAGCGTTTTTACGGCGCAGTTTATTAAAATTTAATTTTAATCTCGACATTCTCGCGCCGGTTTTAAAGCTTTTTCAGATTTAATTCGGTTGCAATTTAAAGGCTTTATCTGGCTAACTTTCAGAGGTATTTCGATAAAAGAATGACTCTCATTAATTAAGATACAATTTCCCTAATCCACCTCCAATGGAGGTACATGTCTTCTTGAGAATGACCAAATGTCGAAACTAGTCGGAGAGACGAATAAAAACAGTGAAACAAAACCATGTGTTTTAATTTATCAAAATTAATCAAAAATATCCCAGGGGTTGTTGCTCATTACTTTTTCCTAACATACTTTGGTACTTCTTCCAAAGAGTCAAAAGTCATGAGTTGACTCATTTCCATGAGTCATTACTTTACCTTGCCGGGCGCAGTGGGATGCAGAGTGAGGCAGGATCTAAAATATAATTTCCGGCGAATTTTTGCGATTCTTGCGCCATCCGACGGTACAGGTGTTGAGGCTTAGACGCGAACTATTTAATTCGTATGGAGTACGTAGGGCATAATCGGTCTATAGATTATTAGCAAATACAATTGCGCGAGGATAGAACGGTTCTTATCTACGCTTGAGAATTTTCTTCTTTTATAGCGTTGACAACTATGTCATCTGCCACAGCCCTTTGTTTGTATATCTATCTATTACCTTCTACTCTGAACCATGAGATGGTAGCATTTTTCATCGACATTTTCTATTCAGAATTTTAGGAAGAACATCGCCACGTGTAGATTATCCGTCAATTTATACACACCCGATATATTTTGATTGCTCGAGGGTAATACCGTATGAAATGCGTATGTAATGCACAAAATGCAGTCCTGGTGATTCAAAATTCCAAACACTTTTTCTATCATAAATTAAAGGTAATCCATAAGCATAGCTTTGCGTCAGTCTTAAATTCATTAAATCCGAGTACGTTTTGTTGTCGGAATCGGAAATTCCATCCTGCCTGCCTCGGAGTCGTCGCCGGGCTTGATTAAGCCGTTAAATTGATAAACTAATTATGCGGAAGTGGCGAAAAAGCGCGCGCGGGCGAAAATTTATTTGTCGGCGCAATTTCATTTTCATATAGAATGTAACGAGCAGAGCAAGGCAGATCCCCATTTGGGTAATTGCTATGGAGAGGAGGAGGAGGAGATGAGAATTTCTGGGGGAACGAACCGGGCACTATACACAAATCGCATTAACTCGCAGAAAAATTATCTTATAACGTTCATAATCATACTTGGGGTAAAGGGATTAGTAACACTTCCCTTAATGAAAATTCATGAAAATCACGTTTATAATTGCGGAGTACGTTTTCTACATATAGTAATGGATCGTTAAAATTAATGGACTAATTATAAAATATTAAAGTATGAAAGCTTGCAATCTTTAATACCATCGTTTAACGAATTTAGTTTCCTGCCATCTCTTAATTCGCTTAGAAAAGATTAACAAACATAACCAAAAGTAGAGAAATTATGATGAACATGACTTAGAATACGCTCACAACTACCAAATGAAGCCAAATGTTAAAATCTTAAAATGTGTTCGGAACTTATTTCATATGATGCAGCTTAACCTAAAATACATCAACATTGAATATTAATCTAATTAGAAGCATAATTAGGTAATAACCTCCGCCCGGAATCGATTAATTTTACATCATTGTACATCAACATCTAGAGACTCCTGTAACTGTCAGTGTTCATGCCAAAGTTTGCTACTTGACTTCAAAAATTATAGTATTATTCAAGATTTTCAAGTAGTTTAATCTTGTCAATACCCTAAGGTTTACAAACGTCATACATGATTAATTATGCAAATAAAATAAAAGTTACAACTAAACATATTAAAAATAGATAAAAGTGTATAAGTAATTATTAAAAGAAAAAATACCCTAAGAAAGTAATAAAAATTTCTTACTAAATCCTTGTAAGTTTTGGAAAGCTCCTTGGGTAAGGATTTCGGTGGGACACTCCCGATTTTTAACAATTTGTCCCAAATCCAGCTGCGTTTTAAAAATGTCCCGAGTTTTGGAAGAATTAAGTTTGTGTCAATTATCATAAACTTATATCTCTTGTTTAAGGCGTGGGTGAGCTTCAGAAATAAAGAATCATACTCTGCGCTCTCTATGCGAATTAAATTGTTCGCTTTTAAGCCTTAGAACTTGGATTCCAAAGTTGAAGCAAATTAGTTTTTTTTTTTTAATTTTTTAAATCATTCGATGCAGTTTTCTTCTCTCGGTTGAAGTTTTGAGAGTTGACGTTTTATTTTTATCCAGAAAATAGCAAGTCAGAAATCAATACTTAAAAAAAAATGTAAGTTCGGGTCGACACATTTTTTCCAACACGGTACACATTGCCAAAGTTAGGCGTTTTTTTTTGCACAAAAACGTGTTTTTTTTGTTCGGGGGTTGAAGGGTTCAAAAGGGATCATTCCAATCTGAGTTCACTGCCTTAAAGTAGAGCCAAAATGGGATTTTTTTCCCGAAAGAATCATCAAATTTGGTTATGTGCGAAAAACCTCAAAATGCACTTTTCTAAAACACCCATAACTTGGTTATGGTTGGCCAAATCGTCGTAGGAACTTCGTTCTTTAAGTCCTGCATAGGGAATTGATCAAATTTTAATGCCTTTATGGTGGATCGAGTCGACAAAATTTTTCCAATTCCGTTGACATCGAAAACGATGTTTTTTTCTGGAAAGATCCAGAAAATTTTTTTCACAGGGGCGCTGGAGAGGGGCGGAAGGGGTTACGCTTAAGTTCGCATGCATGACTTTAAATAAGACACATCAACGTTTTTCGTCCTTAAAGATTCATCAAAATCGATTGAAAATACGCCGAGTTATGGCGGTTTGAAAATGGTCGAAATTTCACGAATTTGAAGTGTTTCATTTTTTTTCCTCTAGTGTATATTCAGGCTATTTTTCGTCTTTATTATTTGTATTTTTTACAAATTTTCAAATCGTTCAAAGCAATGGCTATGATGAGATGTCTTAAATTTTCGTTTTCTCAGTTCAAGTTCGGAACGTTGCGGTTTTGTTTCCTCTTAGGAAATAGCAATTGTTTTAATCAAAAATCGGAAACACATGGTTTTTCAATAGATCTTAGGTTTTTCAAGAATATTTCTTATTTGACTTTTTTTACTATTTTATTATATGAAATATGAATGAAATTTCCGATTTCCCATTTCAAGTTTGCAGCGTTGTCATTTTATTTTTATACAGAAAATAGCAATTGTTTTTATGTAAAATTAGTAGGAAATAGTTTTTTTTTGTGAATCTTGAGCTTACGTAGCACAATTTCTTAATATTTTTTTAATCTTTCAAATCGTCTCCCGGTTAAAGTTTGGAGCACTGCCGTTTTCTTTTACCCGGAAAATATCAATAAGTGTTATTACTCAAAATCAAAAGTCCATGTTGTTTTTTACTATTTCATTATATGAAATATGAATGGAATTTCCGATTTTCCATTTCAAGTTTGCAGCTTTGTTTTTTGAACTTTTGATCTTTTGAAGCAAATATTTTGATCAATTATTTTATTACAAATTTTCAAATCGTTACAATTTTTTCCAGTTCAAGTTTAAAGTGTTACCATTTTGATTCCACATGAAAAATAAAAATTGTTTTTATTCAAAATCAGAAATGCATGTATTTTTTTAAATATATCTTGAGCTTTTCAATAATATTTCTAGTTTGACTATTTTTTATATCGATTTCCCATTTCAAATTTGGAGCGTAGTCGTTTTATTTTTATACAGAAAATAGCAATTGTTTTTACATAAAATTAGTAGTAAATCGTTTTTTGTGAATCTTGAGCTTTCGCAGCACAATCTCTTAATTATTTTTTTAATTTTTCAAATCTTCTCCAGGTTAAACTTTGGAGCACTGCCGTTTTCTTTTACCCGGAAAATAACAATAATTTTTATTACTCAAAATCAAGTCCAAATTTTTTGAGCTTTTGATCTTTTGAAGCAAATATTTTGATCAATTATTTTATAACAAATTTTCAAATCGTTAAATGCAATTTTTTCCACTTCAAGTTTGAAGTGTTACCATTTTGTTTCCACATGAAAAATAGAAATTGTTTTTATTCAAAATCAGAAATGCAAGTTTTTTTTAATAGATCTTGAGCTTTTCAATAATATTTCTAGTTTGACTATTTTTTGACTATTTTTTTTTATATCGATTTCCCATTTCAAATTTGGAGCGTAGTCGTTTTATTTTTATACAGAAAATAGCAATTGTTTTTATATAAAACTTGTAGTAAATAATTTTTTGTGAATCTTAAGTTTTCGTAACACAATTTCTTAATTATTTTTTAAAATTTCTCGAATCTTTTCCTGGTTAAAGTTTGGAGCACTGCCGTTTTCTTTTACCCGGAAAATAGCAATAATTGTTTTTACTGAAAATCAAAAGTCCATGTTGTTTTTTAAGTTTTTTGGACTTTTGATCTTTTGATCAATTATTTTATTACAAATTTTCAAATCGTTAAATGCAATTTTTTCCAGTTCAAGTTTGAAGTGTTACCGTTTTGTTTTCACATGAAAAATAGAAATTGTTTTTATACAAAATCAGTAATAAATAGTTTTTATGAATCTTGAGTTCTCGTAGTAAATTTCTTCATTGATTTAAAAAAAATTAAATCATCTCTTTGTTCAAGTTTGGAGCGTTGCCGCTTTATACTTACCCGTAAAATAGCGATTGTTTTTACACAAAATGAAAAATCCATGTTTGTTTGTTATTTTTTGAACTTTTATAGCAAATAATAATAATAATAATAATAATTTTTTCGCGGATTGATATGAAATGTAAGATTTTTCGGACTGCTTTTAGGCCGTGAAATATCACTTTTGCGGACTATGTTTTAAAAATGCTTATTTATGCCTAGGCTGTAAAAGTAATGAGCCAATCAGGTGAGGCTACGTCATGCTATTTCGCCTATTAGATGAGACACCGCGTCGAGCAATAAAAGCTGCCCGGAAATTTGTTTGACATTACAATGTATTTTTCGCTTAATTAAGAGTTGCCTTCGAATTTCCCATAACAAAAAGGCCAAAAACAGGTTCCCCGAAGTTTTAATAACACCGCTTGTGATTTCGCAAGCTCGCTCGGCGGTGAAACTCCAGCCGCTTCCGTAAATCTGTCACTTTATTGCCTTGTTAAACAAAGAACTATATTCTCCCATAAAGACTACAAAAGTATTGGATCGTCAATATTTCAATCAATCATTTTTTACAAATTTTTATATCGGTAAATGTAATTTTCGATTTTCCATTTCAAATTTGAAACGTTGTCGTTTTATTTCCCAATATCCTAAAAATACACAACTTGAAAAAATGCTTTTGAAAAATATAGCCTTTGCTCTTCGCACAGTTTGAGAAACAAACAAAAAATGTAATTGAATAAATTCAATCTATTTTCCAGATTTGTTATTTCATTCAGCATGATAACGAATTATCCTAATAAAGTGAATCATCCTAGGCCCGAAATAGAAATGAGTTGTTTGCGTTTTAACGAGCGTAAATAAACAAGTAATCTGGAATGGGAGGCGGGAGCAAGTGGGTCGCAGTTCAAGGGCATAACCATAACACTTTACGGGGCGTCAAGGCCGATTTCATGGAAGCCGGAAATTGCGCATACGAATATTGCTGCCATGGCGTATAGAGAGATATGAATACACGGAAAATACGCGAAAACTTAACCCGTATCAAATTTTGTCAGTAAATTGATTAGTAAATTCAAACAACTCACTGATGAATTAAAGTTCCAAAGGTTAGTTTACTGTAAGGAGTCATGAAAGTAAAGTTGCTATTTCCTATTTTATATGAACAAATGTTTATTTGCATGAAATACATTTGGTGCATTTATGGGTTGTTTAATTTATTTAAAGTTAAAGTTAAAGTATAAATACAAAAAAAAAAGATTCAAATATATCTACGGAAACAAATATTGTATTGTTTGAAACCTATCAAGATGCGTGCTTTGTAGAGTTGTATCACTCAAGACGCGTTGCACAGTGACCATCTTAAATTCAATTGGCTCCGGAGATTTGTTGCCTCGTTCTCTCACGTTCTCACTCTACTCAAACTTTACCCCCACACGTCTCGAGTGCTCGGTAATACTGTATGTCTCCCGAAGCCAATTTAGTGTATATTATCGTGTTCATGAATCAATCGTGCGCTTCAGCAATAAACATTCAATATTATATAAAATAAACATATATAATTTATCGAAGCCCAGGGCTCCAAAAAACTTTCAGTTTCCTCTGTATAAATATCATGTGTTTACCCTACGTCTTAGGTTAAAGCTGATTAATCGGTATACGTAGTTAAAGAAAACAGTCTAAATAATTTAGTTAAAGTATGCAAGTGTATCAGAAAAATTTAATTGAAAGAAAGGAAAATCGCTACTAACAGAACCAAAAAAATCCTATTTTAAATATTTTGAAGGGGAAAATGTATACCTAATGAATTATTCTCGAGTGTGTTAACCAGCTGAGAATATTAAGTGCGTAAATATTCAAGTTAATCGAGAAGGCACTTGTTCCGAAATAAATTCATCACTTTTACGTTGGCGGAGGGTCGCGATTGTAAATAAAATTTAAATGAGCGGGAGCAGCCATAAATTACGACAAGCAAGGGAAGGTCCTTAAGGGCGCTACGGAATTAAACGCCCCCCTCCCCGCCATTCGGACGTTCCCCACGGCACTTTATGCCTACATTACTCAAGATTATTGTATAATCTCGACGGTAAAAAGGGCCCCCCTTTTTCGGGGGGGGGGGATTTAATAAATTCCTACAAACCTATCACAGACCGGCGTATAGTTTATGTAATGGAAAATTATGGAGACGTTTGATGTGCTAATCTGCTGGAAATTTCCCCGGGAATTATGAAGTAATTAACGCGAAATTTAATTACTTACATTAATTACCCCATTCATAATCTTTACAAATTATTTTAACATGATCTTGATGAAATCTTCTCTATAAAATGTTTGGTTGTGCTTTAATAACTATGGTGCAAACCGATGCAGCATTTATTTTAACATTGCGGGGTGCAAATCCAAACGCATTTTTTTGTGTGAAATAATCGAATACGAACAAACTGAATCAATCATAAACGCATTTTTTTTTCGACCGGATACAACACACACATACATACACCTGCACCAGCAAAACTGTATTCATCAACTGCGATAATTCCAAACATGCACTCAATCTCTAATAAATACGGAAATCGTGTTGCAAACCGCATACGAAACAACCAGTATATTTGAAACAGTGTTATGCAATGTCGATTTCAACTACTGTTTACAAATACGTGCAATGCAACGTTTACGTAATAATTTACATGGATAGAATTTTATTTAAATATTGATGTCGCCGTCGTGTACCTTTCTTCGATTTAAGAGCATATTTTCATGTTCATCTTCGCACGGAGGGGCCGCGGTGGCCTAGTGAGTAGAGCTCCTACTCACGGACCTTGTGGTCGTGGGTTCGAATACCATCCTCTGGAAACTGTCTAGATTCTATATACGATTTTTGGATTTTTCTTATTAATTGATATTTATTAATGATTTTTTCCACTCTGAGCAGTTCTGCTTCTGCTTATCTGTGTAATTTTTATATCAAATAATACTTTACTTTAAATACACAAGAAGACAAATATTTGTACAAGAAATTTATTTCCATTTTACATCATGAATTTTTCCCCATTATTATTTATTTATAACAAATTTAGTACCTTGAACGAGATGAAAGTTTTAATTTAATATTATCTCAATTTTCTCATATTTCGAGATGTTCATAAATTCACATCCCCTGTATATTTATTTATAATATCCAATATACGTTCGTGCATAACAAGAGTGGGCTTTTTATTACTTTTACGTAAAAGGCAAACGTGTAACGTTCATTCTAGATCGGGCGCGTACATGGTTACAGTGAGGAAGTTATGAAGTCAAACAAAATTTCATATTGAAAATGCTAAAATTGAATTGAAGTTCTGGGCCGTAAATATCGGCACAAATCGTTGATGATTTCATCATTCTCAAAAGAATAAATCATGTGTATGCAATAAAAAAATTAGATGCTGATAAGTTTAATTCTAAATAAAAAAGGTCAGCTTTCTCCAGTTGCTTAAAACGTATATTTCTCCACGATAGATACAACTTACAAGGCGACATCTATTGTCTAAACTTTGCAGAAATTACTTTATTATGTGGAACCATCTGCAAGGTTTCAGTCTTGTTAGTTGTCGGTGGATTATTCCACCCAGTTTAAGAATTTGTGGAACATTTAGGCAATAGATGTATAATAATAATAATATATTTATTGGTTATATATTTAGACGCTAATGTCCTAATTAGAAAAAAATGCAATTTTCGGCGTCGTACAGTAATTATTTTCAAAATATCTTGGTATAATGAATTCCAGCGCTAATGTCCTAATTAGAAAAAAAGCTAATTTTCGACATCGTGCAGTAATTATGTTAAAAAATCTTCCTACACTTTTGAAAGACAATAAATTTGTGCAAATTTTGATGTTTGATTAAAATCGACTTAATTCCAGCGCTAATGTACTAATTAGAAAAAAATCTAATTTTCGACGTACAGTAAATATATTAAAAAATCTTCGTACACTTTTAAAAAACAATAAATTTGTGCAAATTTTTATGTTCTAACGATTAAAATCGACCAACGCGTTTCTTAGTTATGCACTTGCAAAAATAAAAAATATTATCGCTAAATTCCAGCGATAATATCCTAACTAGAAAAAAGCTAATTTTCGACATCGTACAGTAATTATATTAAAAAAATCTTTGTACACTTTTGAAAGACAATAAATTTGTGCAAATTTTTATGTTTGAATCATTAAAATCGACCAACGCGTTTCCGAGTTATGCACTTGCAAAAATAAAAATGTCGCTTAATGTCCTAAATAGAAACAAAGCTAAGTTTCAACATCGTACAGTAATTATATTTAAAAAATCTTTGTACACTTTTGAAAGATAATAAATTTGTGCAAATTTTTATGTTTGAATCATTAAAATCGACCAAAGCGTTTCCGAGTTATGCACTTGTAAAAATAATAGGGATTTGTGACATGCAGAAAATTTTAGAATTATTGAGATATTTGTGGTTTTGAAAAAAATCATTATAAAAATCATGACGGTTACTAATGACGGGAAAAAGCGTACAGAGTAATTATTTTTTTGGAAAAATTTTTTTTGGTCATTTGATGATTTTCGCAATTTTTTTCATAGTATTATTACTCAAAAAAATGCATGCAAAAAATTTTGGGTCTCAGAAAGATGTAAAGTAATAATTTTTCTGAAAAAAAAATTTTTGGTCATTTGATGATTTCATCATTTCATGATTTTCGCCATTTTTTCCATAGCAAAAAGGAATTTTTTTTTGGTCATTTGATGGTTTTCGCCATTGTTTCAATAGTATTACTCAGGAAAAAAAATTATGCAAAAAATGTTGCGTCTCTCATGACGGTTCGTAATGACGGGAAAAAGCGTGTAAAGTAATAATTTTTCTGAAAAAAAAGCTTTTGGTCATTTGATGATTTCATCATTTCATGATTTTCGCCGTTTTCTCCATAGTAAAAAGGAAACATTTTTTTGGTCAGTTGATGATTTTTGATATTTTTCCCATAGTATTATTACTCAAAATAAAAATGCATGCAAAAAATTTTGGGTCTCAGAAAGATTTAAAAAAATTCATAACGGTTCTTAATGACGGAAAAAAAACACGTAAAGTAATAATTTTTCTGAAAAAAAAATTTTTGGTCATTTGATGATTTCTTCATTTCATGATTTTCACCATTTTTTCCATAGTAAAAAGGAATTATTTTTTTTGGTCATTCGATGATTTTCGCCATTTTTTCCATAGTATTATGCAGGAAAAAAATGTATGCAAAAAATGTTGGGTTTTAGAAAAATTTGAAAAACTCATGACGGTTCTTAATGACGGGAAAAAGCGTGTGAAGTAATTATTTTTCCGAAAAAAAATTGTTCGGTCATTTTATGATTTTCTCCATTTTTTCCATAGTATTACTTAGGGAAAAAATACATGCAAAAAAATGTTGGGTCTCAGAAAAAATTAAAAAAATTCACGATGGTTCTCAATAACGGGAAAAAGCGTGTAAAGTAATAATTTTTCCGAAAAAAAAAAAGGTTTGGTTATTTGATGATTTCATCATTTCATGATTTTCGCCGGTTTCTCCATAGTAAAAAGGAAACATTTTTTAAGTGTCAGTTGATGATTTTCGCCATTTTTTGCATAGTATTACTACTCAGAAAAAAAAATGCATGCAAAAAATTTTGAGTCTCCGAAAGATTTAAAAAAATTCATGACGGTTTTTAATGACGGGAAAAAGCATGTAAAGTAATAATTTTTCTGAAAAAAAAATTTTTGGTCATTTGATGATTTCATCATTTCATGATTTTCACCATTTTTTCCATAGTAAAAAGGAATTTTTTTTGGTCATTTGATGATTTTCGCCATTTTTTCCATAGTTTTACTCAGGAAAAAAATGTATGAAAAAAATGTTGGGTCTCAGAAAAATTTGAAAAACACTCATGACGGTTCTTAATGACGGTAAAAAGCGTGTGAAGTAATTATTTTTCCGAAAAAAATTGTTCGGTCATTTTATGATTTTCACCATATTTTCCATGGTAAAAATGATTTTTTTTTTGGTCATTTGATGATTTTCGCCATTTTTTCATAGGAAAAAAATGTATGCAAAAAATGTTGGGTCTCAGAAAAATTAAAAAAAATTCATGATGGTTCATGACGGGAAAAAAGCGTGTAAAGTAATAATTTTTCTGAAAAAAAAATGCTTTGGTCATTTGATGATTTCATCATTGCATGATTTTCGCCGTTTTCTCCATAGTAAAAAGGAAACATTTTTTTGATCAGTTGATGATTTTCGCCATTTTTTCCATAGTATTATTACTCAAAATTACTGCAAAAAATTTTGGGTCTCAGAAAGATTTAAAAACATTCATGACGGTTCTTTATGACTGGAAAAAGCATGTAAAGTAATAATTTTTATGAAAAAAAATGTTTGGCCATTTGACGATTTCATCATTTCATGATTTTCACCATTTTTTCCATAGTAAAAAGGAATTTTTTTTTGTCATTTGATGATTTTCGCCGTTTTTTCAAATATTTTAAAAAATTCATGATGGTTCTTAATAACGGAAAAAAGCATGTATTGTAATAATTTTTCTGGAAAAAATTTCTTTGGTCATTTGATGATTTCATCATTCCATGATTTTCGCCGTATTTAGTAAAAAGGAAACATTTTTTTGGTCAGATGATTTTTGCCATTTTTTCTATAGTATTATTACTCGAAAAAAAAATGCATGCAAAAAATTTTAGGTCTCAGAAAGATTTAAAAAAATTCATGACGGGAAAAAGCATGTAAAGTAATAATTTTTCTAAAAAAAATTTTTTTTGGTCATTTGATAATTTCATAATTTCATGATTTTCACCATTTTTTCCATAGTATTACTCAGGAAAAAAGTGTATGCAAAAAATGTTGGATCTCAAGAAAGTTTGAAAAAACTCATGAAGGGAAAAAGCGTGTAAAGTAATCATTTTTCTGTAAAAAAATGAATTAAATAGAACAACGCTTCCGAGTTATGCACGTGTATAATTTTAAAATATATCGCGCCAATATCTAATATAAAAAAAAACGCGAATATCGACATCTTACCGTAATTATATAAAAAAACTCTCCGCAGATATTTTAAAGACAACAAATTTGTATACATTTCGATGTTTAAATTATGGAAATCGATTGTTATCTCTGCAGTAAGGTAAGGTTTTACAAAATGACCTTGTCCCAGCGGTTGTAGCAATTTTTCCAAACAACACTGATCTTAACCTCCCATATAATATAATATGGTTCCACATATTCGTAAAGCAATTGTCAAAAAACGCGCATGGTGCGGCGGTGCGCCATCTTGCTGAGAGCATACTGTATTATATGAAAGGTCAAAATCATTTTTGTTTACAAAAACACGCTGGAACAAAATCTACCCAGAATTAACCTATTTTTGACATATCAAAGCTGGAAACAAAATGGCAACTTACAAAACGTAAATTACAGAAAAGAAAATTGCATTCGGAGTTTAGGAAATTTGTAAAACATTCATCTCTGCAGGAATTAGCTTCAAAATTTTAAAATTTACCCAGAATGAACCTATTTTTTACATATCGCTATAACAGTTGACGTATCAGAGCTTGCAATCAAAATGGCAACATTCAGAACGTAAATTACAGAAAAGAAAATTGCATTCAGGGTTTAGAAAAAATGCAGGAATTAGCTTCAAAATTTCAAAATCTACCCAGAATGAACCTATTTTTGACATATCGCTGAAACAATTGGCATATCAGAGCTGGAAACAAAATGGCAACATTCAAAAGGTAAATTACAAAAAAAAAAACATTCGGAGTTTAGAAAAATTGTAAAAAATCCATCTTCGCTAAAATTAGCTTCAAAATTACTTTACTTAAAAAATACGTGTTGAAACTAACCGATTAATTATTTGTTATCACATGCCTTACCTCTAAATTATATTTTGATTAAAATTATTTTCTTACATTTAGTTCAGTTTTTAATAAATTGTTTTTTTGTTTTGTTGCAGGTTTGACATGTTTCGGATACATCCAACTCCAACTGCTCAATACAATGTGAACCATCATTCTCTAGCTTCTCCATCCAAATTACAAGAAGGACCTACACGAAAATGAGATTATTTATGTAAAAAAGAAAAATGTATAAATAAAGAAATTAAACTTAAAAAAATGTAAGCAAAAGACCACACAGAAGAAGTTTAGTTTGGTTTAGTTTAGGAATCTTTGTTAGCCTTGCTTACAAAATAAATATAAAATAATTTGCAAATACATAATACACACAATTTATTTCACGGAGTCTGAATGGTCTTCCACTTGGAACCAATCTGCATTGGCTGTGACTTGATAATTTGTCCTAGCTTCTGATTGTACCATATTCAGGTATTTTTTGCCTTTATCACCAGATTGTAGTATAACAAAGTTTCAATATCAAAATTTTTAGTTTTGTAAATGTAATTTTAAACAATTGCGCTATGCAGAAGCGAATATAAAAGAACACAAGCATAGAGTAAACGTTTTTAAAAGCTTTCAGTAATATCACTAAAATCCCGGGTGATCAATTGAAAATCCGGTTGTCGTGTTAATCAACGCACTGCATTCGGCCATCCCATTATCGTTTTCACAACAATATCGCGTGTTTTATCTCCCAGCAGTTGGCCCAAAAAAATATATGATTAAATTATTTGTTCGTGTATGGAAGCGCCGCACGGATAGAGGGATGATGCGTGTGCCGGACAATAAACGAAAGTTTTCAATTTCCCGGAGATAAAAATGAACCAGGCCATTGTAATTTCGTTATTGTTGCTGTTATATAAAAATCCGGGCCTTTTGTTGTTGCGTGGTGGGGGGGTAGGATGCGAGACTAGGATTATGGGGGACGGAGGGGGGTTTCGGTAGGAAATTGCAGGCGCCAGACCCAATTTTTCGATTGGCAAAGCGCCCTCGGAACACATAATTGCGAACGCATAATAAATGCGGACGTCCGGTGTAATTGGATCTGGCCTAATTAAATTTTTTTCTATCGTCTGGGGGGCGGAAATTTGTGCTGATTATTGATACGGAGCGGTGGTGAATTTTTTTAATTAACTACGTCATTATGCTACGCATTAGGAACCTGGATTAAACTGAATTGAAAAATTCAGAAGAAAGTGTTTGAATTCGCCGAATACTTTTTGCTATAAGTACGGAAGCTTCACTGTGCACAATCAGAGGATGAATTTTAACGATTTTGTAAAGCTTACTTTCAAGTTAAACTTGCAGATCAAGACAAGTCTTGGACTTCACATAAGGTGTGCAAGCGTTATGTGGAAAATGTACGGCAACGGAGCAAAGAAAATGATATGGCATGAGTCTAAAGATCACATAGATGATTGTTATTTTGTTCAACAAAGACTTTTTTTACTTAAGCATTCGCCATTTAGTCACCGGGTATAGATCTATTCCTTAAAACCAATTGAAAACTTTAAACAGGGAGACATCAAGGATCTGGGTAGTCGATGAGGGCTATCATGACCTTTAGAACTTCACAAAAAGACTTTGGGTGACAACAACAAAAATGGGCAAAAAATCACATACCTAAATCTAGAATCAGCAGGGCATTCATTCCGAACTACCTATCCCGGTGTAAGAAATCTCCTTTACCTGAGAATGAGGAAGATTTTACAAGTGATATTGACGAATATGGATATGGATTTTGATTGTGGCTCTTCTACACAACCTACACCTTAGAGATTATCCAGGTCGAATTAAATGATTTGGTACGAGGTTTAAATCTTTCAAAGAAAGCATCAGAAGTATTAGTTTACAGGCTAAATGAAAAGCATATGGCAGAGCCATAGTTAGATACTAATGCTAACTTGTATCGTATCAGAGAAACAAACGTTTTTTTTTTTTTTTTATTTAATAATTATTAAATTCTATTGGCGTGACACCACATAACTGCATTAAGTGCCTATTGTTTTTAGACAGTACGGAGAGGAGCATTTTACTTCATAATAAAAATGTATATTTTTAAATTTCTATTGGACATTCTGTACATCTCAAAGCTGAATACGAAACAATTAACAATCTGCGTAGATCTTGAAATGGTCAACTAATTAATTGACCAACAAAGAGGTTTCACGAAATATCCATGATTCTTGCGCTTGTGGGACGACAGTTCCAGGTATAATCATTGAATTCAGAAAAATCGGCCGGCGAGATGAGATATAAGTGGAGTGTGTCAAGTTGGCACCCCAATGAAGAGTTCTGAATAGAGTTCTCAATTCCTTTTGATGTATCTAGAAGTAGTATCAACTTTTAAAAAAGAGTTCTGTAAAATTGGGCTGTCAGGAATTTAAAAAAAAAATGGGGTGCCAACTTGACATCGCATCCCAACATTGTTATCGAATAGTTCTGAACTAGTTTTAAGATGTATTTGGGTTAGTACTATAGTTCCTGATACTTTCAAAAAAGAGTTCTGTTGAATTTCCAGAGATACAAATTTGGAAATTCGAAATATTCAAATTCATATTACTTAATATTGATTGTATCTAAATATTTCATGACAACTATGGACAGAACTCAGAAAGAATTACGGAACTTCCGCACTTTCATAGCGAAATCAACAACGAAGTGTTTTGGACATGACTGGATAATTATTTTTTGTCAACTCGAAGTAAATTCGCATCAGTATGTGTAAATGAAGAAGCTGAAAATAGTCATAATACTAGTGCTTCGACTTCGTGCAACATTCAGGAGGAATTTAAAATTAACGCTGGAAAATTTACAAAGCATTTCGGTGTCACCCCAATCTGAACCAGACCCATCACTTAGTAAAATCAAGTAGTGTTAACAAAGATCCGTCTAAGTAGTAAAATGGTGCAACTATAGAGTTTTTACTATCATTAGATGAAATTGATCAGCAACTAGATGAAGATTTCTCTGTAACGAAAATAGTTTAATATTTCTTTTTTTAATAGGATTGTACTGGAAAGCTTTTAAACGGAGAACAATCAAGAAAATTTATTTTATAATCCATGTGAACCTGTTGGCGGAATTGCAAAATAGCAATCAATAATTTAAATTCGGTAATAGGTTCTTCCGAAAATTCTTCAGAACACGCCAAGTATCAAATTGCACTGTTATGTAGAAATTAATTATCAAACAGAATATATTCTGTTGTTTGCCAACAAATAATGTATTGAAAATTGTTATCGTTATCAAAGAAATACCCAAAGTTTAGAGGAACGGAAGACATTTCTAGAAGCTCAAAAAATGTGCTTGGAGATTTTGACAGAAGTTGATGATTCATTAACCTGTATGAGAGAGAGAGAAATGTCTCATTTCTCTTCAACAATTTGCGAAGAATTCATTCAGTTAATGTCTTTGATAGTTTTAAATAATATTGTCCGCGGGAATAAAAAGTCTAAATATTATTCAATGATTTTGACTCGACGCCGGATAGTTCTCACGTTGACCAGTTATCATTCATCATTTAAAGAGTAACACCACTTTAGCGGCCGAAAAAAAACCTAACTTTGACGATTTATTTTGGCAGTATGGAAAAAGGAATGGTATTTATTTTTAGAGGTTTATTTAATACTTATTTAGATGTGAAACAAAAAATTGTTTTATCACTTTAATGCAAAATGGTGCCGACAGAGCCAATATTTGAAATCGCCGTTTTTTTTTACTTCTGTACGGGAGGACGAATTTCTCGTGACCTGGGACAAAACCCATTTTTTTAATATTCATATACTATTGGCTATGGAAGTAAGAAGAGGTTTTTTCTAAATCAAATTTTGTGGAAATGGTGTACGTTTGAAAAAAAAAATCGATTGTTGGCCAAAAAATAGCTGTAAATTGTTTATAAAAGAAAGACTGCCTAATTTCATGGAGTATGTAATTGTGAAGCTAATGTAAAAAGTCGATCCATGTAACGGTGTTCAAGTAATCTGTCCTCCCAGTTTGAAAAAATCGCAAAAATTTAAATTTTATTCTTTTCTAGTCTCTAGTCTTTGGGAAAGACTAAAAGTATTTTTTTTTTCGTTGTTGCTTCAAAACAACAGTCCAATGAAGTCAAATGCTCAAACTGTATTTTCGTACAGAAGTTTTTCGAGCAGACTTAAAATTCAACAGTTTGTTTTTAACTGGTAATTTGTCTCAGGAAATTAAAATATTTTGTTGGTCCTTGAATTAAGACCAGTAAGTAAATTAAATATCTCTTATAAATACTCTAATTTAACCCTTAAAATTTAATTCTTAAATAACTCGCCAGTATCACTCATTTCTTCATCAAACAATCAATATTTCTGCCTTATGTATGGATGATTGGCTTCCATAGCAATGCATACTTGTTTGAATGTACAATTTTCTGTAATTAATAATATTAAAAGGTTTTCCGAACACAGTCTTTAAATCTGAAAGCAGTTTTTTGTAAAACGCATTTGCGGAAGTTAAATGCAATGTGTTAATAAAATATTTGGATTCTTCAAACTGCAGGAAAGTACCGCGCTGGTAAAAATTAACGTAATCCAGTTTGTGGTCGCTAGAGATGATTTTGACAATTTTTGGAAAACAAAATTTTTGTATCTGTGAATCGTGCCTCAAAAACTGTAACAGGAATTGGATTAAAACTTCAAACTAAGCTTCATTTTACAATCTAAAGAACTCAACAGTTTTTGGTAAAATTCAGAAAACCGGTAGTATTTTTTCGTATTTTTTTTTCAAGATTATTTTAAATATGATAAATATTACAAAAATCTTTGTATGAATGATAAAGATAACAATAAATAACATCTTTTATTAATAAATATATTTCACTTAAAAAAAAAAACAACTAAAAATGGAGAAAAGTCACTTTTTTGGTCTATAATTATAAAGTGGTGACGGTTTTTAAAATGTCTTAAATAGTATATAGTGTATCAAGGGCCGAAAATAGGCTTTAGCAACCCGCCGCTTTTAGCAACACGAGCGAGGGTTGCTAAAGCATTTCGGCATGAGTTACACTCGATATTCTTTCGCCTGCCTTAAGTAAAAACAGTGTTTCAGGAAATTTTATATCGCGCACCATTGAACTGTCACTGTCAGATTTTTGCATAGCCTACTCATATTCCGCGGAAGGTTGTCTAGATTATGCATATTCTTTTTTCGGCCCTAGATATGCTAAATCGTAGTTTCGGCCCGATTTTTATGGCCGAAATATATGGTTTCGGTAGAGGCAGGCGGAAAAATTATTTTTATACCCTCAAATTAGATACACACATTAATATTGCTTAGTTGCTTATACAAAATTTGGCGGAACGTTTTGAGGCCGCAGCACAATAGTTAAGAATCACTCTCTAAGCACAGAAGCCAGATGCTATATTGGCTAATTTTTGTATTTAATTATCTGAAAGAAAGTGAATACTATTTTATTTTTTAATATATTATAACCTGCTAGTTGTTCGAACTGGCGTAGGTCGTTAATTCTGTTTAAGTGCACTAATCCGCTTTTATTGTCACATTGCCCTGAATATCAATTGCTATTGTGTTGTGTCGACTCCACATTCATCACACCTACAAATGTATACACGTACCATTATAAAAAGTTTTATTATTTAATTTTATAGTGAAGTGCATCACTTGCAAGTAATATCCCAGTCATAATAATCGTCATTGGCGTAACTTCAAATTTCGGATCCATCCACAAACTTCTTTTCAATTTTCATACCCGTGGGGAGTCCTATTGCAGCATTTTCGAATCTAATTTGTGTCAATTCTTGCGTAATAGACAGGGCCGGTCTTATACATATGTGAACTGTAAGGCTATACAGGGTCCCGGGCTGACAAGTGCCCTTATTAATATATTTGACACGGTTTACGAAAAACTCATCGCAGAAAATTCATCGCAGAAAATGCATTGCAGAAAATTTAACGTGCAATATTCATCATAGGAAAATAAAACAGAAGTTAGAACACAAATTCTGATAAAAAAATCTTTCAATCTTTATAGTTTCTGTAACATTTGATTCACTTTGCACTGGTTGTAGTGCTGACTCCTCTACAATTTTATCAAAGAGACAGTTTTCAAAAAAATATTTAAAAAATTGATAGGGGGTTTCTAAATTCAGAATATTTTCTGGCAAGTCTTCAACTTCTACAAACTTCTTCTCTTCTTCGGATAAAATAATCGTTTTCTCCATACTACATTACGTTTATCTGAGAGAGAGGCTTGCTGTGGCCAAAGAACAAGCAACACTCTCAGCAATAGGAAGATCGACTTCTTCATCCTACAAAAGTCCTGTAAAATGCGATCCCGCAATAAAAAATAGAGGGTTCCGTTTGAAAAATTAAAGTTGATCTTCGTTTGACCTTGAAAATTACCACCAAGGTCACCAGCATATGTCCCCCTCCAAACCATACAACTTTGATCTGAAACATTTTTTGCAATGTTGCTCAGGTTTCGAGATATTTGGGGTGACAATTTAAAATGGGACACCCTGTATGTTCATTCATTCTTAAGTAACTTATCAAATTTTTAAATTGTCCGTTATGGGAAAGTAATGTGATCATGAACACACTTAAATTATTTTTGACGGAAATTATTTTGAGGAAAATTTCTAGCAAAGAAAATAATAATTTGTGTCTGTCTTTTTGTGCTCGCTGAAACTAAAAAAAAACTAGTTTTTCCACCAGAATTTTTAAATTGGTCCATCAGTATTGGAATAGCAATTGGTGGTTCGTGATTTTTTTTCAAATTCCTCTGGTAAATAGAGAAGTCGTGTTTAAGTTGAGAGTATATTTTGTTTTTGGAGTAAAGATCGTTAGAGGGATTATGTAGAGGGGTAGGCTCTTTCCCTTACTTTGGCATTGTAGGGTTTAGGGATTGTGAGAACAAGATAGCTCTATAATTTGCAATCTATTTATAAATATAAGTAGATGTGTTGATGGAGATTTCCATTTGCTTTCGAGCAAAAATTTGGCTCATTAGATCAGGAATTATTGCCAGAAATATGAAAAACAATTGCAACTCGAATGTGTGTTTTTGCTATAATTTCCAAAAATTCGATGAGCAGATCAATATTACGAACGAATTTTTGAAATACGCTGATTCGTTCACGAGTTATGTTCAAAAACGTTGAAAACAATTGAGAATCAAATTCGTTTTTATTTTATAATTTGATGTAATTTGACGAGAGGAATGGTTTGGTGCAGAAATTTGCGAATTCGGCTCATCCAATCAGGAATCATGGTCAGAAAAGTGAAAAACAATTGCAACCGGAATGGTTTTTTTTGCTATGATTTCCAAAATTTTAATCAGTAGAATATTCTTACGAAGGAATTTCTAAAGTGTGTTCATTCGTTCACGAGTTATGTCCAAAATTGTTGAAAATCAAATTCGATTTTTTGCTGTAATTTGGTGTAATTTGACGAGAGAAGTGCTTTGCGAATTCGGCTCATTCGATCAGGAATTATGGCCAGAAATATGAAAAACAAATGTAACTCGAATGTGTTTTTTGTTGTAATTTCCAAAGAAATCCATGGAAATGGAAAGAGAATTTTTGAAATCCGTTTATCCGTTCACAAATTATCGCCAAAAAAAAAGGAAAGTTACACGACAGCGTTTTCACTTTCTCCGTTGCGAAGTACGAGAAAGTATTGTGATCGTGAAAATGTTTTCAAAAATTTTTTTTACGGAAATATCCGTTTTGGGGTCCCTAGATGCCATTTCAACAATTTCTGGGGGAAAAAATGGTGTCTGTGTGTGTGCGTGTGGCTGTGTGTGTGTTTCTGTGTGTGTGTGTGTGTCTGTGCGCGCTGTATCTCAAAAACTAATAGAGCAATTGATATGAAACTTTGAACATACGTTTTATTTGATAATCAGAAGAACTGAAAAGCTTTTGGTAACATTTTGTACACCGGAAGTGAGTGTTTACCTTAACTGTTTTTTGTTTTTTGCAAATATTTTCTTCGATATTAAAAATATCATAAAAACATTTAAATAAACATTGAAGACAACAAAGAAATGAACATCTTTTGCTTGAAAATATTTTTCATAAAATCATTGCTATTCGAGAATATTTTTTTTTTGTTTAATTTTTGGTTTATAATTCTGAAACGATAATAGTTACAGCAAATTTATGTTAATTAAAATTGTAGAGAATTCCAAAATGAAAACAACTTCTAAAGAATAAGTTTTTTTTCGAAATCTCGTTAGTTTTTGAGTAAACCGAGTTTTTGAATTTGAAGTATAATTTTTCCATCTTTCATAATTTTGACGATTTAAACGTCAGTTTCATGCGAGTCTACAAAACGTGTGATGTACATTTAAAATATGATTTAAATTGAAAATAAACCATGAAAGTGTAAATATAAATATAAATGATACCATGAAGTCGGAGAAAGTAACATGATGGCCACGTCACCATTTTTTTTTAAATTCAGTTTCGAGTCAAAAGTAACTTTTAAATATTTAATGCCGTAAGAGGGTTGAATGATGATACGTGATGGGGAGTTGCGATTTGGCAGGTTTAAATTTACTTCTCCATTTTGCAAACCACAACTCGAAGGAGAAGTTGCCATTAAGTTTATAAAGCTTTGAATATCGTTGGTTTTTGGGTGATAAAGGCGGTATCATTGGCAAATTGTAGAAGATATGAAAATTGATCTAAGTGTTATATATGATATCGGGACTGTAAAAAATGTCAGAACAGAAAATATTGTAAAGGACGGGAGGAAGAGGAGAGCCCTGAGGAACTTTTTGTAGATCTAAGTGTTGGGTACCGGGACTATAAATGTAAAGGAGAGCCCTGCGGAACTTTTTGTTCGGATGTGAAGAATAGTAATATTTAATAGATATTAATACTAACACATAAATTGTCAGTTTAGAGTTTCAATGTTTAAAAAATTTCAAAAGAATTTAAAAATGGTGATGTGGCCATCATGTTACTCTCTCCGACTTGATGGTATCATAGTCATTTATATTTACGTTTTCATGGTTTATTTTCAATTGAAATCATATTTTAAATGTACATTAAGCGTTGCGTAAACTCGGATGAAACTGACGTTTAAAACGTCAAAATTATGAAAGATGGAAAAATTATACTTCAAATTCAAAAACTAGGTTTACTCAAAAACTAACGATATTTCGAAAAAACCCTATGATTTAGAAGTTGTTTATTTAGGCATTCTCTACAATTATTATTAACATAAATTTGATGTAACTATTATCGTTTTATAATTATAAACCAAAAATTTAAAAAAAATAATAATAAATTATTTTTCTCGAATAAAAACGATTTTATGAAAATTGTTTTCAAGCAAAAGATGTTAATCTCTTTGTTGTCTTCAATGTTTGTTTGAATTTTATAGTGATATTTTCCGTATTTAAGAAAATAATAATAATAATAATAATAAACTTTATTCTCACATGGTGGTGATACACACATATATACAGCGAAAAATTACAAAATAAATTAGAGAGAATCGTAAGGTGGGATTCAGCTTTGGGTAACAACCCAGCTGTTCTTCCATCCAAACCTTTAGCATATAGAGAAAACTAAAAATGGAGATTTGAACAGACAAAAAATAATAATACTAATAATAATGACGTTGAACTAACACAATAAACGTTTGTAGAGAAACAGTTTAGTTGGGAACAAAAAATAAAATGCATAGTGCTTTCTTAAAACTACTTAAAGATAAGTTCCATACTTACTAAATCAAATAATCATACACGAAACTTGTTCTTGATAGCAGATTTAAAAATAGAGGCAAAAAACAAGAAACAGTTAAGGTAAACACCCACTTCCGGTGGATGAAATTTTACCAAAAGCTTTTCAGTTCTTCGGATTATCAAATAAGACGTATGTTCAAAGTTTCAAATCAATTGCTCTATTAGTTTTTGAGATACAGCGCACACAGCCAGACACACACACACACACAGAGAGAGACAAACACACACAGACACAAATTTTTTTTCCAGAAATTGTCGAAATGGCATCTAGGGACCCCAAAACGGATATATCCGTAAAAAAAAATTTTTGAAAAAAAAACACGATCACAATACTTTCTCGTTCTTCGTAACGGAGAAAGTAAAAATTGTTAGCTACCAATTTATAATTATTAAATAAATTTGTGAATGGATTCCCACTTTTACGAAGATTATATTTAAATTTGCAAATGAAATTATTTCTAAAATTATTCGTATATAAGTGAACATGCTTCCGACAGGGATCGAACCTGCAACCTCTAGTTTGCTAGGTTAGGGCCCTGCAGAGGAGAGTAACACAGTTTCAATTGATTATGTCATCATTATTACCTGAAGTAAAAATTGAACCTTTTTTCTGTATTTTTTTATTGTTTTTGTAACGATGTTTAATTTTAAAGTGAACATGCTTCCGATAGGGATCGAACCTGCAACCTCCAGCTTGCTAGGCAATTATAGAGTGAACATGCTTCCGATTGGCATCGAACCTGCGGCCTTCAGCTTGCTAGGCTGTGGCCCTACCGATTGCGCCACAGTTTCAATTGATAATTACCTGAAGTATAAAATATGTTTTAATTTTTCTAGATTTTTAATTGTTCCAGTAACGATATTTAATCTTAAAGTCAAAACTGCGGTAATTGTTTCACCGCCTCAGTGGGTGGATGAATCAAACCATTAAGTGGTGGAATTATTATCGTAATATTTCGATATAAAAATCTGTAACATTCTTAAGTTTTAATGAATTTATTCTAAGCAGTGTTTAATTTAATTTGATTTACCTCTTAATTTATAATTGAATTTATTATGTCCTCAACACAAAATTATTAGATAGAAACGCCAAAGTGGCGGAATCTACTGCCTGAATGAGACCTGAAAGGTCGAAACCGGTCTGATGGGGGAACAATATTTAATGTTCACAAAATTATTATAATATTGACGTAAATATTTAATCTGATCGAATACGAAATTTGGATTAATTAATTAGAATTAAACACCGAAATAAAGAGAGGAACGAAATGCCCTCCCGTGCATCAACATTATTTTCTATTTAGAAGTGTTTCCAAACGTGCAATTATAGCAGATACTTAAAAAGCTATACAAATACATTATTCATTTATGCCTGACTGAAAGACCTCAGGTCAATTGCCAATTGATGTCAGACACGTACGTATATTGAATTAATAAGTTTGCGCTCCTTCATTCATTCCATATTTAGAGTTATTAAAGCTTGTTACGTTTTTAGAATTGTAATACAAATTAGATAACACCACCAAACGTGTTTAAAATTCTCGAATAGTTTCGCATTTTCAAATAAATAAGGTTTATTTACGGATTCTCCATTACAAAAAAATACATAATTAATTATTACTTAAAACTAAAATATTGATATATTTTTTTAAGTAATTTAATTCGGCGAACAAAAGGTTAAAACTAGTAATGGAATTGTTTATTACAGCACTATACATTTATTGAGACGCATTTACTTATAATCGCAACCGGCAACTGACCACAGGTCAACATTTATCTATTTTGCATATTTTATTTTTTACTTGTTTACCAAAATTATCATGTAATAGTTTTTTTTTATTGGTAATTTTTCTGTTAATATTGCCGATAAACTGTTTACACTTTATGTATTTAGTTTCCTTAAATAGAAGTGATGCAATTATGATAAAGTACAAGGTTCACATGACATAACAGTATAAAATATTAATCATAAAAGTGTTTGGTAAAAGGGAAAAGTAACAAAACAACGTACCGTTTAGAAAAGTGAAGATGTAAAGTAGAAGAAGTAAATCCCCAAGTAAGTGCATCTCGTGCTTTTTTGTCAGAAACTTAGGGTCACCACAGAGAACACGTCATTTTAAAACTTGAAAACACAAGGGCATGTTTTTGACGCGCGAACGCATCTGGCGACACTTTTATCCGGATGGACAACTTTCGCGCAACTGGTAGTCTCTCCTGCAGCGGGAACCAGCGCCGAGGGTGCTCTCCTGCTGATTGCCCAGGCGGGGGCGCAGGCGGAGGCGGCGGCGACGACGGCTGCGGCGACGGCGGCGGCGGCGAAGTCTCTCCTCGGTTTGGCGTTTGTGCCAGCAGGAGGCGTCGGGACGTACGCGAGTCAGCAGCGTCAGCTAAGTAGCAACGCGACAGACCGAGTGCGAAGTGGAGTAGCGCCGCCGCTATTGTCGGATGCGCAAGCGTTTACCCTTTTCTGGGCGCCGTCTCTGCACCCCGCGGCACCGACACACTGTTTACAATACACCCGAAACACCCGCGGGGGTAATGCATATCATTACTACCAATTATTAACTTTGACAGCCATTTACATACCTATTCCTCGCGAATTCGGCCCAATTGTCTACTCCGATCACACGCTCGAATTTTTCCTGCAAGTGCCTTCAATGTCAGTTTCTGTTTTACACGACACATTAAAATACCAAATAATCAGCCCTGTTTCATAAGCAAAACGTTAAATTTAATTACTGTTATAAGTCGTCAGCTTTGTTTTACTGATTGGATATAGTTATTTTAACATAACGTTCAGCCGTTAAATTCAAGGTTTTGCTTACAAAATAGGGTTGAGTGATTACACGCAAAACAATTTTCCAAATTATATTTATATTTAATGATGATAAACTATTTTTTTAGTATATTTAAGTACATAATGTAAGCAAAATAGCGTGGAAAATAAATGTGTATCTTAATTCAAATTAAAGTTCCCCATTCTCAAAGCAATACGCTTGTAGAGAAGAGAAAATATCCCCTTCTGTTATACAAAACATGTTTGTATTTATTTAAGAAAAGTAAACTATCCCAAATAAATTAAACAATAATAAAACAATAAATACTTTTAAACCTTCCTTCCCGAAATTCTAGCGATTGCGTTAACATTGTTTAATTGTAATTTGTAATTTGAGTTGTGAACTCAATTCATTTAAATTCTTTATTTCCAGGAAAGCCACCATACACAAAAAATACAAAGCAAGTATATTCGTGGTGGTAGTCTTGGATTGAATTTGGAATGTTTATTGTTATTATAAAATTATACATGATCGAGTTTGTTGATTTTTTAAACAAATATTTTGCATTGAAGATGCAACCGACCCTACCTATCTGTATTGCCACCTCTCCTACCTCGGCCGTACCAGAAAAAACCCCGCGAAGCGTCACTGATAAGAAGTAATGAAAGAACGTAAATAACCCAAAGTTTTTATTTATCAGGAAAAAAAAACCATTGATACCGAAGATATCTTTTTAACAATATCATTTAGACCAGGATTTTAACTGCTATATGCCGCTCTTGAAGCGTCATCCGGATGAGAATCAAAAAGCTATACAGGGTGTCCCATTTTAAATTGCCACCCCAAAAATCTCGAAACCTGAGCGACATGGAAAATTTTTTTCAAGTTGGGTAAAGAATTATGGAACAAAACAAGCGTTTTACATTACCCAACTTGAAAATATGGTTCCATCAAGAAAGTAGCACAACAAGTATTCAATATATGGAAAAAAATGTTTCAGATGAAAGTTGTAGGGTTCGGAGGGGGACATATGCTGCTGACCTTGAAAATTACCTTGGAGTCAATTTTCAAGGTCAAACTTTAATTTTTCAAATGAAACCCCTATTTTTTATTACGAGATCGTATTCTACAGGAAAATTTTTTTTTTTTTGTATAAAACGTTTTTTTTTTAAAGCTTTTTTGAAGAGTTTTTTCACGATTTTTTTCACGATTCAGATGAATCCAGGCTGTGATTCATGCATGGTTTGGACGGAAATTGCTCGAAATGCAGCCCTAATCCTCTCCTTCGTGTTCTGCACTGTTGTCGGAGCTTCAGCAAATACTTTCTCCTTGACTAATCCCCAGAGAAAAAAGTCAAGGGGTGTAAGATCTGGGGATCTTGCTCGCGCACCTTTGATGCTAACGCCGAGGGTAATGCATGAATCACAGCCTGGATTCACCTGAGATTTCAAACAACATAAAAAAAGCATAAAAAAAAAGTTTCCTACAAAAAGTTTGTATTTTTTCCGTAGAAAACGATCCCACAATAAAAAATAGGGGGTTTTATTTGAAAAATTAGAGTTGACCTTCGTTTGACCTTGGAAATTAACTCCAAGGTCATTTTCAAGATCACCAGAATATGTCCCCTTTGAACCATGCAACTTTCATCTGAAACATTTTTTGCCATGTTGCTCAGCTTTCAAGAAATTTTGGGTGACAATTTAAAATGGGGCACCCTGTATACTGTTTTCAATAATTCAACATTACTGTTAAAATTTCGCAAAAACTGAATTAAAATTTGAAATTATGTTACTGTTTGAAACCAAATTCAAATTCAATTACTGACATTGGACTTTGGGTTGTAAAAACTCTCCAAATAAATTAAAATATAGAAAAAAACCCGATTTCTACAAAAACGCGCATAAACTGCTTTTTCAAAATCACTTAAATTTCTAAAAATGCATCTATTTTCAACTAGTTCTGTTTTTTGTGACTTGTGCCAATTTGAACACACGTATCGAAAATATTTTTTTAATCAAAAGATACATGATGGGACATTTTCCTTTTATAATTAATGAATTCTCGTTTTTATAAAACATGATTTGTCAGCTGACAACAAGAATTCTCATGATAAAATCAGTGAAAAGTGTAAAAAAACTCGAGATTTTCACCCCAAAATATTTCCAAACAAGCGAACGAATTCGCCACAACTTAATGACGAAGAAGAGAACGAAAATTCTCGTTTTTATAAAAATAGGCGTTGTCAGTTGAAAACGAGAATTTTCATGATACCATCAGTATGAAGTCCAAAAAATTCGGGATTTTCGCCACAACTTAATGACGAAGAAGAGAACGAAAATTCTCGTTTTTATAAAAATAGGCGTTGTCAGTTGAAAACGAGAATTTCATGATACCATCAGTATGAAGTCTAAAAAAATGGGGATTTTCGCCACAACTTAATGACGAAGAAGAGAACAAAAATTCTCGTTTTTATAAAAATAGGCGTTGTCAGTTGAAAACGAGAATTTTCATGATACCATCAGTATGAAGTGTAAAAAATTCGGGATTTTCGCCACAACTTAATGACGAAGAAGAGAACGAAAATGCTCGTTTTTATAAAAATAGGCGTTGTCAGTTGAAAACGAGAATTTTCATGATACTATCAGTATGAAGTGTAAAAAATTCAGAATTTTCGCCACAACTTAATGACGAAGAAGAGAACGAAAATTCTCGCTTTTATAAAAATATGAGCCTCCGGGATGAGGGAAATGAGAAACTCTGTATTTTTTTTTAATAAAAATATGCATTGCCGATAATGAACGAAAATTCTCGTATTGCTTGACTTTCTTATCCACAACTCTAGAAAATTTCAATAATATACGTGATCATAAAAAGAATTACCGTTAACCGTTTCAAATATAATAAATAATAATTAATTAGTAATTTTTTTATAGATATAAGCGGTGTTCATGATAAAATCAGTGTAAATAAAAAGTGTGAAAACTTCAAGATTTTTACTCCAACACATTTCCGAAAAAGTCAACGAGAATTCTCCTTTTGATAAAAATATGAGTTGTCGGCTGAAAAGGAAAAGTTTTAAGATAATATTAGTATGAAGTGTGAAAAATTCGGGATTTTCACAACACATTACCGAAGAAGAGAACGAGAATTTTTGTTTTTTAATTTTTAATAAAATAAGAGCGTCCGGGATGAGGGAAACGAGAACCTGATTATTTTATAAAAATATGCATTGCCGATGGAGAACGAAAATTCTCGTATTTTTTTAATTTCTCATCCAGTCCAAAAAATCATAAAAAGAATTCCCGTAGCCTGTTTTAAAAATAATAAGTAAAAAATAATTTGTAATATTTTTTTTATTGAAAAAACGGGAATCAGTGTGAAGTGTAAAAAATTTGAGATTTTCACTCCAACATTTCCGAAGAAGCGAACGAAAATTCTCGTTTTTTTATAAAAAATAAGCGTTCTCAGCTGAAAACGAGAATTTTCATGATAACATTAGTATGAAGTGTGAAGAATTCGGGATTTTTAACACAACATAATGTCAAAGAAGAGAACGAGAATTTTCGTTTTTTTATAAAAAATATGAGCGTAATATATAAGAAATAAATTGAAATATGTCAATAAAAAATGATGATGCGGCCATCATGTTACTTTCTCCGACTTGATTGTATCATAGCCATTTATATTTACGTTTTCATGGTTTATTGAAATTATATTTTAAATGTACATCGAGCGTTGCGTTTACTCGTTTAAAACGTGAAAATTATGAAACATGGAAAAATTATACTTCAAATTGAAAAACTCGGTTTACTCAAAAACTAACTAGATTTAGAAAAAAACTTATTCTTTAGAAGTGGTTCATTTTGGCGTTCTCTACAATTATCATTCACATAAATTTGCTGTAACTATTACCGTTTCATAATTATAAACCAAAAATTTAAAAAAAAAAAATTCTCGAATGATTTTATGATAAATGTTTTCAAGCAAAAGATGTTCATTTCTTTGTTGTGTTCAAAGTTTATTTAAATGTTTTTATGATATTTTTCATATTTAACAAAATATTGGCAAAAAACAAAACAGAGTTAAGGTAAACACCCACTTCCGGTGTATGAAATTTTACCAAAAGCTTTTCAGTTCTTCAGATTATCAAATAAGACGGATGTTCAAAGTTTCATATCAATTGCTCTATTAGTTTTTGAGATACAGCGCACACAGCAGACACACACACACACACACACAGATACAAAAGATGTTTTTCCAGAAATTGTTGAAATGGCGTCCAGGGACCCCAAAACGGATATTTCCGTAAAAAAAATTACGATCACAATACTTTCTCGTACTTCGTAACGGAGAAAGTAAAAATACGTCCGCGAAAGAAACCTCAGAGAGAGTGGAAACTTTGGAAAAAATGTATGGTCACTTTTTTGAAAAATCATATCTCCTTAAGAGGGCAACAAATCAAAAAGTGTTCCGATATAAATAATGTGGGTGGATGCTTTGTAAAGAGATCCCGCCATCGACGGATCCTTCAAGAGCAAAAATAAAGTCAGTGGCGGCGTTTCGGCGAACCCCTGAAATTTCATATATGAGGCCGTTGCTCCAAAACGGCTCTAACGATTTTTGTTAAAATTTGCAGGAATGTTCCGCTCGCTGAGGGGAGTATCTGGAAAAACTTAGAAAGAAATCGGACTGTACGTTTTTGAGTTATGACACTTTCTTTTTTTCGGGTTTTTTAGTTCCCGGGGGCGGTGGGGTAGAGTCAGAGGGGTGGCACCGGAAAGTATCGATAGAGCCATCGATGGTGCATCGGACCGTGCCGGAAAAAGTTCTGAAAAATTTGCCTCCGCCCCTCGGGGGTGATTTTAACGTTCCGTCACGGTACCCTCAATTATTCCGAAACCTGTCAAATTTGGTGGGGATGCGCAGGAGGGGGAAGAGAATCTTTGTTGAAAAAAATCAAAGCGATCGGCCTTCATTTGTCGAAATTAACTATTTTTGACAGAAGGGGGTGGTAAAAATTTAGGGGTTAAACTCAAAAATTCAAAAAAGGAGACATAGAGCCTTTTTGAAATATTTTTAAGAGTCTAAAAAAAATTTCCGCCGCCAACCGACTTCTCCAGCGCGTTTTTTCGTCGTTTAAAAATTCGCCCCGGAGATTGCGCTAGTTCTAGAGGGGCGGGAGTGGTCGGGATCGACTCGACCGACAATTTTACACAAACTGAGAAAAAAAAATTCGAGCGTCCTTTTAAACGCGCCCCCTGGGGATATGGTCCAGTGACTGTTCTTGGGGTTTTTTTCTGGTACGGCCGAGGTAACAAGGGTGGCAATACAGATAGGTAGGATCAGTTGCAGAAATGGCTGCCTGCGTAACCGCACCTATCTGTATTACCATCTCTTGTTCCTCGGCCGTACCAGAAAAAACCCCGCGAACCGTCACTGGTATGGTCCACGCCTCGGGGGTGGGGGTTGATAACTAAAATCTAATAGTTTTCCTCATTTGGCGCCCTCTATACGTCTGCAAAATTTCAACTCTCTACGTTTTTCTTTTTATGTCTCAAGTTTTAAAGATTGTCATGAAAATTTTCGCAACTACGTTATTTGTCAGTCACACGTGACGTTTTACATGAAAGATGAGAGAGAGGGACAACACATTTTTACAAATGACCTAAACGGGCAATTGACCAGACGTCTTTCAGCCTCATAAAAATTATTTTTTCTAAAAATCCAATAAGAACAGCAATAATACTTAACAATTTACTTATACTAAAAGAGGATATGGCGATTTTAAGGTTAAAAAACGGTGGCCATCATGGTTCTTTCTCCGACTTGGTAATACAGATGGTAACACAGATAGGTGCGGTCACGCAGGCAGCCATTTCTGCAACTGATCCTACCTATCTGTATTGCCACCCTTGTTACCTCGGCCGTACCAGAAAAAAACCCCAAGAACAGTCACTGGACCATATCCCCAGGGGGCGCGTTTAAAAGGACGCTCGAATTTTTTTTTCTCAGTTTGTGTAAAATTGTCGGTCGAGTCGATCCCGACCACTCCCGCCCCTCTAGAACTAGCGCAATCTCCGGGGCGAATTTTTAAACGACGAAAAAACGCGCTGGAGGAGAAGTCGGTTGGCGGCGGAAATTTTTTTTAGACTCTTAAAAATATTTCAAAAAGGCTCTATGTCTCCTTTTTTGAATTTTTGAGTTTAACCCCTAAATTTTTACCACCCCCTTCTGTCAAAAATAGTTCATTTCGACAAATGAAGGCCGATCGCTTTGATTTTTTTCAACAAAGATTCTCTTCCCCCTCCTGCGCATCCCCACCAAATTTGACAGGTTTCGGAATAATTGAGGGTACCGTGACGGAACGTTAAAATCACCCCCGGGGGGCGGAGGCAAATTTTTCAGAACTTTTTCCGGCACGGTCCGATGCACCATCGCTGGCTCTATCGATACTTTCCGGTGCCACCCCTCTGACTCTACCCCACCATAGCCATTTATATTTACGTTTTCATGGTTTATTTTCAATTGAAATCATATTTTAAATGTACATCGAGCTTTGCGTAAACTCGGATGAAACTGACGTTTAAAACGTCAAAATTATGAAAGATGGAAAAATTATACTTCATATTCAAAAACTCAGTTTACTCAAAAACTAAAGGGATTTCGAAAAAAACTTATTCTTTATAAGTTGTTCACTTTAGCATTCTCTACAATTATTATTAACATATATTTGCTGTAAAATTATTAACCAAAAATTTAAAATACCATGGTTGTGGCAGATGGCCTAGTAGCCGACGCCAGGAAACAAAAAAAAAAAAAAAAATTTTTTTTCTCGAATAAAAATGATTTTATAAAAAATGTTTTCAAGTAAAAAATGTTAATTTTTTTGTTGTTTTCAATGTTTGTTTAAATGTTTTTGTGATATTTTTCATGTTTAAGAAAATATTGACAAAAAACAAGAAACAGTTAAGATAAACACCCACTTCCAGTGTACGAAATTTTACCAAAAGCTTTTCAGTTCTTCAGATTATCAAATAAGATGAATGTTAAAAGTTTCATATCAATTGCTCTATTAGTTTTTGAGATACAGCGCACACAATCAGACACACACACACAGCCACACACACACAGCCACACATACACAGACAAAATTTCCAGAAATTGTTGAAATGGCATCCAGGGACCCCAAAACGGATATTTCCGTAAAAAAAAATTTGAAAAAAATCACGATCACAATACTTTCTCGTATTTCGTAACGGAGAAAGTAAAAAATACATTGAAATATTGCATTATGTGCTTAATTAAAAAAATGTAACCGCTAATAGGTATTATGTAATAGAAAAGTTTAAAGCTATTCATGAATTCATAAACATTGTAAACTTGTTTACGAATGTCCGTTAATAGCCGCGTATAATCCATAGCGTTTACTTTATTATACAGGCAGTGTTTTTGCGTCGCTGTTAAAACTAAATACAAATGAAAAGGGTGAAACACACAAAAGTAGAATTATTACTTTGGTCACACGAGGAATTTGTGTTGGCGCGCTCGGCCGTATCCACCATAATTCTGACATCTGCATCCGTAAACCCTTTAATCGTACGGAATTCAATTAAATTATTTTTGCCGCACACAGAGAGAGAGAGACAGAGAGAGCGAGAGAGGAAAGTATTAAAAGCGGGAGAAACTTGTGAAATAATCCCTGTTTCGAACTGAAACAAAACGCCGCGCAGGGGAACAGGATTACAACGTTGCACGCAAACCAAAAACCCTTTTCTGAATTGTAGCATGCACAACAAAAAAAAAAAAAATCCTAACAAAGACGTTCGTCCAGAGTTGCAACTGAATCTGCATTCGGATCAATCCGTTTGCTGCTATTGTGCGACAATTAATGTTTGTAATCGAATTCATTGATTCATTCTGCCTCCTGGGAAATTAATCACAGGTTTGGAATCTACACAAAACTTAAAAACTTTTTGTTTCGAAATAGAATGGATGATTGATTGGGTTGTGTGGAATTCGCGTAGATTATTATGTCTTTTTCGTTCGACTTGCTATTTATTACTTTTGTTCATAAATGCCCATTTACGGTTTAAATTTTATGTAACATAAACAAGTGAATACATGTAGTTCTTTTTTTTCTATTTTCAATTGGCTATCGACCGAAGGTCTTTCTGTCAGGTATTTAGTGATCAATGAGTAGGAATAAGCGAATTATGAGGAAATAGTAGATGTTAATTATTTGGGTGAAAATTACAATTATTTATTTTTCCTAGCCGTGTGTGACGGTATGGCTCAGGCCTATGTACAAAAAAAATACAATTATTGTTTTCAATTTTTTTTTGTGTATGACCACGTAATCATTGTTAGAATTCATATGATTAAACTAGGTACAAATAATACATTTCTCACATTTAATTAAAATTATGTAACGTTACTATTAATATTAGCCGGCTTTGAATTAGTTGCTTGTATTAAGGCCCGTCATAGTTCCGTAGATGTAACACCATTAGGATGTGTATGCTTCAAGAAAGTTCGTCACTAATTAGTGTTGGTAGTCGGTTCATGTGGAATTGCTCGTTCTCGTCACAATGACGATTGCTGCAGGTGCTTATACAAGAGATGACATTTATTGCGGGCGGCGCTGCAGGAAAGTTACGAGAGGAAGAGAGCATGCGGCCGCCTTTGGTGATCAAACGGGACCATTGCTTGCATTTATTGGGTACGTGTATGTGCATGTAAATGGCCGCCGAAGTTCATAATTGGGAGTGATCGTATTCACCGCCACTTCGAGGTTGCAGGTGAATTGTATCAAGTTGTAAACAGTTGCGTTACATACAGCTTCTTGCGATTGCAATTTTTGATAATTACATTGACATTGAATTAATATCAATTAGATTTCGCTATGACAATGGAGTAACAACACCATCACAAGTTTTGGGTTAGAAGCTTTTTCAAGGCTTTAAAATTTTAGTTCATTCCGCGTTTTTTTAATTATTTGCCTGGCCAAATAAATCACACCTGTCCGTTGTATTTCTTTAGTAATTTCGAGGAAACTACAAAAGAAAACAATAATTAAATACATGATAAATAATGGCTTGGACATAATCCAAGTACAAATAAAAACTTGGGAAATCATCGCCTCTGATTTACCTGAAATTTTAACATGCAAAACTGTGAGAAAATCTCAGAAATACGTATTTCTCAGTGACGGTTCGCGGGTTTTTTTCTGGTACGACCGAGGAACAAGAGGTGGTAATACAGATAGGTAGGGTCAGTTGCAGAGACCGCACCTATCTGTATTACCACCTCTTGTTCCTCGGCCGTACCAGAAAAAACCCCGCGAACCGTCACTGGTATTTATAGTTTTCTTTTTTGTTTTTACTCGAGCTATAGCTATTTAAAGTTGACAGGTGGAATATTTGTAGCCCATGTGTATGAAGGTGAACGGTCAGTGGCGGAAGTTTTCATAATTTCTAAACAGAATAAGAAACGAAAAAAGCGCGGAACGGGCAAGTGCGGCGCGCACGCTTTTGCGGGAGGAGAACAAGTACTTAATTATAACTAATACGAAGCGAAAATACGAGATAAAAGAGAAGGAAATCGAAGAGAGTAGGAGTACATCTACAGCAAATATAGGAATTGTGAGATCACTGGAAAAGAAAAATAAAAAGAAAGAGTAGCGACGCCTAAAAAGTCAAGGTCATGAATAGCAGAAATAAAACTGAAGAAAGCATAAGAAAAACAAAGACGTTAAAGAGCTGAATATGGAGATAAAAGAGGTAAGAAAGGATATGCACAGTACCGAAGAAAAATTGAAATAGGATAAGGCAGAAATGCAATGAAGACTAGAGAAATTTGAGAAAAAGCCGAATGAGAGAAGTTATACAAACACTCCTTCCTAGTGTTTGTATAACTTCTCTCATTCGGCTTTTTCTCAAATTTCTCTAGTCTTCATTGCATTTCTGCCTTATCCTCTTTCATTTTTCGATGATGTTAAAGACGAATTAGAAAAATTCGTTACAGAAGATCTGCAAATGGATTCAAACGTAAACGAAGCTCATAAGATAAACAAGGGAAAACAGAAATGATATTACAGAAAATTCTCGATTATCCGCGGTCTTTATTTAATTTTCCTTCGTTTTAGAGCGATAATCTTTTAGTGAGAGAAGAAGTCAATCAGCCTAAACGTGAGGCGCTGAAACTTATAATTTTGACGTTTTAAACGTCAGTTTCATCCGAGTTTACGCAACGCTCGATGCACATTTAAAATAAGATTTCAATTGAAAATAAACCATGAAAACGTAAATATAAATAACTATAATCCATCAAATCGAAGAAAGTAACATGATGACCACATTACCATTTTTTTTTCTGGACCTCTTTCAGGTCTTTTTACGGATCTTTTGTAAGGACTTATTGGGATCTTTTTTTCAGGTTCAAGATTTTATTTTCTGGACTGAATTTTTTTAGGATTTTTTTCAGAGCTATTTTTTCAGGATTCTGTGTTCAGGACAGTTTTCACAGTACTTTCTTTGGACATTTTTTATGACTTTATATTCAGGAATTTTTTCAGGACTCTTCTTAGGACTTTCCTTGGGACTTTCTTCAAGACTCTTTAAAAAAAATTGGGTTCTCTTTCAAGATATTTTTAGGGTCCTTTTTTCTTAAAAAGAAAACTGCCGCTGGATTGTTACTACTTCTCCAAAATTATTAGTGAAGGCTTGTCACGTCTTATTTTCGTATCAAATGTAAATGTAAACATTTTCTCTTAAGTATTAAATTTAAAGCGAAAATCGTGAGTATCGGCTTAATGATATTTTTAATATGAAATTTAATTTAAATTCGTATTAGGGTTTCGAGATAAACGGAAATTAAAGATGATTTTTTACCGATGAAATCAATATCTGCTCGTTCACGTTATTTTTTCCTCGGCGGATAAGGGAACGGCGGTGATTCCTTTCCATGATCCCGAGGGAATGGATATTGTAACACGGAATTTAATCAGGAACGAAATTGCATGTCAGGATGAAATACGTGAGTGTGTCATTTCTCCTAATGACTTATAATATTGAGTAATTAATGAAATAAATATCTTTTTAAACCAAAAAAAAAAATGTGATTATACGATTTGATGGTATAATAGGTTTTAATATTTATACTTCCATGGTTAATTTTCAATTGAAATCATATTTTAAATGTACATCAAGCGTTTTGTAGAATCGGATGAAACTGACGTTAAAAACGTCAAAATTATGAAAGTTGGAAATGACAAATTATACTTCAAATTCTAACCCTTTCGGCCCTGGTGGTGGCAATTGCCACCGCAACATTTACATGTCTCTACTTACTATGACAATCCATATTTTTACTGTTTATCACTAGATGTCACTTCAACAAAGCCTCACTAATTAATTCCTATACTAATTAATCAAATCAGTTCAAATTTGGCATTTATGGTCTTAGAAAGCTCAACAAAATTTTTTTTTTTCAAATTTAAAAATCCAGGGCTGAAAGGACTAATGTCAATTTATTCAGAAACCTTAAGATTAAGAGATTAAAAAAAAACTTATTCGTTATAAATTTATTGATGACTGAGGCGTTAACTTCGTGATACATTTTGAAACTTTAAATAAAACAGTTTCTTCGTTAATATCACACTTTATTTTTTAGTGACTCGAGTTTCGATCATAAGCTGATCATTTTCAAACTTAAAGTACCCTGCACGCGTCTTTCAGTCTTTAAGAACCGTCATAATTTTTTCTGAGACCGAACATTTTTTGCATGCATTTTTTTCCTGAGTAATACTATGGAAAACATGGCGAAAATCATGAAAAGACCGAAACATTTTTTTTCGGAAAAATAATTACTCCACGCGCTTCTTCCCGTCTTCAAGAACCGTCATGATTTTTTTTACATTTTTCTGAGACCCAACATTTTTTGCATGCATTTTGTTTCCTGAGTAATACTATGGAAAAAATGGTGAAAATCATGAAATTACCAAACAAATTTTTTTCAGGAAAAGTTATTTCTCCATACGCTTTTTCCCGTCTTTAAAAACCGTCATAATTTTTTCTGAGACCGAACATTTTTTGCATGCATTTTTTCGTAGTAATACTATGAAAAACATGGCGAAAATCATGAAAAGACCGAAACATTTTTTACCACACGCTTCTTCCTGTCTTCGAGAACCTTCATGATTTTTTTTACATTTTTCTGAGACCCAACATTTTTTGCATACATTTTTTTCCTGAGTAATACTATGGAAAACATGGCAAAAATCATGAAAAGACCGAAACATTTTTTTTCGGAAAAATAATTACTCCACACGCTTCTTCCCGTCTCCAAGAACCGTCGTGAATTTTTTTACATTTTTCTGAGACCCAACATTTTTTGCATACATTTTTTTCCTGAGTAATACTATGGAAAACATGGCGAAAATCATGAAAAGACCGAAACATTTTTTTTCGGAAAAATAATTACTCCACACGCTTCTTCCCGTCTTCAAGAACCGTCGTGAATTTTTTTACATTTTTCTGAGACCCAACATTTTTTGCATGCATTTTTTTTCCTGAGTAATACTATGGAAAAAATGGTGAAAATTATGAAATTACAAAAAAATAAAAATTCTGGCAAAATTATTTCCCCACACGCTTCTTCCCGTCTTTAAGAACCGTCATGAATTTTTTCAAATTTTTCTGAGACCCAACATTTTTTGCATGCATTTTTTTTCCTGAGTAATACTATGGAAAAAATGGTGAAAATTATGAAATTACAAAAAAATAAAAATTCTGGCAAAATTATTTTCCCACACGCTTCTTCCCGTCTTTAAGAACCGTCATGAATTTTTTCAAATTTTTCTGAGACCCAACATTTTTTGCATGCATTTTTTTCCTGAGTAATACTATGGAAAACATGGCGAAAATCATGAAAAGACCGAAACATTTTTTTTTCGGAAAAATAATTACTCCACACGCTTCTTCCCGTCTTCAAGAACCGTTATGAATTTTTTTATATTTTTCTGAGACCCAAAATTTTTTGCATGCATTTTTTTCCTGAGTAATAATACTATGGAAAAAATGGTGAAAATTATGAAATTACAAAAAAATAAAAATTCTGGCAAAATTATTTTCCCACACGCTTCTTCCCGTCTTTAAAAACCGTCATGAATTTTTTCAAATTTTTCTGAGACCCAACATTTTTTGCATGCATTTTTTTCCTGAGTAATACGATGGAAAACATGGCGAAAATCATGAAAAGACCGAAACATTTTTTTTCGGAAAAATAATTACTCCACACGCTTCTTCCCGTCTCCAAGAACCGTCATGAATTTTTTTACATTTTTCTGAGACCCAACATTTTTTGCATGCATTTTTTTCCTGAGTAATACTATGAAAAACATGGCGAAAATCATGAAAAGACCGAAACATTTTTTTTGGGAAAAATAATTACTCCACACGCTTCTTCCCGTCTCCAAGAACCGTCATGAATTTTTTTACATTTTTCTGAGACCCAACATTTTTTGCATGCATTTTTTCCTGAGTAATACAATGGAAACATGGCGAAAATCATGAAAAGACCAAAAAATTTTTTTCGGAGAAAATCATTACTCCACACGCTTCTTTCTTTCCGCCTTTAAGAGCCGTTATGAATTTTTTTTTTTTCTGAGACCCAATATTTTTTGTATACATTTTTTTCCTGAGTAATATTATGGAAAACATGGTGAATATCATGAAAAGACCGAAACATTTTTTTTTTCGGAAAAACAATTACTCCGCACGCTTCAACTTGACTTCAAGAACCGTCATGAATTTTTTTAAATTTTTCTGAGACCCAATATTTTTTGCATGCATTTTTTTCCTGAGTAATACTATGGAAAAAAATGATGAAAATCATGAAATTACACAAAAAAAAATTCAGGAAAAATTTATTCCCCACACGCTTCTTCCCGTCTTTGAGAACCGTCATGAATTTGTTCAAATTTTTCTAAGACCGAACATTTTTTGCTTGCATTTTTTTTCCTGGGTAATACTATGGAAAACATTGCGAAAATCATGAAAAGACAAAAAATGTTTTTTCGGAAAAATCATTACTCCACACGCTTATTTCTTTCCGTCTTTAAGAGCCGTTATGATTTTTTTTTCAATTTTTCTGAGACCCAACATTTTTTGCATGCATTTTTTTCCTGGGTAATACTATGGAAAACATAGCGAAAATCATGAAAAGACAAAAAATGTTTTTTCGGAAAAATCATTACTCCACACGCTTATTTCTTTCCGTCTTTAAGAGCCGTTATGATTTTTTTTTCAATTTTTCTGAGACCCAACATTTTTTGCATGCATTTTTTTCCTGGGTAATACTATGGAAAACATAGCGAAAATCATGAAAAGACAAAAAATGTTTTTTCGGAAAAATCATTACTCCACACGCTTATTTCTTTCCGTCTTTAAGAGCCGTTATGATTTTTTTTTCAATTTTTCTGAGACCCAACATTTTTTGCATGCATTTTTTTCCTGAGTAATACTATGGAAAAAACGGTGAAAATCATGAAATTACAAAAAAAAAATCAGGAAAAATTATTTCCCCACACGCTTTTTCCCGTCTTTAAGAAGTCATGATTTTTTTTTAATTTTTCTGAGACCGAACATTTTTGCATGAATTTTTTTTCTGAGTAATACAATGAAAAACATGGCAAAAATCATGAAAAGACCAAAAAATTTTTTTTCAGAAGAATAATTACTCCACACGCTTCTTTTCTTTCCGTCTTTAAGAGCCGTTATGATTTTTTTTAAATTTTTCTGAGACCCAACATTTTTTGTATGCATTTTTTTCCTGAGTAATATTATGGAAACATGGTGAATATCATGAAAAGACCCAAACATTTTTCTTTCGGAAAAACAATTACTGTGCACGCTTCAACCCAACTTCAAGAACCGTCATGAATTTTTTTAAACATTTTTTGCATGCATTTTTTTCCTGAGAACGAAAATGATGAAATGATCAAAACATTTTTTTTTAAATTAATTTCTTTACACGTACAAAAATCATGAAAAGACAAAAAATTATTACTTTAAACGCTTTCTCCCACCATCAAGAACCGTCATGAATTTTTCAAATTTTTCTGATACAAATTATGAAGGTTTTCGAAATTAATTTTGGGTAGACATTCTGAACCGCAAACTTTATATAGACAAAAATTTGATCAAAAATACCTCTTCTCGTTCCGTACAGGAGACTGATGCTCTTTTATCTCTATTCTAAAAATTCTAAATTTGAATCCCACATGTATTCATTCATTCATTCATCATTGACAAAGTAGAATCAATAGAATTAATTAGTGTTTATGGCCCTTAAAAGGGCCGTTTTTGGGAATAGGGTTGCCGATAATTTACCGTCTTTATATCTTCAGAAGATGATGGTGTGGTCGACCAACTTTTCTTGGGAGGCGGTTTCTCGTGACGGTCTTGTTTTTTTTACTATCCTGTAACACAGTGTACAATTTTTAGGATGGGTTTGTAATTACTTTATGGGGTTACACATAACTCCTAAAATTTTTCAATGGATTTAAAATTATTTTATGATCTGAAAGAAGGGGGCCGCGGTGGTGTAGTGGGTAGAGGTCCGGCCTCTGGACCCCGTTGGTGCGGGTTCGAGCCCCGTCCGGACGGTCACTTTTCAACTCGAAAAATGGCCGTACGGGTCCCTGGGTGTCTAGTGTTTGTCCCCATTATATTTAAATACGAATATTATTACTATAAATTGGTTGTGGCTGAATGCCCTAGTTGGCTAAGCCAAGTCCCCATCATCCTTGATTCCCTAACACGAACTCCTGTCAATCATCCTTTCTTGAAAAAAAAAAAATAATCTGAAAGAAGGTAAACTTCAATGGCCTACCATGATTAATAGAAAAGTTGATTTTTCCATTTTCGAATTTTCTTTGCGAACGCGCTACGGACTTCAAATGGACATTTGTTCATGTGCAAGTACCTTTTCTGATGGGTCTTGATGAGATCTTTACAGTGACGTATAAAAAATCCGAATCAAAACAGGTGTTTTTTCTGGAAATCATTTCAAATGGAATTTTTGAGTAAAAGCAAAAAGGGGTAGTAGTCAAAAATTTAAAATCACCAATTTTAATTGAATCCGACTAATTTGCACCGTGTTCGATTTTGGGTCTTCGTTTAGCCGCTACGGTCGTAGAAGTAGTCTGAAAGTCTGAAAAATCGATTTTTTCCCAAAATTTTCAAACTGACTCGCCAACTTATTATTTTATTTTATTATTTATTTTAAAACGGCAATCGATTTGTGTCGTTCTTCCGATAAAAATAAATGTAGGTTTCTCACCAACTTCAATTTCACACTTGAGAATCTATTAATCAAGTTAAGTAAATAATGAGTAATGAAATTACTGGTTGTTCCCCAAAAAAAAATATTCTAATCAATGATTTTTAATTCGAATCCGTTGAAATATTGCCTTAACCCACAATATTTTTCAACTTCTTCTCTTCGTTTTGATTGCTGAAAAACACGATTTCCGCTAATTCACTGTATTCCGCGTTGAAAGTTTTGTCTGATAAATTAATTAACGTTATGAAAATATTGATTTATGAGTATAGGAAATTCAGAAGAGTAATGGAAACAGTACGTGATTGTTTTTGTGTACTTTTTAGTCGAGGAGAAGAATTAATTTTCCTTCGCGAGTTAATCTTTAAGGCCCTTGTAGACCGAATGTAAGTTTATGGAGGTGATATATCACTGTTTGAGAGTGTGTACGGTTTTCTTCTGAAATTGAGAAAAATCCCGTACATGAGACTGCACTTTTTAGCAGTATGTGTGAAACCGAAGCAGACACAGGGCGCGGATCAGAGATTAAGCACGTTCCCCCGTTCGGCTGAAATTGATGGGAAATTTGTTTGTCCGGGGCGAAAGAGTGGGTGTTTATAATTCAAGTCGTATTTCTTGATATGCGATTCTTTGCGTAATTTATATGTGTTCGAGATTGCGGCGAAACAAAGTGTGTCTATATATATGTAGAGTTGGCCGGTTTTTCTGGACGCGTTATGTTCCCGCTACTTATTTATATGTGGTGGAAGGGAAGGTCCGCCCAAGATTCAAACAAAAAAAGAATAGAAATAGTGGCGATTCTTTTTCGGGGGCCACGAAAGTTTCTGCGGCGAATTGTATATTAGTTGTTCTTTCTCTCTGTGTGTGTGTGTGTTTATAAGAAGGAAGGGAGGGTATAACTTCGGCAAAACAACGTCCTTAATTCTGGGAAAGAGTGGGTGGGCCGCGTTATATATCAGAAAGTTGAAAACGCCCGAAAGAATAATCAAAAGTTGCCCCGGTTCCGCAATATGTTGGGCCAATGTTGCGGAAGATCCGAAACGGTGCATTGTGTATCACCGGATGCCGGTGTCCGGACACAGGGAATATTCACATGCACACCACTATACAAAGCTCCTTCCGTCAGGGATTTACCCAAGAAACGTGCTAGAATGCGTTTACCCTCCGACTGTAATATACGGGAAAGAATACATTTGAGAAGATGCCAAATTTCTTTAATATTCAACATTTTCTAATTATTATTATGCTAATAATAACAATAGGTACGCGAATGCTAGTGAGAGTTGAGTACAATGAAATTGAAATAATAATTTTAATATAAAAAAGTTACAAGATAATTTTAACCCATTTTTGCCCACTGTTTCATTAGTGCAGTGATGGGGAAACTACGGCCCGCGGACCAAGTCCGGCCCGCGGAAAGGTTTAATCCGGCCCGTTTAAGAGTGCCGTCGTGAGAATGTTTGAACGCGTTCTTACTTCGTAATGTGACGACTCGCATAAAAACTACCTGCGGCGATATTTAAAACACAATAGTATTCTGGACAAATCCATCCGACCTAAACAGATGACTCATCTTCGCTCGAAACTTCCAGACACTCTCGCAGGTAGGTATAAACACAAGCGAGGCCGCCCGAAGATCAGTTAGTTAGCGACTTAGTCAGTCATCTGCAACGACCCGCTGTGACTCGAGTAATTGTTTGTGTAATCCCCCAAACTCCCAGTGCCTCAACAAACTCCCGCGTAAGAGCATTAGTTAGCAGTAAGCTTTCGTCAATTGCGTTTCTGTGTGTTGTTCTCCGTAGTAGGTAACGTCTAAAATGGATGTTAAAAAAAGAAAAGTGGATTCAGAATGTCGAGTTTTTAAAGAAGAATGGACGTGGAAATATTTCTTTACTTTATTTAAAGAAAAACCTGTGTGCTTACTTTGCAAAACAACTGTTGCAGTTTTAAAAGAATATAACATTCAACGCCATTTCAAGAGCAAACATGAAAACCACTCCTACTCATCGTTAAGTGAAGAGGTGAAAAAAATTAAATCGAAAGATTTAATTAAAAATTTATCAAGTCAACAACAATTATTTCAGATATCATTCTCAAAGATGCGCTACGAAAGCAAGTTACGTGTTGGCTTATAATATTGCTAAATCTAATAAAGCATTTTCAGATGGTGAATTTATAAAGCAGTGCATAATAATAATAATAATAATAATAATAATAATAAAGCTCTTTATTGCCCAACAGGAAACCCCATTTACAAGACAATAACAATAATATATATACAATATAAAACAATTGAACAATACAGTAGTATTTCATTATTTAAAACTATATTAACAAAAATAAACATTTAAATTACAAGACAACATCACTATAAGTGATCAAAAAAAATATCGTCATAGTGAGTCATCGCATTCCGACACATAACCTGAACTGGTGCTCGCCGTAGACAATTGGTACGGGCTCCTGGAATGTAGAAAGTGCTGATATGCCTTGAGCTTGACCTAGGGACGTGGAACTCTAGTTTCGACAAAAGAAATGGAGCATCCACTCTATTGTGAATGATCTTCCAAAGAAACTTGGCAGTGAGCTCTTTTCTTCTAGCGGCTAGTGAAGTCATACCATGTCTTTCTAGTAGCAAATCTTGATCAACACCTCGTTCGGGATAGACGCCATCCACTTTATATGATAAATACTTTAAAAATCGACGATGAACACGGTCCATCGGCATGCTCTGATTCATATAAAATGGATACCAAATAAGACACCCATACTCAAATTTGCTGATGACATATGCATAATATAGACATTTTATTAGGTCAATGTCACTGAAAGGCGCACAAATACGCATAATAAACCCTAACATTCTCGATGCCGATATTGCAGTGTTACTAATATGCCTAGTAAAATTAAAATCACTGGTAAATAAAATGCCTAGATCTTTTATTTCGGCATAAGTGGTAAGTTGTAACTCATTAATTGCGTATGTCGTTGGAAGTACATTGGATTTTCGTGAAAATGACATAGTGCAGCATTTATGAACATTGAGAATTAGTTTGTGGTTTTCACACCAGGATACTAGTTTATTAATATTATTCTGTAGAGACACAACATCATTTGGCGAGGTAATGTTACTAAAAAGTTTGATGTCATCTGCATAGGCCAATACGTGACAATTTAGCGAATCTAGCAGGGAATTAATAAAAATAATAAAAAGTAGCGGTCCCAGATTCGAACCCTGCGGGACACCAGAATTAATTGAAAATTTGTAGGAGTGGTAACCATTAAAGGCGACATATGCTAAACGATTAGATAAGTAAGATTTCATAAGTTGTAGAAGACTCGGAGCGGCATGATAGATGTGTGCGATATTATGTGTCCTGACAAGAAAAAGGATTTTCTGTCACTGTCTCTCTCAAGAAGAACAATCACCGAGAGAATTGAAAATATTGATAAAAATCTAATTTCACAACTGACTACAAAAACTCAAAAATTTATTTTTTATTCAATTACCATGGATGAAAGTACAGATATCAGCGATACTGCGCAGTTACTCATATTTGTAAGAGGAATCAACGCCCACTTTGAAATTACAGAAGAACTTGCAGGGCTGCAGTCAATGAAAGGAACAACGACTGGTGCCGATATATTTTGTGAATTTGAAAATTGCATCGATAAACTTCGTTTACCTATTGACAAGCTATGTAATGTAACTACAGATGGTGCTCCTAATATGGTTGGAATCAATCAAGGATTTGTTGGGAATTTTAATTCTAAGTATCCGGAAAATGATGTTGTTTTTTGCATTGCCTTATACATCAGGATGCTCTCTGTAAATTGGCTTTAGATATTGACCATATACTTAATATTGTTGTAAAACTAGTAAATATGATTCGTTCCAGAGGATTATTACATCGCCAGTTTCAACAGTTTTTGGAGCCCGTACAAGTTGAGCATTCAGATATCCTGTATTATTCAAAAGTTCGTTGGTTAAGTGCTGGAAAAGTATTTGAAAGAATTTGGGATTTAAAAGACGATATTGTGAATTTTCTTCTTGATAAAGACATTTATAATCAATTTGACGTCTTAGAAAACGAAACGTGGCTTTCTGATTTCGCTTTTTTCACAGACCTCCTCGTACACATGAATAAACTTGAAACTGAAAAGTTTCAAATTACAGTTATTATTATTTGCTAATCAGATCTCTAAATCTGATTTTTCTCATTTGCCAAGAATACAATCTTTAAAATTCACTATATCAAACAATAAGATTAAAAAATACGAAATTAATTTGAGAAAACTATCTACAGAATTTGAAAGGAGATTTCAGGACTTTAGAAAAATGGAACCAGAGTTTAGTATTTTTGCGACCCCATTCAATGTTAATTACGAAGAAGTTGATGCAAAATTTCAACTTGAGTTAATAGAACTGAACTGTAATACTCTCCTGAAACAAACTTTTCATACAGTACCATTACTAGAATTTTATAAAAATTTAAGTCCAAATCTAATTACTCATGCAATGAAGATAATGACAATGTTCGGCTCATCTTATATATGCGAACAAATCTTTTCAACAATGAAGCTTAGGAAAACTTCTTTAAGAAACAAAATTACAGATGAGCACCTTTCATCAGTTTTAAGAATTTCTGCTTCGCAAATGGAACCGGACTATGATGAAATTTTGATGAAACAGTCTCAATTTAATTTTTCTCATGCACCATCAACCAGTAATGACACCAGAAAATAAAGTGATAATACTTCACATCAAGAACTACACTAAATTCATTTTATATTTTGTGCTTATAATTTTGTTACCTTTTGCTTTTTTACTATTAAAATAATAAGTGTATGTAATAATATATGTATATGTTTATAGAACACATAAATTAGTTAACGATTAAGCATTATTCTTTGGCCCGCTACGATTGTCTAGTTATTACAAATGGCCCGTCTTAAAAAAAGTTTCCCCACCACTGCATTAGTGGAACATCTATATTTTCGAAGAATTGCACGTCCACCAGCGTTCTGCGCCGTTTGTTTATTATAAATTTATGATTGGTAAGACCACTATGCACTAAAGGAAACGCAAGAATGCCGTTTGAATCTTTTGTGGTAAGAAACTGCACAGGGAATTTGAAAAAAAAATCGTTGAGCAAGAACCGGTTAAACCATTTTCCAATAATAAAATCAACAAATATAAATTAATTTCATTTAGCTTAAAATATGCTAAATATTTTAAGAGAATTTTTCAATTCATTTCAATCAGATTTGATAAAATAAACTGATCTTACAAGCCTATTAATAATTAATTAATATTTAGACTATCCCAGCAGTAATATGTTTAATTTATTGTAATCTTATTTACACATCCATGATTTATCCATCGCTGATTTAATTATTGGCCGCCGGTATTAATTACCGCCATTAATAAATACGAGCTCGTGTAAATATTTTGGACGGTTTTAAAATTAACGAGTGCCGAGAAAAAGTTGCCCCTGCCTCCTCCCCCTCTTCCTTCAGCTCATCAAATACGCCGAGCGATAAAATCGGGCACGGCTGGATTCATCTGGAGTTATCGGGAACCGTTAAAGCGTTAACACAACAAATTTTAATTGTGTTTGTCGTAAAGAGCTCTTCCTCTCTCCCAAGAGACTAACCGAAATATATCTCGTTACAAGACGTTAAACCATCCGAATATCCATCGCGGCTCCCTACAATTTCAAACTACTTAAATTCGATTTTGTTTATATATTTAGAACGAGAAACAATAACACCGAGCGCCGGCAAACAAACTGATCGCAGGCCTTAAAATACAAACGGGGAATCCTGAAGTTTGTTTATGATTTCACGCGGAATTTCCTGCGGAACTTAGGGGAGAGATTGAATTTTGGCCGGGGATTCTTGAGACGGCGGAAATTAGTTTAGGAAATACTGGATTATATTGGAAGTTGATTGAGATAGTGTAAAATACTTAACTAACAAATGAAAATAAAAACTGTTACTTATAACAGATTGACCATTACGTAATACTCACGGTTTTGATCGTGTAAGAGATATTTTTCTGGTATCTTGAATTCTGAACTAATGGAATTTCGAAAAACCTTTTATGTTATAAGTTGTTCATTTTAGCAATCTTTATATTTTTACTTTCTCCGTTTCGAAGTACGAGAAAGTATTGTGATCGTGATTTTTTTTCCAAAAATTTTTTTTACGGAAATATCCGTTTTGGGGTCCCTAGATGCCATTTCAACAATTTCTGGAAAAAACATTTTTGTGTCTGTGTGTGTGTGTGTCTGCATGTGTGTCTGTGCGCGCTGTATCTCAAAAACTAATAGAGCAATTGATATGAAACTTTGAACATACGTCTTATTTGATAATCTGAAGAACTGAAAAGCTTTTGGTAAAATTTCGTACACCGGAAGTGGGTGTTTACCTTAACTGTTTTTTGTTTTTTGCCAATATTTTCTTAAATATGAAAAATATCACAAAAACATTTAAACAAACTTTGAAGACGACAAAGAATGAACATCTTTTGCTTGAAAATATTTTTCATAAAATCATTGCTATTCGAAAAAAAAATGTATTAATATTTTTTTAATTTTTGGTTTATAATTATGAAACTATAATAGTTACAGCAAATTTATATGAATAATAATTGTAGAGAATGCCAAAATGAACAACTTCTAAAGAATAAGTTTTTTTTCGAAATCTCGTTAGTTTTTGAGTAAACCGAGTTTTTGAATTTGAAGTATAATTTTTCCATGTTTAATCATTTTGACGTTTTAAACGTCAGTTTCATCCGAGTTTACGCAACGCTCGATGTACATTTAAAATATGATTTCAATAAACCATGAAAATGTAAATATAAATGGCTATGATACCATCAAATCGGAGAAAGTAACATGATGGCCACATCACCATTTTTTGTTCATGTAGACTTGATGTAACTTTTCTTAATTAATAATTTACGGACAGTGAGTATAACAGTTTATTGTACTCGAGATACATCGATATACAACAGGCCATCGACCGAGGTCTTTCAGCCACAATTTACGGACATTTTTCTGTTTTTAATTTTTGCTCGAAAATCAAAGTTTTTGAACTATATTTATTAATAAAAAATGGTGATGTGGCCATCATGTTACTTTCTCCGACTTGATGGTATCATAGCCATTTATATTTACGTTTTCATGGTTTATTGAAATCATATTTTAAATGTACATTGAGCGTTGTGTAAACTCGGATGAAACTGACGTTTAAAACGTCAAAATTATGAAACATGAAAAAATTATACTTCAAATTAAAAAACTCGGTTTACTCAAAAACTAACGAGATTTTGAAAAAAAACTTATTCCTTAGAAGTTGTTCATTTTGGTATTATCTACAATTATTATTCACACAAATTTGCTGTAACTATTATCGTTTCATAATTATAAACAAAAAATTGAAAAGAAAATGGTGATGTGGCCATCATGTTACTTTCTCCGACTTGATGGTATCATTTATATTTACGCTTTCGTGGTTTATTTTCTATTTAAATCATATTTTGAATGTACATCGAGCGTTGCGTAAACTCGGATGAAAATGACGTTTAAAACGTTAAAATTATGAAACATGGAAAAATTATACTTCAAATTCAAAAACTCGGTTTACTCAAAAACTAACGAGATTTTGAAAAAAAACTTATTCTTTAGAAGTTGTTCATTTTGGTATTATCTACAATTATTATTCACACAAATTTGCTGTAAATATTATCGTTTCATAATTATAAACAAAAAATTGAAAAAAAATTAATAATTTTTTTTCTCAAATAGCAATGATTTTATGAAAAATATTTTCAAGCAAAAGATGTTCATTTCTTTGTTGTCTTCAATGTTTGTTTAACGTTTTTGTGATATTTTTCATATTTCAGAAAATATTGGCAAAAAACAAAAAACAGTTGAGGAGGGAAAGAGACACACATCAGACCACGGGGATCGCTATTGATTGACTATGTAACAATCAAGGGGATCTCGAGAGAAGAAATGAGAAGAAATGAGAAGAATGGAAGTGGAAGAAGCTATGGGATCGGATCATTTGCCAGTAAGAGGAGAGATACTAATGGACAAGGGAAAATAAGTGGAGCAGGAACAGAAAGGTGGGAGAATAGATAATGGGATAAATGCAATTAGACATATGAAGAAAAGGCTGGAGAAGGTGCAGTGGAATGAAGTTGGATCAATGGAGGAGACAGAGGAGGTCATAATGGGATACGGAAGAAAAGTGAAGGGAAAAAAGGGGAAGAAGAGTATGTAGTTTGATAAAGAATGTCGACAGGCAAAGAGGGAAGTGAAGAAGGCAATGAGAGATTGCTTAGAGAGGTGGATGGTGGCAGCTAGAAGAAAGTACGATAGTAAATGTGAAAGAAAAAAGATACAGACCCTGGAAACAACAAATGGGGAAATGAGAAAATGTAGAAGTGAAGCAGAAATGTGGAATATCCAGAAAAGAGGGGGAAGGAAGAGGCAGATAGGCGTGTCACTACAGAAATGGACAAAGAAGCAGCGGGCGGCCGGAAAGAATAGGAGACGGAAGGCTAAGGAGAGTGATGGAGGATTTCTCGGAGGAAGAGATAGAGGAATCGTTTGAGGAAGTAAAACGAGGGAAAGCGGCAGGAATGGACGAACTAAAAGCGGAGATGTGGAAGGAGATAGGGAAAGGTGCAAGGATAGGTTTAGGAAGCTGATGAATCAAATGTGGAGAAGGGAAACGAGTATTCCAGAGGCATGGAAAGTGGGTGTTATATGCCCAGTACACAAAGGAGGAGATCACGACAACACCACAGGAAAATATCTATAATGTGTAGTGGATATAAAATCGCAATGATTATGGTTAAGAATCGCAGGGGGGCTGCAGAAGAGGGAGGGGAACTAGAGAACAGATCTTTAGGAAGTGAAAACATAGGAACGGCAAGGACGCATTAAGAAAAGTTAATATAATGATATGTATGAGAGATGGCAGCTGCATAGTAGGTTACCAAAGTACTTGAGTGAGAACGAGTTGAGTAGAGAGGAAATTGTAACCTCAGCGAGAGCGAGGTGTGGGTGGGGGAAAGGTATGGGGAATGTGTGTTGTGTGGGGGGAAGGATACATGGAGACATTTGGCGGAGGAGTGCGAGGGAGTGTCTGGGGAATGGGTGGCAGGAAGAAAGAAGAAAAAAAGAGTGAATTAATGGATGAGAGAAAAGGGAGCCGGGGTAAAGATACTGGTGAAACTGGGGTGGGAGAAGGAAGGCAGAAGGGGTGGATGGAAAGGGATAGGAAAATAATGTAAAAGAGAAAAAAATGTTTAAAAGTCTAGACATGAAAGTTTTTAAAAACAAATATTATTATTAGTTAAGAAAATTATGTTTAATTATTAAATCAGATTATCAAATGATTTTATTTATAAGAATTGATTATTTTATATAGTCAAGGTCTCAGTGGAAGAACAGGGAAATTTCTAATTTCGTTTCCAAAACTGGCACCTTGTGATTTTCATAACTTGTAAGTTCCTGTCTTATTTATGTATAATTTTTTCATTTTGGTTTATTTATATTTTATGTACAGGTTATGAAAATAAAGGCCTATTATTATTATTATTATTATTATTATTATTATGCTAATAAATGTCTTTTTTTACTAAGTAATCAGGAATATTTCCCCGTCATCGCAGAGGCCCAAATCGTTGGAGACCTTCTCCTATAAGGATTGTCAAGCAGATGACCCGGAGGGATCCACAGTCTGGACAAACCCATCCCCTGTGGATGGTCCATATCCAGTTCGATGATGGTCTGGCTGTACATCATATCCTCGCTGTCAAGAAGGTCTTGGGGCTTGACGTAAAGATCGAGCAGTAACATCACGACGGTAGCAGACAACAGTGCTACCGTTGCCAGCATCTAGGCCATGCGCAGAGCTGCTGGACGATGCCCCCACAATGCGTCGAGTGTCGCACCAATGCAAAAGGTCCAGGACGGACCCGTCAAGGTACGCCAACTGCGCCGAGGTCTATCCAGCTTCGTACAAAAGCCAACTGCACTCGTTTCACTGCAGATATGAAGAAAAGTGCACCACCGAAGATCTACTCCGAAACCGCGGGTTGCTCATCATCTGAGAAGAAGGCATCCACGGCCTCCCAGGTTGGCGATATCATGGCCGAGATGCTCCAGGATCTACTCCAAAACCGCGGGTTGGTCATCATCTGAGAAGAAGGCATCCACGGCCTCCCAGGTTGGCAACATCATGACCGAGATGCTCCAGGCCCTAGGCTTTGCACGCCGTTCGGTAGATCACGCCACCACCGTGGCCACTGCAGTTCCCAAGATCATCTTGTTGAACTTGGGAACCAATGTTTAGACACGATTAATCTTTTTTTGTTCAAGGTCAGTTACGCAGCGAGGAGAGCTATTGGTTCCGGTGGCAATTCTTCCGTCACGGAACTTCAACAATCGACCCATACAGAGATAAGGCGGCGCAACCACAGGTCAAGAGGACGTCTACCCACACCGAAAATGATCAGGAGTTTTAGCTGGTTACCTTTCAGGGACTCCAGCACTACCCTGTTATGGGGGTATCTATAAAAGATTGCCCCTCTTAACTAAAATAAGAGTTTAAACGGTGAAAATTGTCAAGATGAGCACAAGCCCTAACTTTGATGAGGAGGCTACAGGCGACTTTACGCTCCACATTCCAGAATCATGGCGTCAACTAACCGAAGGCTATTCGTAGTACGCAAGGCATGGGGTTGACAAGAATAAAAGAGAATGACGAAAAAATATATGTTGACTATGAAGTAAACCATGCCAAAGGGAGGTTTACGAGAAGGGGTTCCCCCTCGAGTAAGCTTGGATAGACCCAAATGTAGTCAAGGTCGTCGTTATTCTTCCTACTCCCACGTCCATCCCTCCCTGCATCGCTCGTCTCACGATCGCCAATGGCTCGATGATGTATTTTTTACCGCCGAAGACCGCCACTTTAGTAAATAATTCCGGGAAGTGATATTACCCGGTAGCAGGTGGTTATCGACCAGCGATCATCCGAAGTATTCGGGTGTGAACTATGCTGCTCTAGGCAAAGCATTCTAGATCTAGTTCACTACAACATGTTGATACTGATTAATTCCACCTACTGACACATGCGGAGCTATTTTCCCCTTGACTCTTAGAAGATTTCGATGTCATCATAGGAACTACACAGTTTTGACTCTTAGCAAAATCAGAGGTTAGCACAAGTTATTGAAAACTCTCTTGAAGGTAAGCAGAACACCCAAACAAATTATCATAATTTTTGTACAATTTTAAATTTAAAGGCCCTATTGTAATGTTGCTGCAGTAATTAAAAAATAATCAAATCTATCTGAGGCCGGTGTGGACTTTTCGTAATTAGCTTAATTTTCCTTCAATTAAGAAAGTTAGTTGTTAAGATATTTCAAAACGTAATCCCGTTTTAATTATCATAATTAATAAGACATAACCGTCCGCCATCGTTGATATCTCCTCCTACATGCATGCGTAAAAATAGACACAACCATCCACAGCGCCCCCTTCATATAATAGAAATTACATTACACGAGGAAAATAACAATAACCTTTGTTTATTGAATGGGCTTCTTTTATTCCTTCGGATAAATATCTGGACGTGTATCCTTTTTTCCCATCTCCACTTTGTGCGCCCAGTCCACATTCCTTCTCATCCCACCGCCATTCTTAAACTATATGGCTTTCTCCCCGCCCGTTCCTGTTCTGATCTCGTTTCTTTTTTTTTTCGCTCTCTCCCCCAAAAACAAATTAATTAAAGTGATTTACGAGTGGCGTTTTGTATAAACAGCGAAATTGTATTATTCGCCACCCCCCGAAAAATATATACTTTTTTGTGCGGTTTCCGATCGGGACCGGACGGCGCACGTATTATAACGTTTTCGGTGGTGCACTCCAATTTAATAAATTACGACAAACGCAGACTGCCGTCGTCCGGTTTTCCGGTTTTGCTACGTTTCAAACAGACCGGTCACCGCGCCGGCATTAATCAGTGGAATCGCGTTTAATTAGGGAATTTAATTGTTGCAACTGCTCGTGTACATTATTTTCCCTTTTGAATGATCTCTGTGAGGTTCAGCAATTTAATTAGTGGACCAGTCTGGACAGGCTTCATATGTGTACTGTCTATACTATCTTGCATATTGTGTTTCGATGGCCATGGAAGTAATATCCTCCATCATAAGGCGTATTCTATTGTATTAAAATTCACATTTCATAAAATGGTTCAATTAACACTTTTTGAGCGGGCGCTATAACCAACGTGCAATGACGGTTCGCGGGGTTTTTTCTGGTACGGCCGAGGAACAAGAGGTGGTAATACAGATAGTCACGCTGTCTCTGCAACTGACCCTACCTATCTGTATTACCACCTCTTGTTCCTCGGCCGTACTAGAAAAAACCCCGCGAATCGTCATTGCCAAAGTGCCTGTGTAGCGGGTTGGATTTGCAACGCAAGCGAAAATATTGCGCGCGCCGCACAGTGGGCCAGAATGTTAATCTAGCGGGACAAAATTCAATTTTTGTAAGTCCAAAAAAAATCATTAGTGTTGATAACTTTATAGTAGACATCCTAATTAAGGGTAAAAATACATTTTTCAATAAAACAATCGCATATAAACATTAAATCGGTAAGCAATAAGCACAAATATAACATTCAATTTGAATGAAATACGTCTATGCGCGCTTGGTTTAATTTTTAATAATTTCATGTTGCAAGTTAAGAATGGAGCGGTTTAATAATTTATTTACTTTAAGAAATACCTCAGTTACAAATAAGTGTATTAAATAAAACCATTTAGTTATTGTTTCACATAATAAAAAAATTAAATGTCAAGTAAGTATGAAATTTTAATCGATTTGATGATACATTAGGGCATTCCTAAAAATTACTCAATTTTACCCTTATTCGACTATGATGAAAATGTATTGCATATATATCTCTGTCGTATAAAAAAAAATTCGTTTGCCTTTATGCGCCTTTGTGACTTCTGTGACGTGTTTTATACGAACGCGCACGCCACGCAGCCATCAGTATTTCGTGAATATTGCCTCCGAATCGATGGAAATTTTCCGTTAGTAGTGATTTTGCATTTTGTATTGCAAATATCTTCAAGTCGTATATTCTCTCTCGTGAAAAAAAATCATACTCGACAAAGTATTTACCGAGACAACATTCTCGCATTTCTGTTCTGGCATCGAATTGAAAACACGGGTACCACGAACAGTGGCGGCTCGTGGAATATGTTGATGATAAAGCCACTTCTTCAATACCCCCTCGTTTTTTGAAGAAACAAAGAACGATTTATCTTCCTGGATCAAAGTAAGTGTTTTCAGATTTAATTACAAATTCTTGCTGTGCATGAAAGTACAGGTAGTGCCATGGCTCCTCGGCTGTCAACGAGCCGCCCCTGACTGCGATTACTATTTGAAACACATTGTATAAACTAATCAATAATAAAGCTCCTGGCATTGCTTACAATGAACTCCCATCAATTGTTTTTTTCTGTTTTCTAGAGGATAATTCTTGAATGGATGACTAGATTTCGAAAAAAAATCAGGTTTGGTGTGGATAAGATACAAAAATTAAATTCGCCCTTCAGTTGTTTTCAATTGTTTGTTTTTCTCGGATAACCCTTGAACCAGCGGCGGCTCGTGGATGTTCAACGAGGAGGCAAGGGAAGGAAATTTGACCAAAACAGCAGCAAAATATTTGCTTCCTATTAAGAGTAAGTAGTACAGGACGAGCGGCATCTCTGTCGTAGCCTCCTCTATAAAGATCCACGAGCCGCCGCTGCCTTGAACGTATAATGAATGAAGTTTAATATTGTATAAGTTTAGATCGGATAAAAAACCTAAATTAGACATTCCATTGTTTGATGCAAAAAATCCAAAATTCCCACAAAAATTTAAAAATTAAATAATTCCTTAACATAAATCCCGAAACCTACGAAAACAAAAAATATAAAATTAAATAAACAACCTGAAATTAATACAAAACCCTTAAAAATACAGGTCAAAAAATTCAGAAATGTAGGTGGCAAAATCTAAAATAAAGGACAAAAATCAAAAACTTTGACCCCCAAAAAAATAATCCGCAAAAAATAAAAAATTTCCGCGTAAAAATAAATAATTCAAGTTAAAAAATATAAAATAAAGGACAAAAAATCAAAAAAATTGACCTAAAACGGAAAACCGAAAATACGGAAATATCGAAAATTTCAACAAACCAATTCAAAACCTAGGCCAAAATAAAGAATTATTGATTTATATGCGAGATTCTTTTTCCGGTATTTTCGAGTTTTTTTTTGTTGAAATTTTCGATTTTTTGTCTGCATTTTTCATCTTTGGCCTGAGTTTTCGATATTTTGTCTAAATTTAGGACAAAAGGTCAAAAACCTGATCGAAAAATAAAAATGCAGACCAAAAAATTGAAAATACAAGCAAAAGAAAAATGATTTGCCACTTTCAGCCGCCAAAAATAAGTTTCAGACCAGAACAGCGGCGGCTCGTGGATGTTCGGCGGTTAGGCAACAGAAGAAAATTTGACCAAAAAAGGAACGGAATATTTGCTTCCTCTATTAGAGTAAGTAGTGCAGCGGAAGCGACATCTTTGTCTTTGCCTCCCCTACGTAAATCCACGAGCTGCCCCTGGACCAGAAGTTCGAAAGTAATAGCCAAAAAATAAAATAAAAATACGAAATTAAATCAATAATTCAAGTTAAAAAATATAAAATACAGGATAAAAAAATAGACCAAAAATCTAAAATATACGATGAAAAATTTAGATCAAAAATCTAAAATTCTGGCCTAAAAATAAAAATGGTGGACCCAGAAAAGAAAAAATTTTAACAGACAAATAAAAGAAAATTATAAATAAAACACTTTCTTTGTTAATGTCAGACGATTTAACAAAGAAAGTGTTTTATTTATAATTAAAAATGTATCACGAAGTAAACGCCTCCAGTGTCAATCAATTAAACAAAAATTAATACAAATTTAGGGCAAAAGATAAAAAAAATAAAAATCTACAATGTTGGCCAAAAATTTGAAAACATCGAAACTCGGGCCTAAAGATAATAAATGTGGACTAAACCAAAAAATCAAAAATTTTAACAATAAAATCGAAAAGTTAGGTCAAAATAAAGAAAAATTTAGGTTAAAAGATTAAAAAAAATAATAATAAAAATCTGTCATGTTGGTCAGAAAGTCGGAAAATTTAGACAGTACATGAAAACTTGGGCGTAAAGATAATAAATGCAGACTAAAAAATAGAAAATTTTAACAAACAAAACTCGAAAATACCGGAAAAAATAAAAAAAAAATCTCGCACATAAATCAATAATTCAGATTATAGATATTTTAACCTAAATCAATTCAAAAATTTGGAACTGGAATTAAAAATTTGGCCCGCAAAATCAAAAATGCTGATCAAAAAATCAAAAATTTTAAGAATTAATTCGAAAATTTAGGTCAAAATAAAGAATAGTTGGGGCAAAAGATCAAAAAATTAAAATACACGGTAAAAATCTAAAAATTAAAAATTCGGCGGGAAAAATCAAAAAATGCGGACCAAAACGTCGAAAATTTTAACAATTAAATCGAAAATTTAGGTCAAAATAAAGAATATTTAGGCCAAATGATCAAAAATTTACCTCAAAAAAATCGAAAATACAGGCTTAATAGTAAAATATGCAGAATTTTTTAGTAAGAAAATTGTAAATTAGTCTCAAAAATCACTATATTGCTCAAAATAATTTTCTAATTTTTTTAATTGCAAAACATTTTTGAGTTTGAAACTATAGGTAGTGCCATGGCTCCGTGGCTCTATATAACGAGCCGCCCCTGACCATGAATGAGCTGGCATATATAAATATATTTGACAATTTGAGAAATGAAGAATCATTGAAACCAATTTCGGCGAAATCGCGAAGTTGCATTAAAATCTAAATATTTAATCAAATCAAATCAAATAATTTATTTCATGATGAAGATAAACATTCATGTGAAACATATCATTACAATCCTAAATGTATAAATAAACTTAAAACCTAAACACATTAAAATAACATCAGTTACAAGTACTTTAAAATTCAAAATTTACTTTAAAAATATTATTGGCCATATTGGATCCGCCATTTAGAATTTAGAATTTTTTATTCCAAACTTGGATTCAGAGATTTCAAATACTGAACGTTATTAATTTTGAATGAAAACTGAATATTTTTTACAAAAAAATTCCGCCATATTGGATCCGCCATTCTGAATTTTGAAATTTTTATTGAAAATTTGGATTCAGAGGTATCAAATACAGGATGGTATTAATTTTCATTAAAAACCGAACATTTTTACAAAAAAAATCCGCCATATTGGATCCGCCATTTTGAATTTAACAAATCTGATTACAGATTCGGACTCAGCGACCTCAAAAATAATACTAATCTACAAATTCGTCTTTAAAAGTGAAAGGATTAAGACGTTATTAATTTTGGCCCGCTAAATTAGCATTCTGGCCCACTGTGCGCCGCCGTGTATGATGAACTGTATGCAACCCATTCTGCACGTTTGCGTCTAAAAATAGACGGCCCGCCCATAGCATACAGTTCGCAAAGTGTCTACAAAAAGACGCTCCCGCTCAGTGTGTTAAGATCGAATTATAATACTAACTTGTAGTAAAATTATGATCGTTATGAGCTATCAAAATGCGTCTGCACCAGTAACTGAAATTGTGTTGATTTATAGAAATTTACACTGTTTCGCACACGATGTGCATTACAAATACAATCCCATCAATATTTTAATCCTCGTTTCGAAAGGTGCTCATGGATATTTTTAAACAAGTAACAAGGGATACAGCACAAAGGGATCGACAGAATGTAATTATTCCCCTTTTTGGCGATATCGCGAAAAGCTCACTTTGAAGTAAACAATGAATGTCTTGTATAGAAATTCCGATCAAAAGTTAAGATCTTGTGCTGGTGCCCGTGCCAGGAGGGCTTTTATCGGACCGATCGATGCGCGCCCTTGTCCTTATCGCAATCCTCCTTCCCGAGCGCCAGATACATATTCCCACAATAAGAATTAAACAAAACCGCCTATTAATTATTGTACGCCGAAGTTCGTATACCCCGTCCCATTCTGTTAACGGCCCTTCGTTTTATGTATACCTTTGAAACGAGTGCCGGATAAGCGGATCTGAAGACTTCAAAGTACCGCGCGGATACACAGTTTCGGCTTCATTTTACGCTTCATTTTATTCGCGGCATGCCGGAAACCCGAGAATGAAAGGGAGGGCACGGCTATTTAAACACATCCATTATGTACTAATAACAATCATAAAAGTGTTTTCAATTTCAATGGGTTGAGGTAATATTAAATACGGATTTTCAACTACTAATCTACTTACTATTTGGTTGATTAAAATTTTAAGACGGTGTTCTAACAGAAGTTTTAATAAATTTATAACTCCAAATCGAACGTGGTTTGCAAATCTGTACTCCTTGTGTGCAAATTAGACGGTTTCAATTAAAATTGGGGATTTTTTATTTTTGAGAAAACCTGAAAAACTAGTCAGGGGCGGCTCGTTATATAGAGCCAAGGAGCCATGGCACTACCTGTAGTTTCAAACTCAGCAATAATTTTTAATTCATTCTTAAAACACTTTTTCACTAGTTACTTTAGTCTAGGAAGATATAGGACGGCAAATGTAAGTTGGCCAGACGCGCAGAGAGAAAACGAAAGCTCTCTCTCTACTGCCGGCCGACTACACTCTCTGTAATAAGCAAGCACATATTCTTCGCGTGCGCTATTCACTTAAAACTCAATCGGGCGCTCTCCTCCACATAATAATTATGTACGAGAATTATCTCATGAGATTAATTTACTTTGGCAAACCATTGCACTGTCACTTTTGAAAATAAATGTACCAGGCCCGCGAACTCTTCACGAAATGTATCGAGAGCGCCCTTCGAAGGTACCACCCACAATTTTGCCACTACGCAACGGCAAGTCATGTTTGCCGATCTGTAAATCGTTCTTTCTTTCTTCAAAAAATGGTGATGTGGTCATCATGTTACTTTCTCCGACTTGATGGTATCATTTATATTTACGCTTTCATGGTTTATTTTCAATTTAAATCATATTTTAAATGTACATCGAGCGTTGCGCAAACTCGGATGAAACTGACGTTTAAAACGTCAAAATTATGAAAGATGGAAAAATTATACTTCAAATTCAAAAACTCGGTTTACTCAAAAACTAACGAGATTTCGAAAAAAACTTATTCTTTAGAATTTGTTCATTTTGGCATTCTCTACAATTATTATTCACATCAATTTGCTGTAACTATTATCGTTTCATAATTATAAGCCAAAAATTAAAAAAATATTAATACATTTTTTTCTCGAATAGCATGATTTTATGAAAAATATTTTTAAGCAAAAGATATGCATTTTTTTGTTGTCTTCAATGTTTGTTTGAATATTCTTGTGATATTTTTCATATTTGAGAAAATATTTGCAAAAAACAAAAAAACAATTAAGGTAGACACCCACTACCGGTGTACGAAATTTTACCAAAAGCTTTTTAGTTCTTCGGATTATCAAATAAGACGTATGTTCAAAGTTTCATATCAATTGCTCTATTAGTTTTTGAGATACAGCGCACACAGACAGACACACACACACAGACACAAAAAAAAAATTCCAGAAATTGTTGAAATTGCATCTAGGGACCCCAAAACGCATATTTCCGTAAAAAAAAATTTTGAAAAAAAAATCACGATCACAATACTTTCTCGTACTTCGTAACGGAGAAAGTAAAAAGGAGGGGGTATATTGTATAAGTGGCTCTACCATTAACATGTTCCACGAGCCGCCACTGTTGAATTATCCCCATACTGGTATTGTCAGTTGAATTATGATGCAATCTTTGGCGTTTGTCTTTCTTGCCATTCCTTTGACCTTCTTGTTGAAAAACACATTTTCAAGATGGGCTTGACCTTCATTATCTGGCCACAAGAAACTAGGAAACGACGTGACGCTTTCCTGCTGTTGATATCTTCGCGTTTATTTATTTTTTGCACAGTCCTGTCGAAGAAACACATTTTTTACATGATTTTGACTTTAAATATCTGGCCACAGGAAACTCAGGACTCTGCTTCCCCCCTGTTGATATACTCAGTTGAGTTGTGAAGCAATTTTTACCATTTTTCTTCTTGCACCGTCTTGTTAAAAAAATATGGTGTTGACAGTTAATTTCTGGCTACAAGAAACATGAAAAAAATCGTAAACACTGCTTCCGCGGCGTTAATATTGTCCGAAAAAAAACGTAAACACTGCTTCCCCGGCGCAGATATTGTCCGTTGGGTGTTTGTATTAAACTTTAAAGAGACTGGATCGGCTCTGCAAAAAAAAAGTGTCAAACTTCACAGAATATCATGGCTGTCCGCGTTTTAGTTCGCCTAAACACCTAAGATTTCATCCGTAAATGCTGCAGATCGTACAACTGAAGTAATTTTTGGCTCTTTTTTTCCTAACGATCTTGTTGAAAAAAGTAGAATCTTTGAGATGGTTTTGGCCTTTAATATCCAGCCACAAGAAACTAGAAAGAAATCGTGATCTCTGCTCTCCCCCTGTTGATATTCTAAGTTGAATTGTGAAGCAATTTTTGCCATTTTTCTTCTTCTAGTACCGTCTTGTTAAAAAAACATGTATGAGATGGTTTTGATCTTCAATAGTCTTCCACTATTGAACCGCAATGTTGAGGCTATTCAATAAAAAAAAAAAAATTAAAAAATATCCACCTGTCTTTTTCTTATAGCAGTTTTAAAATGCAACTTTTTCGTGGGACACCACATATAAGAAACTCGTAGATTCTGCTTTACCCCTGTTGTTATTGTTAGTTATTATTTTGACTTTAAATTTCTCGCCACAGTAAACTAGAAAAAAAAGCAGGAAAAAGTCGTAGACTCTGCTTTTTTCCTATTGATATTTTTAGTTAAATTGTAAACCAATTTTTCTTCTTCTTGCGCCATTTTGTCGAGGAAAGATATCTATGAGATTATTTTGACTTTCAATTTCTCGCCACAGTAAACTAGAAAAAAGGCAGGAAAAGTCGTAGACTCTGCTTTTTTCCTATTAATATTTTTAGTTAAGTTGTAAAGCAATTTTTCTTCTTCTTGCGCCATCTCGTTGAGAAAAGATATCCATGAGATTATTTTGACTTTAAATTTCTCGCCACAGTAAACTAGAAAAAAGCAGGAAAAACTCGTAGACTGCTTTTTTCCTACTGATATTTTTAGTTAAGTTGTAAAGCAATTTTTCTTCTTCTTGCGCCATTTTGTTGAGGAAAGATATCCATGAAATGATTTTGACTTTAAATTTCTCGCCACAGTAAACTAGAAAAAAAAGCAGGAAAAAGTCGTTGACTCTGCTTTTTTCCTATTGATATTTTTAGTTAAGTTGTTATGCAATTTTTTATCACCTTGCGCCATCTTGTTGAAGAAAACCATCTTTGAGATAATATCTGGCCATTTCTTCTTATTTTGCCGTCTAGTTAAAGAAAAACATTTATTTATTTATTTATTTATTGATAATGTAATGTAATATATATTTCCAAAATAAATGTATACATTTATGGGTGAGTCAATATAAAAAAGAAATTAAAAGCTAACATAGTATCTTAAGTCTAAATTAGTAATACTTATACTATGTTAGTGTAATTAAAAAATGAAATAGATTGATTACAGTAAGGATTAAAATAATTTGATAAAACTTAATATTTAGTTTGTTGACATATTAAAATTTGTGTATAGGTAATAATACAAATATAAGTACAAAAACAGACGCAGACATGCATTTACAAGTTACAATAGAAGGATACAAATAAAACTTAAACGCTAGAATTTATAAATAAATTATTTCATTGTACATGTATTGAATAATGAACAAGATCTAAAACTTAATTCTACAATTAACATATTAAAATTAGTGTAAAAATAAAATTAAGTATAAAAATTACAAACACGTAATCAAATACAGTGACAATTTAAAATTTAAAATTCAAGTAAAACATCTATAAATTCAGATACTCGAGACTAGAAAAAAACAGGGAATATCGTTAATGTTTTCTACAAATATAAGTAAGTACAGATTTACTCTAAGTAGATATTAATGTCAGTACACATACATATGAATTATAGCTACTCTTATTAATATTGCTAAATTTATACAAACAAATGTCATTGTCAATTTGGATTAAAATAAAATACAATAATTAAAATAATAACAAATAATAACAAATAGGACATATGACATAATTAAAAACAATACATGCTATGCAAAGACACGTTAAAAATCATCATTATCATTAATGAATTCGCTAAAGCTATAATAAGTTTTTTGATCAGTAGTTCAGATGACTTTGATCTTAAGAAACTGGAAAAATCTCCCTGTTGCTATTGTTGCTTGAGTTATAAAACAATTTATAGCTTTCTTCCTGTTAATATTGTCAGCTGAGTTATGCAGCAACAATTTATGGATTTTTTCTTCCTGCACCATCTTGTTGACGTAAACATCTTCAAGATAATTCTGACCTTCAACATCTAGCTACAAGAAACTTAATAACATAGCAGGGAAACACCGACGATAAAAATTCACATACACCATCAATTTAGCTCGTTCTTTTGATGGTAAAAGATTTTACATAAAGGCCCACGATGATTATTAAAAAAGTTGATTTTTTCGATTTTTTTCCATTTACGCGTTTTCTTTGCTGACACGTCACGGGCTTTATATAGACATTTGTTCTTGTGAAATTACATTTTCTGAAGCGTCTTGAAGGGATCTCACCAGTGATGTATAGAAACCCCGAATCGAACCAGTGGTTTCCTAAGGAAATCATTTTAAATGCAATTTTTGGGCAAAAGTAAGAATATATTTTTTCCAAGTTTTCGTCAAAAATTCAAAATTGCCAATTTCAATTGAATCCAACTAATTTGCACTCAAGGAGCTGAGATTTGAAGACCGCGTTCGATTTGGATTCTTCGTTTAGCCTCTACGGCTAAATTTTGAAAAACGTCGATTTTTTCAGACTTTGAACGGCCGTAGCGGCTGAACAAAGACTCCAATTCAAACGCGGTTTTCAAATCTGTGTTCCCTGTGTGCCAATTAGTCGGATTTAATATAATTGGCGATTTTTAATTTTTGACGAAAACCTGAAAAACTATAGAAGGGTCACTTTTGCTCAAAAATTGCATTTGAAATGATTTCCTGAAAAAACCACTGATTCGAAATGAGGTTTCTATACGTCGGCATAAAGATCCCTTCAAGACCCTTCAGAAAATGTACTTTTTCAAGAACAAATGTCAATTTGAAGCCCGTAATGCGTCAGCAATGAAAACTCAAAAATGGAAAAAATCAAAAAAATCAACTTTCTTAATAAACATCGTAGACCTTTATGTAGTACCTTTTTTTCATCAGAAGAACGAGATAAATCGATTGGCGTTAAAAAATTTCATCCACAAAAAAATGCAAAAAAGTTAGCTAGTCACCATGAACTTTATGGAAGATTTTGAGAAAAGTCGATTTTTTCAAACCTTGAACGGCTGTAGCGGCCGAGTGAAGAATCCAATTTGAACGCGGTTTTAGATTCTGTGGTCCTTGAGCGCATATGAGTCGGATTAGACCAAAATGGGCGATTTTTTTTATTCTTGACAAAAACCTGAAATTTTATCCCTTCTTACTTTTGCTCAAAAATTGCACTAAAAATAATTTCCTGGAAAAACCACTGGTTCGAATCGCGGTTTTCACTGGAAATATCTTATTAAGACGCTTCAGAAAATGTACTTTCGCAAGAACAAATGTCAATTTAAAGCCAGTGATGCGTCAGCAATGAAAACTCGAAAATGGAAAAAATCGAAAAATCAATTTTCTTAATGATCATCGTAGACCTTTATGTAGTACCTTTTTTTTCATCAGACGAATGATTGGCGTTCAAAAATTTAATCTAGAAAAAATTGCAAAAAGGTTAGCGAGTTACCATTAATTTTATACAAAATTTAAAAAAAAAGTCGATTTTTTCAGACTTTGAACGGCTGTAGCGGCTGAAGCAAAACTCCAATATGAACGCGGTTTCCAAATCTGTGTCCCTTGTGTGTAAATTAGTCGGATTCAGTTAAAATTGGCGATTTAAAATTTTTGACGAAAACCTGAAAGATTACCCAAGGTCCCCCCTTCTTACTTTTGCTCAAAAATTGCATTTGCAATGATTTCCTGAAGAAACCACAGGTTCGATTCGGGGTTTCTATACGTCACCGTAAAGATCCCTTTAAGATCCTTCAGAAAATGTACTTGCGCAAGAACAAATGTTAATTTAAAGCCCGTGGCGCGTTCGCAAAGAAAACTCGAAAATGAAAAAAATCGAAAAAATTAATTTTTTTAATGGAAGTGGCCCTTTTTTCATCAGAAGAGCGAGATAAATCGATTGGTGTTATTAAATTACAGCTATCTTAAATAACAAAATACTTTGGATGTCATTTTAAAATTTTTAGAAAAAATCAGTTTTCCAGACTTTGATCGTATGTACTCCAAATTGAACGCGGTTTGCAAATTTGCGCTTCTCGCGTGTAAATTCGTCGGATTCGATTAAAATCGGCGATTTGGTAACACGATAAAGTGAAAAATTTGAACAAGAAATAATGATAATTGCTTTATACTTTTTTTGTGTGGGCTATTTGATAACTCATAATCATTTAATTAGTTTTTTTTTTTTTTTAATGGCAACGAGATTTGAAGTGCGGAATTGGCGCAAATTAAAAACGTCACGTTATCCCAACGGATGTTCGCATTGATGTGTTCGACCACTCAATTCCGAAAACCCCATCATTTCCAACCCTAATAGGATCACAGTGTTATCTAACCACATGCGGAAAAACTGATCCCCTCCAATTAATATATCAGCTTACCAATTACCATCGGCTATTTATTATTTCCATCCATAACGTCCGTGTAATCTTATAAGCGCCATCATTCACGGATCTTCGAGTTAATTATCACCACTCCGACGTAGCCACACGACCGCATTTAACACCGACGCCATCTATTAATAAAACTACATTGTCATTATTTATAAGATGCAATCAATAATTAAAACTAATTCTAGAGCTTTAATAAAAATATCTTCTATTTTCTTATATTTCTAGTCGCAGTTTAACAAATTAAAAACACAAAGAAGGTTGAATTAAAATACTTTATTTTTAACTTTATTGTGACAAATTTCGTGCTATTCGGATATTATCAAACAATATGAGCGTTTTAATTCAATTTTTTTTTTCAAAAATTCATAACTTTGCTCCAAATCATCGAAACGACTCGAATTTTTAAGGCATTTGAAGGAAATTGATTAAATTTTTCTGCCATTGTGGTGAAATTTCCCGCCGATTTTTTTTGCGCACGGTACAGCTTGTCAAAGTTGGACAATTTTTGCATAAAAAACATTTTTTTCCATCGCGTTGTTACGGGGGGTGGGTTGGACTTGCGGTCAAAATCAACTACACATTTTTAAAGATAAAACTTGAATCTTTCATAAACTGAAAGATTCATCGATTTTCGACCCAATTGAACCAAGTTACAACGGTTTGAAAAATCGCGATTTTTCGAGTGGCGCTTTTTTTTTGACGCCGAGTGTATAAAATATTTCGGTTAATTTTTCAAGAATTCCACTGTTGCGTGTGTAATTTGGTAAATAAGTATAAAAGGATTATTAATTAGCAACAGAATTCAGTACTAAAGCGTGGAGAATGAAGGTCGTAAAAAATAATTACTCAGCTTATTGTGTTTTTCCCTCCATTAAGTTCTTCTTGAACCGCCGTTGTTCTGGTTGATTTATGGTGGAGGCGCCGGGCACTGGCCTCTGCGGGACTTGTTCCGATGTGAGAACAAAGTCCCTGAAAGTGCAAAGAACATAATTCTCGGCCTCACTGTTTATAATTTATGGCCGCGAAGTAACGTATCGTTTTAGTGTCGAATTCTAAACTAAAAATTTATTACACTTAAATTCATTAAACTTCATTCGTTGATACCACGATTTATTTATTATTATTTATTATTATTATTTATTTATTAACGTATCAACTTTTACAAGACTTACAAGCAGTTTATCTATAATCTAGGATTGTTAAATAGAAACAAATATATGCGTGCATAGCAACTAAAGATATAATATAAATAAAAAAAAAACAAACAAAAAAAACAAATAGAAAAAATGCTAAGTATAATATAACGCAAGCAAGAAAACTAAAATAGTAGGAGCCGCCTAATTAATAGAAAATTTTATATAATTTAACAAATTCTTTCAGTATTAAATATCGTATAATACATTAATATTATGATACACAGAATTTACTTATGCAACGATTATTTCAATTTAAGAAAGTCATTAAACTTCATTCATTGAATATCGTTTATGCCACTATTTATTTAATTTAACAAAGTATTACTGTATAATGCATGAATATTATGAGGTACAGAATTTACTTCCGCAATTTAATTAATAATAAGGTGAATACATTTTTAACTACAGACGTATCTTTGCGGTAATATTATTCATTAAAGCGGATGTTAACCGGTAAATGAACAATTACGCAAGTGATGTGTACGACTGTTGCCAACAAGGTCGCAGTAAGTGGGGGAAATCGCGATTTCATGGGAGGAGGAGGAGGAAGAGGAACAGTTTTCCTAAGTGGCGACGTGCTCGTCTTTGTTTAATTTAGTTCAAAGGAAACGTAAACAGTAGGAATGTAGCAGAAGCATTGTCCCAGCGACACATTTCGAATTTCGCAATCCGTAACTGATGTGGAGCACAGGGAATATTTACTGGCATGGAACCCTGATTAACGCAGGGCCGCGACGTCACCACCCGCAGAGATGATGATACGAACGAGACAGTTGCATTACTATTAATTATAACCGACACGTTCTATAATTGTATTTTTTTATCGAATTCGAAATATCCGCATAAATATCTAGGTAACTTTGAATTAAACAACTTCCGACGTTTTTTTTACCACTATTTATTTATTGCATAATACAGACAAACACAATTTTATTAACAATATTGACACAACTATAGTTTCGACCTTTGCAGGTCATTATTACGTCATTATTAAGTTGTTTAATTCTAAGTTACCTGACAATGGACTACCACATAGTAACGGTCGCAACCATCATCTTCATAAATATCCATTTTAAGTGATTAAATTTTGTAGCTGATAAATTTAAATATGACTTACAAAGTTAGCCCGAATTTTTTTTTCAGGTGAATTTCAACCTAGTTCAGCTGTAACTGTAAGCTAAACACAGGTAAATACTAAAAAATATACTCGGCCGATCTCGTACGCAATCGCCTCCGCAAAAAAGGAGGCCGTCTTGTAGTAGCGTCGCGACGCTTTCATTTACTCTACATTACATTTGTATTCGATGTAAGCTTTTTCCCTTCGAATATTTCCGGCGACATGTCGACACAAAAAGGACCGTCTACATTATTACTTTTGTTTGGTAATGACGGTGGCGTTGTTCGCGCGCGGGGAGGGGGGGGAGGCCAACGAGCACGAGAGGAGTGAGTGCTTTGAGTTCTGCAATTCCTATCCTACAAATGAGTCAATTCAAAAGAAATGAAAATAAAAAGGGAATATTTCGGGGGGGCTGAAAAGAACTCGAGCGTTTCAATTCGTGCCATTTGATTTATGACCTACAAGGGCGCCCTGCAAAACATTCTTAAAGGTAAGGTATTTGTATCGTGAAAGTGCACCGATTTCAGGCTCGTTTCTTTGACAAAAGAGAAGAAAAAGAAACAGTGGTAATAACCAATAATTTGTATTTTTTATTTGTTCAAAATTTGCTCGAAAAAAATAAAATATGTAATTAGTGATTTATATACATTATTGCCTTTTTATCTGCTCATAATTTGCAAGAAAAAACATAAATAAAATAATTGGTAATAAAATGACGTACATGCCAGTATTTAGTTAAAATGTTTATTTTTCTGAAGTAGTTTCCGATATTATCCATCTTCAGCAGAATAAACGTCTAATAAACAACAAGATAGGTTTTGGTTTTTGATGTATTCCATGTTGTGTCTGATATAACATGTATAAATGGAATGGTAATTTGTGTATTAAGGACATTTACAAAATCACGTTTAAATGTTTTAGTCAAATAATTATTATACAGCACCTGTAATTTCTAAATTTTAGAAATGTGTATTATTTTTGCGTATTTCACACGAAAATATCGAGGAATGCTTTGAATTTTGTTTATATTTTAACAGATTGTAGATGTTTAAACGCATAAAATGTAAGTAAAGTGATTTTTTTCTTAAAACGATCACTGCCTGTGTCAAATAAACTTAATCCCAATCAAGCCGACGCTTGCCTGTAAGGAAGGCCCTACACTATCAAGCGGCTTGATCAAATGCTTGAGGCTCCGATTGATGGGCGCTTCAAGCGTACTTCAATCAACACTTCAATCTTTTGATGAAAACTCTCAGTCGAAGCTGAGAAGTGGAGGAGTGTGGAGCGTATAATGGTGTCAAATGTAGATTTGGGCTTCCTGGCCTTAACATTGGTTGCAGTGAAGAGGAGAAACCACAAAAAGAAAAAAAGACGGGCTGGTATAAAATGAGGAACCGCTTCACTCATCAACATCTCCTTAACTTTCTGAGTGGTTCGGAACCAGAGGATTATAGGAACTTTCTACGCATGGACCTAGAAAGTTTCGATAATCTACTCGATTTAGTCCGCCAAGACACGAAAATGCGTGAGGCGATTCCTGCAAGTCAGAGATTGTCTGTCACGTTGAGGTACCTAGCATCTGGCATGGATTTAGAAGACCTGAAATTCACATTTGCCATTGCTCCGCAGACTCTGGAACTCATCATAATGGAAACTTGCTCTGCAATTATCAAGGCATTAAAGGAAAACATCCAGGTAAGAAATTATTGCCCAAGTAAATCTCTTTATATTTTAAGAAAGGAAAAAATTTACAAATAATTACACTTTACAAATAATACAGATATCGCACAGGTAATGTACATTATTGCTGAACTGAAAAGATTAGGGCACAAGTTCACATTGAGGTAAATGAGGACAAGAACGTAGCGGCATTATCTTCATCAGACGTTTGGTGGTGTTGCTCTGGGTATGAAGGGCTTTCACTTGGATGCGAAATGTACAGCGTCTGCCCTGGGTTAGGGTACCTTTGCCAACTACTCATTGAAGAAGATGACGATGAAGGTGGCAAGGGTGACCAACGAGGAGGGGGGTTTGAAAACGTACTCCTTCCCTTGTGAAGTTGCCAATTTCTGCTTCAAAAAGCGTGTCATTTATGATTTTTTCGGCGAAGCGTCGTTGGTCTGGAGTTAACTTTTTTTAATTTCATAGCCCATCCCTTAGCCAGAATATCTTCTTTAGTCTCAGGTCGCTTGAAATATTCAGTCGCTAGTCCCACTAATTGATCAGTGCTATAATGTCAAATAAAGTATCGCGCACTTGCTGCGTGGTCGGCCCCCACGTTAAAACCAATATCACGCAAATCGGGCTTGGTCGGCAGTAAACGTGTTAAAGAGTAATAGATTGAAACAGGTAATTTTTTTTATTTTCGGCAAAGAATATATTTGTTTCCTGGACTTCATAATTTAGGTAAAGCGTAATCCCTACCAGGCGCGTCTCCAGGTGACGGTTAGAGGAATTGCACTGGCGGACCAGTACCATTGCACGGTGGCCTTGAGACCATCACTTTCCTCTCCTTTCTACTTTGATCAACCGATCTCACTTGGCCATGTTCTTCGGTTAATCTTTGATGATTTTAAGATCTCTACTCTCTTGCGGGGGCTTGGGGGGAGTTATGTGTGTGTAGTTGCAGTCCAGACGCCGAGCAAACACCAATGAAGGACCAGCCGAACCGAAGCACAAATCTCCGTTTTCAAGAAAATGGAAAATACATAATTCTACAGCCTTTTCACGGCTTCACCGACGAACACTACGTCGCAACCAGCCGTTTTCATAGCAGGGTGCGATTCTAAAGACATTCGGGACCCTGACCCCCACACCGATTGACACGTCATTATTGTGTCCGCTAGCATGGATAAGCATACGTTACGGAGGAAACGTAAGGAGACGTGTGTAGGTAAAGTTTGCGCAGAGTGAGAAAGTATTCGGAGAATGCGATAACAAATTGAATTTAAGATGGTCACAGAGCAACATGTCTCGAGTGCATGGTACAACTCTACCACATGCTGTGTGTTGATAAATAATCATCAATTTTTAGATGATTATTTATTAACATACTGCATGGTTACAATATGTAAATTAATAAATAAAGGCTACTGCTGTTTTACATGCATTTAATACTATTTAATTTTCTCATTCCCTTTTCTTCGGTTGTAGTACAAGGATTAAAAATGGCGACAAGTGAAGATCCCAGTAACTTTAATCTGTGCAAAATTTGTGATAATCCAATAAAGCCCACCGACGTGAAAACGCAGTGCTATGGGTTATGTAACGGCCTAGTGCATGGTATGTGCACCGGTCTAAAAGACAACGAACTTCGCCTAATAAATGGGAAAAAGTGCGTAGTTTGGTTATGTCCATCATGTATCAACTATCGAGAAGAAGGTCAGTCTATATTTAATTTACTACACCAAATTAACTCGACCCTCCAAGATCACAGCGTAATGATTAGACAAAACCACTCTGATTTACGCAAAATGTACGAACGTAACGACAATAAAAGTGTTCCAAATTATAATCAATTGAACCGTGGTGACACCTATAAATCAAATGAAAAGGCTCATCCACAAATTTCAAAGAAAATACAGGACCCTGGAACTGGACTAAACAATAAGTCAACTTCAAATAAAGATCACTCAGAGATGTCTACGCAGAAAACTCCAGCATCTCAGTCTAAGGCCGCCAACATCCCGACTGCAGATAATGCGATAAAAATGCCAATCGTCTCTGATAAAATCCACACATTCGACGATGGATTTACCGAGGTTAGACGCAGAAAACAAAAAAAAATAATTATTGGAATTAAGGAGAATAAATCATTAAAAGTCGTGGAAAAAAAGGCCTGGTTCCATGTTTCCCGCTACCCGACCGATTTGACCGAAAAACAGCTCAAGGAATTACTCACCACCAGATTCAACATTGATGATATCATATGTGAAAAAATCGTGCCAAAATTCGAAAATCCTACATTCGCAAGTTTTAAAATAGGAGTTCCTTTCACATGCAAGGAATTACTAGAAGACGCAACATCATGGGAAAGGGGAATAACGGTATCTAGATATAATTTTTTTTTAAATGTGAAATACAAAAACAACAATGTAATACCGAAAAATACAACATTAGAGATCTAACTACGGGTAACTTTAAATTGCTACATTGCAATGTGCAATGTATTAGTACAAGTATCAATGAATTGAAATATAATGCAAATCAAATTAATGAACTTAATGTCATCTGTGTCACAGAACACTGGCAATCGAATGAACAGTTAAAAACACTCATTTTAGATAAAGATTATGAACTAATATCTTATTTCTGTAGACCGAAAAATGAGCATGGCGGTGTAGCAATTTATTGTCATCGAGCTATTGAAGCATCTCATATAACTTTAATAAATAAATTGTCCAATTGTAAACACACAGAATGTGCGGCAGCACAATTAAAATTTAATAATTACATAGTTAATGTAGCATGTATATATAGGCCACCAAACGGAGATCTTATGCTTTTTTTTAATACACTCGACATTATTCTTGATTTCTTAACAAAAAGCAGCATGCCGTTCTTTATTGCAGGCGATTTTAATATAAATACGCTTGTTAAAACCAATTAATCTTTGTTATTTATCAGTTTACTAAAATCACATCATACAATTTTAACAGTCACAGAAGCTACCAGAACACATTATACTGGATCAACATCATGCCTTGACAATGTATTAACTAATCTCTCTAAGGAAGATGTTAACATCAAAATAATGCAAATGTATACATCAGATCATGATGCACAACTTCTTTGTTCAAACTTAAGTTATCGTAAACAGCCTCGCTATAAATAATGTAGAATATTTTCAGGCATCGCAATTGAAGAATTCTGTAAGGATCTAGAGGGTGAAAATTTTAGCGACATACTTACAGCAATCAGTATAAATGATAAATATAATCATTTACTAAATACTTTTACTTTATACCTAAATAAGCATTTTCCCATCAGGAAAATAACATTTTCAAATAAAAAGTTTAAACCTAAAACCACTAACAATGAAATCGAACAATGTAAATGTCGTATGCAGATATTAGAATCTTTATCCATTACCCTCCCAGAATATAAATATCAATTAAAACAAGAAAAAATCAAATATAACAATTTACTAAAATCAGAACAAAATGCCTACTATGAAAGGCAATTGGAAAAAAATGTTAATAAGTCCAAAGCATCGTGGGAATTAATATCAAAATTCACAAACAAATGTGGAAAAAAAAACCAATACTCCCCAATACGGATAATTCTGTTCAGCTGGCAAATAATTTTAATATTTTTTTTAAAGAGGTTGCATCAAATATGATATCCCAAAAAATTCCAAATCGGACACCTAATCTATGTACTATACCAATGCATGACACGACTTTCCGATTCCGGCTTATCACTAACGCAGACATTATAAGTACTTTAAACAAAATGGATAATAAAAAAAGTAAGGGTATAGATGAGATTCCAATCACAATTATAAAAAAATGTATTAATACAATAATTGAACCCATAAAACATATTTTCAATTATTCACTCCAAACTGGCACTTTTCCCGATAAAATGAAATGGGCCATAATCACACCCATTTACAAAAAGGGAGATCCACAATTGCAAGAGAATTATAGAGCCATTAACATATTGACCACGTTCTCTAAAATTTTTGAATCGCTAGTAGCATCACAAATAATAACTTTTTTTAATAAAAATAAATTATTTTGCGACAGCCAACATGGCTTCATAAAAGGTAAGTCTATTGATACGGCACTCTTTGACTACCTAAGCTCCATTTACTCACATCTTGATAGGGGAAACACCGTTTGCGGAGTTTTTTTAGATCTTTCACGTGCGTTCGATACCGTTGACCACTCTATCTTATTAACAAAGCTAAACCATTATGGTATACAAGGCAAAGAAAATGAATGGATTGAGTGGTTATCTACAGAACAGAAAACAAATGGTGAAAATCAACGACAACACTACAGGTGCGGACGTGTTGTCTGACACGCTTGATACTAATATGGGGGTTCCCCAAGGAAGTATTCTTGGTCCCCTACTATTCATCATATTTATGAATGACCTAAACAACATAGCAGAAAATTGTCATTTTCTTAGTTACGCGGACGACACTAATATAATTCTATTTGGCACTGCACTCAGCGATGTAGTTGAGACGGGAAATGTGACAATGCGTAGTATTGAAAAGTGGTTTACTGATAACTACTTAATTTTAAATGCGGAGAAAACGAGTTGTATTTATTTCAAAACAAATCAAAGAACGTTCACCCCGCAACATATCTCTTTAAATAATACAACATACCCTTTTGAAAGTCAGACTAAATTCTTGGGAATCATATTGGATGAAACACTGAACTACAAATCACATATAGAGAATTTAATTAGTAAAATCAGCAAGGCAACCTACGGCCTTAGAATACTATCCAAAAACACAAATGAGAAGATATGTGGTATATTTTACTATGCCTATATATACTCAAGTATAAGGTATGGTGTAATCTTCTGGGGTAGTAGTTCGGATATCAGTGGGGTGTTTAGGGCTCAGAAGCACGCTGTACGAATTATGTAAAGATAAAATTTGACGGCAGTTGTAGAGGCTTATTCAGGCGAAACAATCTGCTTACATGTACTGCTATTTATATTCTGGAATGCATAAAGTTTTTATGGAAGCACCGATATTTATTTCAAAAAAGTTTACTGCCACACATATACGATACAAGGCATGGTGTTGAATACAGTCTACCTTCCCATAGATTAAATATATTCGAGAGAAGCCCCTATTATTCATGTATCAAACTTTATGATAGTTTGCCCACTACAATAAAAGAAGCAAAGTCGTATGCTATCATGAAAAGAATGCTGATCGACAAACTTATACTGTTAGAACCTTATAACATGGATGAGTTTTACACCAACATTAAACAATAATTGTTATATTATATTGTTCAATGTGATATGTTTTATTTTGACTTGTTTTCATGTGATTGCTATATGTAAATATATATGTATGTATTTTGTATGTATAACAAGAACATTGAAAATAAATTTATTATTATTATTATTATTATTATTATTATTATTATTATTATTATTATTATTATTATTATTATTATTATACAGGGTGCCCGGATTTCGTAGGGACGACACGGGCAACTTCTGCATTTGAAGAGATAGAGAGATGGTCAAATTAGTAAAAAGGTGCAGGTTCGAGGGCTCATTAAGAATCCACCCCCAAATCCCACTTATCATGGGCTCCACAATAAAAATTAAAAGAAAATCTGAAATTGAAGAAATTGGGAGATTTTGTTTTAATTCCTGTTTTGAACAAGTGAGCCATGACAAGTGGGATTTGGGGGTGGATTCTCAACGAGCCCCCGAACCTGCACCTTTTTGCTAATTTGACCATCTCTCTATCTCTTCAAATGCAGAAGTTGCCCCTACGAAATCCGGGCACCCTGTATACATGTAAATGGGATTCGGTAGATTTGTAAATTTTGAACATATTTTTACCCTCGTACTTTTCTCAAAAATAATCGGAGAAGCAGGAAAATGCATTAGTGTGGTTTTATTTTACATGTTCTGTATTGAGAACGAGCACCCGGTATACAGGTGCACTTTGTTCCTTTTCTAGATTTCACCAAAAAAATAATATTTCCATTACGTATCCCGAATTGATCGAAAAACATAAATACGTTTTAGTTGCATGATTTCGCCTCATATTTCGCGACCGGCCCATTTCTTGTACAATGAAAATCACTTATAAAATGAAGTGAATTTATGGCCGCGCTTAAGGTAACGACTTTTTTTTCTGATTCTTGACTGAATCATTTATATATATTTTTACGATTTCCCTTTTACGGTCCCCGTCCTCCTTCCCTTCCACACTTTACATCATAATCTGGCTATTCTTTTTACAAATGCCGTCGTCATTTGTATATCCCGTTGTCTTCCTCCGGAAACTCGTAAAGAGCTAGACATAGTGGAAGGATACTATACTATATGCACCGTCTTTGGTTTAACCCAAAGCAAATCTCGAGAGAAGTATTTACATGTATCAATTAATCAGAATCAACTTTATGTCTTAACATTACATTATTGTGAATTTATTACTAGGATACAAGGTACATAAAGTGGTTCGTAATACCCTAGAGCCATTAAACTTTAAATACATCACAACTCTATACTTTTGTTTGTATAATAATAAAATCACGTTGGCAGATATAATCTTTCCGTGATTTAATAGAAAAACTAGCAAGACAATAGTTTGTATGCACCGATGTTACACCCCTATGTATTGTCACCCTCGTATGCGCATAAGTATCTTCCTAATGCCCTTGGTGCATAAGTAACTATTATGGATCATAATCACTAGATTATTTTTTAATAATCAGCTTACTGTGATTTTCACCCTTGCTACTACAATTAATTCACAAAGAGCATGATATAAAGTGACTAAGCAGGTTGTTATCGATTCTCAGCATCTTCGATCGAGAGAGAAAGGTTGGTATTTCGATTTTAAATTCATGTTCTATGCGAAAGACTGCCATCATTTAAGCGATATATATATATATATATATATATATATATATATATATATATATATATATATATATATATATATATATGTATATATATATATATATATATATATATATATATATATATATAATTATATATATATATATAACCAAATTGAAACTTCTCTGTTTATTTATTTATAGTTTAGGTATAAATATAGAAAGCAGTTTAATTCCAAGTAAAATTAATAATTTGTGTATGTATATCAATAAAGGGATTAATATTATGCATTATAAATCACCACAAACTCCATAACCACAATTTTATTTAATAATTCAACAATAACTAATTTGTGTTTATCAAAAAGTCCACGCGTAAAATATAATCAACACTTCGTCCACGTATGATCGGTAATCATTAAAATTAATTAATGATTTATATGTAAACCACTCGTTACAATTAATCCTCATGTGATTTAGATGCATATCATTCGTTAATAATTAATAATTAAAGTCCGGGAGCGCTGGCTGCATTACGTCATACCGTAATGGAATTATGTTATTAATAAAACACACCTCTACAAAACACTCCTTTACGTTTCGGTGTGGTCCGTTTTAATCTGAAATTAGAGCGTGCAACAAGCAAAATTAATGAATTCACCCATCCCAAAACTGCACATGTGTCCTTGTGCAAAACAAATTTTTAATCAATCAATTTTTAATTCGTTATATATTTTAATACGAAATTAAATAATAAGTGAAAGAATGGCGTTCATGCGATTAAAATAAATTTTGATATTTTTCGATCTTCAACCAAGATAGCACACTGATGCTAGCGAAATTAGTTATGGTGCAATATTGTTACAACATCCTGTTTACTATAGCGTTTTCCATTAAGAGCGCCCCCATTTGAAATGTAAATAAAACGAGCAATTGATGAGATATCAAAGATCTGTTTATTGTGAGTTGAAGGTGACACTATACCATTAAATACCATTAATAATGGAACAGAACATCATTCAGATGGCCACCTCTGAAACGCCGGCACGAATGGAGACGCTGGACCCAATTTTCCATCACCTTTTCACACAAATCTGGCGATATGTCAGCAATGGCTCTTTCAATATTGGTCTCGAGCTCCTCCAATGATGTTGGTTTGTTACTGTAGACCACTGACTTAACGTACCCCCAGACAAAAAAGTCTAGGGGCGTTAAATCGCACGATCGAGGCGGCCAATTGGTTGGGCCGTGTCTTGAAATAACACGGTCTCCGAACTTGGTCTTCAGTAAATCGATTGTTTGGCCGGCTGTATGGCATCTGGCCCCGTCTTGTTGGAACCACATATTGTCCACATCCAAATCATCCAATTTTTCCCAATAATAATCTGTTAACATCCCCCGATAGCGATGGCCGTTGACGGCATTTCCTGCATTGCCGAAAAAGAAATAAGGGCCAATGACTCCGCCGGCATGAAAACCACACCAAACAGTGAGTTTTAATGTATACAAAGGTGACTGGTTTATTTCCTGAGGATTATCCCTTGCCCAAATGCGACAGTTCTGTTTATTAACAAAACCGTTTAGCCAAAAAGCAGCCTCGTCGCTCAGGATGATTTTTCGATGAAAATCATTATCCATCTCCATCTTATCTAAGGCCCAATTGGTGAAATTTCTGCGCAGCAAATGGTCATTCGGCTTGAATTCTTGGGTTAGAATGATCTTATACGGGTATAGGCCAAGTTCTTTCCGCAAAATCCGCCACAATGTTGTTTGGCTGATCCCCAACTCCTGAGAACGGCGTGGAATCGATTGTTTTGGTTGTTCGGCTACAGAAGCTACAGCGCCAATATTTTCTTCGCTCCTAGCGGGTCTTGCTCTTTTCGGCACAGGAACGTCCAATAATGAGTAGGTCGACTAGAACCACAGACCGTTTATCCGGACGATTATAACGACCAAAAATCGGAGTCAAGGCACGTAAAGTTGCGGTGACCGAACTCGAATGTTCGTAATAAATTTTAATAATTTGCAAACGTTGCGCACACGTGTACTGATGAAATGGTATAATGTCTCGAATAAATTGACGTTTATAATATGGAGCTAACTTCACACTTGTTCAAATAGCAGCTATTCAAAACTGGGGCGTCCCTATTGGAAAACCCTTTATATGACCTACTGAATTAATTTATTCAAGCTATGAGTTGAAAGTTCTAGTTATTATCGAAGCACTAAAAAATCCAAATTTACCTTCTTGGAAAACACTTCAAGATTATCACCGATTGTGGAGCTTTTCAGAAAACAATAAAGAAAAAGGATCTCTCAACAAGGGTAGCTCGATGGATTCTATTCAACGAAGTGATGTATTGCGAAGATAAAAATAATACCGTTGAACCACGGAGAAGTGCTCAAATATAAAAAAAATAGAGTAATAATTATGAAAATGAGCCATATAGCAGTTTCATATCTATGACTTAATTTTATAGATTTTCGTGCAGACGAAGTCGTCGACTTTGCAAATCATTTTAATCTTGTGATCGGAGAAGACCGTCATTGAAGCCGATTTGCTTTTGGTGGATGGTGTTTCCCTCCACGGTATAAGTAAACTTGACTTTCCTGCCGTCCGGAATTTCGTCATCCAGACGTGGACTGGCTTGAACTTCGTCACCACGTTCTTTAAAGTCGAAGACGACGATAGGACGTACTCGTCAGCGTCTTTTTTCAGGTCGACCACCGGAGACACAGCGTTGCCCATTTTGCGGGTCACCAAACCTATTACCGGCGTAGATCAGATGGGTAGTAAACAATTGGGTTCTGTAACAGAGAGACACAGGTATTAATAAACGACTCCCGCGTGCCAAGGTAACCTTGTGACCGACTTTGGCAACTAAGTACAACACTACTACTTTCTGGACCGTTTGGGTAGATAGGCTGATTGGGAGGCACAGGGGTCTCTAGTTGATTAGAATCCAGAAGATTGATTAAACAGTTTCCCAGTTGTTGTACTTACTTAAGCCCCAGCGCCACGTCAAGGCAGGGGTCACTGGCTGGGGTCAACTAGCGGATAACGGTATCGCGCTAGAGGGGTCACTAACGTGTCAATCGGCGGATAAGACCAGATAAGACCAAGTCCGATGTTTACGCCTCAAGATCACATGTAACATTGGAGCACTGACAAGAAGAGGATCAGATGTGTGACACCGATTTGATCCATCTTTGGCAGACGTGTAGGTCATGACTAGGAGTGTAACAGGTGCAAGTAATAGGGCGCACTATTCAGCCGTTTTCGAGAAAAAAATTGATTGATTCTAAAATTAAGATATTTAAATACACATGGATTTATAAAACTATAAAAAGAAAATGAATGAACCCAACTTCAACAATAGGGTTCGATCCTTTGACCTTCCGACTACGAATCGGAGGTTTTATCGATGCGCCAAAAGGTCGGTATATGTTTGTTAATGCAAAAGGTATATAAACATACGAATTAATAACAAATTAAACCATTTTTTCTCGAAAACGGCTGAATAGTGCGCGCTATAACTTGCACCTGTTACACTCCTAGTAATGACCTACACGTGTGCCAAAGATGGATGAAATCGGTGAGTCACACATCTTATCCTCCCCTTGTGAGTGTTCGTACCAGGGTTATATGTCAAACCAAGAATTCATCGAAGTTCTCGCTTGTGAAGAGCTTGTACTTCTTTTCCTGAAAGGCTTCCAGTTTTGTAAATAGAATTAGGGAAGGTGGGAATGCCGGTAAAACGTGGAGTGAATAAAAGTAAGGTCTCTAATCTGCTATGAGAAGAATTCGATTCATTATGAAATAGAACAAAGACCAGGCTCAAGACTTCCACACGTTGATTCCCTCAGTCGACATCCAGTGTTGTTACTAACCAACAAAACGCCACTAAAGATCAAGGTATCTCAAGAGGACGATGAAGCAATCAAAGCGATTAAACAAATATCCGAAAAAGAAGAAGAAGATTTCTTCAACAAAGATTGTTGTATAAAACAGTTAAAGGACTTGGATATTATTAGTAGTGCCAAAGAGAATGAAAAAAAAATCATCAAGATGAATCACAGAAAAGGTTACTTTACTTCTCTGACAAGAAATCAAAAGATCTGATTGAGGAAGAATTTTATATACCGAACTTAGAGGAAAATCATTGGAAATTGCGTGCATTGTGGTGGCACTCATCGCGCAAAACTCCGCATGATTTGTAAGTCGTAGCAGTGCCAATGTGCGACTGTACGATTCGCAGAAATTTGTCAAGGCACTTCCATGGGCTCTTAGTCCAATAATCGATGACATCTTTAAGAAAAGTTAAAGAAAATCATTGGAAATTGCGTGCATTATGTGCCAAAGAATAAACCTCTTCACACCTACCATATAGATCACTTTATTTGGCTCCTCAAACTGTACAATATTGACAGAAGCAATATAACAGTATTACCCAGATTACCAATTATTTTTTTCACTCGAAATCGACGCCATTTTTTAATGAATTTTAACGCTGTTCTCGGATGATTATCTCGAAAATTAGTGATGGAGTTGTCACAAGGGGGTTCTTCGGAAGAAATAAACCCGCCCTCGTAGGCATCCGGCTGGCTCCCTGGAGTCGGCATCGCTGAGGATGGTGCGAAAATGTTCCAGTTCAGAAATTGTATTTCACAAAAACAAAACAAAAATAACACGGGGATCACATGAACCACAAAAGTCTTCGGGGTTTCTCTTTTACGGCGATGTACAGAAGGATACGTGCGATGTTCCACCGAACTTGAAAGTTCAGCAACGCTGGGCCGGATCAGAATATGTGATGGATTTTCAGAGTGGTTCTCGACGTTGCGGCGACCTACGTACAGCGATTGTTTGAAGGTGCGGAGAAGGGACGCGAGACTTTGTGTGTCTATCAAAAATTATTTTTTATCTGTCCCGATTTTTTTTTTTTTATTGTAAGGTTTGTTGTTACAAGTAATGTATGACTGACTGTTCCCCGAGTGGCATCGGACCTCCCCGATTTTTGGAAATGGCCAGGTATTTATGCCTTCCTGTTGCAGTCCGAATGTCCAACCCCCTGAAAGGAACGCATCCCATTGGCTGGGATGACCGAACTTGAAAGTTCAGCAACGCTGGGCCGGATCAGAATATGTGATGGATTTTCAAAGTGGTTCTCGACGTTGCGGCGACCTACGTACAGCGATTGTTTGAAGGTGCGGAGAAGGGACGCGAGACTTTGTGTGTCTATCAAAAATTATTTTTTATCTGTCCCGATTTTTTTTTTTTTTTATTGTAAGGTTTGTTGTTACAAGTAATGTATGACGGACTGTTCCCCGAGTGGCATCGGACCTCCCCGATTTTTGGAAATGGCCAGGTATTTATGCCTTCCTGTTGCAGTCCGAATGTCCAACCCCCTGAAAGGAACGCATCCCATTGGCTGGCTCAGTATTTGGTGTCATTGCTGGCTGGACGTCGGATATGAACGGAAATGCAGCAGTTTGTCAACACCGGGGCTTCTTATATAAGAATTTTTTTGAGTAAATGACAATTGAAGGTGAGAACCCGATTTTTATGTAGAATTTTTTTTCATTGTCGAACTGGAAGTATAAAAATATTGCCATCTTACATAAGACATTTTTCAAGTAAATGACAATTGAAGGTAAGAACTTCATATTTAGAGTTTTTGCAAAATGACTTTGTTCCAGCGCTTTTCTTCTAAACAAAAATGATATTGACCTGCCATATAATACAATATGGTTTTAGCAAAACGGCGCATGCCTGCGCTAGGCGCTTTTTTCCAACATGTGTAGAAATTCTTCTTGAACATTTTGAATATTTTCCTGCGCAATCATTTCTCCCGCGGGCTATTCTATCAGTCCTCGCCTGCTAATCCACCTATCCGTAATGCAGTTGTCAAAAAACGTGGACGGTGCAAGGGTGCGTCATCTTGCTTATAACTTGGCAGTTATTTTGTAAAAGGGTGGCCACACATCGCTCATAGATTTAATCAAGAATGGCCCCGTAGCCAAATATCTTTACAAACACCCTTTCTAATTGTCTGCCAAATTTTATGCTTGTGTCACGAAATCCACAACTCTTCCAAATATTTCAACTCTCTGCCGCACTACTTTTTTCTAATAATGGATACACACCCGAATTAATCAATAAAATCTTATACAATAGCACAGCTCTGGTCCCCACAGTGCCTCCAGATGGAGAAGTCGTTTCAATACTAATAGCGGAAGTTACCTAATATCTCAGATGTAACGAACAAACTCATGTACGTATTTGGGGCATAGTTACATTGCCAAAGGACCCCTCACAAATCAAATGGAATTTGGCTTTCGGTGAAATTGACCAAATTTTGGATATTTATTTATTTATTTATTTATTTACGGAATAACCATTTTACAAAAATAAATTACAATTAATCAATTATGATGATAATTAAATTAACAGTAAAACACAAAATTATTATAAAAAAAAAATAACATACATATTACATAAAATACAAAAATAAAAATAAATACAAAAGAAATAAATAAGATTGCAAGGATATTATGAGACACACTGTGATAAGTCAATGTATTTTAAATGGCGCTTAAATCTATTGTACGATGTTCCGAATAAAATAAAATTAGGCGAAGAACAGACCAAGTTGCCTATTCTCATCATCCGACAGACCGCATTGTTACGGGCATAATTAGTGCGATGAAACGTTTCTCGGAAAAGTAAGTTTGATCTCGTTGTAGATGGTATGTTGAAATTTATACTAGCAAGTAGTTCACTGGAATTTATTAATCCGTTTACGATTTTGAACAGTACGCATAGATCAGAAAAGTTACGTCTCTCGCGAAGAGAGGTTAATTTCAGTGACAACAGCATGTTGCTACGACTATAATCAATCCTGTTGATACCATTTCTATAAGACATAGACAACAGGAATTTGTTTTGTACTCGTTCAAGCTGTAAAATATGTTTAGAATATATTGGTGACCAAATACAGCAGGCGTATTCCAATTGCGATCGCACCAGAGAAATGAATAAAAGTTTCTGAGTCTCAATAGAAAAATTCTTCGCGAAACGATTAATAAATCCCAGCGTCTGTAATGATTTACAACATATACTATCTATATGCTTAGAAAATGTGAGTCTACTATCCATTATAACACCAAGATCTTTAATGTAATCAACTGAAGAGAGTCTGATTCCATTGATGTTGTAGTCGTTGTTGATAATTTGCCCTCTACCGAAAGATATGGACAAACATTTTCTCTGGTTAAAATACAATTTATTATCACAGCACCATCTATAGATGTTATTTAAGTCGTCTTGTAAGTACACGGCGTCATTTAAGTCTGTAATTGTACGAAATACCTTGAGATCATCAGCAAAAAGTAGGAACTTCGAATGTTTAATGTATAGTTTCAGATCGTTTATAAATAACGAAAATAAAATTGGCCCACAATGAGAACCTTGAGGGACACCTGAGGTTACATTAATTGCCTTGGATACGAAGTGATTAATTTTCACGAATTGCAATCTATCGGTCAGAAAACTATAAATCCATTTAGTTATATTATCCCCAAAACCCATCCGCTGTAATTTATTTACCAAGATAGACTGAGAGACACGGTCAAAGGCCTTGGAAAAGTCTGTATACACTGCATCCACCTGGGAATTACTTTCGAAGGCTTTTAAGATATAAGATTGGTAAATTAGTAAATTAGATACAGCTGACTTACCGTAACAAAAACCATGTTGTTCGTTGCAAATAATATTTTTGCAATGAAACATTAACTGAATAGAAATTAATTTATCCAGAAGTTTAGGGATGACCGATTGGATTGCAATTCCTCTATAGTTCTTGATGTCTTCTCTGCTTCCATTTTTAAAAACTGGATTAATAAAACTTTCTTTCCAGACTGAAGGAAATACACATGTATTGATAGATACATTAAATATAATGTTCAATGGTATACACAATGAGTAAATACATCTTTTTATGAAAAAAGCTGGTATTCCATCTGGCCCAGGATTACACGAGTCCGGTAATGTATTTATAACATTGAAGACATCAGACTTATTAATATTAAAGTGGCTTAAGTTTATACAATTAATAGGAGTAACATCAGGCATTGCCGGGTGATCATTTACATAAACATCAGAAAAAAAATCGGCAAATAGGTTTACACACTTATCGCCAGAACTACAAGATATCTCATCCAAATACATATGCTTAGGAAAACCATCAGTTTTCCTAGATTCATTAACAAAATTCTAGAATGATCTAGCATTATGCTGTATATTTGATTCCATTTTATATATATGGTTTGCATAGAGTTCATCACCTAGTGCTTTGCACTCGGAACGAAGACATTTAAACTGTTGATAATCATTATAGTTACCGCTTGATTTATATTTCATATGTGCTTCCTTTTTATTTTTAATAAGGTGAATTAAAGTAGCATTGAACCATTTTGGGAATGAAGATGATTTAACAAGCTTAACGGGAACAAATTTTTGAATAGCATACCTACAAACACAATAGAATTTATCAACAACAACATTAACATCACCGCTATCAAGATAATCTTGCCAAAAAATACTAGATAAAAACATGTTGATTTCATGGTAGTTGGCTGCTTTAAAGTTGTACAATAAATCAGTGTAGGGAAGAGATTCAGTAATATCGCTAGCAACTACGGTTATTGTGTAGGGTATATGATGAATGCTAGCATTAAAAAGAGGATCATCCGACGTTGAAATATTAATGTTGGCTACATTTGAAAAAATTAAATCTAAATATACACCGCGACTGTTCGGTAAAGCATTCAACTGACGTAAATGATTAAACTCTAACGACTCTGCTAAAATTTGAGCATAAGTACAAACGTTGTCAGTGGTCAAAATGGTGTTCCCGTTAATGTTCCAGGATGCGTAAGGCAAATTAAAGTCACCGCAAAATACAAACTTAAAATTAGGATATAAATTACACACTTGATCGAAGGAAGAGCAATAATCTACATATGATGAAATATTTGAAGCAGGTGGAATATAAACCGATGAAATAATAAAATTATCACACACTTTAACATATAATTCCTCGATATTCGACACAACGTTTACGATATTGCTATGAAGGTGAGATCGAACCGCAATCATTACACCACCCCCACGTGATTTACAGCTAGTACTACTAGATCGGTCGCATCTAAATAATGTAAAATCACGAAGACCTAGTTCACTATCAGTTACAGATGAATCAAGCCAAGTTTCAATAATTACTAATACATCATAATCAGTTAGTTTTGCATTTAACTTCAGATTACTAATCTTAGAACGAATTCCGCCCACATTCTGAAAGAATATTTTTAGTTTTTTGAATCGACATTTGGTTTTGTCGTTACAATTGATGGATGTCCATTGAAGTATTTGATGGATATGTTATTTTCACCATTATCTTTGCGCCTTTCAAGTTCCTGCTTCAATGTTTTAAAATGTTCCCGTTGTAACTTGGTCCTATCATTAGAGAAACGTACGTGTCCACTGTCAACCTCCCTGGATATGTTGTTCCTTTCGGTGTCCAGATCAAAAGTCTGCACGGGCACAAAGCTCGAAAATATTCCCTGCGAGCAGTACCCAGCTCCGAAGGTTAGAGACCGGTAATCCCCGATTTTCGCTGATTTTACCCTTCCCCTTGCATTCATGTATATCCCGAAATACGATTTCATAAATATCACTTCCAAAATGTGCAAACATGTGTATGAGGTTGCAGATAGGACTAGCTGATGATTCGCAATAACGATGGAACACGTACTAGTCTTCTGCTCTCCCATATGTTTGCACATTTTTCAAAAAATACATTAAAAAAATATCTTATATATATTCCGAGTATCTTATAAATATCCCGAAAATGCAAGGGGAGAGGTAAAATCACCAAAAATCCAAAATTTGGTCAATTTCACCGAAAGCCAATTTCCATTTGATTTGTGAGGGGTCCTTTCTCATTATTTTTTATTAGACTTCGGTTGTATTGGTCATGAGGGGTGCGGGCTCTCGTTCTGATCCAGGCGGCTCTCACAATTCTCACAGAATGTTTTGGAAAGAGCACAAATTTACGAAGCAGAAAGTGACCACTTGCGAGATATCATTCTTCACAATTAAACCCAAATTATTCTCATTAAAATTCCATATAAATAATTCTAATTGAAATTATAACGATTCAAACCACAACGTTCATTTTGCTTTGTATTGTATAAAAAGACAAACGAAAAAATTAAAAGAAAAATCTTCGTGTCAAGAAAACATCGGATCAATATAACGTGAATGTATTACGTATAGTAGTATAGTTTTGTTTATTTGCTAGGAGGAAAGCATGGAGGGACCGACAGAATCGGTGCCTTATTTGATTTACTGGTGCGGTATTGAAGTGACAGTGGGTTTGTCGAGGGCTTGTGTTGGCCCGCCGGAGGCTATAATTTCCAAAGGGGACGTCCTTAAACCGAGTCAATCTCAACTAAATCTACCGCATTTTAAGCAATTACTTGCAGATGTTTTGTTACAAGTAAAATAAATGTACACCTCGAGCGGTTCGCGCGACCCAAAAATTTCCGCCCGTGTGCAACGGGGGTAATGCGCGCGGCGTGTATTGTTTATTAGTGGAGTTCACACCCGCAAGCGTAAACTTAATACAATACTAATGCGATTTCAGTAGCGACTTCACTTCTAGTGAAGTTCATCTTACTTTGTGTAATTAAGTTTGTACTCAGCTCGTTAGTTTGTGGCGGCTCCATTAATATACGGTGCTCATTCAATTTTAAACACACGCAGCACTCGCTTATCCTCTCTTCCAGGACAATTGTTGGTTGACGCATGAAATACTATAGCTACTAAACACTAGCCCTTAAAAATATTTTTTTCTGCGACCGATAAACAAAGTGGGCTTTTGCACATTCATTTAACAACGCAAAGTTTTTCGAAACAGTTGTACTTTCCTGCAGGTTATTTATAGCAACACGCGGGAATAGTATATTGTATAACGAGCATGGAATGACATACATGTATGAAGTTTGCAGCATGAGCCAAAAGGCGAATGCTGCAATTCATAACAGCGAGAAATAGTCATTCCATGCGAGTTGTACACTATGCTTTACCTACGACAACTTTGTTGAGCTTCATTGTGATAGTTAAGATAATTAAAAACCGAGAGCGGACAATTCGTACGCGATAACTTTTATCAGAGGCACCTGCTTAACGTTACTGCGGAAACAAATTTCAGTCAAAAACCACGCCGCCAGCCGCAACATTATTTATGGTTCATATTATTTCTCGAGTTTATACATTCTTAGTGTTTAAAAGTATTTACAAATAGTATGGAGACAAACATCGAAAACAACAAATTTGCCGAGGTACTACAACTACGGCCCCATGTATGTAGAAGAGGCGAAGGAAACATCTTTAAATCTACTCCGTCATTTGACACATCGAAGGTTAGGCTTCACGCGTGACAGTGCAGTGTTAGAATATATTCTAGCACAGATAATCGATGCGAGAATGAAATGCGTGAGCTAATCATTAACAAGCATGTAATGAGCATATATCCAAGTTGTCGTAGGTAAAGTACTTTTTTCTTTTAATATCAAAAAATGCCATTTTTGATTGCAGAAATCCACAATTTTTGGATGCTACTAATTTCATTATTTACTGTTGAATCGTAACATTTGTGGTGGCAGAAATGCAGAATTTTTGAATTTGTAATTGTTACTTTTGACCATTGGAAATTTCCCTTTTTTAATATTGAAAAATGCCGAAAGGAGAAATGCTCAAATTTTGACAGTTAAATACCGAATTTGTTCCAGTTAAAGTTTCCACCCTGTATATTAAAATTGGGTTATAAATTTGAAAACCATAATATTTAATTTTAGAAAATCCAAACTTATGCAAGCGCATAAGTCCTGTATATTTAAATGGATTTTCACAGTTGAAATGTCAAAAGTTTGGTAAATACAAGTCCTTTAAAAAAAGTACTAAAACACATTTTTTGAACGTTTAGAAATAATGGTACTGCTCCGTTTTCTCGCTGAATGCAATTAATTTTAGAAAATCAAACTTTGCAAGCGCATAGGTCCTGTGTATTCGAACGAATTTTGACAGCGGGAATGTCAAAATTTTGGGAAATGCACATCCTTTGAAAAAAGTATTAAAACACCTCTTTGAAATGTTTAGAAATAATGGAACTGCTCGTTTTTTCGCTGAATACAATTAATTTTGTAAAATCAAAACTTTGCAAGCGCATAAGTCCCGTAAATTTAAACGGATTTTGACAGCTGGAATGTCAAAAGCTCGGAAAATGCACATCCTCTGAAAAAAGTACCAAAACACCTCTTTTAAATGTTTAGAATTGATGGTACTGCTCGTTTTTTCGCTGAATGCTATTAATTTTCGAAAATCAAAACTTTCCAAGCGCGTAAGTCCCGTAAATTTAAACGGATTTTGACAGCTGGAATGTCAAAAGCTCGGAAAATGCACGTCCTCTGAAAAAAGTACTAAAACACCTCTTTTAAATGTTTAGAATTGATGGTACTGCTCGTTTTTTCGCTGAATGCTATTAATTTTCGAAAATCAAAACTTTCCAAGCGCATAAGTCCCGTAAATTTAAACGGATTTTGACAGCTGGAATGTCAAAAGCTCGGAAAATGCACATCCTCTGAAAAAAGTACTAAAACACCTCTTTTAAATGTTTAGAATTGATGGTACTGCTCGTTTTTTCGCTATTAATTTTCGAAAATCAAAACTTTCCAAGCGCGTAAGTCCCGTAAATTTAAACGGATTTTGACAGCTGGAATGTCAAAAGCTCGGAAAATGCACATCCTCTGAAAAAAGTACTAAAACACCTCTTTTAAATGTTTAGAATTGATGGTACTCCTCGTTTTTTCGCTGAATGCTATTAATTTTCGAAAATCAAAACTTTCCAAGCGCGTAAGTCCCGTAAATTTAAACGGATTTTGACAGCTGGAATGTCAAAAGCTCGGAAAATGCACATCCTCTGAAAAAAGTACTAAAACACCTCTTTTAAATGTTTAGAATTGATGGTACTCCTCGTTTTTTCGCTGAATGCTATTAATTTTCGAAAATCAAAACTTTCCAAGCGCGTAAGTCCCGTAAATTTAAACGGATTTTGACAGTTAGAATGTCAAAAGCTTGGGAAATGCACGTCCTTTGAAAAAGTACTAAAACACCTCTTTTAAATGTTTAGAAAGGATGGTACTGCTCGTTTTTTCGCTGAATGTAATTAATTTTCGAAAATCAAAACTTTTCAAGCGCGTAAGTCCCGTAAATTTAAACGGATTTTGACAGTTAGAATGTCAAAAGCTTGGGAAATGCACGTTCTTTGAAAAAGTACTAAAACACCTCTTTTGAATGTACTACTCGTTTTTTCGCTGAATGTAATTAATTTTCGAAAATCAAAAGTTTGCAAGCGCATAAGTCCCGTAAATTTAAACGGATTTTGACAGCTGGAATGTCAAAATCTTGGAAAATATATGTCCTTTGGAAAAAACACTAAAACACGTTTTTCAAATGTTTAGAAATAATGATGATTTTTTTTTTAATGTAATTAATTTTCGAAAATCAAAACTTTCCAAGCGCGTAAGTCCCGTAAATTTAAACGGATTTTGACAGCTGGAATGTCAAAAGCTCGGAAAATGCACGTCCTCTGAAAAAAGTACTAAAACACCTCTTTTAAATGTTTAGAATTGATGGTACTGCTCGTTTTTTCGCTGAATGCTATTAATTTTCGAAAATCAAAACTTTCCAAGCGCATAAGTCCCGTAAATTTAAACGGATTTTGACAGCTGGAATGTCAAAAGCTCGGAAAATGCACATCCTCTGAAAAAAGTACTAAAACACCTCTTTTAAATGTTTAGAATTGATGGTACTGCTCGTTTTTTCGCTATTAATTTTCGAAAATCAAAACTTTCCAAGCGCGTAAGTCCCGTAAATTTAAACGGATTTTGACAGCTGGAATGTCAAAAGCTCGGAAAATGCACATCCTCTGAAAAAAGTACTAAAACACCTCTTTTAAATGTTTAGAATTGATGGTACTCCTCGTTTTTTCGCTGAATGCTATTAATTTTCGAAAATCAAAACTTTCCAAGCGCGTAAGTCCCGTAAATTTAAACGGATTTTGACAGCTGGAATGTCAAAAGCTCGGAAAATGCACATCCTCTGAAAAAAGTACTAAAACACCTCTTTTAAATGTTTAGAATTGATGGTACTCCTCGTTTTTTCGCTGAATGCTATTAATTTTCGAAAATCAAAACTTTCCAAGCGCGTAAGTCCCGTAAATTTAAACGGATTTTGACAGTTAGAATGTCAAAAGCTTGGGAAATGCACGTCCTTTGAAAAAGTACTAAAACACCTCTTTTAAATGTTTAGAAAGGATGGTACTGCTCGTTTTTTCGCTGAATGTAATTAATTTTCGAAAATCAAAACTTTTCAAGCGCGTAAGTCCCGTAAATTTAAACGGATTTTGACAGTTAGAATGTCAAAAGCTTGGGAAATGCACGTTCTTTGAAAAAGTACTAAAACACCTCTTTTGAATGTACTACTCGTTTTTTCGCTGAATGTAATTAATTTTCGAAAATCAAAAGTTTGCAAGCGCATAAGTCCCGTAAATTTAAACGGATTTTGACAGCTGGAATGTCAAAATCTTGGAAAATATATGTCCTTTGGAAAAAACACTAAAACACGTTTTTCAAATGTTTAGAAATAATGATGATTTTTTTTTTAATGTAATTAATTTTCGAAAAACAAAACTTTGCAAGCGCATAAGTCCTGTATATTTGAAGGAATTTTGACAGTTGTAATGTTAAAAGCTTAGGAAATGATTCTTTTTATTCCTGAAATGAAACATTTTCAGTGATGAGGAATTTTTGACAGTCCTGAATAGTTATTTTTGGTAATTTCACTGCCAACGTGCCATTTGTGATGATAGATATGTGCGATTTTTAATAGTTCAAAAAGTAATTTTTAGCAGTTGATTTTTTTTTTTAATATCAAAAAATGCCATTTTTGATAGTAAAATTCCACAATTTTCGGCAGCTGCTAATTTCCTTATTTACCGCTGAATCGTGCCATTTGTGATGGCAAAAATGCAGAATTTTTGACAATTCGAAATTGTCATTTTTGACGGTTAAAAATGTATCTTTTTACTATTGAAAAATGCCGTTTCTGACAGTACAATTTTTTAAATTTTATAATTGTTATTTTTGGCCGTTGGAAATTTCACTTTTTTAATATTGAAAAATGCTGATAGTGATAGTAGAAATGCTCAAATTTTGACAGTCTAACATTTTTGGCATTTAAAAATTTTCTTTTTATTGTTGAAACTTGCCGGATTCAGTAATGAGCAATTTTTGACAGTACTGTATAGTTATTTTCAGCAATTGAAAATTTCCTTTTTACTGGTAACATGCCATTTGTGATAGTAGTGCGATTTTTGACAGTTCGTCATTTTTAGCTGTTGAAATTTTCTTTTTTTAATATCAAAAAATGCCGTTTTTGATTGTAAATATCCACAATTTTTGACAGCTGCAAATTTCTTTATGGCGTTTGCAGAATTTTTGAAAATTCGAAATTGTCATTTTTGACGGTTATTTATTCGAAATTTCTGTACGAAAGTTTTCACAAAAAGTTTATTTGATTAAAAATTACCCCATTACTGTTGTAATTCATTAGAGAAATATGAACGGAACAAGTATAATTCTTTCGGGACAGAAAAAAAAATTGCTGACAAGCACCGGCCCTCGCCCTCCTTACGATTGCGCTAATTAGCGGCCCTAATTAATCCGCGCACTCTAATCACGGCGATAAATATTTATACCGACACTGGGAACGGAAAACACCTGTATATATTATCATATTCCGGTTACTAATTGGCGCCTGTTTATTCGTTGCAAACACAATCCGGTGGAGGCTTTGAAGAGTCCGGCGCAATGGCGTGTGCTGATTTAATTATGTACGTCCATGTTTTCATTTACATTTCGAGAACACTCTGTGCATGTTGGAAAATCATTTTTAATTGCGAGGGTGAAGTCGTGAATGCTTTCTTTTTGTATGCACGTCGAATGAGAGCATAATTCCATAGATCAGGAGTGAATCAATAGAGTTGCATCCGTGAACGTTTGGTTTTTTATGATGGAAACGCTTTTATTGATCAGATACTGGGGAAATGCACACCTTTTACAATATTTTTTTGCGTAAGTGCAAAGAGGTTCAGCCACCAACGAGTAGTTAAGGTATACGACGTACAAAGCCCACATACTTAAAAAGTATGTCATGTAACAAGTGATTTTCGCTGAGGAATGTGGAGATAATGAAAACTCAACCAACTAATATACCTATTATTACACCGGGTGTTGTTAAAGGTATAAAAATAATCGCCAAGTACAATTCAGAGAGTATCGCTATTTGGGCCGTCAAGTGGGCGAAACTGCAGGAGAGAAGAAAGATCAACATCTTGTATAAATATTCGATGATTTCCGGAATTACGAAGTTATAATATAATTAAATAAATAATTTGTGAAGATTCTTCGTATAAAGCTGAATCTCTGGCGGGAGCGAAACTGTATGGCCTCTGTGGTGCAACTGGTAGCATCCCAGATCGGAGATCTGGAGGTTGCAGGTTGCATGTCGGAGGCATGTTCACACTTTTGATTCAGCTTTATACGAATAATCTTCATACATTATTTATTTAATTATCTTGTATAAAGTTAACATCATGCAAGTAAAACATATGTCCAGCTGTTTTTTGTTTCAGTTAAATATTCTTAAGGAGTAACACCACTCTAGAATTTTGGAAAACCTTGTTTTTTTGGGTCTTATAAACAATATTCAGTTGGTCCTATAATAAGAAAATCCCCCAGGGTTCCTCAGAAGTCATCAAATGCCGCAAGGATTTTATGTGCTCGTGAAACTTTAAACGCGTTTTTCTCGAAACCACTTTCTGAAACTAGGAGGACAAACTACTTGAAAACCGCCGCATGGATCGATTTCCAATTTTGACAGTAGCTTCACAATAACATTCTCTATGGAAGTACGTAGTCAGTATTTTAAATTTAATATGTACTTTTTATTGTATAAACAATTTATTTTTTGGTTAAAAACCGATAAACTTTTTCAAACATGCACCATTTCTACAAAATTTGATTTAGAAAACTTATATAACTAATGGTAAATAATTATAAAAAAATTGTTATTTTTGCCAGGTCCTATACTTTACCAGAAATCCGTCCTCCCATTTAGAAGTCAAAATAAAAATTTGATGACCAATATCTGACTTTTAGCAGAAACATGATTGTAAATTCCATATCCAATGCGTCAATTTCATGAAACTTTTAAACAATAATTCTAGATAGTGTGCCTTCATAAATTGTTAACTTCAGCATCGCCAACTTCGTTATAGGAAATGTAGCAGTGGCCAAAACTGAAATTGACTTTTTGCAGTAATAGGACTTTAGCAAATGACTGCAGATTCCATATTATATGAAACTTTTAAGAAATAATCCTAGATAGTGTACCTTCATAAGTTATTAACTAAAGCATTGCCAACTTTATTATAAAAAAATGTGGCAGTGATCAAAACTGAAATTTTATGATTAGTAACTGACTTTCTGCAGAAACAGGACTTTAACAGATGACTGCAGATTCCATATTATATGAAACTTTTAAAACATAATCCTAGATAGTGTACCTTCACAAGTTATTAGCTAAAGCATTGCCAACTTTATTATAAAAAAAGTGGCAGTGATCAAAACTCAAATTTTATGATCAAAAACTGACTTTCTGCAGAAACAGGACTTTAGCAGATGACTGCAGATTCCATTTTATATGAAACTTAAAAAAAACAATCCTAGATAGTATACCTTCATAAGTTATTAACTAAAGCATTGCCAACTTCATTATAAAAAATGTGGCAGTGATCAAAACTCAAATTTTATGATCAAAAACTGACTTTCTGCAGAAACAGGACTTTAGCAGATGACTGCAGATTCCATTTTATATGAAACTTAAAAAAAACAATCCTAGATAGTGTATCTTCATAAGTTATTAACTAAAGCATTGCCAACTTCATTATAAAAAATGTGGCAGTGATCAAAACTCAAATTTTATGATCAAAAACTGACTTTCAGCCGAAACATGGCTGTATATTCCATATTCAATATGACAACTGAATGAAACTGTGACAGATCAATCCTAAAAAGTGTGTCTTTGCAAGTTATTGAATAAAAGTGTGCCAATTTTACTCTCAGAAAAATGGCAGTGGCCAAAACTAAATTTTGACCAAAATCTGACTTTTAGCAGAAACACGACTGTAGATTCCATATTCAATACGTCATTTGCATGAAAGTTTTATACAATAATTCTAGATGGTGTGCCTCCGCAAATTGTCAACTTCAGCATCGCCAACTTCATTATAGGAAATGTGGCAGTGGCCAAAACTGAAATTTAATGATTAAAAACTGACTTTCTGCAGAAACAGGACTGTAGATTCCGTATATAAGATGACAAATTCTATAACATACAGTTTTTCAGAATTTTAAACAGTGTGGAAGATAGTTAAAATAATTAAAAACCACTTTTACCACCTTAAAAATTTGAATTTCGCGCCAAAATTGTGATAAAAAAGTTAATTTTCTAAAATGATTATCTTTTTTTTTAATTAGAGAGATACACTTCACAAAAATAATTTTTTTTTATCACAATTTTGGCGCGAAATTCAAATTTTTCAGGTGGTAAAAGTGGTTTTTAATTATTTTACCTATCTTCCACACTGTTTAAAATTCTGAGAAAAATGTATGTTATAGAATTTGGTAAAACACAATTACAGAAAAAAACTGAGACAGTCCTCGAATTAGTGCGATGTCAATATAATAATTTATTTTAACAGCTCGTGCATTAATTAGCATTATCTAAAAATTAGTTCTAAATTTATAACGTTAATCTAACTACTATTTTCACTTGTATTTGTAACGTTTTGTAAAAAAAATGCGTTAACGTATTATTATTATTAATAGTTATTTGTTTGAAACAATTCCGTCTTTATTTGCGTCCGATTAAAAAGTAAAATTATTTTTGAGCACTACACACCAAATCCTTTTATTAAAAAGAACGAAGAATTCTCCTCCGCAAAATAATCAAACGTAATACAGGTTAAATCCCGCAAATGCTCGTTACACCACAACGACCAGTAAAGTGCAAACACCTTCCAATTACCAAGTGCCCCCTCAAGTGCAATGATTATCTAGCAGAACGATTCCTGTTTTCACATGTAAGTTTACACGTTACAGAACATGAAACGGAAATCTCTAGACTATGGGGAATACACTTCATTACGGAACATAAAACAGAAAGTGCACAAACTGCGAATATAATTGCTTATTTGTAAAATTGTAATCATTTTCAGAATTACATCTTATAATACTTCAGCATTATTAATTCTGATACTGCTCATGGCGAATTAATGTTTATTAATAGCATACAGTTTCTAAATTATTTTGATTTTTTGTTTTTAGATGAAGCACATCAGGGGCGGCTTGTTATATAGAGCCAAGGAGCCATGGCACTATCTGTAGTTTCAAGCTCAGAGAGAATTTTAAATTTAAAACACTTTTTCGCCAGTTACTTCTTCTAGACCAAGAAGATAAATCGTTCTTTTTTTCTTCAAAAAGAAGGGGGCGGGCTACATTGTATAAGTGGCGCTACTATCAACATGTTCCACGAGCCACCATTGAAATTAAGTACAGTTTTTGAAAATCTACGACAAAATTTTAATTTTCGAATTGTGTAATACTCGAGCAAAAAATTTAAAAAAATATAAAACGTGTTGACAAAATTCTGCAAAAACTAATATACATTTGCAAATCACCGTTTTATCAAATTAAGTGCTGTCTTTGCAAATCTATCAATTATTTCGCGAGTTGTGAATTTTTGAAAATTTTAGATTTCCAATTGTGTAATACTCGAAAAAAAAAATATAAAACGTGTCGACTAAATTCTACAAAAATTAAACTAGATTTGCAAATCATTATTTTATCAAATTAAGTGCAGTTTTTGAAAATCCAGCAATTACTTCGCGAGTTGTAAATTTTTGAAAAATTTAGTTTTCGAATTGTGTAATACTCGATCAAAAAATAAAAAAAAAAATATAAGACGCGTCGACTAAATTCTACAAAAATTAAATTGGATTCGCAAATCATCGCTTTATCAAACTAAATAGAGTATTTGAAAATACACCGATTATTTCACGAGTTGTGAATTTTTGAAAATTTTAGTTGTCGAATTATGTAATATTCGAGCAAAAAATAACAAAAAAATATAAAACGTGTCGGCGAAATTCTGTAAAAATTAAATTAGATTTGTAAATCATCGTTTTATTAAATTAAAGTGAGTATTTGAAATTCCACTGATTATTTCGCGAGTTGTGAATTTTTGAAAATTTTAGTTTTCGAATTGTGTAATACTCGAGCAAAAAATTAAAAAAATATATAAAACGTGTTGACAAAATTCTGCAAAAAATAAACTGGATTTGCAAATCATCGTTTTATCAAACTAAATAGAGTATTTGAAAATCCACTGATTATTTTGCGAGTTGTGAAGTTTTGAAAATGTTAGTTTTCGAATTGTGTAATACTCGATCAAAAAATAAAAAATAAATATAAAACGTATCAGCGAAATTCTATAAAAATTTAATTTGATTTGCAAATCATCGTTTTATCAAACTAAATGGTGTGTTTGAAAATCCACTGATTATTTCACGAGTTGTGAATTTTTAAAAATTTTGGTTTTCGAATTGTGTAATACTCCAGCAAAAAATTTAAAAAAAATATAAAACGTGTCGGCGAAATTCTGTAAAAATAAAATTAGATTTGTAAATCATCGTTTTATTAAATTAAATTAAGTATTTGAAATTCCACCGATTATTTCGCGAGTTGTGAATTTTTGAAAATTTTAGTTTTCGAATTGTGTAATACTCGAGCAAAAAAAAATTAAAAAAAATATAAAATGTGTTGACAAAATTCTGCAAAAATTAAACTGGATTTGCAAATCATAGTTTTATCAAACTAAATGGAGTATCTAAAATTACACCGATTATTTCGCGAGTTGTGAATTTTTGAAAATTTGAATATTCGAATTGTGTAATACTCGAGGAAAAAATTTAAAAAAAATAAATGAAACGTGTCGACTAAATTCTACAAAAAATAAACTGGATTTGCAAATCATCGTTTTATCAAACTAAATGGAGTATTTGAAAATCCACGATTATTTCGCGAGTTGTGAATTTTTGAAAATTTTAGTTTTCCAATTGTGTAATATTCGATCAAAAAATAAAAAATTAATATAAAACGCGTCAGCGAAATTCTATAAAAATTAAATTGGATTTGCAAATCATCGTTTTATCAAACGAAACGGTGTATTTAAAAATCCACTGATTATTTCGCGAGTTGTGAATTTTTAAAAATTTTAGTTTTCGAATTATGTAATATTCGAGCAAAAAATAACAAAAAAATATAAAACGTGTCGACGAAATTCTGTAAAAATTAAATTAGATTTGCAAATCATCGTTTTATCAAATTAAATAGAGTTTTTGAAAATCCGCCAATTATATCGGGAGTTTAAAATTTAAAAAAATATATAAAACGTGTCGACTTAATTCTACAAAAATTAAATTGGATTTGCAAATCATCGTTTTATCAAATTAAGCAGGGACAGTTCGTTATGTAGAGCCTAGGAGCCATGGCACCACCTGTAGTTTCAAGCTCAATAAGAATTTTTAAAACACTTTAATTTTTACTTTGGTGTAGAAAGATAAATCGTTCTTTCTTTCTAAAAAATTTAAAAAAAGGGGGAGGAGGTGTGAGGAGTATATTGTATAAGTGGCTCTACCATCAACATGTTCCACGAGCCGCCACTGAAGCACATTAGGCCAATTTTTCTTTCAATGCCTCAACACAACAATAAAATTATTTAATATCAAATTTTAATGAGTTTCGATATACAGTGCGAGTCTCCAACTTGGAATAAATTCAGTAAATAAAAGAATGTTTATTCTTCGGAAATATGCTCAGACACATCGATTAGTATTTTAAATTGCGCTCTTTATGATGTAATAAAATTTTATACAGCGTGTCCCAAATTTGAGATATGACGTCATTGACTATTTTTTTAATAGCAACCCTAATTTTTTTATCACTATTCTTAAAGAGTATATCAAGTTACACATGTGTGCCAAATTTCAAATTTTTTTCCCTGTCATTTAGAAGATATTTAACAAACATTATCAAATTTGTAGAATGAAGAAATCAAGTCACCTTAATCGAATTTTTATGCATTTTAAAAGTGGAATGCATGGAGTGCTGTTTTGTCATTTTTTTTTCAAACTGACGTTTATCATTTTGACGTTTAGTTATAAAAACAAGTAAGAAATGTAGCATCGCATTCCACGCATATTCGAGTGAGGAGAGTATTAGTCGTTCCATTGTTGTATTGACTGTTGTTCACCGTTGGTCGAAAAAATATACTAACATGCCGTACTTAACTGAAACCCACAAAATCGAAATTTTAATGATGATTGGCTATGGAGATAGAACAAGAACACAAAATGAAGTTATTTATTTATTTAGAGAGAAGTATCCTGACTTACCAGCCATATCTCAAAGTACCGTAAGCAAGATTGAAAGTCAGTTTCGGGAAAATGGGCATTTAAGAAAAACGAATAATCATCGTCAGAATGCGCTGAGTGAAGAGGTCAAAATTGATGTACTTCTCTCTGTTCAGGAAAATCATCATGTCTCCTCTAGGCAGATGGCTAGGGAACTCAAAATTAGCCAGTCTTCAGTGTCAAGAATCCTTAGAGAGCAAACATTTCATCCTTATAAAATGACAATCCTCCAGGAACTCACCGAAGATGATCCGGATAGAAGACTTCAGTTTTGCGAAAAAATGATGGATCAACTAGATAGAAATGTTCTAAAAATAGAAAATATATTGTTTTCCGATGAATCAACGTTTATGTTAAATGGTGAGGTAAATCGTCAAAATTGCCGTTATTGGGCAGACAAGAACCCACACTGGATGAGGGAAGGCCACACTCAATATCCAGAAAAAGTTAATGTTTTGGCAGGGATTGTTGGTGATCGAATTTTAGGACCAATTTTCTTTCCAAATAATCTCAATGGAGCGGGATATTTACAATTCTTGGAGGAAGAGCTAATTCCGAGTTTGGCTATTTTGTTTCCTTGCCCTGTAGAAGCTGACGTCCAGAATAGAAACATCTGGTTTCAACAGGACGGTGCGCCTCCTCATTTTGCAAGGCGTGTCCGTGAGTACCTGGATAATGTATTTCCACGAAGATGGATTGGCAGAAGAGGACCAGTTGAATGGCCACCCAGGTCTCCGGATTTAACACCTTTGGACTTTTTCTTATGGGGGTACTTGAAAAGCAAAGTTTTTAAGACCAAACCGCCAAATCTTGAGGAGTTGAAAGAACGAATAAGACAGGAGTGTAGACTAATTTCCCCCGAAGTAATTAGAAAACGAGTTTCAGTTCCGTTTAGGGTATTGTCAGTTAGAAAATGGACAACATTTTGAGCATTTATTGAAGAAAGACTATTAAGTTGAATTCATTTTTCAAATTTGATACTGTTTGTTAAATATCTTCTAAATGACAGGCAATAAAAATTTGAAATTTGGCACACATGTGTAACTTGATATACTCTTTAAAAATAATGATAAAAAAATTAGGGTTGCTATTAAAAAAAATAGTCGATGACGTCATATCTCAAATTTGGGACACGCTGTATAAAATTTTATTACAACAAAAAGAGCGCAATTTAAAATACTAATCGACGTGTCCGAGCATATTTCCGAAAAATAAACTTTGTTTGATTTACTGAATTTATTCCAAGTTAGAGACTCGCACTGTATATTTAAAAGCTATAAAATATATAATTAGATAAAATACGGTATTTATCATACAACACATGTGTCTATTATTCTTTTTCATTGTTAATAAAAAATCCCCAAGACTTGTTAAATTCAATCAGAAAGAAGAAGTCTGTTTAAATTAAATACACTCTCACAAATAAATTAAGATGTTTTCGTGAATTTAATAATAATATCGGATGAAAATAGCATAGAGTCGAAACCTGCGCCGCCGCTGCCGCCAATTAGATTTATCGATTCGCAACAAGTTCTAATGCGATTTTTATGATATCCCAGGGGGGCTCATCACTCATCAGCGGCTCTTCTTCGGCGAGGACGCGCCACAATCAGCGCCGCTAACAGTATGAATGCGGTGATCAGCGGCTGAAAGTCTACTTCCTGAAAAGACTCTGATGAACTATGAATGTAACGGATAGTGCGGTTCGCCTCTATACGTTACGGCTCTTTTCGCCAAAGCAGGATTTTATATATTTTTTTCGCGCTCGATATAACCGCCCGCCTCCGCCCAGGTTACCGCCGTCGACATCCGTAGCAGTTCTCTTAATTAGTGAGGTCCTCGAGCGAACAACGAGCCTGTATACACTCCACCTGTCTACGTGGCATGAACAAAACGCAAAAGACGTCGTTAATTATAATGAACATAAACACCTCTTTAAGCCCAACATTAAAAAAAAGGGAGCGTATGCATGTAGTTCAGGTTGTGTGTGCATAATTTATTCGAGCTCGCATTCTATGTACAAAGAGAGTACGTCAATATTTGAGTGTATTCACAGACTATGCTGCACGTTAGTTGGTTACGATTGCTAGAATTACATTAATATCAAGAGTAAGTTCTATATATCTGCAGAGTAAATCAGTGCGTATGATTCTTTATGGAAAACTTTATTGACTTAGTTATATAAATATACTTTTTACGGTCAATACCACTTGAAAGTAATGATAATATAATTAAAACAATCAAAGGGCCGATATATCCAACTTCTGATAAACAGTCCAATAGTTATCAGCATAATATATGTTTAATTCAAACGTGCGGAAAAGTGCTTTTCGGTACGTTGCTATAGATAACGTGCGAAATAGTATATTCTCCACGACCCCCATAGAATTTAAGCATTCTGAAATCAATTTTGATTATAGAACGTACACATTCTCACTCTTGTTATGGAACAAAACACTATGCGCTTATGCGTTTTGCATGTAATTCATTCCATAACAAGGGAGAGAATGAATATTCTCACATCGTTCCGAATAAAACAATTAGCCTTGGATATCACAATTGTCAAAATACTATAAACATAACCACAAACGTGATAAAACGTGAGTTCTTTGTGTTCATTATTTTATTAGTCTATTTTATCTGGTCGAGGAGAAAGTATAGTCTGATACTCGGTAAGAATGGAAATTCAGATGCTCGTGGTTCCTCGCGCTCGCCTCACGGCTCGCGCTCGAAATATTCCACTCGCATCGAATTTCCATTCTAACCTTGTTACAGAATATACTATTCTTTAACAGAATATACTATTCTTTAACAAGGTTAGAATGGAAATTCGATGCGAGTGGAATATTTCGAGCGCGAGCCGTGAGGCGAGCGCGAGGAACCACGAGCATCTGAATTTCCATTCTTACCGAGTATCAGACTATACTTTCTCCTCGACCAGATAAAATAGACTAATAAAATAATGAACACAAAGAACTCACGTTTTATCACGTTTGTGGTTATGTTTATAGTATTTTGACAATTGTGATATCCAAGGCTAATTGTTTTATTCGGAACGATGTGAGAATATTCATTCTATCCCTTGTTATGGAATGAATTACATGCAAAACGCATAAGCGCATAGTGTTTTGTTCCATAACAAGAGTGAGAATGTGTATGTTCTATGATCAAAATTGATTTCAGAATGCTTAAATTTTATAATGGTCGTGGAGAAAAGAAAGTTCCAACTGCTGAAAATGACAACTGTCGAAAATCGCACATTTCTATCATTACAAATGGCACGTTAGCAGTAAAAAGGAAATTTTAAACTACCAAAAATAACAATTAACAACTGTCAAAAATTGTTAATTTCTACTAAAATGTACAGTACTAATACAAAGATACGAATAAAAAATTAGTCAAAGCAGGTCATGAACAAAAAGCCGCCGAATGTGTTTTCTTAGTTCTTAAATTTGAAAATATCAATATACGCCAACTTGACACTTGCCAATAAGTTTAGGAATTTTGGCTCATGGCCAACTTTGTTTAACTTTTATTCGATCGCACTGTATTATACCGTTGATTGAAGTATTGTATAGATCACTCACCTTACGGGAAAATACGAGTCAGTAAAATTTCAACAACTTCTGGAAAAAAAGTTGTGTCTGTGTGTGTGTGTCTCTGTGTGTGTGTGTGTGTGTGTGTGTATCTGTCTGTGTGCGCTGTATCTCAAAAACCAATAAAGCAATTGATATGAAACTTTGAACATAAGTTTTATTTGATAATCCGAAGAACTGAAAAGCTTTTGGTAAAATTTCATACACCGGAAGTGGGTGTTTACCTTAACTCTGTTTTGTTTTTTGCCAATATTTTCTTAAATATAAAAAATATCACAAAAACATTTAAACAAACATCGAAGACAACAAAGAAATGAATAGCTTTTGCTTGAAAATATTTTTCATAAAATCATTAATATTCGAGAAAAAAATTTATTTTTTTTTTTTTAATTTTTGGTTTATAATTATAAAACGATAATAGTTACAGTAAATTTATGTTAATAATAATTGTAGAGAATGCCAAAATGAACAACTTCTAAAGAATAAGTTTTTTTCGAAATCTCGTTAGTTTTTGAGTAAACCGAGTTTTTGAATTTGAAGTATAATTTTTCCATCTTTCATGATTTTGACGTTTTAAACGTCAGTTTTATTCGAGTTTACCGCAACGCTCGATGTACATTTAAAATATGATTTAAATTGAAAATAAACCCATGGAAACATAAATATTAAGTCGGAGAAAGTAACATGATGGCCACATCACCATTTTTTGTTTAGATTTCATTTCAAAAAGACATTTATTATTCACTATAATCCAGTGGCGGCTCGTCAGGGGAGGCAGGTGAGGCATTGCCTCACCATTAATTTTTTATATTATCAAAATATAAATTTATTCAATAAATTTCTTCCGTGTTGGCTTTAACGTTGATAAATAATTATACGGTAATTAAAAATGGTTGTATTAACGGAATGTTCCCGATTTTTAATGAATAGAATTAGCGCGCCCTCTCAGACCGGACTTGAGGCAAATGTAAACCAGAGCAATCGGAATTTATGCAACTTAATATGCCTCTATACAGTTTACCTATATCGCATTCGTTGTAATGTGCAGATTTATTTCGATATTGGAGGCGAGCCTCAGTGGCTTCTCATTGGTCGGAAATCACCCGCGTGATAGAGAGAGAACACTCGCGGCACTCGCCATTGTCAGCTGTGTTGAGGCAGCTTCACAACAACCCGGGAACGAAAATATACCTAGCCAGGGGCGGCTCGTTATGTCGAGCCGAGGAGCCATGCACTACCACTAATTTTAAGCTCAGCAAGGATTTTTAAATTCTAAATCCGAAGACTTTCCTTCGCTGAATTTCAAAATAATTGTACAAGAACACAAATTGTTCGCATTATGAAGTTGTTCAATTCCCCAGAGCTTAAAAAATTATAATAACATTTGCAACAAACGTGAAATTTTCCAGACTTACTCAAATTTAATTCTACTGTACGATTCCTCAAAAATCCCTTTACTGATTGTCAACAGTAATATAACGAGTGCCTATGATTTTGCCGGCAATTATTAGCGGCAGGATCACGATTGCTTGTTGCGACGAAAATCGACACGACTGCGAAGCAGGAGTGCCGATTTTCTAGAAGCAACAAGCAAGAGTGATCCAGACGCTAATAATTGCCTAGGAAAAATCAGTCACGAGTTAGATTCGGGAAGACAATTGGCCGAACAGAAAGTTCACACTTCTTAATTTGAAAAATTAAATTTAGTGACACCAAGTGTCAGACGTGTATTTATCTGCGCCACAATAATTGTAGTAAAAATGAGCTTACCAAGATTTTGAGAAATGCCTATGAATACTATTACTGATGAAAGCACTAACACTTCACCCGAAAATACAAACAGATCGAATTCAGGAGCAAACTGGTTAAAAGTCCGGCAATAACTGACGTTTTATACGCTATATAAAATGAACCAACGCGTTGCTAGGCAATACCAACATGGGACATTATCTGATTAGATACGACCCAGGGTAAATTGCCATGCATAACATAGAGCGTGGTCTGTTACGCATCGTAATTAGAATTTTATTGGATCATCTCATCAAAGTTATTCGATTTCATTGGTTAGTAAGTAAATGAGGGCAATTGTCAAGATAATTGCATGAGAAAACAAATTGTTAAAATTTTAAAATTGTTCAATTCTTTAGAACAAAAAAATATAAAAATAAATAAATTGCTACAAACGTGAAAATTTTCAAATTTGCTCAAAATTAATTCTACTACAATATTCCTAAAAATTCTTTGGCAGAATTTAAAAATATTTGCACAAGAACACAAATTGTTTAAATTTTGAAATATGTAGTTCAATTGCCTAGAGCTCAAACAATATAAAAACAATTTCCACAAACGTGAAACTTTACAGATTTGGCTAAGATTAATTCTGCTTAAAGATCCCATCAAAATCCAAAAACTTTCCTTCACGAGATTTCGATTTATTTTCGCGAGAACACAACTGGCTGAAATTCTGAAGTTGTGCGTTTTATTAGAACTCAAAAATATATTTAAAATTTGCAACAAACTTGAAATTGTCTAGATTTGCTTAAGATCAATTCTACTTCAAGATTCTATGAAAATCAAAAGACTGTCCTTCGTGAGATTTTAAAATATTCAAAAATTTTGAAAATGTTTAATTGTCTAGAGCTCAAAAAATATAAAAACAATTGCCAGAAACGTGAAACTTTCCAGATATGCTTGAGATCAATCCTGCTTTAAGAATCCATAAAAAACCAGAGACTTTATTTCACGAGCTTTCGATTTATTTCCGTAAGAAAACAAGTGGCTGAAATTCTGAAGTTGTGCGTTTTATCAGGGCTCAAAAAATATTTAAAAAAATTGCAACAAACTTGAAATTTTCTGGATTTGCTTAAGATCAATTCTACTTTAAAATTCCATAAAAATAAAAAGACTATCCTTTACGAGATTTTGATGATTTTGTTGAAAGTTGTTTAATTGTCAAGAGCATAAAAAAGTATAAAAACAATTGCCACAAACGTAAAGTTTTCCAGATTTACTCGAAAACAATTCTACTATAAGATTTCTCAAAAATCCGAATACTTTCCTTTATAGGATTTGAAAATAATTGCTCCAGAACACAAATTGTCGAAATTCTGAAATTTGTTCGACTAGTGCTTAAAGAAATATATAAGAACGATTGCCACAAACGTGAAAATTTCCAAATTTACTCAAAATTAATTCCACTACAAGATTCCTTAAAAATCTGGAAACTTTCCTGAACTGGATTTCAGAATAATTGCACTAGAACATAAATTGTTGGCATTCTGAAGTTGTTCAATAGCCCGGAGCTCAAAAAAAATATAAAAACATTTGCCACAAGCGTGAAAATTCCCAGATTTACTGAAAATCCATTCTTCTATACGATTCCTCAAAAATCCGAAGACTTGCCTTCGCGGAATTGCAAGAGAACACAAATTGTTGAAATTCTGAAGTTGTTAATTTGCCTAGAGTTCAAAAAAATATAAAAACAATTGCCACAAACGTGAAACTTTCCAGATTTGCTTAAGATCAAGATTCCATAAAGATCCAAAAGACCTTCCTTCACGAGATTTGGATTTAAAGACTGTCCTTCGCGAGATTTCGAAATATTTGCGCGAGAATACAAATTCTTGAAATTCTGAAGTTGTTAATTTGTCTAGAGCTCAAAAATATAAACACAATTGCCACAAACGTAAACATTTCCAGATTTACTCAAAATTTATTCTACTACAATATCCCTTAAAATCCAAACACTTTCCTTAGTATATAAACTGTTGAAATTCTGAAGTTGTTTAATTGTCAAGAGCTCAAAAAAATATAAAAACAATTGCCACAAACGAGAAACTTTTCAGATTTGCTTAAGATCAGTTCTACTTCAAGATTCCATAAAAATCAAAAGACTGTCGTTTGCGAGATTTCGAAATATTTCCCCGAGAACACAAATTGTTGAAATTCTGCAGTTGTTCAATTGCCTAGAGCCCAGAAAAACATAAAAACAATTGCCACAAGCGGGAAAATTTCTAGATTTACTCAAAAATAATTCTACTACAAGGTTCTTCAAAAATCTGAAAACTTTCCTTGGCTGAATTTCAAACTAATTGCACGAGAAAACAAATTGTTGAATTTCTGAAGTTGTTCAAATTGACTAGAGCTTTTCGTTTTTATTTGATTTATTTAATGCTTCTGTAAAGGTTTTCAATTTCAATTACCGTTAGTTTTTTCCTTAAAAAGAAGGAATTATATTGTAGGCTAAGTGGCTTTACCATCAAAATGTTCCACCAGTCGCCACTGTACTTAGCTATATTAGTTATTACTTATTAGTTGTGTATGTCAACATGCAAATCATTTAATTTTTGGTTCCCGTTCTCGTTACCGTTCCCGAGTTGTTGTGCAGCCTTCTTAAGTAATCTATTAATTTCACTCTGCCGTCCGTTGATCAACGTTAGTTATCAAAAGTAATCTTATTAATATATATCAGTAAATAGTATTTATTCCTATATTATAATGGATGACGGAAATAGCACTGTGACTCTTACTGCGAGAAATTGTAAAGACATCGTAAATTTCTTGCTTAAAAATCCATTTAGCCGGTTGTCGTACGATGATAAAGTTTATATAAAAGGTATGAAAATGCCTTGCCCTGATTTTAGTTTATTATTAATTCAAAAACATCGATCATTCAAGTGCACGATTTTACAAATGTGGTTGACAATTAGAAATACATTATTTTGTTAGCAATGATATGGCATAAAACAGGTTGGGGCGATTTAAAAAAAATAGGGCGTTCTATTGATAAGCATTCCAACAGTAAAGATCATATATCATCAAATTGTAAATGTCATATTTTAAATAAACAAAATGTAGTTAGTTTTAAGGGGTCCGGACAAAGTGCCGAATCGGTATTTGGCCCAAAGTGCCGAATTTCATACTACCGGCCATGCCCAAAGTGCCGAACGACGCCAAGCGGCGTCGCATCGTTCGTAAACAAGGCGTCAGACCCGAATGCGAATCGGCAGTTTGGATATTCGGCACTTTGTCCTCACACCGACCTATCAGTAAGACCCAAACGGTCGAATTCGCACAACGTCCTCTCACGCACCTATGAGTAAGGCCCAAAATACCGAATATTTATGTTATAATACGTTTAAAAACGTTTAAAATAAAAATACATTGTTTTATTTTAAATTAAAAAAAAAAACATTCTCCAAGCCTGAAACCATCTACCTAACTTATAAACTTATATTACCAAAAATTATTTTCGCACATCACGAACATACATGAGGGTGTGCAATCGGCATTTTGGGCCTTACTCGTAGGTGCGTGCGAAGACGTTCTGTCAAATGACCAAAGTGCCGATTCGCATTCGGCTCCGACGCCTTGTTTACGAACGATGCGACGTCGCTTGGCGTCGTTCGGTACTTTGGGCATGGCCGGTAGTATGAAATTCGGCACTTTGGGCAAAATACCGATTCGGCACTTTGGGCATTCGGCACTTTGGGCAGGTCCCGTTTTAAGAACGTCTCGGCAAATTAAAATCGAAACGTATAACAGCGTGTATTAAAACAGTGAGATTTTAAAAAGATGTGAAAATACTAAATTTGTGCCTCACCAAACCAAACGTTGACGAGCCGCCACTGCTATAATCCGACTTTGAAGAAGTTATGATACATTTTTGTTAAGATTCAATGATGAATTTTGATAAGAAAATTGACGAGCCATGTGCACATATCGTTATCATTGGCGTCAATAAGGGGTGTTTTTATGGGTTTTGTCTCGCCAAATATGCTGCAGATGAGAGGCCTACGTGGGCCGGGCCGTATTTTTCAAACTGTGGGCCGGGCTTTGGGTTCTTTTTATTAACAATGTAATGTAGGAATTGTAAGGAGTACGTGAGAGAGCCCTGCACAAGAGGGTTATTGAAAGTCCGGCCCGGCCCTGCCCGATGATGAACATTTAAAACCCGGCCCAGCCCCAAAAAAGATTGAATTAAATAAATAAAATTACTGTTTTCGATATTAATTTTTGAAGTTGCGCATTTTCTCAATCGGCTTAAAAATTGAAAACAATTGCTGCCCTACTTAAACTTTCTTAAATTGCTAAAAGTATATTCTTCATCCTAATTTTATAAATAAATTGAAATACCTTATTATGTTTTCGACGTAATCCCATTTAGACCTAGCCGAGTTAATTTTTGAATTTACCCATTTTCCCTCTAGGTGAAAATAATTAAAAACAAATATTTTCGTTTCCAAACTTTAAAATTATTGAAAGTATATTCTCCATCTTAATTTTATAAAAAATTGAAAAATCTCTTAAGATTTCAATATAATCCTATTTGAACAAAACTGAATTCATTTATGAATTTGCGCATTTATTCACTTGGTCAAAATAATGAAAAAGTGCAGATTTTAAACTAAAAAAAAATTGATGCGCTATTCACGTCCAAAATTATATAAAAATTAAAAAAAAAATGTTTAGATTTGAATAAAATGACATTTAAACACAGCTAAATGAATCGTTTTAATCTACGCATTTTCAAGTTAGCTAACAAAATTAAAAACAATATCTACCAGTTGAAAACTTAAAAAAAAATTGAAAATATATATTTTTCTACGTCCGTTATAAAATGTACAGTTTTTTCATTAATCTGCGTTCATAAAATATGTGATTCCTGAACCCTTCAAGTAGCGTGAAAAAAAGTGCCATAACGGTTCATTTTTTCACTCTTTTGCGTGAAAAAAAGTGCCGTAGCGGTTCATTTTTTAACGCAACTAAAAAATTGTTTGCGCAAAGTGTGTCATGAATGCTTCGCAAGTTCCGCCGATAAATATCAAACATTCTTTTCGGATCAAGACAACTTGATGATTATTATTATTTTCTTTATTTAAAACAAGTATTATTACTTATAAAAATTGATTAAGGTTTTATCAAATTTATAAATTTATTTAAAGTTACGGACGTAGAAAAAATTTTGTATGAAACTCGAGAGTAAAGCAACTTTTTTTCACTTGTAGGAATTGCCGCACTCGCCTTCGGCTCATGCGGCAATCTTTCCTACTCGTGAAAAAAAGTATTACTTTACTCACTTGTTGCATAAATAACTATTTCCTTTTGAGTTTTTTTTAATTTACGCATCATCAAGTTTGCCTACAAAATTCAAAATAATTTACACCGGTTCCAAAATGTTTGAAAGTATATTTTCCAACTGAATTTTCTAAAACCTTCATAAATTCTATTTCTTGATTTTAATATAATCTATTTAACTTAATTTTTGAAGTTGCTTGCTTGGCTAAACAAAACTAAAAACAATTTCTGCCAATTTCAAATTTTCAAAAATTGTTGAAAGTATTTCCAATATTGCACAGAAATTTCAAAAAACATATTTTATAATTTTTCACACAATCTGTTCAAACCTGGTGGTTTGCAAGATCGGATCAAACTTATTAAAGATGTAAAAGACAACTTTTACTTGAAATTCTAATAGTCAGTTTACTAAAAAGAGATTTCGAAAAAAACTTATTCTTTATAAATTGTTCATTTTGATATTCCCTATAATTGTTATTAATAAATTTGATGGAACTATTATCGTTTTATAATTATAAATTAGGGGTGGTTCCGCAGCAATACCCCCTGTACCCCGCCCCCTTGAATACGCGCCTGGCCCGATGAAATAAAATGTTTTGTCGACCCGGCCTGGCCCGGCTCGGAAATAGGCAAGGAAAGAAAAAAGTTATATTGTCTTGAAGGTTTTATGTGGTCGATAAACTCTATTTTGCTCTTGTAGACATCTTTGGAGATTTTCAATTAACTCAAGAATTAATCAAGATCCGATCGAAAACTACTTTTCAATATTTAGGCATAGATGTGGTTACATCCCACCGTAAAAGAATTTAGAATAGAATTGCAGCACAAAATGCACGTCAGATTGCAGATGCCCATTGAGGCTGCAAATTGCAAGGTTGATGAACACGAGCAATGTAGTGGATGAATCCGAATAGTTTACAGACAAATTGGTGCATGTGAATTTTCATAAGGAAATAGTGAAAGTATTGAGCAAGACACTGAGATTGATGAAGTTAATTTAGCAGAATGTCTCCCCGAGAAAAATTGATACTTTAGAAACGCAAACAATTACCTATGTAGCTGGGTACATGATATTTAAGAACAAGAAAAATGAATGCGCTAATTGCGAGGGAATGTAAAAAAGGGAGAGATTCCCGTCGACAGAAACGAGTTGCTGATATTTAATAAGAATTAAGGCGGTAATGACAATACGATTATTTATGTAGACCAACAATAGTACATTATTATACAAGTTTAATAAGAGTGCACAAGTGGGATTGGAGCACGACTCGCGCAGCTAACAATAAAATAATATCATCATGAATAATTTATTTCATATTTCCAATATGATTGCTCGTCGCTCAATTTTCAGCCCGAAAAAGATTGTCGTGCGGTGTTTATTTATTTTTCTCGCTGTTTGTTTACATAACAGCCACGCGGTTGTATTGCCCGACCGAGTCTACCTTCCGTAGGCTGAATGGATGAATAGAGACCTCACAATTATTTTTTCTTAACTACTCCCAAGGCTCAAATATCAAGTCGCGTAGTATTACAAAAATGAACCACCGGAGCAGCACTTTACTGAGGATGTCGCGCTAGGCGGGGAGTGGAGGGGTCATTTTCAACACGACTCGCCGAAAAACATACCGGTGAGCGATCTATACAATACTTCAATCAACGATTATACGCATCAGGTGGAACCGTGCCCGGTCGTCGTTGTACGTCAACTTTTTTCGGATTCATCGAACATAACGTGGAACACTTTTTGTTATAATTTTTAATTTTGATGTGATTATTAAAGTATACATTTACCGACTACATACAAGTTTAGTATATAAAATATTATTTTAATTTAATAAATTCATTTTCCAGCAGCTGGCCCCCCTTGCCCCCACCTGCGGACGCCCATGCTTCTGTGGGTGCCTATGACAAATTATAAAAGTTATAGGTTTGTGGCATCGCCTTGGTCGTGAAAATTACGAAATCAGGGCACCGGGACGGCATCACCATGGATACAAGAACAAAAATAACAACATTACGAAACATATAATTTAGACGTGTACACAATTTTTCTGTCTGTAATTTGTTCGCTTCTAGAAAAAAAAAATATATATGAAGATTTTCAACGATTTGAAAGGTTCCTCCTTCATTGTTGTGAAGGAGGCGAATGATAGTTGCGAAAAGCAAAGCAAATATAATCGAAATAGCAACAATGAAATCCGCAGTGTAATTATCGAACTTTAATTATGGTTAGAAGATAAGGGTTTCGTATCTGCCGTACGATATTATCCTCATCCCCGGTGCAAATTTGTTGCAGGAAATTCAAGTGGCGCGGTCTCTCACATTTGCGGTGCTCGCTGAAATCCGGCGGAGATGAGATGTATATCAGGGTGTACCCTAATGTAGGCCCGTATACACCCTTCCCCTTATGCACGCACGTCCCGGGCACACAACATAATTACACCTGAAAATTTAATTTGGACCCAATGTCGCGCGCGCTCTAATTGTCGCAACAATTGAATCGTTCGGGATCTTTTAATTAATGCCTCTCTCTAGCACACAATTAATGACTAGCCAAGAAAAGGGGGGAGTGCGCCGGGTTCCTCCCCCCTATCCAACAAGAAGTGTAATTACCGCTTGGCGGCAGCGGATCTAACTTATTTCGGCAGTAATTCGCGGAAAACGCGCAAACTTTCAGCAAACATCCGGATAAACTCGGCCCCTACGTACGTGTTTTCTTCTGGCGGACATGAATTTATATTCCGAAGGTGCGCTTTTAAAATTACTTTAGTACTTTTAAATTAGTTACATAATATATTTATGATGCTCTACTTAAACAACTTGTCACACCGTTTCCACGCTCGTTACGCTTTACGTTCCGCGGGTCTTGCACGATTACAGCGGGGTGGGGGAAGGTTCTGAGGGTTATATCTGCACGGGAAAATTTTGCAAGCTTAACCGTAAGAGGATGGTACATTTTGGTTAGTTCCAAGCATTTTCAATTGATTTCAATCACTTAATTTTGAATAATAAACACACACTGATTGTTCTTTAAGACCGGCCATAGGGTTTTACATGCTGATTTTTCAATCTGCTGTTAACTTTTGTCCTTCAATATTCAACTCAGTTTTTTAGAAAAGTTGTGGGATATGAAGATTTATTGAACCAATTTCAATTTAGTGGCCAGGCGCAAGGAAGGAGCTGATAAGACTTTTTTGAATTTCGCTTGCTTCAATTTTAAATGTGACATCTATAACAATACACAAGTTACATCTTTTTGTTCCTACTCTCCTGATACAAATTGTGTAAATTTTTCGAAATTAATAATGCCTGACGCAAAAAAAATATTCTGAGACTCAAGATTTTTTGCATGCTTATTTTTCTTGAGTAATAAAAATGACTAAAATAAAAAACGTGTAAGAGTTTCCCAAATTCTTACTGCAGAACTAAAAACAAATATTTATTTGACCATTAAGGATCCTCCTTCAACATTGCGTGGTTTATCAAATGAATATGGTATCTCAAAGAACAGTAGAGTTGGGCTAATTGTAGTACTAACAAAATCATAATTTTCGATGCATTGTGAACAAATTTTTACATTTATTTCAAGGCGCCAAATTTATAACAATTTTTACGATTTTTCGCACTAATGACATGAAATTATGACAAAATCTGGTGATGGTTTGTATGTAGTTTTTCACATGATAATAATCTCGAATGATTTTTGAGTAATTTTGGAAAGCTTTAGGTCGACAACAATTGTTTTTATATTTTTTTGAGACCATTAAAATTATTCAAATTTTTCATAATTTCGCGCGCTGTTCATACAAAAGTTACACAAAATTTGGCGTTGGTGTGTACCTGGCTGTTCCCGAAATTGTAATGTCGAATGAGTTTTGAGTAGTTTTGGAAAGTTACAAATCGATGGCAATTGTTTTTATATTTTTTCTAGCCACCAAAATTATAACAATTTTTCACGATTTTTCGCACTGATTACACGAAATTATGAAAAAATCTGGTGATGGTTTGTATGTAGTTTTTCATGTAATAATAATCTCGAATGATTTTTGAGTAATTTTGGAAAGTTTTAAGTCGACAGCAATTGTTTTTTTATATTTTTTTGAGACCATTAAAATTATGCCAATTTTTCATAATTCCGTGCGCTGTTCATACAAAAGTTACACAAAATTTGGCGTTGGTGTGTACCTGGCTGTTCCCGAAATTGTAATGTCGAATGAGTTTTAAGTAGTTTTGGAAAGTTACAAATCGATGGCAATTGTTTTTATATTTTTTTCAAGACACCAAAATTGTTACAATTTTTCACGATTTTTCGCACTGATTACATGAAATGTTGACAAAATTTGGTGATGGTTTGTATGTAGTTTTTCACATAATAATAATCTCGAATAATTTTTGAGTAATTATGAAAAGTTTTAAGTCGACAACAATTGTTTTTATATTTTTTTGAGACCATTAAAATTATTCCAATTTTTCATAATTCCGCGCGCTGTTCATACAAAAGTTACACAAAATTTGGTGTTTGTGTGTACCTAGCTGTTCCCGAAATTGTATTGTCGAATGAGTTTTGAATAGTTTTGAAAAGTTACAAATCGATGGCAATTGTTTTTATATTTTTTCAAGACACCAAAATTATAACAATTTTTCACGATTTTTCGCACTGATTACATGAAACGTTGACAAAATCTCGTGATGGTGTGTATGTAATTTTTCATGTAATAATAATCTCGAATGAATTTTGAGTCATTTTGGAAAGTTACAAATGGATGGCAATAGTTTTTATATTTTTTTCAAGACACCAAAATTATAACAATTTTTCGCACTGATTACACGAAATTATGACTAAATCTGGTAATGATTTGTATGTAGTTTTTCACGTAATAATAATCTCGAATGATTTTTGAGTAATTTTGGAAAGTTTTAAGTCGATAACAATTGTTTTTATATTTTTTTGAGAAGATTAAAATTATTCCAATTTTTCATAATTTCGCGCACTGTTCATCCAAAAGTCACACAAAATTTGGTATTAGTGTGTACCTGGCTGTTCCCGAAATTGTAATGTCGAATGAATTTTCAGTAGTTTTGGAAAGTTACAAATCGATGGCAATTGTTTTTTATATTTTTTCAAGACACCAAAATTATAACAATTTTTTACGATTTTTCGCACTGATTACATGAAACGTTGACAAAATCTGGTGACGGTGTCTATGTAGTTTTTCACGTCATAATCAAATCCCATGAATTTTGAGTAATTTTTAAAAGTTACAAATCGATAGCAATTGTTTATATATTTTTTCAAGACATCAAAATTATTACAATGTTTCACGAATTTTCGCGCTAATTTGAAAAAATCTGGCGATGGTGTGTATGTAATTTTTCACGTATTAATAATCTCGAATTAATTTTGAGTAATTTTGGAAAGTTTTAAATCGATGGCAATTTTTTTCATATTTATTTCAAGCCACCAAAATTGTAACAAATTTCTATGATTTTTCGCAATGATTGCATGAAATTGTGACAAATCTGATGATGATGTGTGTGTACATAGCTTTCCACGTAATATCGAATGAATTTTGCAAGTTGCAAGTTGCAAATTGGTGGCAATTGTTTTTATATTTATTTCAGGACACCAAAATTGTAACAATTTTTCATGATTTTTCGCACTAATTACACGAAATTATGATAAAATCTGGTGATGGTGTGTATCTAGTTTTTCACGCAATAATAATTTCGGATGAATTTTGTGTAATTTTTGAAAGTTTTAAATCGATGGCACTTATTTTTGTATTTATTTCAAGACACCAAAATCATAATCATTTTTTACGATTTTACGTAGTGATTACATTAAATGATGACAAAATCTGCTGATGGAGTGTATGTAGTTTTTCACGTAATAATAATCTCGAATAAATTTTGAGTAATTTTGGAAAGTTTTAAATCGATGGCAATTTTTTTTTTATATTTACTTCAAGCCACAAAAATTGTAAGAACTTTTTTATGATTTTTCGCAATGATTGCATGAAATTATGACAAATCTGATGATGTGTATGTACATAGTTTTCCACGTAATATCGAATGCATTTTGAATAATTTTGGTAAGTAACAAATTGGTGGCAATTGTTTTTATATTTATTTCAAGACACTAAATGTACAACAATTTTTCGCAATGATTATACGAAATCATAACAAAATCTGATAATGGTGTGTATATAGGTTTTCACGTAATAATAATCTCGGATGAATTTTGAGTAATTTTGAGAAGTTTTAAATCGATGGAAATTGTTTTTATATTTTTTTCCAGACACCAAAATTATAACAATTTTTCATGATTTTTCGCACATTACATCAAATGTTGACAAATCTGGCGATGATGTGCGTATAGTTTTTCACAAAATAATAATATCGCATGAATTTTGAGGAATTTTTAAAAGTTACAAATCGATAGCAATTGTTTTTACATTTATTTCAACAGATCAATATCTCAACAATTTTTGCGATTTTTGGCACCAATTTAACAAAATTTGATGATAGTGTGTATGTAGTTTTTCACGTAATAATAATCTCGGATAAATTTTGTATATTTTTCAAAAGTTTTAAATCGATGACTCTTGTTTTTGTATTTATTTCAAGACATCAAATTTACAACAATTTTTCACGATTTTTCGCACTGATTATACGAAATATGACAAAATCTGGTAATGGTGTGTATATAGGTTTTCACGTAATAATAATTTCGGATTAATTTTGAGTAATTTTGAAATTACAAATCGATGGCACTTGTTTTTATATTTATTCCAAACCCCAAAATAATAACAATTTTTCACGATTTTTGTTTTTTTTTGGCACTGATTTGACAAAATCTGGTAATGGTGTGCATGTAATTTAATCTCGGATGAATTTCGAGTCATTTTGGAAAGTTACAAATGGATGGCAATTGTTTTTGTATTTATTTCAAGCCACCAAAATTATAACAATTTTTTGCACTAATTACACGAAATTATGACAAAATCTGGTGATGGTGGATATTGAGTTTTTTACGTAGTAATAATATCGGAGGAATTTTGAATCATTTTGAAAAGTTACAAATCGATTGTTTTTATATTTTTTTTTCAATATACCAAAATACATTTTCGAAATTTCTTTAATTTTTCGATACTTATAGCTGAAGAGCTGGAAAACAACGAACACTTAAATTCGTTTTTTTTTTGCAATCAATAAATATGCTTGAAGGGTTTATTTATTTATTTAACACTCAACAGACATAACGTCCAATTACAGGGGCTTATACAGGAATACATATAAAAACAATAAAATAATAACAAAAACCTTATACTATGCAACTTAAAAGTTGCGTAAGATGGAGGGTAAATTTTGGAAATTCTTTAATATTTCGAAACTTATAGTAAACAAACAAAAAAATTGCAACTCGAGTTCGCTTTTTTCGCTGTAATCAAAAGAGGCTTGGAGAGTGGAATAAAACGGTGGGATAGTTTTCAAAATTTCCTCAATTTTTCGAAACTTATAGCTAATACACTAAAAAAACAACTTCGACTTTAATGTTCTTTTTCAAGAGCTCGAAACGTAAAGTAAGACGGTGATTAAATTATCGAAATTTCTTCAATTATTCTAAACTTGAAGCTGAAGTACTGGGAAACAATGGCGACTTGAATTCGTCTTTTTGGCAGTAATTACAAGAACTAGAGGAGTTGAGTAAGATGGTGAATGAATTTTTTAAATTTCTTCAACGGTTCGAATCTTATAGCCAATTAATTGAAATGCAGTTGCAAGTAGAATTCGTTATTTTCGAAGGAGATTAAAGAGTAGAGTAGTAATTAAATGGTGCGCGAGTTTTTGATACTTCCTCAATTTTTCTTTTAGTTGAAAAAGTTGAAAAACTAAATAACAATTGCGAGACAACTTTGTTTTTTTTATGTAATTTTAAGATCTTGAAGAGAGTGAATAATTTTTTGAAATTAATCGAAACTTGTATGAAAAATTGGTGATTGTGAATGAATTTGTAAAATTTCTGCAACAGTTCAAAACTTATAGCAAATATACTAAAAAACAATTTATTGGAAACTTAAAGCTGAAAAACGGTTAAAATTCGATAACTCTTTACTTTCTCTGTTACGAAGTACGAGAAAGTATTGTGATCGTGATTTTTTTTACGGAAATATCCGTTTTGGGGTCCCTTGATGCCATTTCAACAATTTCTGGAAAAAAATAATTGTGTCTGATGTTGTGTGTGTGTCTGTGCGCTGTGTGTGTGTGTGTGTCTGCCTGTACGCGCTGTATCTCAAAAACTAATAGAGCAATTGATATAAAACTTTAAACATGCGTCTTATTTGATAATCTGAAGAACTGAAAAGCTTTTGGTAAAATTTCGTACACCGGAAGTGGGTTTACGTTAACTGTTTTTTTGTTTTTTGCCAATATTTTCTTAAATATGAAAAATATCACAAAAACATTTAAACAAGTATTGAAGAAAACAAATAAGTGAGCATCTTTTCTTTAAAAACATTTTTCATAAAATCATTTTTATTCGAGATAAAAATTTATTCTTTTTTTTTATTTTTTGGTTTATAATTATAAAAGATAATAGTGACTGCAAATTTTTGTTAATAATAATTGTAGAGAATGCTAAAATGAACAATTTCTAAAGAATAAGTTTTTTTCGAAATCCCTTTAGTTTTTGAATAAACTGAGTTAAAGTATAATTTTTCCATCTTTCATAACTTTGACGTTTTAAACGTCAGTTTCATGCGAATCTGAAAAACGCTCGATGTACATTTAAAATATGATTTCAGTTGAAAATAAACCACGAAAACATAAATATAAATGGCTATGATACCATCAAGTCGGAGAAAGTAACATGATGGCCACATCACCATTTTTTATGTTAATATGAAGTTATATAATGTGAGAAGACGCTCGTCATGTGCTTTTACCAGATTTGAGAGAAGTTTCATACATCAGATAAGTAGTTAAATTGCTTTGCATCCAGTAACAAATATTTATCATAATATGAACTGCAAAACTTGTGTAAATTAATTAAAACTAGAAAATTAACTTTTTATATGTTAAAATTTGTGAAAATTCTCAACACACGTGTTTTACTTACCACATATATTATGGAATTTCACCAAGTAACAGCCTCATCAATCCAATATTTAACTTTTTATAGTTTTTCTTCTTGTAAATACTGATAGTCTTTCTTTTAAATACTAATAGTGTTTCCTGTTCTTGACCCTCCTTAAATGCATTTAAATTATAAATAAAATTACCTCCTATATTGTTGGTCACCCTGGTCTGTAAGCCCGTCTCTTTTACCGCACAATTACGTGATTACCGCAAACTGAAATTCTGTTGTAAATCCTGCAACGAAAATATTAGCCCTTGATTGTCGAAGTAAGCGGCTTCCCACTTACATTATTGTACTATGAAAGTGTAAATTATACTTTCGAGAATACGGTCATCGATTTATGTAATTAGGTTAACGAGCAATAAATAATGATCCGAATGGGATTTGTCAGAAAGAAAATCGCCAGGGTCTAATCTGGTAAATTGAAATAATCAATGTTCGGATCCACTTAATTTCACTGATACTTTCAATTAAACTGAATGTCCCCGGCAAGAAATTCCCTTTGGGCCCCCCCGTTCTGGGCCCGTGAAGGTTTCCCTGTTCGTTGTTAAGCCGATATCCATTTCATCGGGAACGCGCAGTTTCCAGGCGGAGAAAAGAGTTTAGCTTCAATATTTAAGTGAGGGGCGTTTATTATGTACACTTGGCCGTTAAAGGGGCTGTTAGTGTCACCTTAATTTATTATTAAAATCCCGCATAAGGGCAACCACCCTCCCACCATCTGCATCTTCTCTAAGCACACGCAAGGCTGTATGATATCAGGTGTAAATGGCGTAAACGTTTGATTGAATAATTAACAGCTTACTGATTATTATTATTATCATAACAATCCCACCATTATTACCATAAAATTTATACGAATATTACCACAAAAATTGCACTCCGTTGTCGCGGATCACGCGACATTTAAAATATGAACTTTAAATCCACTGTCGCTTCTGTGGCGACTTGTTTAGCCTTGTTTGAGCTTTTTTGTAACTGATGCGTGCGCTTATTTGAACGTGTTTTTATTACGAAGAAAATTCTGAAATAAGTGATGTAGAAGATAAATTTGATTTTGTTTTGGTGTACTATACGAGCCATAAGGCTGGAGTGCAAAGGGTTAATATTTATTTATTTATTTATTTAAAATATATACGGGAAACCACTTTTTACAAAGAAAATACAATTTGCAAGTGTGAAAAAAAAGAAAAACTACAAAATTCTACCGCTATTAATCTAAGGTTATTAAGTCATGTAAAAGTATGTATATAATATGTGCGTGAATATAAAAGTAAATATAAATACCATAAATATTACCACAAAAATCGCACCATTATTACTACAAATAGTTACTTGTTTTAGAAAGCAAAATCGACCGAAAAGAAACGTAATACAAAATTATCCTTCGCATTATCACGAACCTGCCCTGTTCATTTATCGATGGAATTCGCATACACCCTGTATACGCAATCCATTTCAGATTCAATGTTTTTCTAGTATTTTTTCCCATCAAAACAAATACCGGTGTCTCGTTTTGTAATATGCCCGCCGGCATAAATCTAATCAAAAGAGAGAATCGCAGTTCCTTTGAAATACAATTCGCAATGCAAATTAATTTGAAATCGCTCGGAGCAAAACCCTTTCACAATTTAATTCACCATCCAATAGATATCCATGATTATGTAAACGTGAACACATGCCCGCTCTGCATATTTACACTAAACCTTTAATAACACCGACATGTTTCCAGTATAAGATTAAATGTGATCCCATTAGATGCGAAAAATTATATTATACGTATATTTGTGCAAAATTAACTTAAATTTAATGATTATGTTAAAGCACGCGCAGTTTAGAAAACCGCCAATGGCATATTGACGGAAGGGTACGAGGGGTCCGTTTAGTCGATTTTTTTTTTAATGTTGATCAATTTATCAATTTTAACTACGTGGAAAAAATAATCGAAAAGAATTTAAAATCACATTCAATCCTCAAAACATGATTCTTATTACGATGTTGGAGAAAGAAACAAAATGAAATTTCATCAGAATCATCGTTATTTATATAAATTGGAGGAAATATCAATTTAAAACAATGGTGATGTGGCCATCATGTTACTTTCTCCGACTTGATGGTATCATAGCCATTTATATTTACGTATTCATGGTTTATTTTCAATTAAAATCCTATTTTAAATATTCATCGAGCGTTGTGTAAACTCGGATGAAACTGACGTTTAAAACGTCAAAATTATGAAAGATGGAAAAATTATACTTCAAATCCAAAAACTCAGTTTACTCAAAAACTAAAGGGATTTCGAAAAAAACTTATTCTTTATAAGTTGTTCATTTTAGCATTCTCTACAATTATTATTAACATAAATTTACTGTAACTATTATCGTTTTATAATTATAAACCAAAAATTAAAAAAATAATACATTTTTTTCTCTAATAAAAATGATTTTATGAAAAATGTTTTCAAGCAAAAGATGTTCATTTCTTTGTTGTCTTCAAAGTTTGTTTAAAGGTTTTTGTGATATTTTTCATATTTAAGAAAATATTGACAAAAAACAGTTAAGGTAAACACCCACTTGCGGTGTACGAAATTTTACCAAAAGCTTTTTAGTTCTTCAGATTATCAAATAAGACGGATGTTCAAAGTTTCATATTAATTGCTCTATTAGTTTTTGAGATACAGCACGCACAGACAGACACACACACAGCAGACACAGACACGCACAGACACAGACACACGCACAGACACAGACACACGCACAGACACAAAAAAAATTCCAGAAATTGTTGAAATGGCATCTAGGGACCCCAAAACGGATATTTCCGTAAAAAAATAAAAAAATAAAAATCACGATCAGAATATTTTCTCGTACTTCGTAACGGAGAAAGTAAACAAAAACAAATATTTGAAAATTAAATAATTCCTTAAACATAAATCCCGCCGACGATATTTTCCAGATAAATATCAAAGTAAATTAATTTTATCTAAAAATAAACCCCATATTTAAATGAAAGACCACTAAAACAAAAAAATATAAAATTATATAAATAACCTAAAATTAATTTAAAAAAAACCCTTGAAAATACAGGTCAATAAATTCAAAATGTAGGTTGCAAAATGTAAAATAAATGCCAAAAATTAAAAACTTTGACCACAAAAAAAAATTCCGCAAAAAAAAACAAAAATTTCCGCGCAAAAATCAATAATTCAGGATGAAAAATCTAAATTGTAGAAAATTTTGATCAGAACGTCGGGCCTGAAAATCAAAAATGCTGAAATATCGAAAATTTTAACAGACTAATCAAATATGTAGGCCAAAATAAAGATTTATTTATTTATATGCAAGAATTTTTTTTCGGGTATTTTCGAGGTTTGTTTGTTCAATTTTTCGATTTTTTTTGTCTGCATTTTTTTATCTTTAGGTCCGAGTTTTTGATTTGATTAATTAAAACACTTGGTTTTGTTTCACTGAAATCAGTGAAACAAAACCAAGTGTTTTAATTAATCAAATTATATAATTATGTTTCACCACGGGTTAAGTGAGAAATTAATTAATCACGAGTTTTTGATGTTTTGTCTAAATTCTCAGATCTCAGGTCAACAAACGAATCGAATATTTGCCCAAAAAAATCAAAAATTTGAAATAAATCTAAAATATAAATTTATTTAGTGCTTCTGCAAAAAGTGAGGTTGCCTCAAATTGATTTAAAATATCGGCAAAAAAATCAAAAATCCTGGTCTAAAAATAAAAATGCAGACCAAATATTTGAAAATACAAGCAAAAGAAAAATAATTTACCATTTTCAGCCCCCAAAATAACTCTTTTTAGCTTAAAATAAGTTCCGACGAGAAATTCAAAAATAATAGCAAACAAAAATCGCACAATAAAATCAATAATTCAGGTTAAGAAAATCTCAAATATGGAACAAAAAATACAAAATTAAGACCAAAAATCTAAAATTCGTACCTCGAAATCAAAGTAGTAGACCAAAAAATTAAAATTTTTGACAAACAAATCGAAAATTTCAGGAAACAAATCGAAAATTCAAGTCAAAATAAAGAAAATTTCGGCCGAAAAACAAAAATTTAAACCGAAAAAATCGAAAATACAAAAATCTAAAATGTGGGCCAAAGAATCCTATTATAAAAATAAAAAACGCAGACAAAAAAAAATCGGAAATTTAGGTAGAAGCAAAATAATTTACCACTTTCGGACCCCAAAAATAAACAAATCTACAATATGGCCTAAAGGTGAAAATTCTGACAAAATATCGAGAACTCGGGCGTAAAGATAAAAATGCAGACAACGAAATCGAAAATTTTGATCAAAATAATGGTGGAAAAATGTTGAACCTTGGAATTTCACTCATCACGATTCTCGAGTGATTAATTTGAAATCTCGCGGAGGGGTGTTTACGGATTTTTACTAGATCTTAAAGTTGAATCAGTTTTAGGACAAAAATTAAAAAAAAAAATCGAAAATACAAAAACCTAAAATGTGGGCCAAAGAATCCTATTCTAAAAATAAAAAACGCAGATAAAAAGATCGAAAATTTAGGTAGAAGCAAAATAATTTACCACTTTCGGACCCCAAAAATAAGTTTCTGACCAGAAATTTGGAAATAATAGCCAAAAAAGTACAAAAAAAATCGCACAATAAAATCAAGCAGTCAAGTTAAAAATTCTAAATATAGGACAAAAATAATAAATTACACCAAAAATCTAAAATTTTAACAAACAAAATAAAATAATACATAATAATAATAATAATAATAATAATCTTTATTCACGTTACAGAAATCATTATTTTGTTATTATATAAATATAAAAAGATGTTTAAAAAAAAAAACAATAAATGGGGGAAAAATAAAAGTAATGTTCCAGGTCGATAGCCATTTAAGCAGAAATTTACTTATGTAACTAAATTTATTATATATTATTGCTTTTTTTTGTAAAATTTCTGTAAATAAAGATGTTTGTATATATAAAAGTAATGATTTCACGTAAATCAGTAGGTGGTATTTAGTAATACATAATAATAAAAAAACGAAAATTTCAACAAATAAATCGAAAAAAATTTAGCATCAACAATTAAAATATCTAAGAAATCGAAAATTCGGAACTAAAATTAAAAATTCTGTCCGAAAAATTAAAAATGCAGACTAAAAAGTCGAAAATTGTAACAATTAAATAGAAAATTTAGGTCAACATAAAGAACATTTAGGCGAAATGATCAAAAAATGAAATGCGGAGAAAGAAATCGAAAATTTTAACAATTAAATCGAAAATTTAAGTCAAAATTTTAATATGTTCTTATTTATTGTACTTTGTTCTTTATATTGTATTAGTTTATAACTCTTAATTGTAGTCTTATTTTAATTATTTTATTAGTTGATAATTGTATAACGGACGCTCACATCCACTACTTTGGATAAATTTTCATTATTTTTGACTATTTGTATATGGTGGCAACGTGATTTGAATAAAAAAAAAAATAATATTCCTTCCGCCAAATCACAAAAACTTTAGATCCAACAAAATCGAAAATACAGGCTTAATAATAAAAAATGCAGAATATTCTAGTAAGAAAATTGTTAAAATTAGTCAAAAAAGTCATTATATTGCTCAAAATATTTTTTTTTGATAGCAAAACATTTTTAAAATTTTCTTTTTAATTGATCAAAAAAGTGAAACTAATAACTAAAGAATTCAAATAAAACAATTTACTTGGTTAGTATCACCGTCAGTGGCGACTCTTGGAACATGTTCACCACCTCCTTTTCTGAAGAAAGAACGATTAATTTTCATAGTCCAAGGTTATTTTGAATTGTAAAGTAAAGGTTCATATCATAATTTCATATGATTTATATGAACCTTCTAATTATCGAGAGTTTATATTTTGTCTCAGACATGCACTAAATCTGTGACACCATTCTTCGTCCACGTAACCTCACCACTAAACAATACACTCGGAAAACAAAACAATGCGTTTTTTTTAATCCGCACAGCCAGTTGTTTTTTAAGTATACCTCTCGATTAAACTTTCTCGTTAGGTCTTTATTAGTTCTGAAACCGACGCACTCGAACAGGAAGCCGACACCACAGTCTTTATTTCGATAATCAAATTAGGCTACCAGCTATTTTCTCAATAGTGCATGAGCAAAAAGACCGTAATGATCAAATTTAATTCATTGTGTAATGCGCTAAATATGAACAACAAGTGCACGTAGTCGCCGCGCATACGAGCTGAGCCAGAATTTATTTGGCACCAAATGCACGTTCACAGAGCGGCCTTTCCTGCACCCCTCCAACCGTGCACCTCTCCGCGGTAGCCAATATCCTAACGAAATGCTGTGCCAGATGGAAGCTGGCACCGTTAACGACGCGCCGTGGCGTTGCCTTGGGAAACAACTGCATTGAAGTTACGCAGGCGTTGTTTAACATTTAAACTGGCGAAAGGGGATTTTAAGAATTAAATAAAAATTCTTGCTGAGTTTGAAAGTACAGGTAGTGCCATGGCTCTTTGGCTTTATATAACGAGCCGCCCCTGGAGAGTAGTAAACATCAAAGTACGTCACCGAATAGAATAAATAAAACTAGAAAGATTTCGTTTAAAAATAATTTAAAAAAGAACAGACAGTGTTCCGACACATTTGCCCATCCCTGTATACGAGGTTAATCCATTACGATATTCCATTATTAATAGAAGCAATAAACAGTGCATATAAATTACCGGCGATACTATAACTAATATTTGCTGTGAAGGGTTTAATGAACACCGCCGCCACATTTCCACGTGCAATTTACTAATTATATTTCACGAATGAACAACAAATTATCAGATACGCTAAACATTTCCGGCATGGCAAAGTTCTCGAACAAAACGCAAACATGCATGTAGTTAACGATGCCGCTTCAATTATGCAATGTATAACGTTAAGAATAGAGGTTTTGCCGTTGCACACGAGTTTCCTGAATTTCGTATAATTCGGTGGAATTCGTAATGAACGAAATTATGTTTAGTTTAACTCGAATCGTATAAACGTCTTGGCGTTCGTAAGCTTTCAACGGATATTGCGTATAGTCTAGCAATGTATAAGTCTAGCATGTTCGATATTCTGTTCAGTGGCGTAGAAATATCGAGCCCTTGCGCCACCTTGGTCGAAGCATAATCGATTATTGCAAGATAAAACGTGTTGATGAAGAGAATGATTGCGACCGTTTCTATGTGGTGCCCAATTGTTTTCCATACTTTTGTGACCTGACTGCAAAGAAATTGTATAACTTTTGTCAAAATTGGCAACAAAGGGAAATTGCTATAGAAACAAAATCATCACTTTTTACTTTCTCCGTTACGAAGTACGAGAAAGTATTGTGATCGTGATTTTTTTTTTAATTTTTTTTACGGAAATATCCGTTTTGGAGTCCCTAGATGTCATTTCAACAATTTCTGGAAAAAAAAATAATTGTGTATGTGTGTGTGTGTGTGTGTGTCTGTCTGTGCGCGCTGTATCTCAAAAACTAAAAGAGCAATTGATATGAAACTTTGAACATCCGTCTTATTAGATAATCTGTCGAACTGAAAAGCTTTTGGTAAAATTTCGTACACCGGAAGTGGGCGTTTACCTTAACTGTTTTTTGTTTTTTGCCAATATTTTCTTAAATATGAAAAATATCACAAAAACATTTAAACAAACTTTGAAGACAACAAAGAAATGGAAATCTTTTGCGAGAAAACAATTTATTATTATTTTTTTAATTTTTGGTTTATAATTATAAAACGATAATAGTAGCAGCAAATTTATGTTAATAATAATTGCAGAAAATGTTAAAATGAACAACTTATAAAGAACAAGTTTTTTTCGAAATCCCTTTGGTTTTTAAGTAATCTAAGTTTTTGAATTTGAAGTATAATTTTTCCATCTTTCATAATTTTGACGTTTTAAACAACAGTTTCATCCGAGTTTAGACAACGCTCGATGTACATTTAAAATATGACTGAAATAAACCATGAAAACGTAAATATAAATGGCTTTGATACTATCAAGTCGGAGAAAGTAACATGATCACCATTTTTTTGTTTCATTTTTGGTTTATAATTATGAAACGATAATAGTTACAGCAAATTTATGTTCATAATAATTGTAGAGAATGCTAAAATGAACAACTTATAAAGAATAAGATCTCTTCGAAATCCGTTTGATTTTTGAGGTAACTGACTATTGGAATTTGAAGTATAATTTTCGGTCATTTTCATCTTTCATAATTTTGACGTTTTAAACGTCACATCATTGTTCTTTACATACCGAACAGTCTGTCTGTCCGCGCTATATCTCAAAAACTAATACAGAAATAACCATGAAACTTTAAACATACGTGTTATTTGAGAATCCAAGGAACTAAAAAGCTTTTGGTAATTTTTTTTTTAAAAAACAGTTTTTTGTTCGTTTAGCCTTTTTGGGACTTCAGCACAATGTTTTCAGAACTTTTTTAAGGACTTTTTTAAAAGACCTTTCTTCGAGGATTCTTCTTTAGGATTTTTTAAGACTTATTTCTAGGACTCTCTTTCTTTCAGGACCTTTATTTTTAGGATTTCTTTCCAAAATTTTATCAACAAAATTTTTTCTCGGGACGTTTTCGGGACTTTCTAAAGAACTTTTTGTTCAGGTATTATTTTCGGGATTTTTTATTCAGAAAAAAGTTTTCTTATTGACATTCTTTAGAATTTTTCTTTTCATGACCTTTTTTGGACCTTTTTAAGGACTCTTTTCTGCATTTTTTTCTCAAGACAATTTTCAAAACTTTTTATTTCAGGAAATTAGCTAAGGACTTATTTTAGGCCTTTTTTCAGACTTTGAGATTTATTTTTAAGCACTTTTTTTCAGAAATGTTATTTTCAGGGCAATTTAAGTCCTTTCTTTAAGGACTTTTTAGGACTCTTTTTCAGGACATTTATTTCTGGTATTTTGTATGAAGAATATTTTTCAGGACTTTCTTTCACGGCTTTTATCAATCCTCTTTTTTGCGACTTTATTTCCAGGACTGCTCCTCCAGGACTTTTTTGAAATTTTGTTAAGAACCTCTTGTTCGGGACTTCTTTTTAAAATTTTCTTCATTACATTTTTCAGAATTATTTTATCGGGAATTTTTTTTCAAGCCTACTTTACAGGACTTTTTTCAGTACTATTTTTAAGGCATTTTTTATAGGATTAATTTTTAGAACTTCTTGTTCTGGACTTTTTTTCAAGACTCTCTTTGGGATTTTTTTTTCAGGACAATTTCTTCAGAACTTTCAGGTCGTTTTTAATGCTCTTTTACAAGGTTTTTCAGAAAGGTTTTTTTGAAGATTTTTCTACGATGTTATTTTCATAAATCTTTTTGAAGACTGTTATTACAGGACATTTTTTCAGGATATTTTATCAGGTCTGTTTTTCTGGACTTTTTTTAAGACTTTCCTTCGGGATTTTTTAGGTCGGACTTTTCAGGATTTTATTTCTGGTGTTTTATATGAAAATTTCATTTTTCAGGACTCTTTTTGCAGTACTTTTACAGGACTTTTTTCACGACTCTTCTTCACAACTTTTTAACAGGACTCTTTTTTCAAGTCTTTATTTCCGAAACTGTTTTTCCAGGACTTTTTCAGGACATTTTTTGTCAGAACTCTTTTTTCAGGACTTTATTTCTTTTCTTTTTGAAGGACCATTTTTTTGTCAGGACTCTTTTTTCCGGGCTTTCTTATCGGGACTTTTTTCAAGGCTATCTTATTCAGGACTCTTTTTGCAGTACTTTTTTTCAGGACTTTTTTCACGACTCTTCTTCACAACTTTTTAACAGGACTCTTTTTTCAAGTCTTTATTTCCGAAACCGTTTTTCCAGGACTTTTTTCAGGACATTTTTTGTCAGAACTCCCTTTTCAGGATTTTATTTCTGGTCTTTTTGAAGGATCATTTTTTTGTCAGGACTCTTTTTTCAGGACTTTATTTCTGGCCTTTTTGAAGGATCATTTTTTTGTCAGGACTTTTTACTTTCTCCGTTACGAAGTACGAGAAAGTATTGTGATCGTGATTTTTTTCCAAAAAATTTTTTTACGGAAATATCCGTTTTGGGGTCCCTAGATGCCGTTTCAACAATTTCTGGAAAAAAAAAATTTGTGTCTGTGTGTGTGTGTGTGTGTGTGTCTTTCTGTGCGCGCTGTATCTCAAAAACTAATAGACCAATTGATATGAAACTTTGAACATAAGTTTTATTTAATAATCCGAAGAACTGAAAAGCTTTTGGTAAAATTTCATACACCGGAAGTGGGTGTTTACCTTAACTGTTTTTTGTTTTTTGCCAATATTTTCTTAAATATAAAAAATATCACAAAAACATTTAAACAAATATTGAAGACAATAAAGAAATGCATTTATTTTGTTTGAAAACATTTTTCATAAAATCATTGTTATTCGAGAAAAAAATGTATTAATTTTTTTTTCATTTTTGGTATACAATTATGAAACGCTAATAGTTACAGCAAATTTAAGTTAATAATAATTGTAGAGAATGCCAAAATGAACAATTATGAAGAATAAGTTTTTTCGAAATCTCTTAAGTTTTTGAGTAAACTGAGTTTTTGAATTTGAAGTACATTTTTCCATCTTTCATAATTTTGACGTTTTAAACGTCAGTTTTATCCGAGTCTACGAAACGTTCAATGCACACTTAAAATATGATTTAAATTGAAAATAAACCGTGGAAGCGTAAATATAAATGATACCATCAAGTTGGAGAAAGTAACATGATGGCCACATCACCATTTTTTTTTCAGGACTTTCGTATCGGGACTTTTTTCAAGACTTTCTTGTTCAGGACTTTTATTAGTTTTTTAGAACTTTTTAATTACGAATATTTTTTCAAGACTTTCTTGTTCAGCATTTTTATTACACTACTATTTTTAGAAATTTTTGCAAGACTTTTTTTTAGAATTATTTTTTTAGTTTTTCAGTAAACCCACGGTAAAGATTATTAGAATTTGAAACATTATTTGTCATTTTTGCCTTTCATAATTTTAACGTTTCAAACGTCATTATCATTCGATCATGTGAAACGCTCGATTTAAAATATGATTTAAATTGAAAATAATGAATGAATGAATAAATATAAATTATCATACCATCAAATAATCGGAGAAAGTAACATGATGGCCACATCACCATTTTTAAACTGAATTGAGAAATTCACTTTGTTTTAACCACTGTTATAGTGAATATTTCAATTCAGTTTAAAAAGTGATGATTTTGTTTCTATAGCAATTTCTCTTTGTTGCCAATTCTGACAAAAGTTATACAATTTCTTTGCAGTCAGGTCACAAAAGTACGGAAAAAAGTTGGGCACGCATTCCTACAAGAACAGTCGCAGCTATTGCAAGAAATCCTGGAAAGTAAAGGGTTTTTCAATAAGAACTTGACAAATTTTTTTAAATATCTCGCAAACCATTTGGGATATATCATATTATTGGCTTAAAGTACAATCTATGCAATTATGAATGGAACTCGACTTCGGTCATATGTCCACCAAGGGCACGATTACAGCGGTCGATTCGTTGAAGTCAATTTTCGATGACTCGGCCACGACACAATTCGAAGGAAATGGCCGCTATTTCTCGTTCGATGTTGGCTCTTAGGTCCTCTAACGCCGCCGGCTTGTTGGCATAGACCTTCGATTTAAAGTCTAGAGGTGTTAAATCACAAGATCTCGACGGCCAATCGACAGGACCTCTTCTCGATATAACACGTTCACCGAACTTGGACTTCAATAAGTCGATTGTTTCTCCACCTGTGCGGGATGTGGCACCGTCTTGCTAAAACCACATATCACTGATGTCCATCCCATGCAATTGATTGAAGAAATAACGCTGCAACATGTCTCTGTAGCGTTCACCATTGACTGTAACGTGACGGTCAGTTTCATCAACGAAGAAAAATGGCCCAATGACGCCACCGGCACGGAAACCGCACCATACAGTCACTTTTTGTGGATGGAGTGATGTTTTATGAAGCACATGAGAGTTTTCAGCACTCCAATAATGCATGTTTTGTTTGTTGACGAAGCCATTCAACCAAAAATGCTCTTCATCACTGAAGATGATTTTGCGATGAAAGTCGTTATTTTTGGCTAACATCTCTAGAGCCCATTCTGAGAACGTCGTCGCTTCATATGGTCAAGTGGCTTTAGTTCTTGAGTTAACTTGATCTTGTAAGGGTGCAGGCCAAGATTCTTTCGCAAAATACACCTTAGTGTGGTCCCAATTCCTGAAAACGCCGTGAAATCGACTAATTTGGATCGTTTGCGATGGACGCTTCAACGGCAGCAATATTCTCGACGTTGCGACCGCTGCGTTGTCTCACTGGCACAGGAACATTCAACAGTGATTATGTTGACTTAAATTTTCTCACCAAATTGTGAACTGCTTGTCTACTCGGGAGAGAATGACGACCCAAATTTGGCGTAAGCGCTCTTAAAGTTGTAATTTTTAATTACTTGTAAACGTTCTTCGTTCACTCATAATTTTTAACCACATAAAATTATTTATAACTATTACTCATTTGTATTCACAATTGATACATGGCATCATCCACTAAGCACAGTTTAGTTCTTGTCGCCGTCCGTTCCTTACCTCCTCTTGCGGTGCGAACCCAGAAGTTTCCCCATCGTCCCTTCGTCCCCTTTAGACACTCTCGTCGTTTGACCTCGACCTGTCAGCCCCCGTGTGTATTTAGGACCTCGCCCCTATCCTCCGCTCCTTTAACCTGCACCGAGGAGGATTCCGCTTAATTATTTTCTATTTCCACCCTTTATTGTGGACGAATTGCGGTTTTTCCTGAGGCCCGGCCCGCTGCAAATTTATCCGCGGGCGTTTCCTTATGCGCCGGTTCCGCTGAAGCCGAGGAAGTCCGCGATTTTTCTCGGTTTCAGTTGAGATTCTCCATTCCCCTGGTGTTGTAATTATTTAAATTTTATTTTTGAGTTCCTTTATTTAAATCGCGAGCGGTGTGTATATTTAAAAATTATACAATTTTACAAGTTAATTAACGGTGGAGAAATGCAAATGAAAAAAATGGTGATGTGGCCATCATGTTACTTTCTCCGATTTGACGATTAGACCAAAACCTTGAAAATACTGGCAAAACATTAAAAAATCGCTGCTTTAGGGTAAAAATCTAAAATATTCGCCAATCAAAAATTCGCTGATAGAAATTAATAATTAAACAATAAAACTAAAACATAGGCCCAAAAAAAACCAAATATCGAAAACTATGGCCTAAACATAAAAAAACGCAAACTAAAACATCGAAAATTTCAACAAACACATCGAAAATATTGTCTAAAATAAAGATTATTTAGGCAAAAAAAATTCAAAATTTGGAATAAATTGAGGCGAAAACAGGTAAAGGTAAAGATCTAAAATATGGACCAAAAAATTCAGACCAAAATATTGTAAATTCAAGTAAAAGAAAAAATATTTAGCTAGCCCGTAAAATAATTCTTTGGGTCAAAATAAGTTTCCGACCAGAAACTCGAAAATAATGAACAAAAAATTAAAGAAAAAACAATAATTCAGGTTAAAAAGTAAAGGGCAAAAAATCAAAAACCGACCAAAAAACTAGAAAATACCGGCAAAAAATCGCGCATAAAAATCAATAATTCAGATTAGAAAACTTAAAAAAGAAAGCTAAAACTTACACCAACAATTAGGACCTAAATATCAAAAATACAGACCAAAAAATCGAAACTTTTAACACGCAACCTAAATTTTCACGCCAAAATAAAGAATATTTAGGTCAAAAATCAAAAATTTGGAATAGAAAACGAAGTTACAGGCCAGAGATCCAAAAACGCAGATAAAAAAATTCAAGTAAAGGAAAAATAGTTTGCCGTTTTCACCTTCAAAATAACCCTGTAGCTCAAAGTAAGTTTCTGAACAGAAACTCAAATTGAAAATAAAAAAATCTAAAATATGGGCCAAGAAAACAAAAAAATAGACCAAATACTGAAAATTTGGCACAAAAAAAATTTAAAAAAGCAGGCCTAAATAAAGAATATTTAGGCTAAAAATCAAAACTTTGAAAAAAAAAAAAAGAAATTACAGGCCAGAGATCTAAAAATGCAGATTAAAAAATTCAAGCAAAGAAAAAATTGTTTGCCATTTTCACCCTCAAAATAACCCTGTAGCTCAAAGTAAATTTCCGAACAGAAACTAAAATTGAAAATTGAAAAATTTCAATTATAGGACGAAAAAAAACAAAATTTGGACCAAATACCGAAAATTTGGGGCTAAAAATAAAAAATACAGATTAAAAAATTGAAAATCTTAACAAACAAATGGAAAATTTCAGCCAAATCAAGAAATCTTAGGACAGAAGATCAAAAATTTGGACCAAAAAATCGAAAATGGAGGTCAAACTTTAACAATTGTGGCCAAGAGATTGAAAACATGGGCCCAAAAATAAGAAAATGCAGACCAAAAAGTTAAAAAATCGAAAATCTTAATAAACAAATTGAAAATTTTGGCCAAACAAAGAAATCTTAGGACATAAAATCAAAAATTTAGACCAAAAAAATCCAAAATACAAATAAAAATTCAACAATTGTGGCAAAAAATCGAAAATTTAGACCAAAAATCGAAAGCACGAGCTTAAAAATCAAAATACTGACCAAAAAAGTCGTAAATTTCAACAGATTATTTTAAAATTGGGACCAACATATTTATGAAAAAAAATCAAGAATTTAAAGGAAAAAAATCGAAGAAACAGGCAAAAAATATAAAATACGAGCACAAAAATTCTGGTCTAAAAATAATTTGCCCCAAAAATAACACAAGCTCAAATTAAGATACGATCCGAAACTCTAAAATAATGGAAAAAAAAATAAAAAAAATGGTGTTACTTTTTCCGATTTGATGGTACAGTACTTTATGTTTACACTTCCATGGTTTATTTTCAATTGAAATCACATTTTAAATGTGCATAGAGCGTTTAGTAAAATCAGATAAGTCTGACGTTTAAAACGTCTAAATTATGAAAGATGAAAATGACAAATTATACTTTAAATTCTAATAGTCAATTTACTCAAAAACCAAAGAGATTTCGAAAAATACTTATTCTATATAAGTTGTTCATTTTGGCATTCTCTACAATTATTATTAAAATACATTTGCTGTAAGTATTATCGTTTCATAATTTTAAACCAAAAATTACAAAAAAAAAAAATAATTGCTATTATTTTTCAAAAACCATACATTTCATGAAAAATATTTTCAAGCAAAAAATATTCATTTCTTTGCTTTCTTCAAGATTTGTTTGAGTGTTTTTATAGTACTTTTCATATTTAAAAAATTATCGGAGAAAAACCAAAAACGGTTAAGGTAAACACCTACTTCCGGTGTACGAAATTTTACCAAAAGCTTTTCAGTTCTTCGGATTGTCAAATAAGACTTATGCTCAAAGTTTGATGTTCATTGAAGTAGTAGTTTTTTAGATACAGCGCGCACAAGCAAACAGGCATATATTTTAACAGGAATGCATATTGAAAAATGGTGATGTGGCCATCATGTTACTTTCTCCGACTTGATGGTATTATTTATATTTACGCTTTCATGGTTTATTTTCAATTTAAATCATATTTTAAATGTACATCGAGAGGATGACACTGACGTTTAAAACGTCAAAATTATAAAAGATGGAAAAATTATACTTCAAATTCAAAAACTCAGTTTACTCAAAAACTAAAGGGATTTCGGAAAAAACTTATTCTTTAGAAATTGTTCATTTTGTAATTTTCTACAATTATTATTCACATAAATTTGCTGTAACTATTATCGTTTCATAATTATAAACCAAAAATTTAAAAAAAATTAATAAATTTTTTTCTCGAATAGCAATGATTTTATGAAAAATATTTTCAAGCAAAAGATATTCATTTCTTTGTTGTCTTTAATGTTTGTTTAAAAAATTTTGTGATATTTTTCATATTTAAGAAAATATTGGCAAAAAACAAAAAACAGTTAAGGTAAACACCCACTTCCGGTGTACGAAATTTTACCAAAAGCTTTTCAGTTCTTCAGATTATCAAATAAGACGTATGTTCAAAGTTTCATATCAATTGCTCTGTTAGTTTTTGAGATACAGCGCACACAGACAGACACACACACAGGCACACACACACACACACAGACACACACACAGACACAAAAAATGGTGATGTGGCCATCATGTTACTTTCTCCGACTTTATATTTACGTTTTCATGGGTTTATTTTCAATTAAAATCATATTTTAAATGTACATCGAGCGTTGCGTAAACTCGGATGAAACTGACGTTTAAAACGTCAAAATCATGAAAAATTATACTTCAAATTCAAAAACTCGGTTTACTCAAAAACTAACGAGATTTCGAAATAAACTTATTCTTTAGAAGTTATTCATTTTGGCATTCTCTACAATTATTATTCACATAAATTTGCTGTAACTATTATCGTTATATAATTATAAACCAAAAATTAAAAAAAAATAATAAATTTTTTTCTCGAATAGCAATGATTTTATGAAAAATATTTTCAAGCAAAAGATGTTCATTTCTTTGTTGTCTTCGATGTTTGTTTAAATGTTTTTGTGATATTTTTTATATTTAAGAAAATATTGGCAAAAAACAAAAAACAGTTAAGGTAAACACCCACTTCCGGTGTATGAAATTTTACCAAAAGCTTTTCAGTTCTTCAGATTATCAAATAAGACGTATGTTCAAAGTTTCATATCAATTGCTTTATTAGTTTTTGAGATACAGCGCACACAGACAGACACACACACACACACACACACACACAGACACACACACAGACACACACACACACACACAGACACAATTTTTTTTTTTCCAGAAATTGTTGAAATGGCATCTAGGGACCCCAAAACGGATTTTTCCGTAAAAAAAATTTTTGAAAAAAAAATCACGATCACAATACTTTCTCGTACTTCGTAACGGAGAAAGTAAAAAATGGTGATGTGGCCATCATGTTACTTTCTCCGACTTGATGGTATCATAGCCATTTATATTTACGTTTTCTTGGTTTATTTTCAATTGAAATCATATTTTAAATGTACATCGAGCGCTGCGTAAACTCGGATGAAACTGACGTTTAAAACGTCAAAATTATGAAAGATGGAAAAATTATACTTCAAGTTCAAAAACTCAGTTTACTCAAAAACTAAAGTGATTTTAGTTGTTCATTTTAGAATTCTCTACAATTATTATTAACATAAATTTGCTGTAACTATTATCGTTTTATAATTATAAACCAAAAATTAAAAAAATAATAATAAATTTTTTTCTCGAATAAAAATAATTTTATGAAAAATGTTTTCAAGCAAAAGATGTTCATTTCTTTGTTGTCTTCCAAGTTTGAATAAATGTTTTGTGTTATTTTTCATATTTAAGAAAATATTGGCAAAAAACAAAAAACAGTTAAGGTAAACGCCCACTTTCGGTGTACGAAATTCTACCAAAAGCTTTCCAGTTCTTCAGATTATCAAATAAGACGGATGTTCAAAGTTTCATATCAAATGCTCTATTAGTTTTTGAGATACAGCGCGCACAGACAGACACACACACAGACACAAAAAAAAAATTTCCAGAAATTATTGAAATGGCATCTAGGGACCCCAAAACAGATATTTCCGTAAAAAAAAGATTTTGAAGAAAAATCACGATGACAATACTTTCTCGTACTTCGTAACGGAGAAAGTAAAAATTGGGAATCTCAATGGTATTCGTATTGATACATACAAGGAACATAATAATAATAATAAACTGTATATATATATTTATATTTTACATTTTATTCTGTCTTGCTATGTCTAAACTGTATATATATATTTATATTTTAATCTGTCTCGTAACATCTTATATTGTATATATGTTTTATTTTATTTTAATTTATTACTGTATTGAAATGGCTTCCGTTAATAAATACCAAATACAAATACAAATAATAATTTATTGTCTATGAATGATACATTATGTCAATAACAACATTTTACATGTTTGTAATAATTGCAGTAATAAATGTATTTTTATGCTATGGTTATCTAGTCATTCGGACTGAAATTTTCGATTAAAAGCTCTTCGTATTTTCGACATTAGCAAAAAAAAAACAAAAAACTGGAAAAAATCAGTTTTGCACATTCGGTTTAAAAAATTTAAAAAAAAATAAAAATAGTGCCTCGTTAATAAAATTACATAGGGTATTTATTAAATAAGATCCGACAGTCCTGTTGATCAAGTTTCATTGATTTGAATTATATAGGGTGTAAAAAATTTACTGTCAAACTTTCCAAACTTTAAAGCACTTTTTTTCTTATTTTTAATTGGAGCCCCTGTGTAATTTTGTCATTTCATGCTGAATTAAAAAACAAACATTTTTCCCAATTACGACCCTATCGCAATTCCTAACACATTAAAAGTTATTTGCAGAAAATTCGTTCTATCAATTATTCTAATCGCCCTTTTAATGAATAAAAATCGAAGGTGGCTTTGAAAAACAATTTATTTCCATAGCATATGTGGTAATTACAATTATTATTGTTATGTATTATTTTACTTCTGAATAGTTATTAAAATAACCATGTCTTGCCCGGCGCATTCACCAGAATTAATGCGGGATTTCACCTCCCGTCTTCTATATCTCAGTTACTTATTAAGTTAGGATTTTGATATTTTGCACAATTTACTTGTATCCTAGAACGTATTTCAGGAAGATATTTTTGATTCTACAGGGTGTCCCAAAAAAGTGTGACGCCATGTTGATATATCTTTTTAGATTACATGCTGTATATTTTGTTGATTATTTGGGTGCCTTTTATGGGTACCTACATACCCCTAAAATTTTATTAAAATCCGTTAAGTGATAATAGCAAAAAAAAATAAAAACCAGAAAAAACAATTTTGCACCATTTTTTGAAAAATTCAACAAAAATTAATATATTGCCTCGTTGATAAAATTATACAGGGTGCTTATTAAATAAGGTCTGGTAATCTCGTTAACCAAGTTTAATTGATATGAATTGTACAGGGTGTCCAAAATTTAGTGTCAAACTTTTCAAACTTTAAAGCACTTTATTTTTCTTATTTTTAAGTGGGGCCCCTGTATATTTTTATGTCATTTCATGCGGAATTCAAAAACAAATATTTCTTAATTACAACCCTATCGCACAGTAGAACGTTGATTATCCGAACGTCAATCAACCGAACGACCGCTCAACCGAACTACTACGCCCGGACGTGTCTCGCGCATGCCTACCACCTCCCGCACTGCAATCCTCTCGTACTTGTCTCAACCTGTCACTTCCAAGTTTCCACTATTCGATTAACTATTTTTTTTAGTAAAGTTCGATTATCCGAAAAAACGGTTTTCCGAACACCCATGTCCCCCAATTAGTTCGGATAATCGACGCTCTACTGCACTTTAAAAGTTATTTGCAGAAAATTCGTTTTAGCAATTATTCCAATAGACATTTTAATGAATAAAATCTCAAAGGTGGCTTTGAAAAATAATTTGTTGACATAAAGGATTTTGTAATTACAATGATTATTGTACTTACGAATTCTGAATTTTTTCATACTCGTAACCCAACTAGAACTCGGATCCCTTCAACTAGATGGTGTGCGATTCGCATTGGCATAACTTCATAAATTTAATTAGACCGCAAACTGCCGCGTTTTGAACTTAACTAGACGAAGGGAATTATTCACCACAACAACCTACAGACAAACACACAAAACATTGTTATTTGCTTAGCGTCGACGACGAGACGCAATTATGATTCATGATGGTTGTCCCCCTAAAATGGGTATCGCTCCCTTTGTAGTCGTCGGTTGGCAAATGTGGGCCGGAGAGTTGCTATGTGTGAGCGTTTCGAAACGAGGTATTAGCGCACGTTAAGGGCGCCATCTATCTTCCTAATAGACTATCGGCAGTTACCTTTCTTTTAATTTTTAAAGATAATTACGCGCGTGGGGTTGGTGAAATAAATGCGCCCTTTGGCGGTTCTTGGTATCGTCGTACATGTATTTTTTATAGGCGGGTGAAGGTAACTGTAGTTTAACTTAATCGTTGAATATAAAGAAAAAAAACATTCAGATGGTGAAAATTAAATATAAACGAATTCATTGATGTTTTAATAAATAGGTACGTAAACACCGTAAGGTAGTTTTATAAAGATTATTGCAGAAATGAAGAGGATGGTTGCGACTGTTGCAAAAATAAGAACAAGTATCATAAATGACAAAAAAATTATAGTAGCAGAAATGGAGAACTGGGAAGAATAAAACAAGGTATTTATAAATAAAAATAAACTAAAAATCCCAAAAATGTTCGATGTCCGTCTCGAAAAAGACTGAGGAAAAAGTGAAAGCATCACAACTGAAATAAACGCAAATACAAGAAACGTACCGAGAGATATTACGAAGAAACTTCAGAGAGAAAGATGGGACAGAGCTAGAATAAAAAACATTTAAAAGAATTATACTGGAAGCGGCAAAGGGGAGCTGCGGAATAACAAAAATTGGCAACGAATAAATGAAGAAAACAAATTGGTGAACGGAAGAAGTCAAAAAAGAGATAAAATACAAAGAGGAGAGAAGATTCTTACAAACCAAAATGACAGGAGACTACAAGAAAAAACGAGATAGAAGATAAAACAGGAAAAACAGCAAAAGTATACAATATGATAAAAACATATCTTTAGCCGAAAGGAAATAACAAGAAGCACAAAAACTTAAATACTGAAAAAGTGATTAGACCCATACCAACTTCGAAGCTTCGAAGAATCCAAAGAAGCGAATGTCGAATTTTTCGAAGATTCTAAGTTGCAAAGATTTGAAGTATCGATGTTGCGAAGTTTCAAAGTGTTTGAATTTTTCGAAGATTCTAAGTTGCAAAGATTTTAAGTATCGAAGTTGCGAAGTTTCAAAGTTTTCGAAGTTTTCGAATTTCACGAAAATTCTGAGTTGCAAAGATTTGAAGTATCGAAGTTTCAAAGTTTTCGAATTTTTCAAGGAATCGAAGTTCGAACTTTCGAAATTGTAAGAATCGAATTTCGAACCTTCGAAATTGAAAATATTCGAAGAAAAATTCCAGCCCTAAATGGGAAACACAGTACAAGAAAAAATAAAAGAAGTCCAAACGAAATAACGAAATACTTTGAATATATTGGCCAATGAGGCTTCAAACTAATATAGATTATTATTTTTATCAAAATTATTATTGGGTGAAGAAAGTGAAGAAAGAATAAATATACGACACAAAACCAACAGAAAGAAATGGAACAGCGCAATAAAAGAAGAGGCAACAGAAAAAAAATGGTGGAAAAATTACGTGAATTAAGACTGTAATGTAATGGTAGGACGAGGAGAAGAAATTAATAAAAATCTGTTGCGTAAATTTTATCTTAACTTTGGACTCCTGTATTAATATATCCACGAAACGTTTTATTTCATTGCACCACACAAACAGATTAAGAGAGACGGAGAGAACCGGATTGAATAAAATATCTCTGGCCGATTAGTGAAATTAATTAATAGCGTCCGTAAAGCACACATGAATTACGTTTACTCGATACACGAGGGCCTCGGATTAATAATTTCAATTTCTACTAATCGTTCTACATCACTTCTCCCAAATTATATATATATATATATATATATATATATATATATATATATATATATATATATATACGAGAAAAACAAATCCATCCCACCTCTACCCAAAACAGATTTATGTCTTTTGTTTTATTGGTTACGCGAACGTATATACGAATTTTGTAGCCTTGAGAGATATATTGAGATTGGAATCGAATTGAAATAATTTCCGGAATTCAGCTAAACTTTTTAAACTAGAATAATATAGTTTTAAGATAAAGAAAATCCATTATAATGTTTACGGAAACACGTACTAGAGACATCGTATCATGAGAATATGTAAAGCAGACTGCATTTTAACCCTAGATAACTAAACTTAATTCTCAGTTACATTATAACTACATATTCGACGGGAGGACTACGCATTAAAAACGTTAATATCAACAAAATTGTTTAATAAAAATAGGAACTTGTTACATGGCACAAGAGTATGGGCAAGTAGGAACTAAATAAGAATAAAATATTTAGGAAATGCCATTACACACAATTGCGACATAAGTCCACATTATGGGAGCCGCAAATTGCATTCTTGTCAAAGATACAGATGTGAATCAGTTATCATCCATCATCAAAAGGACACATTATGTCGCCAGTCTTCAATTATGTCATTAGAAATATATTCAAATACACATAATTTATATATGAATAAAAAAATGGTGATGTGGCCATCATGTTACTTTCTCCGATTTTACGATTAGACCAAAACCTTGAAAATACTGGCAAAACATTAAAAAATCGCTGCTTCAGGTTAGAAATCTAAAATATTCGCCAATCAAAAATTCGCTGATAGAAATCAATAATTAAACAATCAAACTAAAACATAGGCCCAAAAAAATCCAAATATCGAAAACTATGGCCTAAACATAAAAAAAAACGCAAACTAAAACATCGAAAATTTTGTCCAAAATAAAGATTATTTAGGCAAAAAAATTAAAAATTTGGAATAAATTGGGGCGAAAACCAGGTAAAGATCTAAAATATGGACCAAAAAAAATGCAGACCAAAATATTGTAAATTCAAGTAAAAGAAAAAATATTTAGCTAGCCCCTAAAATAATTCTTTGACTCAAAATAAGTTTCCGACAAGAAACTCTAAAATAATGCAAAAAAAAATAAATAAAAAACAATAATTCAGGTTAAAAATCTAAACTAAAGGGCAAAAAATCAAAAACCGACCAAATAACTCGAAAATACCGGCAAAAAAATCGCCCATAAAAATCAATAATTCAGATTAGAAAATTTAAAATACGAGTATAACACAAAGAAGTTAAACTTAAACCAACAATTAGGACCTAAATATCAAAAATGCGGACCAAAAAATCGAAACTTTTAACACGCAACCTAAATTTTCACGCCAAAATAAAGAATATTTACCCCAAAATAAAGAATATTTAGGTCAAAAATAAAAAAATTGGAATAGAAAACGAAGTTACAGGCCAGAGATCCAAAAATCCATATAAAAAAATTAAAGTAAACGAAAAATAGTTTGCCGTTTTCACCTTCAAAATAACCTTGTAGCTCAGAGTAAGTTTCTGAACAGAAACTCAAATTGAAAAAATCTAAAATATGGGCCAAGAAAACAAAACATTAGACCAAATACTGAAAATTTGGGACAAAAAATTAAAAAAGCAGCCAAAATAAAGAATATTTAGGCCAAAAATCAAAACTTTGAAAAACAAATAAATTACAGGCCAGAGATCTAAAAATGCAGATAAAAAAATTCAAGCAAAGAAAAAATAGTTTGCCATTTTCACCCTCAAAATAACCCTGTAGCTCAAAGTAAGTTTCCATAAAATTGAAAATTTAAAATACAGGACAAAAAAACAAAATTTAGACCAAATACCGAAAATTTGGGGCTATAAATAAAAAATACAGATTAAAAATCGAAAATCTTAATAAACAAATGGAAAATTTCAGCCAAATAAAGAAATCTTAGGACAGAAGATCAAAAATTTGGACCAAAAAGTCGAAAATACAGGTCAAAATTTAACAATTGTGGCCAAAAGATCGAAAACACGGGCCCAAAAATAAATAAATGCAGACCAAAAATTTAAGAAATCGAAAATCTTAATAAACAAATCCAAAATTTTGGCAAAATAAAGAAATCTTAGGACAAAAAATCAAAAATTTAGACCTAAAAAAATCCAAAATACAAGTCAAAAGTCAACAATTGCGGCAAAAAATCGAAAATTTAGACCAAAAATCGAAAGCATGAGCTTATAAATCAAAATACTGACCAAAAAAGTCGAAAATTTCAACAAATCATTTTAAAATTGAGACCAACATAAAGAATATTTATAAAAAAAAAATCGAGAATTTAAAGAAGAAACAGGCAAAAAATATAAAATACGAGCACAAAAATTCTGGTCTAGAAATAATTTTCCCCAAAAATAACACAAGCCCAAATTAAGATACGATGCGAAACTCTAAAATAATAGCAACAAAAATAAAAAAATTATGTTACTTTTTCCGATTTGATGGGATATAGTACTTTATGTTTACACTTTCATGGTTTATTTTCAATTGAAATCACATTTTAAATGTGCATAGAGCGTTTAGTAAAATTGGATGAAACTGACGTTTAAAACGTCAAAATTATGAAAGATGGAAAAATTATACTTTAAATTCAAAAACTCAGTTTACTCAAAAACTACAGAGATTTCTAAAAATACTTATTCCATATAAGTTGTTCATTTTGGCATTCTCTACAATTATTATTAAAATATTAAAATACATTTGATAAGTATTATCGTTTCATAATTGTAAACCAAAAAAATTAATTGCCATTATTTTTCAAAAACCGTACATTTCACGAAAAATATTTTCAAGCAAAAGATGTTCATTTATTTGCTTTCTTCAAGATTTGTTTGAGGGCGTTTATAGTACTTTTCATATTTAAAAACGGTTAAGGTAAACACCTACTTCCGGTGTACGAAATTTTACCAAAAGCTTTTCAATTCTTTGGATTATCAAATGAGGCTTATGTTCAAAGTTTGATGTTAATTCAAGTAGTAGTTTTTTAGATACACCGAGCACAAGCAAACAGGCATACATTTTAACAGGAATGTATATTGAAAAAATGGTGATGTGGCCATCATGCTACTTTCTCCGACTTGATGGTATCATAGCCATTTATATTAACGTTTTCATGGTTTATTTTTAATTGAAATCATATTTTAAACGTACATCGAGCATTGCGCAAACTCGGATTAAACTGACGTTTAAAACGTCAAAATAATGAAAGATGGAAAAATTCAAATTCAAAAGCTCGGTTTACTCAAAAACTGATAAGATTCTACTTAAGAATACGTTACTAAATACAGGGTGTGCCATTTGAAAAAAACGAAGTTATTTAACTTTATAAGTTCGGTTTTTCTACAGCATTTTTTTATCACCCTGTATAATTTTTTGTACGAAATCATGGTTGGCTCTATAGTTCGCACCTTCAACCAAATAATAGAAATGATTTTAATCGTTCAACGTCAATCACTGGGGCAAAAATAAAATTTCACCCAGACCATGCATTTCAACAAATCTTCAAATATTTCGAAAACGGCAAACAATAGGTATAGGGAGTATTGAAGTAACTCACCTTTATTTGCTCCATATAATTAAAAAATGACAAAAAATACAGGGTGTTCCATTAAAAAAAAACATAAGTTTGGTCTGTAACTTCGTTATGAGACACCCTGTATAAATTTAAATATTTTTTAGGGCGTGCAGCTTACTATTATACACAACTTTTGTATAAAACATTTTTCGAAATTTTGAAAAATAAACACGTAATTGACCGTTCCCGGAGCTCTGAAGCACCCTGTGTATAATCAACCAATGCAGACTCGGTAACATAAATGTATACTATTCAACAAGAGTCGAGATTAAGAGGCCGCACCATAACCGCATTCACTTATGTAATTCCTATTGTAACCGATGCAGTTTGTAAGTGTCGGAGCAGTAATTAAATTATTAAGTGCACCCCCTCCCCCCACCGCCCACTCGCCATTCGTAGATTGTGCACCCTCTTCACCCGAGATTACAGGAGCATCCCCGACAGAAGGAAAACCTCTGTCCTAAGAGGATCAAAAATTTAAAAGGTTCTGTTGGTCGCATTTACTTCATCTCTTTTTGCGGCCGGCGCAAACTTTCCCCCGTAAGGCCTTCGAATCCCACCCCGAGCGTATTTTAGGAATAAATGTCAGTTGTTTTTCGGCGAAAGGGTAGGATTAAATACGAAAATTGAAAACGGGTTTTAAGCAATTGCTCAGTAAACAGAATATTAAATTAAAATAACATGGGTAATTATAAACAAAATTTATTTTTTAATTCTATTTAGAGTTCAAGTTCAATAAATAAGGGCCTAAAAAGGCAAGTAAAGTCGGCTCTGGTATTATTTTAATAAAAAACAATATTTGTAATTATTTATTAAAAATTGTAAGTGTTTAATTCTGTTTGAAAAAAAAAAACATTGTGAATTGCTTGTATTTTTTTAATAGCCGAATAAACGAAAATGCGAATATTTTAAAATAAGCGAATGCAAATTTGATACGGAAAAATCCACTTTGGCGCTTTAACATTTCCAGCAGTGAAACAATAGCACTAATCACGTAATTAATTCGTTTTGTATGTACAATTCAATGCAGTTATAATGGAGACAATTATATTTCCAATTTGAATAAACCCCCACTATTGCATTAATTTGCCGTAATGGACGTTATAATCTGATAAAATACTTAGGGCTCAGTATGCAAATTTTCTAACTGAATTGTCTGCACTGAGAATTCAAAAAATATTCGTAATATTTCATCATCAGCAAATTTCATAGGGTTTCAAATATACAGGGTGTTGAATTGTAAATATGCACGTATAAAATTTGAAACGTGTTTATATTGGCTCCCCCTTTCACTATATACCCATGGACTGCTAGCGCCAACTTCATGTGTGTCTCCAAGCAACGGTGGCGCGGCGGGACCCTAAATGGTTGCGGTATGTTACTAAATTGGTAGCTATTTTGTGTCTATGACATATGACTCTATGAGATCGCATTGCATATTGTGATACCCTGCAATTTATTCACACCTTTGAATATATAAACATTTATATCGTCAAATATTTACACTATGTCAAAATATTGCTATGCGGAAGGCTGCAATACGTCCACGTATATATGCCAACGCGGTTATAATACTCGTCAGCTGATGTACACGTCAGTTGACTTTTGACTTATAACCTAAAATTCTGTATTAGATTTCCATCAAATCCAGAACTTCGCAAATTGTGGGTTGATGTTTTGCTTGTAAAGAACAAGCAGGAAAGTGGATCCGAGTTGCCGAAATTTGCTCGCATTTGCATTCTCCACGTTGCTGATGAATATATCGAGAAATATTTTTTTTTGCTTTCCGGTTTTTAAATTACGCTGCATTTTCGGCTTCGGGGCGGGACTTATATCGGGCTCCAGCTCGTGGACAACTTTTGGAGCAGTGATCATATGGGAAATGGAGGGGAAATAGCAGTCCATTAGTATATAGTCAAAGCAAAATCATAAGTCATGTGATAAATCATACAATGTAAAGCCACCTTTCGATATAAAGAAATTTATAAATGATCAATTTCGATGCAAGGAAATTTATGAAATTAAATAATTAAAGTTAAAGCAGTTTATGTGTAGGATTGCCAGATGTATACCCCACCTTCTAAGCAGTTGACCACAGACAAGAGTTGCGCAGATGGAAAGAAATAAATAAAATCTTTAAATGTTGTCAGTCAGTATATTTTTTGTAAATTATATCATTTGTAAGTACAGTGTTCGTTAAACTGTATGATATCGCCCACCCACCACTCTCCGAATTTACTTGACATATAAAACTCTTTTGATTGAATGCATTTTCTTCGTAAATTCATCTCTGTGCAATGGCCAACTTGCTCACGAGTGTAATACTATACTTTTTCGCATCATATTAAATAATTACCTAAAGATTTTTCTGTTTATATTAAATTATAACGAATAATTTTTCTAATTGGAAATTGCGGCAGTTCACTGACAAAAAACAAATCGTAACCATATATATATATATATATATATAATGAGACTCCCTTCTACCCAATGGGTGTAGGGTGGTGTGGTCATCTAGTGACCCTTGATTAGTTTATTCCACTTTTTTCTGTCTAATGACATTTCTTTGGCTTCCTTCCATGACTTCCCCTTCTTCTCTAGTAGTTGTGTTGTCCCATGTGTCGTGTGGTCTTCCTCTTTTCTTTTTCCCTTGCGCCTTGGCTTTCCATATTCATTTTGCTGGTGCTGTTTCGCTCATTCTGTTCATGTGTCCCCACCATCCAAGCTGTCTTCTTTCTACATATTCTTCTATTGACTCTATGCCAAGCTCCTGTCTTGTCTGGTCGCTCCTTATCTTATCTCTCAATGTTATTCCCTTCACTCTCCTTAGGACTTTCATTTCTGCTGCTCTGATCTTGCTTTTTTCTTTTTTTGTTAGTACCCATGTTTCGCATCCATAGGCAAGAATTGGTCTGTATACTGCTTTGTATACTTTCATCTTCGTTTGTTTTGTTATTTCTTTCTTGCTTAGTAATATCTTGCTCAGTGTGTACTAGGTTCTATTTGCTTTCAATAGTCTTCTATTGAGTTCTGCTTCTTGTTTTCCTGTTTCATTGAATGTTATTCCCAAGTATTGATAGCTGTCTACTTGTTCTATGACCTCTCCTCCTAACTTTATATTTATCTTTTCTTTCGTAGCTGACACTACCATGGTTTTAGTTTTCTTTTTATTAATATTCATTCTGTTCACTTCTAGCACTTCATTCCACACTCTCAAATTGTGTTCGAGGTCTGTAGCACTCTTCGCTATTATAGCTAAATCATCTGCAACCATAGTAACAACTAATCTGTTGCTCAATGAAACCGCTTTCATTTGATTGGACGTTACCTGTAGGGCAATGACACCGCTATCATTTGATTGGATGTCTCCTGTTGGGCAATGAAACGACTGATTGGACGTCACCTGTGGAGAAAATGATAATGGACAACTTTCTCAATCAAAAATAATTTAACAACATTTATATTATTTAATAAAATGCGAAAAATGTATTTCTGTGTATAGTGGATAACATGAAATAAAGAATTCATTTCAGATGGTAAGTAATGAATAAAATATTGTAATATTGCCTTTCAGTTTGTTTGTTGTAAGGTATTTCATTTATAAGAATCCTCTGCCATATTCAACTGGTTGGATAGTAGGCTATGGCCCAACTACCACTCTAGAAATATTGCTTGTCTTGCATTTTCGACATTTCTAATGACAGATGTAAATAAACAAATCACCAATCGTTGGAATAAAACAGAGCAGGTGCTGCGATTTTATGCCAACTTGTGTTTGTGAACCGGTTTACAATATTAGACAGAAGTTAAGTCGTGGAATATCAAAAGCACAATATGAAATAAAGAACTTTTACCACTCGATTATAATAAAAGACTAGCCTACTGTCAGTGGTTCAATGAAAATATGAATGATGAAGTGTTAAATTTAACATTTTTCACTGAAGCCTGGTTTCATCTAAACGGATACATTAATTCCCAAAACATGCGCATGTGGAGTATTGACAACCCACATTTTTTTAGAGAGACCCCACTGTGTCCAATCAAAGTTGCTGTGTGGTTAGCAGTGTCAAGACGCAGAATTATCAGTACAATATTTTTCGATGGTAATTTAAACGCTACCACTTGTAGAGCCACTATTTTGCAACAATTTATTAAAGAACTTCACGATGTTGAACTCCAAAATGGTTTCTTCCAACAAGATTCTGCCAGACCACACATTGCCCTTGAAACATTCAATTATTTTCATGAATTCTTCGACAACAGGCTACTAAGCAAAGACCGATTTCCATCACGTTCTTGTGATCCAACTCCTCTGGACTTTTTTCTTTTTCTATATTTAAAAAATTCAGTATTCAGCAGTCCAGTGCATACAGTAGGAGATCCGAGAAACAATGTAATAAGAAAATGTGAAGAGTATTACAAAATGTGTTCGATAACATAAAACCGCGAATTAATATTCGTGAAAATGGACAACACATTCAACATCTGTTGTAATGTTTGTTCTTCTTTGTTAATTTTTTAATTAACAACACTAAAATAAATCAGTGTTAAATTTATGAGAAAGCGTTTTATTTATAACTAATGAAATTGTTGAACAACACTAAAAACAATGCGACATAACCTCAAGACCACTCCAAATAATTCATGGTTATGAATTTACATTAACAACTGACAGCTACTTAAAAATGACATTTGATAATTTGTTTAATTTTATGTGTGTGAATTAAGAAATGACCTGCCTCTTCAAATTCATGGCAGGAGTGGTTTCCAAGAGTTTTGGGACTCAGTTTATAAAGTAGTACATGCCGAGTTTAATGATGAAATAAAATATCATGTCCCTACTATACACATTCAAAATCCTCAAACATTTGAATACATTATGCCCCGCATGTGCTATTACTTTCACCGTTGTTAAAACGTTGTTTAAAGTCCCATCATAGTATACAACATTCTGTGGACATTTTTGATGTGTTTAGGCGTTTTAAACTAAATGTGTTAGATTGTTCTGTGCTTGGATAATTTATTTATTTATAATTTATTTTTGTGTTATTATTATTTTAGAACTATTTTATATTATTTTAATTTCACTTAATTGTTTTTCTGTTTATTTATGTTTTGCTAATTATTTATATAGTAGTAGTACATTTATATTTCTATGTTTAACTGTAGACATTGCATATATTCTGTAACATACATATGTTTCCATTATAAAGTTATTGACTTGTTGGAAATAAATTTATTATTATTATTATTCATTTTGAGATGTAAAACGCTCTTCTACTGAAATTATAGGTTAATAACATACTTCAATCACCACTATCTAAAATACAACATGCCAATATAATGGCAAAAAACACTCCAACTATGGTCAGAATAAAATGTGAACACAGTGTCCTTATTTAGAAATTCCATCCAACCAGCACTATAAGGACCCATCTACACGCTCAAACAATTTGCACCAATTGGCTTGTACAAGCAAATCGTTTCGTGTAAACGAATGCATGAGGTCTGCGCAAGTCAAAAAGTTTGGCTTGAATAAAATCTGACACGCTATAAAATTTGCATGAGGTTGGTGCATGCCTAGAACATGCCCATGGGTAACTGCCGCGACAGACACACTTTTCGAGATGTGGTCGACAATCTGTGCAAGGGAAACTGAACTTGTAAACGCCAATACATGTTCATTTGCACAGTTTGTATGTGCAAATCAGCTTGCGCAAATTGCATGAGCGTGTAGACGGGTCCTAACACATCACTTACCAGACTAGTGACTTAAATAATTAGAGACAACTTCACTTGTTGCAGACATATTGAATAATTTTAATAAAGACGAAATGTGGTTTGTATATGTGAATATTCTACCTGTTTCGGGAGTCTTAGCCTCATAGTCTTAGTAAGACAATTTTACAGTCTTAACCTTAGTAAGCCTTAATTATGCCTCAAAACAGGTAGAATATTCACATATCCAAGCTACATTTCGTCTTTATTAAATTTACGTAAATAATTATTGTGAATCAAACAAACCAATTCATTACTGTTCCCAAGATTTAATTAACCGAAGTTCTCATAATCAATAAAACATAATAAAGCCTGAAAAAACTTCCAAAAAAAGATAAGAAATTTATTCACATACGCACTATAAAAACCTACAGAAAGCTACCACTATCATATATCCAAGACCTCGCCCTTACAATGCTTGCAACAAGTGGCGTGTTTACTTGGATGCTGCAAAAACATCTGGCCGGCGTTCGCCGATATAACGGCCCCCATTAAAGCATTACAAACCGTGTCCGGTTTCCCCAGAACCGTGACCGGATTCTTCAAAATCCTCACCGCCATATTTTCCCCTGGTGTGTTCGCCGACAGTTTTAATAATTCATCATCGAAATTTTGTTTCTCAACCAATTTATTGGCAATGTTCTCCGAGAGTTTTAAATTGTTTAGTGCTAGGTCGATTATGTTTGCGGTTCGGATTTTTTTGAGCGGTTCTTCGCATTTGAGGGATTCATGTATTTGATCGAGGAGGCTGTAGGTGTTTAAGGCGTGGCTGCGGCACTTGCTTCGCTCTTCGATTAGGAGCTTCATGTTTTCTTGCAGGTCGTTGATTCGGTTGGTGAGTGCCGATTTCCATCTCGCTAGTTCTTCAACCATTAAGCTGTAAATACAATTTGCTCAATTTATTTGAATATTGATTGCTTCTTGTGTTTATTTTATTTCCATTTAAAAGCGAAGAATAATAATCTTTTTATTTAGTTTCAAATAAAATCAAAATGATATAAAATATTGATTTAATCTACACAAAAATAATACATCTGAAGGGTAAATAGTGCATGTAATACCAGAAATATTTAATCGTTTAATGGATTTGGAGAAAATCCAGCTGAGAGGTGTTAATTGTATTTCTAAAGTTGCACTTTTTCCGAGTGAATAAAAAAATATAAACACAATTGCCACAAACATGAAACTTTCCAAATTTACTCAAAATCAATTTGTCTTGATACTTCATGAAAAATCTGTAAACATCCATTTGCTGTTTTTGGAAAAAATCCAGCTGAGAGGTGTTAATTGTATTTCTGAAGTTGCACTTTTTTCCGAGTGAATAAAAAAATATTAAAACAATTGCCACAAACATGAAACTTTCCAAATTTACTCAAAATCAATTTGTCTTCACACTTCATGAAAAATCTGTAAACACCCATTTACTGTATTTGGAAAAAATCCAGCTGAGAGGTGTTAATTGTATTTCTGAAGTTGCACTTTTTCCGAGTGAATAAAAAAATATTAAAACAATTGCCACAAACATGAAACTTTCAAAATTTACTCAAAATCAATTTGTCTTCATACTTCATGAAAAATCTGTAAACATCCATTTACTGGATTTGGAAAAAATCCAGCGGAGAGGTGTTAATTGTATTTCTGAAGTTGCACTTTTTTCCGAGTGAATAAAAAAATATTAAAACAATTGCCAGAAACATGAAACTTTCCAAATTTACTCAAAATAAATTTGTCTTCACACTCCATGAAAAATCTGTAAACACCCATTTACTTATTTGGAAAAAATCCAGCGGAGAGGTGTTAATTGTATTTCTGAAGTTGCACTTTTTTCCGAGTGAATAAAAAAATATTAAAACAATTGCCAGAAACATGAAACTTTCCAAATTTACTCAAAATCAATTTGTCTTCATACTCCATGAAAAATCTGTAAACATCCATTTACTGGATTTGGAAAAAATCCAGCTGAGAGGTGTTAATTGTATTTCTGAAGTTGCACTTTTTTCCGAGTGAATAAAAAAATATTAAAACAATTGCCAGAAACATGAAACTTTCAAAATTTACTCAAAATCAATTTGTCTTCACACTCCATGAAAAATCTGTAAACATCCATTTACTGGATTTGGAAAAAATCCAGCGGAGAGGTGTTAATTGTATTTCTGAAGTTGCACTTTTTTCCGAGTGAATAAAAAAATATTAAAACAATTGCCAGAAACATGAAACTTTCCAAATTTACTCAAAATCAATTTGTCTTCATACTCCATGAAAAATCTGTAAACATCCATTTACTGGATTTGGAAAAAATCCAGCGGAGAGGTGTTAATTGTATTTCTGAAGTTGCACTTTTTTCCGAGTGAATAAAAAAATATTAAAACAATTGCCAGAAACATGAAACTTTCAAAATTTACTCAAAATCAATTTGTCTTCACACTCCATGAAAAATCTGTAAACACCCATTTACTTATTTGGAAAAAATCCAGCGGAGAGGTGTTAATTGTATTTCTGAAGTTGCACTTTTTTCCGAGTGAATAAAAAAATATTAAAACAATTGCCAGAAACATGAAACTTTCCAAATTTACTCAAAATCAATTTGTCTTCATACTCCATGAAAAATCTGTAAACATCCATTTACTGGATTTGGAAAAAATCCAGCTGAGAGGTGTTAATTGTATTTCTGAAGTTGCACTTTTTTCCGAGTGAATAAAAAAATATTAAAACAATTGCCAGAAACATGAAACTTTCCAAATTTACTCAAAATCAATTTGTCTTCATACTCCATGAAAAATCTGTAAACATCCATTTACTGGATTTGGAAAAAATCCAGCGGAGAGGTGTTAATTGTATTTCTGAAGTTGCACTTTTTTCCGAGTGAATAAAAAAATATTAAAACAATTGCCAGAAACATGAAACTTTCCAAATTTACTCAAAATCAATTTGTCTTCATACTCCATGAAAAATCTGTAAACATCCATTTACTGGATTTGGAAAAAATCCAGCGGAGAGGTGTTAATTGTATTTCTGAAGTTGCACTTTTTTCCGAGTGAATAAAAAAATATTAAAACAATTGCCAGAAACATGAAACTTTCCAAATTTACTCAAAATCAATTTGTCTTCATACTCCATGAAAAATCTGTAAACATCCATTTACTGGATTTGGAAAAAATCCAGCTGAGAGGTGTTAATTGTATTTCTGAAGTTGCACTTTTTTCCGAGTGAATAAAAAAATATTAAAACAATTGCCACAAACATGAAACTTTCCAAATTTACTCAAAATCAATTTGTCTTCACACTCCATGAAAAATCTGTAAACACCCATTTACTGTATTTGGAAAAAATCCAGCTGAGAGGTGTTAATTGTATTTCTGAAGTTGCACTTTTTTCCGAGTGAATAAAAAAATATTAAAACAATTGCCACAAACATGAAACTTTCCAAATTTACTCAAAATCAATTTGTCTTCACACTTCATGAAAAATCTGTAAACACCCATTTACTGTATTTGGAAAAAATCCAGCTGAGAGGTGTTAATTGTATTTCTGAAGTTGCACTTTTTTCCGAGTGAATAAAAAAATATTAAAACAATTGCCACAAACATGAAACTTTCCAAATTTACTCAAAATCAATTTGTCTTCACACTTCATGAAAAATCTGTAAACACCCATTTACTGTATTTGGAAAAAATCCAGCTGAGAGGTGTTAATTGTATTTCTGAAGTTGCACTTTTTTCCGAGTGAATAAAAAAATATTTAAACAATTGCCACAAACATGAAACTTTCCAAATTTACTCAAAATCAATTTGTCTTCACACTTCATGAAAAATCTGTAAACATCCATTTGCTGTTTTTGGAAAAAATCCAGCTGAGAGGTGTTAATTGTATTTCTGAAGTTGCACTTTTTTCCGAGCAAATAAAAAATTATTAAAACAATTGCCAGAAATATGAAACTTCCAAATTTACTCGAAATCACTTTTCCTTCATATTTCATGCAAAATCTATAAGCACCCCTTTAGCAGAATTGTGACAGTCTAAATTACAAAGTCTTATAGTTATATTTATAATTTTTTACATGGCTAATAAATAATTTGAACTTGAAAGGTGCATGGTGTGACATCTTGTGAGAAATTTAAGGAAAAACCTGTGACGATATATGTTCAAGTTAAAAGTTTCATCATCAAAATAAATTTTTCTTCGTGGCATGCAAGCTTTTCAGAATTCTCAACATTATCTAAAAAATAGTTTTTGTGTAATTTGTTTTTATTGTTTCTATAATTTTGTTTAACATACAAATAATAATATTGGTAAGTTCAAATGTTGCAATATTATTTCATGGTAATCTGCCCCATGAAGGGTTAAAATTTACCTAGAAGCGAGAAATTTACTCCTCCACACCTCGCACTGCCCCGACAGCCACTCCGTCTGCTCCTGATGGGACGTCAAGTGATTAGCCGAATTCAGCAGGGCCCTCGCCAGCTGCAGCTTGTCCTCCGTCAGGTGCTGCACCCTCGACTCCAAATCCTCGCCCACCGCGGCCACCAGCAGAGTCTTCAGCTCGCCGTTGACCTACAAGATGCGAGATAAATAAAACTCGCTTATCAAATTCCAACATTACTTGCGCCTGAAACTTCAGCTGGTTCTCCAGGTGGGCGTTGGTCTCCCGCAGGTTCTTGATGTCCGTCTCGTAGGCGTTCCTCTCTTCCGCCCACTGCTTCAGAGAGATCAGCACCTCGTTGGCCTGAAGGGCCTCCGATTTGACTTTGTTCAGTTCGGTCGCCCGAAATTCGGCCATCTGCAGCACCAGGTCGTGTATGTCCACGTTGTTTCGGGTGCACGGAGGCGCCAGGATTTTGATGGCTTTCTTCTTCGGGATGATTGGGTCGACGGCGCCCTTGTACGGCTCGTAGGGTACGAATTTTGGTTCCTTCGGTTTTTTGATTAGGCAACGTGGTTTTTTCTTCTCGCTCGGGATGTATTTGGGTATTGTTTTTATTATCGGGCCGATTGGTTCTATGGGTTTTAAGGATTTACCTGCTGGTATTGCTGATAGTTTTAAATTCTTATTTATTGTATCTGACAATAGTAGTAGGGAATTATCCATGCCATCACCTAATGTTCTAGCGTTTAATTCAGATCTTCCTACAAATAATTAGAAGAATGTCACGTTTATAGTTTCCTGGAGGAAATTTATGTTTAGATAATAAATGATACAATCATAAGATTACTATTAAGTACTAATTGTATACGTTCGGCTCGGTCCAGTGACGGATTATCAAAAAGACAATTGTTTTGAGCCCTATGGCTGCCTTAGATGCTATTTTATTGCGTGCAAAATTTTCAAATCATTTAATTAGGGCCCGCTAAAATATTACTATTACTGGATACCAGAAGGAGAGAGAAAATGTAGGATATATGGAAAAGAAGAAGAGCGATGGGAGCACTGGAGGCAGAATTGTGAGGTACTTGCATATTGGGCACGGTTTATGGGCAGGGCGAGTGGTTGAAGTTATTGAGGGGAGGAGAGGAGGCAGTAAAAGTGATAGAGGAAATTAAGGTGAAGAAATCCGAACGGTGCACATGACAGAAAGGAAAATAGAAAATGTATGAGAAATGTAATTATATATACTCTGTTCACATTTTATTCTCGCCACAGTCAGGGTGTTTTTCGATGTATTTTTGATAGTAATGATTGAAGTATGTTGTTAACCTATAATTTCAATAAAACGTTGCCAAACACTGTGGTAAAATACCAAAACTAAGAAGCCCACTAGAAGAGCATTTTACATCTCAAAATGAATGTGAATAGCCCATTCCCCCACCTATTTATATTATCGCAATATTTTTACATGTATATCAGGGATTTTATAAAATGCAACATTGCACTATACATATAAAAAATACAATGACATAACCAAATTGTTAGTAACTTTTTTACTACCAACAAAAATGTCACCCCAACAAAGCCTACTGCGGCGAGAATAAAATATAAACAAAGTATAAGTGTTGTAAATAGATTATATGCCAATAACGGCTGTACTAATAGTCGCGGATTGATCCAGTATTGAGGATTAAATCTTGGATCACGCTGGAACGCATCCAATAGTCGATATAATCCTAGATTAATCTGAAAATAATCCTTCAAATAATCTTCCGTCAGCCACGATTAAGCCCAGATTATTTGCAATCTGTCAATTCATGTCACCAGAACAGCTGGTTTAATATAATAATCTATATTATAAACTTTATAATATTTATTTGATACTAACATACAATGGATGAAGCCGCATTTCGGGATGAACATCCATTAACTAGAGTTGTAAGATAATCTTTTCCATCTCCGTGTAATGTTTATTTCTGTCCATTTTAAGTATTAGGTTAGGTTACTACTCATTATGAATATAGCACCAACACACATTTAGTAAAATTGTAATGTCACTAAAAATATTACCAAATCTTGGTTTAATTCTCGGATTCGCCGATCTTACCCGAATCCGTGACTATTTGATACGATTAACATGACGACGATTTTACTTTCTCAACAGTTTAGTTGTTACTATGGTTACGATTTGATTTTTGTCAGCGAACTGCCGTAATTTCCAAATAGAAAAATGATTCTTACTTTCTCAACAGTTTAGTTGTTACTATGGTTACGATTTGATTTTTGTCAGCGAACTGCCGTAATTTCCAAATAGAAAAATGATTCGTAATAATTTTATATAAACAGAAAAATCTTTAGGTAATTATTTAATATGATGCGAAAAAGCTTAGTATTAAACTCGTGAGCAAGTTGGCCATTGCCACTCTGGTGAATTCACCCTCATGGCAATGGCCAACTTTCTCACTCGTTTAATAATATAACTATTAACATTGAAGTTTTGCCGCTCCTCTAATAAACTGCCCTCTGGCGACGCCTCAGTCGCAACGGGCCTAAACATAACACAGGCAGTATTCATCATGTACATATGTTACAAAACATTGTGCTTTTACAGTTACACCTTATACGTGTGCAATTCATAGTACGTGCATTAAACAAAGTAATATTACGAATTTGAATATATTCTTTTAGTTATTACAGTGTTGAGACTGTAAAATGCTCGGTACGTGTGTTTCTGAATAAATATAAAACCTGACTCTTACCAGATTGCTGTGCCATACTTATAATATTTGTTGTAACTGATTGAAGTCCTTGTTATTAATTAGAGCAATAATTGACCTAGCAGATGTGTATTTGTGTCACATCTGTCAGTCACGTTTCCGAATTGGCTACGTTTATAATGCTGCCAAAGTAAAGTTAGAAAATATGAATTATTTTTTAAATTATAGTAATAAAACTGTGTACGTTTAATTTAAATAATAAAATGTGATTCAAATGATTTGTTAAGTGGATTTTAGAATATCCATTTAGAATGCAGTCTTGGATTAAATGTAAGTATAGGCAACACAAAGTGCTCCACTGAAAATTGCCATAGATAGTGCATGAATAGATATACAATAATCATGAATTGAAATTACAAAATGTCTGAAACCAGTAATGGCGATATGCTATATCATTTAAAACACATAAATAGCAATAAACAAGTCAATCTGAATCCACAAATAGTAATATTTTATATAATTTAATACACATAAATAGCAACAAGTAAGTCAATCCCGAATAAAAATATGATTGTGTGGGCAATGGATTAGCTGGGTTAAAAGTAAGGTGACCAACTTTTTTCCAATGAAAAGGACACAAATAAATTAAAGAGGAAAAATCTAAATAAAATTGCAACAATATGATAAATGCATAATGAAAACATTTGTAACATCATTTTATGTTGTAATTATACTTACAGGCCTAATAATTATTATTTAAATTGGTTCTTTTCTATTGAATTAATATTCTCGTCAATGTATAATTTTCTAACAATATATTGAAAATATCTGAAGATGAATCATCCTTCGTACTGAATTATACGGAAAGTGCTGCAACTTAGAGTATTAACATCAAATCTTATTTTCTCATTGGCAATTGACACAACGTAAGTTGAACAAGCATAAATCAATTTTCATAAGTAATGTTTCTTTTTAAAAGGCTGAATATTTCCACCCATTTTTGATCAATTCTAGAAGGTTGAAGGTTTCTTCAAAGATTCGTCTATTTTATTGCCTGGCATTTCTTCAGATTAAAAAGTTATAAATTGGAAAAGAGGAAATTTCCAGGGAGGGCAGAAGGAATGTCCTCGCTAAAGGAGGACGGTTGGTCAACTAATTAAAAGGTATGGGGACCAGTGACGGTTCGCCGGGTTTTTTTGGTACGGCCGAGGAACAAGAGGTGGTAATACAGATGGGTAGGGTCAGTTGCAGAGACGGTTGGCACCTATCTGTATTACCACCTCCTGTTCCTCGGCCGTACCAGAAAAAAACCCGCGAACCTTCACTGATGGGGACATCCCTCACCCTGGCCTATTGTACGCTAGACTACTGTTAGTGGGTATATTGTAAATAAACGCGAGTTTTGAAGTAAAGCGTTATGTTGTTTTAGAGTCAGTGGCGGAACAATAACGAGGTGCCCAAGGCCGCCTACAAAGTTTGCAATCTAAGCTATAGGCCCAAGTGCAATCGACCGTTTTCATTTTCTTAATTTACGCCAGGTTTTCTGGTCATTTGCTCCACTGTGCGCTAGCAAATATAACAATAATCATTAATAACGATTGTCACTCAAATTGGGTTTAGTATAACATTCACGCAATAGATTCCGCCACTTGTTTATTTATAGACGACATTTTAAATTATAAAGGTTTGAGGCGCCTGAGGCTAAAAGTTAATCGGTGCCTGAACAAATGATAATTGTTGGAGAGTACCCGTGGATTTCACTTTGGAAGGGGCTAATAGGACAACATACTTTCATGTAGATAAGGATAAATGTAAAGATTCAAATCCAGAGAATAGAAGAGTAAACCAGTGACGATTCGCGGGTTTTTTTTCTGGTACGGCCGAGGAACAAGAGGTGGCAATATAGATAGGTAGGGTTAGGCTGGCTGCGTGACCCCACCTATCTGTATTATCACCTCTGCTACCTCGGCCGTACCAGAAAAAAACCCGCGAACCGTCACTGGAGTGAACATACGAAAAATACTATAAACATACAAATAAATATTTTCATTGTAAAAATAATTATGAATAATCATTTTTTCTTCTACATTTTAGGGAATGAGCCACTTATCAAAAGTACGAGATAATGCGATTATCTTGTAAAAATTTGATGTAAATTCAATAGGAAATTGTTGTCAAATTGTAAAATATTATATCTGCATATAAGATTATTCCTTCGGGTAAATTTGTCAATCCTTTCACCATGATCCGGATATTACGTATCGCTTCTCGCATAAGCCGTGATTATGGAAATTAATTGGAACTAGAATATTTCCAAAAATTTTAAGTGGCGCATGTTTTTAAGATGCCTGGTTGCGAAATTATGTAAACATAATTAGGGCAGTCTCTCTGTAATTGAGCACTTTCTTATGTTATTAAACTTTCAATAAAAAACTGCTTTATAATTATCTTAATTTGTTGAAGTAAATTATATACAGGATGTTATAAATTAGAGCAATAATTGACCTAGCAGATGTGTATTTGTGTCACATCTGTCAGTCACGTTTCCAAATTTTCGGTAACTATAAGAGATAGAGAGTTGGTTAAGAAATTTTAATTATTCCGACTACTAGTTTAAAATGCGTTAAACTTGACTACAAAAACTACACCAGCAAGTCCTTGTTTCGAGAGCGTCCGAAGGTTAAGTCTTGAAAAAATTCCTCAAAGATTAATTCAGTGTTTAGATAAAATTAGAGTTTTCACTAAATCAATTAATGGTTTTTCAAATTAATTTACTTTTCCGATTTATGCTTACATTTAAATGAACTTAATGTGAAACTGCAAGGTGCTAGGTGCAAGGTCATTTTTAATTGAATCAAAGCATTCGAAGCTAAATTATATTTTTTTTTATCGTGACGTTATTTCCTGATACAGAAACACTCTTTGTCGATCTAGAATCTTAAGAAAAAGCTCTAAGGGATGGTTGGTGGTTTTTATGATGGAATGAAAAATAATTTTTGTTTAAAAATTCTTTGTAAACACTGATATTATACACGACAAATATTTAAAAAATCAAAGCTCTGCAGGAGTCGTTTTTTAGGGGTAATAAATGAATGTTTTCAAAAATACAAACACTTTCTCAATTTGGTTTTATGCGTTCATTTGAAAATCTAGCGAAGAAGCGTTTCCAGATTTTTACTGAATCTTAATGTAGACTCGTTTTTGAGTAAATTTGAAAAGTTTCAATCTTGTGATAATTGTTCCAATATTTATTTTAACCAATTAAATTGTGCAAAATTTTTGAATTTTCGTAAGTAGGTTTTAGGCGTTTATTTGAAAATCTAGTGAAGAAGCGTTTCCAGCTTTTTACTGAATCTTAATGTAGACTCGTTTTTGAGTAAATTTGGAATGTTTCAATCTTGTGATAATTGTTCCAATATTTTTTTTAACCAATTAAATTGTGCAAATTTTTGGAATTTTCGTAAGTTGGTTTTAGGCGTTTATTTGAAAATCTAGTGAAGAAGCGTTTCCAGATTTTTACTGAATCTTAATGTAGACTCGTTTTTGAGTAAATTTGGAAAGTTTCAATCTTGTGATAATTGTTCCAATGTTTTTTTTAACCAATTAAATTGTGCAAATTTTTGGAATTTTCGTAAGTTGGTTTTAGGCGTTTATTTGAAAATCTAGTGAAGAAGCGTTTCCAGATTTTTACTGAATCTTAATGTAGACTCGTTTTTGAGTAAATTTGGAAAGTTTCAATCTTGTGATAATTGTTCCAATGTTTTTTTTAACCAATTAAATTGTGCAAATTTTTGGAATTTTCGTAAGTTGGTTTTAGGCGTTTATTTGAAAATCTAGTGAAGAAGCGTTTCCAGATTTTTACTGAATCTTAATGTAGACTCGTTTTTGAGTAAATTTGGAAAGTTCCAATCTTGTGATAATTGTTTCAATATTTTTTTTAACCAATTAAATTGTGCAAATTTTTGGAATTTTCGTAAGTTGGTTTTAGGCGTTTATTTGAAAATCTAGTGAAGAAGCGTTTCCAGATTTTTACTGAATCTTAATGTAGACTCGTTTTTGAGTAAATTTGGAAAGTTTCAATCTTGTGATAATTGTTCCAATATTTTTTTTAGCCAATTAAATTGTGCAAATTTTTGGAATTTTCGTAAGTTAGTTTTAGGCGTTCATTTGAAAATCTAGTGAAGAAGCGTTTCCAGATTTTTACTGAATCTTAATGTAGACTCGTTTTTGAGTAAATTTGGAAAGTTTCAATCTTGTGATAATTGTTCTAATATTTTTTTAACCAATTAAATTGTGCAAATTTTTGTAATTTTCGTAAGTTGGTTTTAAGCGTTTATTTGAAAATCTAGCGAAGAAGCGTTTCCAGATTTTTACTGAATCTTAATGTAGACTCGTTTTTGAGTAAATTTGGAAAGTTTCAATCTTGTGATAATTGTTCCAATATTTTTTTTAACCAATTAAATTGTGCAAATTTTTGGAATTTTCGTAAATTGGTTTTAGGCGTTTATTTGAAAATCTAATTAAGAAGCGTTTCCAGATTTTAAAATTCTTGCTGAGCTTGAACTACAGGTAGTGCCATGGCTCCTTGGCGCTACATAACGAGCTGTCTCTGCTTAATTTGATAAAACTATGATTTGCAAATCTAATGTTTTTTGTAGAATTTAATCGACAAGTTTCATTTTTTTTTCTCGAGTATTACACAATTCGAAAACTGAAATTTTCAAAAATTCACAACTCTCGAAATAATTAGCGGATCTTAAAAAACTCTATTCAGTTTGATGAAACGATGATTTCCAAATCGCATTTAATTTTTGTAGAATTTAGTCGTCACGTTTTATATTTTTTTTTTAATTTTTTGCTCGAGTATTACACAATTCGAAAACTAAAATTTTCAAAAATTCACAACTCGCGAAATAATTGGCAGATTTTCAAAAACTCTACTTGGTTTGATAAAACGATGATTTGTTAATCCAATTTAATTTTTGTAGAATTTAGTTGATACGTTTTATATTTTTCTTCTTTTTTTGCTCGAGTATTACACAATTCGAAAACTAAAATTTTCAAAAATTCACAACTCGCGAAATAATCGGTGCATTTTCAAATACTTCATATAGTTTGATAAAACGACGATTTCCAAATCGCATTTAATTTTTGTAGAATTTAGTCGTCACGTTTTATATTTTTTTTTTATTTTTTGCTCGAATATTACACAATTCGAAAACTAAAATTTTCAAAAATTCACAACTCGAGAAATAATTGGCGGATTTTCAAAACTTCTACTTGGTTTGATAAAACGATGATTTTTAAATCCAATTTAATTTTAGTAGAATTTAGTTGATACGTTTTATATTTTTTTTCTTTTTTTGCTCGAGTATTACACAATTCGAAAACTAAAATTTTCAAAAATTCACAACTCCCGAAATAATTGGTGGATTTTCAAAAACTGTACTTACCTTGATAAAGCAATGATTTGCAAAACCAATTTAATTTTTGTAGAATTTAGTCGTCACGTTTTATATATTTTTTTTTTATTTTTGCTAGAATATTACACAAATCGAAAACTAAAATTTTCAAAAATTCACAACTCGCGAAATAATCGGTGGATTTTCAAATACTCCCTGTAGTTTGATAAAACGATGATTTCCAAATCGCATTTAATTTTTGTAGAATTTAGTCGTCACTTTTTATATATTTTTTTTATTTTTGCTCGAGTATTACACAATTTGAAAACTAAAATTTTCAAAAATTCACAACTCGCGAAATAATCGGTGGATTTTCAAATACTCCCTGTAGTTTGATAAAACGATGATTTCCAAATCGCATTTAATTTTTGTAGAATTTAGTCGTCACGTTTTATATTTTTTTTAAATTTTTTGCTCGAGTATTACACAATTCGAAAACTAAAATTTTCAAAAATTCACAACTCGCGAAATAATTGGCGGATTTTCAAAAACTCTACTTAGTTTGATAAAACGATGATTTGTAAATCCAATTTAATTTTTGTAGAATTTAGTTGGTACGTTTTATATTTTTTTTTCTCTTTTTGCTCGAATATTACACAATTCGAAAACTAAAATTTTCAAAAATTCACAACTCTCGAAATAATTAGCGGATCTTTAAAAACTCTTTGCAGTTTGATGAAACGATGATTTCCAAATTGCATTTAATTTTTGTAGAATTTAGTCGTCACGTTTTATAATTTTTTTTTATTTTTTGCTCGAGTATTACACAATTCGAAAACTAAAATTTTCAAAAATTCACAACTCGCGAAATAATCGGTGGATTTTCAAATACTCCCTGTAGTTTGATAAAACGATGATTTCCAAATCGCATTTAATTTTTGTAGAATTTAGTCGTCACGTTTTATATTTTTTTTTATTTTTTGCTCGAGTATTACACAATTCGAAAACTAAAATTTTCAAAAATTCACAACTCGCGAAATAATTGGCGGATTTTCAAAAACTCTACTTAGTTTGATAAAACGATGATTTGTAAATCCAATTTAATTTTTCTAGAATTTAGTTGATACGTTTTATATATTTTTTCTTTTTTTGCTCGAGTATTACACAATTCGAAAACTAAAATTTTCAAAAATTCACAACTCTCGAAATAATTAGCGGATCTTTAAAAACTCTTTTCAGTTTGATGAAACGATGATTTCCAAATCGCATTTAATTTTTGTAGAATTTAGTCGTCACGTTTTATATTTTTTTTTTATTTTTTGCTCGAGTATTACACAATTCGAAAACTAAAATTTTCAAAAATTCACAACTAGCGAAATAATCGGTGGATTTTCGAATACTCCTGTAGATTGATAAAACGACGATTTCCAAATCGCATTTAATTTTTGTAGAATTTAGTCGTCACGTTTTATATTTTTTTTTTATTTTTTGCTCGAATATTACACAATTCGAAAACTAAAATTTTCAAAAATTCACAACTCGCGAAATAATTGGCGGATTTTCAAAAACTCTACTTAGTTTGATAAAACGATGATTTGTAAATCCAATTTAATTTTTGTAGAATTTAGTTGATACGTTTTATATTTTTTTTTCTTTTTTGCTCGAGTATTACACAATACGAAAATTAAAATTTTCAAAATTGAATTCACTCGTGGATTTTCAAAAACTGAACTTAATTTCAGTGGCGGCTCGTGGAACGTGTTGATGGTAGCGCCACTTATGAAATATTCCCCCCCCCCCTCCTTCTCTGAAGAAAAAATAAACGATTTATCTTGTCAGACCAAAGTAACTGGCGAAAAAGTGCTTTAAGAATTAATTAAAAAATCTTACTGAGCTTGAAACTACAGATAGTGCCATGGCTCCTTGGCTCTGCAAAACGAGCTACGTTCAACATTTAAATGCCCTTCACGATGACTTCAAAAATATATTTGAAGATATTCTGACAAGAGAAATACCACCATTGATCATAAATCTATTTGATTAAACGGATGTGGTGAATGTGGTATTGCCAGAGGAGCTACTCGAGGAGCTGAAGGTGAAATTTAAAAAAGGTAATCAAACATCTTGGCTGTAGGCAGAAATACCCGAAAAATATCCTGGGCTGTGGGAAATTGCGAGAAAACGTTTGATAGCGTTTCCCTCATCATACCTTGTCGAAAAAAGTTTTAGTATCGTTAGAAACCAATTAACAAAAAAGAGGAGCAGATTGAACATCACAGAACGGGGAGATTTGCGGTTATTCCTTACAAAACTGAAGCCAAATATTGATAATTTGCTGTCAATCCATTAAGTACATCGCTCTTATTAAAATTATGACTATTTTTTTAATTGTTGATTTGCATTGTTGAAGTTATGGTACGTTATTAGTGTTTAATTTTAATTCTATTAAGTCTGTAATTATATTATTTTAATAAATAGAACACAAGAAAATAAACTATTTCTATTTTTACCACTCCGAATTTAGGGTTGGAACTCACAAGGGGAGGATCAGATGTGTGACTCACCGATTTTATCCATCTTTGGCACACGTGTAGGTCATAACTAGGAGTGTAACAGGTGCAAGTAATAGGAAGCACTATTCAGCCGTTTTCGAGAAAACATGGTTTTTAAATTTCTTATTCATTCGTATGTTTATATACCTTTTGCGTTAACAAACATATACCGACCTTTTGGCGCATCGATAAAACCTCCGATTCGTAGTCGGAAGGTCGAAGGATCGAACCCCATTGTTGAAGTTGGATTCATTCATTTTCTTTTTGTAGTTTTTTATAAATCCATGTGTATTTAAATAATTGCTGCTTTCCTGAATAAATCTAAGTTTATTAAAAAAAAATACTTTCGAGAACATGAATTACGTAATACATGGCTATAATGTAAGAACATTTTAATAAGGGCCTCCGTACAATTCACACATTTAAAAAGCCGGCCTTGCCATAACTCTTTGGCCTTTATATCAGAAGTAATACGTTAATTACGATATCTTCCCACAAGTTACGCAATATTTTACATTAACTTTCTAATAATAAATTGAGTATAAAAAAACAACAATTGCTGATTATCGAGATCATGGTAACAATCTTTTGTCTTGGGTGTATTAATTAACCTTTACTCTTAGCTTATGCGAACATATCCATTAATCACATTTATCTCTGCTCTCAATAATTTACCAATAAACCAGTTGTATTACAAAATTTTCGCTACGAATCGATCAGAAAACAACAAAAAGATCAACCGTTGACCTCTTGCACCAGAGCTGGTCACATGTGGTCGACTGCATTACGACACACACAAACAGTCGATTTGCAATAAAAGTCCGTCGAACCAATCCGGACACACCCAGATCTGCCAGATGCGAAAACTGAAAAAGGAACGGACCCATTTACCCTGTTATGTCACGTCTCAAATGATTAAATGCGACGGTGAAAGTGGTTTTCGGAATGGGAGATTACGTCCATCCCCGGCGTCGGATTATCGGTCTTTGGTTCAGTCGTTGGTCAGATCCATCACTGAAATGTCGTCCATCTGCGGTTCGGTTCTCGTTTTTCTTGGGTTCGCCGCTCTGGCCGCCGGTTTTCCCGACGGCGCTCCGGTGGACGCTTGCGTGAAGCCCAGGGCCAACCAACCCAACCATGGTAGTGCGAGACCCCGATCTCCAGATAGCAATCCTTATCAAATTATTGCTACCAGTGATTCGTATGGACCGGGATCACAAATTACAGGTATAGACTCAATTGAAAATTCTGTGTTTTAACCACAAATAATTAATGAAAAAATATTATATAACGTAAAAAAAAACGTCATTTGCAAATTGATGAATCCATTTTTTTAAATATTATATATTTCATTTGATCAAAAAAAAAACTTGGAAGAGATGGAATACCGACAAAAAATGGGTATAATCTCAAGACCAAACAATCTGAAAAAAAAACCTTCTTGATGATAACGTGAGTGGGTTATAACCATGAATTGAAGGGCCTGCAAGTAATGAAAGTAAAAGGGTTTAAGTGCACTTAAAAAAAAATTAACTTATTGTTAGTGTGGTTTGCTGCACCTAAAAGGTATCTCTAGCATATTTTTATGCCTTTAAGTGAAATAACTGTCACGAAATATCATAACCTGGAATTTTCATTATCAAAAGAAATTTCGAATTAATATTCGAAGAATATCAAAGTCGATTATATCAAAACCATAAAAACTGCATTTGAATCGTTTTACTTCTACGCCCTCCAATTGTAAATTGGATGTTATAAATAAGACACGTTTTTGTAAGAAAAAGTAACATTTTATTTTACTTCAAATTGTCATGTTCTAAGAAAGTCATAAAACTTTCTTTGTTTTCTTATAAAGTTGTATTATTTTTTCGGATAGAGCGAAAGAACTTGACGCTTTTAAAGCACACATAAAAATTTTCCACAATTTGCAATTCAAACTCTTGACTTTTGATCTTCACCATTTCATCACAAGTGGACGAATTTGAATGATTCCTTCAAAATCTTCAATTATGTTCAATTCTGAAGTAATTTTGACAGCTGTATTATTACAAGACATTTTTAAGAATATTATTAATAAGACTCGTTTTTGAAAATGTAAAATTTTACTCTACGTCAACTCGTCATGTTCTAAGAAGGTATTGATGTTATCATTAGACACGTTTTTGTAAGAAAAAGTAAAATTTTACTCTACTTCAACTTAGTGGCGGCTCGTGGAACATGTTGATGGTAGAGCCACTTATACAATATACCCCCCCCCCCCATCCTTTTTTGACGAAACAAAGAACGAGACCAAAGTAAATGTTTTAAGAATTAATTAAAAATAGCTTGAAACTACAAGTAGCGCCATGGCTCCTTCGCTCTATACACGGTATTTGAAATTACGAACAGGCTCCTAACCACAAAGAGATTATATTATTTTTAAACAATATTCGCAATTATTTTATTTATAACTGTAACAAAAAGCCCGCAATTAATTATTAAAGTTAATGAGTGAAAATACGCAACATGTTTGGGGGCAGTGGTAATGTGACCTAATTTTTAAACGGCATCGGCTCTAGATATCGAATTACAACAAGCGCGTAGGAAATATCTGAGTGCTCTTTAAGCGTCAATGAACTTGAGGACTGTTTATCTTTTACAAAAAAAAAACGTTGCGATAACACTTCAAATTTCGGAGGCAAGAAATCGTATCTCGCGTTTTAAATAAACAAACACACATTCCATGCAGACCTAATTAAATGAGAAAAACATCGGTTCCCAAAATGTTTAAAAAACCTCGAAAAATTAGGAATTTTTTTTTTCGAATAAATTTTGACGGAAATGGGTTCACAAATATTTTGTGTATGTGCCCTTAAATGCCTGTACGTTATTTCAAATACACCCTGTATAACGAGTCGGCCCTGACTGTGATTACTTTCTTTTTGAAACACATTGTATAAACCAATCAATAATAAAGCTCCCATATTGCTTGCAATTGACTTCCATCGTGTCCATAGTTCAATTGTTTTTGTTTTGTTTTTTAGAGGATAATTCTTGAATGGATGACTAGATTTTGAAAAATTTGCAGGTTTGGATAACTCTTGAACCAGCGGCAGCTCGTGGATGTTCGGCGAGGAGGCTACAGAAGAAAATTTGACCAAAACAACAGAGAAATATTTTCTTCCTCTATAAGAGAAAATAGTATAGCTCGAGTGGCATCTCTGTCGACTGTACGCAGATCCACGAGCCGCCGCTGCCTGAACGAATGATGAATGAAGTCTAGTATTGTACTTAATAAATAAGTTTAGATCAGACGAAAAACCTAAATTAGACATTTAAATGTTTGATGCAAAAAATCCAAAATTCCTACAAATATTTGAAAATTAAATAATTCCTTAACATAAATCCCGCAGACTATATTTTCCAGATAAAGATCAAAGTAAATTAATTTAATCTAAAACTAAACCCCATATTTAAATTAAAACCTACGAAAACCAAAAATATAAAATTAAATAAATAACCTGAAATTAATGAATTAATTAAAACCCTTGAAAATACAAAATACAAAAAAGTAGGTTGCAAAATCTAAAATAAAGGACATAAAATCAAAAATTTAGACAAAAACAAATATTGCCAAAAAATCAAAAAATTCCGCATATTTAAATTAAAACCCATAAAAACAAAAAAAATATAAAATGAAATAAATAACCTAAAATTAATACAAAACCCTTGAAAATACAGGTCAAAAAATTCAAAAATGTAGGTTGCAAAATCTAAAATAATAATATGTTAAAGGACAAAAATCAAAAACTTTGACCACAAAAAAAAATCCGCGTGAAAATCAATAATTCAGGTTTAAAAATCTAAAATGCAGAACAAAAAGTCAGAAATTTTGACTAAATGTCGGGCCTGAAAATTTAAAACGCGAAAATATCGAAAATTTTAACAAACCAATCAAAAGTGTATGCCGAAATAAATAATTATTGATTTATATGCGAGATATTTTTTTCCGGTATTTTAGAGATTTGTTTGTTGAAATTTTCGATTTTTTGGTCTGTATTTTTTATCTTTATACCCTAGTTTACGATGTTTTGTCGAAATTTAGGACAAAATGTCGAAAACTCAGGTCTTGTAGACCAAGAAATCCAAAATTTCAACAAACTAATCGAATATTTTGGCCAAAAAATCAAAAATTTGAAGCAAATCTAAAATATTGGCAAAGAAAACAAAAATCCTGGTCTAAAAATAAAAACTCCGGCCCTATTATTTGAAAATACAAGCAAAAGACAAATAATTCAGCAAAAATAACTCTTTTTAGCCTAAAATAAGTTCCGACGGGAAATTCGAAAATAATAGCAAATAAAATACCTAAAAATCAAAAGTGGTTGACCAAAAAATTTTTAACAAACAAATCGAAAATTGAAAATTTAAGTCAAAAAAAAGACAAAAAGACCAAAAATTTAAATAAAAAAATTGAAAATACAAAATATAGGTTAAAAAAGTAAAAATTTACAATATGGCATAAAAAGGTGAAAATTTAGACAAAACGTCGAGAACTCGGTCGTAAAGATTAAAAATGCAGACAACAAAAATCGAAAATTTGGATCAAAATAAAGAATATTTAGGTTAAAATTTTAAAAATATCGAAAATATGGGTGAACGAATCAAGAATCCCGATCTAAAAATAAGGAAACGCAGACAAAAAACATCGAAAATTTAGGTAGAAGCAAAATAATTTACCACTTTCAGCTCCCAAAAATAAGTTTCTGACCAGAAATTTGAAAATAATAACCAAAAAATACAAAAAATCCGCACAGTAAAATCAATCATTCATGTTAAATAATCTAAAACACTTAAAAATAAAGAATTTAGACCAAAAATCTAAAATTCGGGCCTAAAAATAAAAATGGTGCTACAAACAATTAAAAACAAAATAATATTAATCATAAATAATAATAATGTATAATAATAATACATGCGGACTAAAAAATCGAAAATTACAGCAAACAAAACTCGAAAGAAATTCTCGCATCAATAATTCAGTTTAATATATCTAAGAAATCGAAAATTTGGAACTAAAATTAAAAATTTGGTCTGAAAAAATCAAAAATTTTGGTCAAAATAAAGGATATTTAGGCCAAAAAATTAGACCAAAAAATCGAAAAACAGATAAAAAATCTGAAAATTAATAACTCAGTCCGAAAAATCAAAAATGTGGACCAAAAAGTTGAAAATTTTAACAATTAAATCGAAAATTTAGCCAAAATAATGTATTTAGGAAATTTAGATCTAAAAAAAATCGAAAATAGAGATTTAAAAATAAAAAAAGCAGAATATTCTAGTAAGAAAATTGTTTTAATTAGTCTCAACAAATACTCTATTGCTCAATATATATATATATACCGGGTGACCCAGGGATCTGTAAAAGCCCAGTAACTTGTTTGCTATTTGAGATATCGACTTCTAGTTTTCTTGAAATGGTACCCACACTTATTCTACATATTTTAAAAATATGTACGTTTTTGAACAGGGTGTCCCAATATACATAACGGAACAAAGTTATGTTTTTTTAAATGGAACACCCTATATTTTATACTTTATTTTCAACCCTCTTCAGAAGCTGATAAAAATAGTATAAGATAGTATGGGTCTATTATGGACGATTGGCTAGTTATGGGCAAATTTGTGGCAAAAACATGTACACATTAAAAACATTGCAGAAGCGTTCCTAGCAAAGATAGCATCATTATTTATACATTGGAAAATTTCCCACATCATAAAGAATAATACACATCGGCCTTGGTTCTCTTTTAATCATAGTGATATACAGGGTGTCAACATAGGCAAAACAATGGATAACTATTTTTTTTCAAATGGAACACCCTATATAAGTTGCCACCAATCTATGGCATTTTTAATAAGCTTTCCAATGATATACAGTTTGTATAACAAAATATTAAGGATTCTTGATATTTATCAATAAAAACATATTTCTTTTGCCACCTTCCGCTGATTTTTGGATTTTCAGACAAAACTATACATTTTCGTGAAAAATTATAAGAGACCAAAGTTGTAGAGCGAAAAATTTTCGATCGATGTGGTTCTTTCAACTTTTAAGATAATGCCTGCATTACCCGCCAGAGCGCGCAAAATCGTGACCGTATATGCATTTTAGCGTTTTCTTTTCAATTTTTTTATTAATAAATTGCACTATACTTTATTTTCCGCACCCTCTAGCGGAAAAACGGAAAATTATAGGGAAATTAAAATGGCCCATATCGATTGAAAATTTTCCGCTCTACAACTCTTAATAGAAGCAATTTTTGCCAAAAATGCATAGTTTTCCCTAAAATGCAAATTGAAAATGTATGTATCAATTTTTGCGTTTTTCAATGGTTTTTTGTATTTTTAGCGAAAACGATGCATTTTGGGCAAAAATTGCTTCTTTGAAGAGTTGTAGAGCGGAATTTTTTCAATCGATGTAGGTCATTTGAATAATTCTATAATTACCCGGTTTTCTGCTAGAGGACGTGGAAAATAAAGTATAGTGCAATTAATTAACAAAAAATTTGAGAAAAACGCTAAAATGCATATACGGTCACGATTTTGGGCACTCTGGCGGGCAATGCACGCATTATTGGAAAAGTCGAAAGACCTATGTCGATCGAAAATTTTCCGCTCTACAACTTCGGTCTCCTATTATTTTTTCAGAAAATGCATAGTTTTGGCTGAAAATCCAAAAATGAGCAGGAGGCGGCAAAAAAAAATGTTTTTATGGATAAATCTCAAGAATCCTTAATATTTCATTATACAAATTGTACATCATTGGAAAGCTTATTAAAAATGCCATGCAATGGTGGCAAGATATATAGGGTGTTCCATTTGAAAAAAAATAGTTATTCAATATTTTGCGTATGTTGACACCCTGTATAGCAGTATCAACAAAAAAGAACCAAAGCCGATTTGTATTATTCTTCATGATGTGGAAAATTCTTCAGTGTATAAAAAATGACGATAGCTTTGCTAGGAGCACTTCTGCAATTTTTGCAATGTGTCCTTGTTTTTGCCACAAATTTGCCCATAACTAACCAATCGTCCATAATAGACCTATACTATCTTATACTATTTTTATTAGCTTATTAAGAGGGTTGAAAATAAAGTATAATATATAGGGTCTTCCATTTAAAAAAACATAACTTTGGTCTGTTATGTACATTGGGACACCCTGTACAAAAACATACATATTTTTAAAATATGTAGAATAAGTGTGGGTACCAGTTCAAGAAAACTAAAAGTCGATATCTCAAATAGCAAATACGTTATGGGGCTTTTACAGAACCCTGGGTCACCCGGTATATATATATATATATATATATATATATATATATATATATTTTTTTTTTTTTTAATAGCAAAACATTTTTTTTTTAATTGATCAAAAAAGTGAAACTAATTTTAAAAAGAATTCAAATAAAACAATTCACTTGGTTAGTGTCCCTCTCAGTAGCGGCTCGTGGAAGGTGTTGATGGTATATAATACAACACACTCCCCGCCCCCGCCTCCTTTTTTGAAGAAAGAAAGAACGATTTTCATAGTCCAAGGTTATTTGGAGTTGTAAAGTAAAAGTTTATAATTTCAAACAGCCGAATTCAAACTTTGTGGTCTCACTTTCGATTTATTGTGCGTTTACATTTTGTCTCAGATATGTACTAAATCTATTTTTAACAATATTATTAAAGACACGTTTTTGAAAAGTAACATGATGGCTACATCACCATTTTTTTAAGGTACCTTTCGAATCCATTTACTACGCCACTAAGGCAAACTAACAGTGACGGTTTGCGGGTTTTTTTTCTGGTACGGCCGAGGAACAAGAGGTGGTAATACAGATAGGTGCGGTCACGCAGTCAGCCGTCTCTGCAACTGACCCTACCTATCTGTATTGCCACCCTTGTTACCTCGGCCGTACCAGAAAAAAAACCCGCGAACCGTCACTGCAAACTAACTACGTTGTAAGAATTCAATTGCAACACATAATTCAATTGTAACTTATTAATAACACACTCCGCTTATCCCAAGACAATACGTAACCACTATTTACATTCATTCTCGCCAATGACCAGTGACAGCTCGTGAACCTTCCCAGACGAGCATGATGCACTACTTACTCCTATGAAAGAAATAAGGTAATCTTCTGACGTTCACGAGCCGCTCCTGCTAATGACTTTTAAAGCGATGACAATCAAGAATAAATAACGATGCCACGACGTAGAATTTTATAACGAACGAAGATTTATTTTTTTTGTAATACATAATTTTCTCGTTGTATAATAAGTCTTATTGATTATGCAATAGCTGCAGAGGATAGGAAACTGACTGTTGCATTACTTAACGTTTATATAATTAAGATTCCTTTGCTCTTAATGTTGCGAAACTGTGCCCATTTCGAGTAAACGTTCATTTATAGTTGAGATTAATTATTGGGTATTTTCGATTAAGATCTTCCTATAGATGTTACATAATAAATGGAATGGTTTGAGTTGAGAAAGTATCCGTGAAAAATATATGTTAATTGTGGTAATACAATAACTACAAAAAAACTGTAAATTATTTTGGTGATATGATCGAAAACATTGAAATGATAAATTTATTTAAAAAAAAATTACTTACTATATTCTTATGTAATAATCAGTAAGTTTTGAGTTATGAATGTATTCATGAAAAAATAATATAAACTGAGATGTTAATTGTGCAAATATATTCTCTACAAATAAATGTAAAACTGTAAATTAATATTAAAACATAGACTTGAAACTTTCAAAATATATTTGTAATGTGAAATTTATATCAAAAAAAAAACTTGTTCATTTTGTATTGTATACTTGGGCTCCAACTAAATGTGTTCAACATTTCTTGGATTAGGTTATAATTTAGCACTCGGTGAAACGTATTGTAAAATATAATAATGATGATAATTGTCTCACAAAATTTAATTTGTGATTGAAACTCGTTGTAATAAAATCGTGAATAGCAAAAAAGTTTAAAAATTTCACTCAATTTTTCATATTTTTACGTTTGAATCATCAAAATCGGATAACGATTTCGGCAGTGTAATTTCTAATATCAAAATCTTGGAATTTTAAACTAGTGGGATTTTTGCATTTTTTGTCAGTTCCGCGCGAAAATTTTGTAATACATTTTAAAATTATTCAAAACAAATTTGTTTTTTGTGAATTAAATCATTTTTAATACAGAAATGGATTTTTTTCAATGTTTTTTTTAAATTTTTTTGAGCACTTGAACAAAAACGCCGCAGAAAAAAATATAAAACGTACAGGCAAAATTCCATTAAAAAATTATCCTCAATGGCCGAAGTATCGCTTATTCAAAATAAATTAGGTTTTTGTAAATTCTACATTGTCAATAGAGATATGGATTTTGGAAGATTTTCGCTTAAATTTTTTGACCACCTGAAAAAAAGCACCGCAGAAAAAAATATAAAACGTGCAGACAAAATTCCATAAAAAATGATCCTCAATTGCCAAAGTATCGCTTGTTTAAAATAAATTTGGTTTTTGAAAATACAACAATTGACAATGAAGATAAGGATTTTTGAAGATTTTCGTTCACAATTTTTGAGCATCGCAGAAAAAATATAAAACGTGCAGACAAAATTCCACAAAAAATTATCCTCAATTGCCAAAATTTAGTTTATTCAAAATAAATTTGGTTTTTGAAAATATAACAATTGACAATGAAGATATGGATTTTTAAAGACTTTCGTTTAAATTCTTTGAGCACCTAAACAAGAGCATGGCAGCAAAAAATATAAAACATGCAGACAAAATTCCATAAAAAATTATCCTCAATTGCCAAAGTATCGCTTTTTTAAAATAAATTTAGTACTTGAAAATACAACAATTGACAATGAGATATGGATTTTTGAAGATTTTCGTTTATAATTTTTGAGCACCTGAACAAAAGCATCGCAGAAAAAAATATAAAACGTGAAGGCAAAATTCCATAAAAAATATTCTCAATGGCTGAAATATCCCTTATTCAAAATAAATATGGTTTTTGTAAATTTAATAACTGTCAAAAGAGATATGGATTTTTGAAGACTTTCGTTTACAATTTTTGAGCACCTGAACAAAAGCATGCAGAAAAAAATATAAAACGTGAAGGCAAAATTCCATAAAAAAATATCCTCAATGGCTGAAATATCGCTTATTCAAAATAAATTTGGTTTTTGAAAATACAACAATTGACAATAAAGATATGGATTTTTGAAAATTTTCGTTTACATTTTTTGAACACCTGAACAAAATCATCGCAGAAAAGAATATAAAACGTAAAGGCAAAATTCCATAAAAAATATCCTTAATGGCTTAAATATCGCTTATTTCAAATAAATTTAGTTTTTGAAAATACAACAATTGACAATAAAGATATGGATTTTTAAAGATTTTTGTTTAAATTTTTTAAGCACCTGAACAAACGCATCGTAGAAAAAAATATAAAACGTGCAGACAAAATTCCATAAAAAAATATTCTTAGTGTCCAAGGTATCGCTTATTCAAAATAAATTTGGTTTCTGAAAATTCAACAATTATTAATGGAGATATAGATTTTTGAAGATTTTCGTTTACATTTTTTGAGCACCTGAACAAAAGCATCGCAGAAAAAAAATATAAAACGTGAAGACAAAATTCTATAAAAAAATATCCTCAATGGGTGAAGTATTTCTTATTCAAAATCAATTTGTTTTTTGAAAATTGAACAATTGGTAATGGAAATATGGATTTAGCTAATTAAAATTTGCAAGAAAGTTTGAGAATTTTAGAACATTTGCAATAAAAAACACAGCATTCAGATCCGGACTTTTTTTGTGGGGCTGTTATAGTGTCGTCTATCACGAATACAAAAAAAAAATCAGATAAAACTTTCTTTATTTTTTCCCGGAGTATTCAAATCCGTATAAAAATGGGGGTTCTTATTTAACTTTTATATTTCTCACCCCCTACCCCCTAGGGTGTTGAGGGTAGTTGGTCGAGTTTCGTATCATTAGATGTCCCCCTCCGAGGCGAACAAATTTTAATTATAATTTTTTTTTATTCGATGTGTAGTTTTCGAGATATTTCAATGTTTTCACTTAAATTCAACACCCTGTATAATTAAAATCTCATTACAATACATTAAATGATACATTCAGCTGCAACAGCTAAGTTTTGTAAACATCTACGAATTAAAAGTCAATAATCCAATAAACCAATCGTCTTATAAAATTTTAAATACAATACATTTTGTTTTTAACTTTCCATGTTGGGCAAAGGATTATCCATTATTTTAAAGTAAATCTATTTTATTTTATCCTATAATGTTATCATGCCAATAACTCCTTAGCAACGGGTTACGTTAAGGTGCCTTTACACTAGTGTTGTTAAGAAATTCTTAACAACACTAGTGTTATATGTATCTTAATGCAACTCGTTGCTATGGTGATATTGGCAAACAAACATGATTTTGCTTCTTGACGGTTTTCATTAAACATTTTTTTAAATAAAAAAATGGAAATAGTATAAAATAAACCGTGTTACGACACACGTAACGTTATTTGCTTTTACATTACTCGAGAATTTAAAAGAACTCGCTCCTACGTCGCTCGTGCTTTCAAACTTTTCTCTCGTAATGTAAAAACCTTCATAACGTTACTTGTATCGTAAATTACTATTAGAACCCTCTCAAAATCAAAGAACTTCAATCACTTGTGCAATTTATTATCATTCCCTTCTTTTCCAGTTACAATCCAAGGCACAGACACATTTAAAGGTTTCCTGATACAAGCCAGAGATTTGTCCACCAACCAGTGGATAGGCTCGTGGCACGACACCCCCAATACAAAAACCCACCCCGAATGCAGTGCCATTACGCACGCCGACCCCAAGAACAAGCAACAGGCAACGTTCATCTGGAGGGCGCCTTTGAACTCGCCAAACGGAAAAGTCTATTTCACGTGAGTGTTTTTTCGTTTTGGCTTTACATGCGCAAATAATCACATTAAAAGCGATTACTCGAGTTATTTGTATTAGTTAAAATGGTGTAGACTTAAATCCTTTAATCAAGCCATGGATATTCCAGAAATTCCAACCTTTGATGTCTGAGGCTCGAAAGGCACCTTTTACTTTGCGTGTGTGCGTAAATATTTCCCCTCTTCGGTTAACCTGTTTAAACACGCGTTACGTGAAATCTAGTATATGATTTTCAGAATGTAATTACTTACGAGTTAAATAAAATAAATGTAATTACTTGTTCATTCAGGATTGAACAAAATACGTATCATTCATTCATGTATAGCCTATTCGGTGGAATCTGGCGGCCGAGATCGTAAAACGGTCGGTCCGCCCTGAGGATCGACGCACCCTCGAAGAGGTGGTTCGATGGTTCGTCTAATTGCATCCCATACATTTATTACTGTCCGCTCCAATTGGTATACGCACTTGTACACCAGTATTTCTCAACAAAGATTGGTTTGAGATAAAAAATATTACGTCCCCTACTTACCGAGCTCCGACCTGATCAGTCTTTAATATTCTGGCAGAATTAATAATCTGTCATTGTACCTAGCCTTAATTAACAAAATCGGTTTAGAAATGGTCAGTCTTCAATATTCTGGTAGAATTAATAAGAAATCTTTGCTACAAACAAAATGGCGTCGCTCGAAAGTTAAAAGTTTGAATAGTAAATTGCACAAAATTAATTTACAGCTTTGAAAAAAATATATCTGTCATTGTACCTAGCCTTAATTAACAAAAACGCGTTATAAATGATCAGTTCTTAATATTTTGGCAGAATTAATAAGAAATCTTTGTTACTAACAAAATGGCGTCGCTCGAAAGTTAAAAGTTTGAATTGAAAATTGCACAAAATTAGTTTTCTGCTATGAAGAAAATGTATCTGTCACTGTACTTAGCCTTAATTAACAAAATCGGTTTAGAAATTATCAGTCTTCAATATTCTGGTAGAATTTATAAGAAATCTTTACTACAAACAAAATGGTGTCGCTCGAAAGTCAGAAGTTTGAATTGAAAATTGCAAAAAATTAGTTTTCAGCTATGAAGAAAATGTATCTGTCATGGTACCTAGCCTTAATTAACAAAATCAATTAAAAAATGATCAGTCTTCAATATTATGGCAGAATTAATAAGACATTTTTGCTACAAACAAAATGGCGTCGCTCGAAAGTCAAAAGTTTCAATTGAAAATTGCACAAAATTAGTTTTCAGCTATGAAGAAAATGTATCTGTCATTGTACCTAGCCTTAATTAACAAACTCGGTTTATATATGATCAGTCTTTAATATTCTAAAAGAAATAATAAGAAATCTTTGCTACTAACAAAATGGCGTCGCTCGAAAGTCAAAAGTTTGAATTGAAAGTTGCACAAAATTAGTTTTCAGCTATGAAGAAAATGTATCTGTCATTGTACTTAGCCTTAATTAACAAAATCGGTTTAGAAATTATCAGTCTTCAATATTCTGGTAGAATTAATAAGAAATCTTTACTACAAACAAAATGGTGTCGCTCGAAAGTCAGAAGTTTGAATTGAAAATTGCACAAAATTAGTTTTCAGCTATGAAGAAAATGTATCTGTCATGGTACCTAGCCTTAATTAACAAAATCGATTTAGAAATGATCAGTCTTCAATATTATGGCAGAATTAATAAGACATTTTTGCTACAAACAAAATTGCGTTGCTCGAAAGTCAAAAGTTTCAATTGAAAATTGCTCAAAATTAGTTTTCAGCTATGAAGAAAATGTATCTGTCATTGTACCTAGCCTTAATCAACAAAAACGCTTTAGAAATGATCAGTCTTTAATATTCTGAAAGAATTAATAAGAAATCTTTGCTACTAACAAAATGGCGTCGCTTGAAAGTCAAAAGTTTGAATTGAAAATTGCTCAAAATTAGTTTTCAGCTATGAAAAAAATGTATCAGTCATTGTACCTAGCCTTAATTAACAAACTCGGTTTATATATGATCAGTCTTTAATATTCTGGCAGAATTAATAAGAAATCTTTGCTACTAACAAAATGGCGTCGCTCGAAAGTCAAAAGTTTGAATTGAAAATTGTACAAAATTAGTTTTCAGCTATGAAGAAAATGTATCTGTCATTGTACTTAGCCTTAATTAACAAAATCGGTTTAGAAATTATCAGTCTTCAATATTCTGGTAGAATTAATAAGAAATCTTTACTACAAACAAAATGGTGTCGCTCGAAAGTCAGAAGTTTGAATTGAAAATTGCACAAAATTAGTTTTCAGCTATGAAGAAAATGTATCTGTCATTGTACCTAGCCTTAATCAACAAAAACGCTTTAGAAATGATCAGTCTTTAATATTCTGAAAGAATTAATAAGAAATCTTTGCTACTAACAAAATGGCGTCGCTTGAAAGTCAAAAGTTTGAATTGAAAATTGCTCAAAATTAGTTTTCAGCTATGAAAAAAATGTATCAGTCATTGTACCTAGCCTTAATTAACAAACTCGGTTTATATATGATCAGTCTTTAATATTCTGGCAGAATTAATAAGAAATCTTTGCTACTAACAAAATGGCGTCGCTCGAAAGTCAAAAGTTTGAATTGAAAATTGTACAAAATTAGTTTTCAGCTATGAAGAAAATGTATCTGTCATTGTACTTAGCCTTAATTAACAAAATCGGTTTAGAAATTATCAGTCTTCAATATTCTGGTAGAATTAATAAGAAATCTTTACTACAAACAAAATGGTGTCGCTCGAAAGTCAGAAGTTTGAATTGAAAATTGCACAAAATTAGTTTTCAGCTATGAAGAAAATGTATCTGTCATGGTACCTAGCCTTAATTAACAAAATCGATTTAGAAATGATCAGTCTTCAATATTATGGCAGAATTAATAAGACATTTTTGCTACAAACAAAATTGCGTTGCTCGAAAGTCAAAAGTTTCAATTGAAAATTGCACAAAATTGGTTTTCAGCTATGAAGAATATGTATCTGTCATTGTGCCTAGCCTTAATTAACAAAAACGCTTTAGAAATGATCATTATTTAATATTTTGGCAGAAATAGTAAGAAATCTTTACTTCAAACAAAATGGCGTCGCTCGAAAGTCAGAAGTTTGAATTGAAAATTGCACAAAATTAGTTTTCAGCTATGAAGAAAATGTATCTGTCATGGTACCTAGCCTTAATTAACAAAATCGATTTAGAAATGATCAGTCTTCAATATTAAGGCAGAATTAATAAGACATTTTTGCTACAAACAAAATGGCGTCACTCGAAAGTCAAAAGTTTCAATTGAAAATTGCACAAAATTGGTTTTCAGCTATGAAGAAAATGTATATGTCATTGTGCCTAGCCTTAATTAACAAAAATGCTTTAGAAATGATCATTATTTAATATTTTGGCAGAATTAGTAAGAAATCTTTACTTCAAACAAAATGGCGTCGCTCGAAAATCAAAAGTTTGAATTGAAAATTGCACAAAATTAGTTTTCAGCTATGAAGAAAATGTATCTGTCATTGTACCTAGCCTTAAACAACAAAAACGCTTTAGAAATGATCAGTCTTTAATATTCTGAAAGAATTAATAAGAAATCTTTGCTACTAACAAAATGGCGTCGCTTGAAAGTCAAAAGTTTGAATTGAAAATTGCTCAAAATTAGTTTTCAGCTATGAAGAAAATGTATCTGTCATGGTACCTAGCCTTAATTAACAAAAACGCGTTATAAATGATCAGTCTTTAATATTTTGGTAGAATTAATAAGAAATCTTTGCTACTAACAAAATGGCGTCGCTCGAAAGTTAAAAGTTTCAATTGAAAATTGCACAAAATTAGTTTTCTGCTATGAAGAAAATGTATCTGACTTAGCCTTAATTAACAAAATCGGTTTAGAAATTATCAGTCTTCAATATTCTGGTAGAATTAATAAGAAATCTTTGCTACAAACAAAATGGCGTCGCTCGAAAGTCAAAAGTTTGAATTGAAAATTGCACAAAATTAGTTTTCAGCTATGAAGAAAATGTAGCTGTCATGGTACCTAGCCTTAATTAACAAAATCGATTTAGAAATGATCAGTCTTCAATATTCTGAAAGAATTAGTAAGAAATTTTTGCTACAAACAAAATGGCGTCGCTCGAAAGTCAAAAGTTTCAATTGAAAATTGCACAAAATTGGTTTTCACCTATGAAGAAAATGTATCTGTCATTGTGCCTAGCCTTAATTAACAAAAACGCTTTAGAAATGATCATTATTTAATATTTTGGCAGAATTAATAAGAAATCTTTACTTCAAACAAAATGGCGTCGCTCGAAAGTCAAAAGTTTGAATTGAAAATTGCACAAAATTAGTTTTCAGCTATGAAGAAAATGTATCTGTCATTGTACCTAGCCTTAATCAACAAAAACGCTTTAGAAATGATCAGTCTTTAATATTCTGAAAGAATTAATAAGAAATCTTTGCTACTAACAAAATGGCGTTGCTCGAAAGTCAAAAGTTTGAATTGTAAATTGCTCAAGATTAGTTTTTAGTTATGAAAAGTTAGTTACGACCACAGCCGCCAGATTTCGGAGAATGGGCTAGTATACCGGGTAAAAAATGTTCGTCATTCAAATTTTCCGCTTAAAAATGGTTAGCAGCAAAATCATATATTCAGACTACTTTTCGTCTTTAATTAACTTATTTAATGCTTTTGTAAGAAGTAAGGGTTTTCAGTTGTAAGTCTTGGGGATATGTTATCTACTAAAGGTGAGCGAAATTACTCTTTTTTGTGAGTCGATTCGTGAAAAAGAGTCGACTGCATTGAATCGACTGATATGAGTTTTTGTAAGAAATAAAAAGTATGTCTGGAAAAAAATGTTGAAAAGCAAAAAAGTTTCTTAGCTGCAAAATGTTACATTTCAACGCGAAAACAAATATTTTCACGAAAATTCATGAGTCAGTAATTTCAATCATTTCGATTAGTCGACTCTTTGAATCGACTTACTCATGAGTTACCCATTTCTATTATCTACCACCACATAATATAAACGTGAATTTATAGTCGGAAAACAGTTATTTCCACCTTGAATTTATTAGGAAAACGTTATCTAAAATCACAGCAGAATCAATAACCGAAAATTGCACTAAATACACTCCTGGCATTGATATTCTAATCAGATCATCTCAACACAAGAAATTTGATTGTATGAAACGAAAAGTTATATTACACATTTTCTCCAGTCTAATCACAAATAAAATCATGTAAATAAGCAATCATTAATTTAAACTTCTTAATTAACAAATTTCAGCTTCGGATAGGAGCAAACGTGCATTTGAAAGACAAAGTTGGAAGGAACTTTCTGTTTTTCGCGATCTTAAATATTTCCTTTCATAAATTGGTGCTTGTTGGAAACTTCTTAATTATATATCACTCGACATCATTGCAATACTTTAAATATATCTTAAATCCATTGCTTTGCACTAAATGTTATAGAGGCATATGTTTAAACAAATTAGAAACAACTTTACTTGTTGCAGAAAGCATTAGATAAATACAAGAAAAAAGCTAATTAAAAATAAATTCAACTGAAATATTTAAAGGTTCTAATTTAATTCAGATAATTCATTACTAAACTTCTGTTAATTAATTAAAAGCTAAATTAGAACCTTAACTTCTGGAAGAACTACTTTGTCTTGCGTAGCTTATTCCTTTTCGCTTCTTTGAGATCCTTAATTCCCACTTTAGTGTCATTTAGGGCTGGAATTTTCCGAAGCCTCGAAGTTTCGAAGATTCATAGAAAATCTTCGAAGCGAAGTTTCGAAGATTTGAAGATTCGACGTCTCGAAGATTCGAAACTTCGAATATAATGATATTCGAAAAGAAGTCTAAAAATGTAAATACAACATTTGTCTGTGTAATTTGTAATTTTTGATTCCAAATTTAATATGATGACTTCCCTACTAATTATATTTTAATATGTTAATTATTGAAAACTGTAATTGTTTTGTTTTTGTTTCAGGGGAACCGTCCTAAAAGAGTACAGCATTTTCTGGTCAGACCTGGTGAATGTGATTGCCCAAGGCAAATAAATACAAAATCTACGTATTAAGTGTTGTTAGTGCTGCGCTGGATAAAGATTGCTGTTATACTAGATCTAAATAATTTGTATAAAATTGAATAAAAACATTAGTTTTACAATAAATCCTCTAACTCAAATTTTGTCCGAATTCCAACGTCAACAACTTTCATAATGATTGAAAACCAACCGTCTACATCCGACATAATCCTCTGCACATCCAACATCCGTCATCTAATCCACACAGTTACTATCATTCCAGACCATATATCTATCCAATTTGACCTTGACACATAATTACAATCAACACCACTACCTCCCAATTTTTTTATCACTATCAGGACTGTAGCATTGAAGGAGTAGCAAATGATATTGCTAGTAAAGTTGTGTAAACTCGGATGAAACTGACGTTTGAAACGTCAAAATTATGAAAGATGGAAAAATTATACTTCAATTTAAAAAACTCAGTTTACTCAAAAACTAAAGGGATTTCGAAAAAAAACTTATTCTTAATAACTTATTCATTTTAGCATTCGCTACAATTAATATTAACATAAATTTGCTGTAGCTATTATCGTTTTATAATTATAAACCAAAAATTAAAAATTAAATAATTTTTTTCTCGAATAAAAATGATTTAATGAAAGATGTTCATTTCTTTGTTGTCTTCAAAGTTTGTTTAAATGTTTTTGTGATATTTTTCATATTCAAGAAAATATTGGCAAAAAACAAAAAAAAAACAGTTAAGGTAAACGCCCACTGGTTTACGAAATTTTACCAAAAGCTTTTCAGTTATTCAGATTATCAAATAAGACGTACGTTTAAAGTTTCATATCAATTGCTCTATTAGTTTTTGAGATACAGCGCACACAGCCACACACACAATTTTTTTTTTCAGAAATTGTTGAAATGGCATCTAGGGACCCCAAAACGGATATTTTCGTAAAAAAAATTCTTGAAAAAAAATCACGATCACAATACTTTCTCGTACTTCGTAACTAAGAAAGTAAAAATGAAATAATTATGTGAAAACTATTGCAATCGTCTTGAAATTTCGCAAATCTGTTCAAATTTTTTTCAAGATTACGATTTTATAAAAAACCTGTACCTCACCCTAAAATAATTCAATTTGAACAGAGCGCGTAATTGTGAAAAAATACAATAAATTTAATGACCTGAAAAAAATATAAAAACAATTGCCATCGACTTGAAATTTCGAAATTCTATTCAAAATTTATTCGAGATTACGATTTCATTAAAATCTGTAAGCACCTCATACTAAATTTCAACATAAATCAATTTGAACAGAGCGTGAAATTGTGAAAAAATATAAAAATTTAAGTAACCTATCAAGAATATAAAAACAATTGCCATCGACTTGAAATTTCGCAAATCTATTCAAAATTTATTCGAGATTACGATTTCATTAAAATCTGTAAGCACCTCATACTAAATTTCGACACAAATCAATTTGAACAGAGCGTGAAATTGTGAAAAAATATAAAAATTTAAGTAACTCATCAAAAATGTAAAAACAATTGCCATCGACTTGAAATTTCATAAATCTATTTAAAATTAATTTGGGATTGCGATTCTACAAAAATCTGTAAACATTCCATCCCCAAATTTTGACAAAATCCCATTCGAACGAAGCTTGAAATGGTGTAAAAAATTCAATAATTTAGGCGTCCTAAAAAAAATATGAAAACTACTGCAATCGACTAAAAAATTTCGCAAATTTATTCAAAATTTATTCGAGATTACGATTCCTTAAAAATCGGTAAGCACCTCAACCTCTAAATTTCGAAATAATTCAATTTGAACAGAGCGCGTAATTTTGAAATAATAAAATAAATTTAATGACCTGAAAAAAATATAAAAACAATTACCATCGACTTGAAATTTCGCAAAATCTATTTAAAATTTATTCGAGATTACGATTTCATAAAAATCTGTAAGCCCCTCATACTAAATTTCGACAAAAATCAATTTGAACAGAGCGTGAAATTGTGAAAAAATATAAAAAATTAAGTAACGTATCAAAAATATAAAAACAATTGCCATCGACTTGATATTTCGCAAATCTATTCAAAATTTATTCGAGATTACGATTTTAGCACCTTATACTAAATTTCGATACAAATCAATTTGAACGGATCGTGAAATTGTGAAAAAATATAAAAATTTAAGTAACTTATCAAAAATATAAAAACAATTGCTATCGATTTTAAATTTCACAAATCTATTCAAAATTAATTTGCTATTACGATTCTACAAAAATCTGTAAACATTTCATCCTCAAATTTTGACAAAATCCCATTTAAACGGAGCTAACAATGGCGTAGAAAAAACAATGAAATAATTTCGGCGCCCTAAAAAAAATATGAAAACTTTTGTAATCGACTTAAAAATTTCGCAAATCTATTCAAAATTTACTGGAGATTACGATTTTATAAAAATAATTCAATTTGAGTAGAGCGTGACATTGTGTTAAAAACAAAAAAATTGAAGTAATTTTTTTAATCAAAAATGTAAAAACAATTGCCATCGACTTGAAATTACACAAATCTATTCAAAATTAATTTGGGATTACGATTCTACAAAAATCTTTAAACACCCCATCCCCAAATGTTGACAAAATCTCATTTTAACAGAGCATGAAATTGTGCAAAAAAATGCAATAATTTCGGCGTCCCAAAAAAATTTGAAAACTATTGCAATCGACTTAAAAATTTCGCAAATCTATTCAAAATGTATTCGAGATTACGATTTCATAAAAATCTGTAAGCACCTCACCCTAAATTTCGAGTTTATTCAATTTGCGCAGAGCGTGACATTGTGTAAAAATACAAAAAATTAAGTAACTTATCAAAGATGTAATAACAATTACAATCGACTCGAAATTACACAAATCTATTCAAAATTAATTTGGAATTACGATTCTACAAAAATCTGTAAACACCCGATCCCAGAATTTTGACAAAATCCTATTCTAAGGGAGCATGAAATTTTGAAGAAAAAATGCAATAATTTCGGTGTCCTAAAAAAATTTGAAAACTATTGCAATCATCTTGAAATTTCGCAAATCTATTCCAAATTTATTCGAGATTACGATTCCATAAAAATCTGTAAGCACCTCAACCTCTAAATTTCGAAATAATTTAATTTTAACAGAGCGCGTAATTGTGTAATAATACAATAGATTTAATGACCTGAAAAAAATATAATAACAATTGCCATCGACTTGAAATTTTGCAAATCTATTCAAAATTTATTCGAGATTACGATTTCATAAAAATCTGTAAGCACCTCATCCTAAATTTCGTAACAAATCAATTTGAACAGAGCTTGAAATTGTGAAAAAATATAAAAATGTAAGTAACAATTGCCATCGACTTCAAATTTCACAAATCTATTCAAAATTAATTTGGTATTACGATTGTACAAAAATCTGTAAACACTCCATCCCCAAATTTTGACAAAATCCCATTCTAATAGAGCATGAAATTGTGAAAGAAAATGCAATAATTTCGGCGGAATAAAAAAAATATATAAAAATTTGAAAACTATTACAATCGACTTCACATTAATTCGAGATTACAGTTCTATAAAAAACCTATCTCAAATTTCTAGATAATCCCATTCGAACAAAGAGTGAAATTGTAGAAAAAATCAATAATTTCGCCGACTTGAAAAAAATATAAAAAACTTGCCGCGGACGTGAAATTACACAAAACTATTCAAAATTAATTTGGGATTACGATTCTATAAAATATCCAAGTTTCGAGATAATCCCATTCGAACAGAGAGTGAAATTGTAGAAAAAAAATCAATAATTTCATCGACTTGAAAAAAAATATAGAAAAACTTGCCATGGATGTGAAATTACAAATCTATTCAAAATTAATTTAGGATTACGAATCTATAAAAAATCCAAATTTTGAGATAATCCCATTCGAACAGAGCGTGAAATTATAGAAAAAAAAATCAATAATTTCGCCGACTTGAAAAAAATATATAAAAAAACTTGCCATGGACGTGAAATTACACAAATTTATTCAAAATTAATTTGGGATTACGATTCTATAAAAAAATCAAAATTTCGAGATAATGCCATTCGAACAGAGCGTGAAATTGTAGAAAAAAATACTATAATTTCGTCGACTTGAAAAAAATATAAAAAAACTTGCCATGGACGTGAAATTACACAAATCTATTCAAAATTAATTTGGGATTACGATTCTATAAAAAATCAAAATTTCGAGATAATCCTATTCGAACAGAGCGTGAAATTGTAGAAAAAAATCAATAATTTCGTCGACTTGAAAAAAATATAAAAAAAATTGCCAAGGACGTGAAATTACAAATCTATTCAAAATTATTTAGGGATTACGATTCTAAAAAGAATGAAAATTTCGAGATAATCCCATTCGAACAGAGCGTGAAATTGTAGAAAAAAATCAATAATTTCGTCGACTTGAAAAAAATATAAAAAAAAATTGCCAAGGACGTGAAATTACAAATCTATTCAAAATTATTTAGGGATTACGATTCTAAAAAGAATCAAAATTTTGAGATAATCCCATTCGAACAGAGCGTGAAATTGTAGAAAAAAATCAATAATTTCGTCGACTTGAAAAAAATATTTAAAAAAATTGCCAAGGACGTGAAATTACAAATCTATTCAAAATTATTTAGGGATTACGATTCTAAAAAGAATCAAAATTTTGAGATAATCCCATTCGAACAGAGCGTGAAATTGTAGAAAAAAATCAATAATTTCGTCGACTTGAAAAAATATAAAAAAACTTGCCGTTGACGTGAAATTACACAAATCTATTCAAAATTAATTTGGGATTACGATTCTATAAAAAATCCAAATTTTGACATAATCCCATTCGAACAGAGCGTGAAATTTTAGAAAAAATCAATAATTTCGTCGACTTGAAAAAAATATTTAAAAAAATTGTCATGGACATGAAATTACAAATCTATTCAAAATTAATTTGGGATAACGATTCTATAAAAATCTGTAAACACTCCATCCCTAAATTTCGAGATAATTCCATTTGAGCAAGGCGTGAAATTGTGAAAAAATACGATAACTTCGACGTCTTGAACAAATATAAAAATAATTGCCATCGACTTGGATATTCACAAAATTAATTACAATATGAATTATATTATGTACTAGGTATGTACTAGTGTATAAAAATGTATATTGAATTAAATTATTAGTAACAATATTATATTTTAATTATGTTTATTACCCGAAAATTAGTCACCAAATTTTTGAAGGCAGTAGTGATGGGGGCGTTATAAAAGAACGTCGCAGCAAGGCACCAACTACTCTAGGGCCGACCCTGTCGGTAATGGTTGATTTTCCGATCGACGAGGATACTCTCGGAGCTGCTATTCCTCGATTTCTGGAGGACTCTTTGGTCTGAACTCGACACAGAATTTTTTTTTTGTCGAACACTTTTGCGCAATTTTTGTGGAAATCGTAATTTTTAAGTATCCCACCGACTGCGCCAATTATTAGTCCGGAAGATTGAATTTAAGAAAAAAGTTGTTTCTTACTTAAAACCCTTATATATGTTCTTTAAAAAAACTTAAATTTAAAAAATGAAAAATCATGGCACACTTGAGATTTTTTTTAATGAACATAATTTATTAAACGTTAAGAACGAGTTTTACAATAATATTACAAACTAAGAGTATTTCAAAATAGATAGTGCTGTATCCACGTTTAGGCACCAATTTAATTATTTGTATGATTCAATTTTAGTTTTTTCTTAATAAGCCGAAAGTGGGTGTACTTATGATGAAAAATAAATGTTCGCAGACGGGAATCGAACCCGTGACCCTCCACTTACCGGGCGTTAAAGCTTAGTGGTCTGAGCATCCGCCAGGCAAGCGGAGGGTCGCGGGTTCGATTTCCATCTGCAGACACATTTTTCTTTTCATCACGTGTTAAATAACGTCGTATAACATTTTAGAATCCTTCTCGTGCTTTCGAAAGCTCCTAGTAGAGGGTGCTGCAATGGTGTTTGCGCATCCACGCCGTGTTTACCAGGCGTCGAGTATCGACGACGGGGAGGGAAAAGGGAGCAGAGAGCGGCAAGCGTCGCGGCGCCGTCATTCATACACCGTCTCTCAGTGTACCAGTGCGTAATCGTTAAGTGCTTCTCACCGTTAAGAGCGTCGCCGCGCGATCACACGGTGAGTAACCACATTTTCCACCACAACTACCGACCGCCGTACGTGCCCCACGGGGACGATTATCAAAGTGTTTCAGCGTTTTCAAATTCCAATTGCGGAGTAAATTAAATTTTTCACAATCAATTTGCTGATGTACTTGTCATTGTTTGTTTTGTTGTCAGCGGCGTCGAAAGTTTCGTAATTAATGGATTGGATTTAATTAAATTTATATTTTAGTTTGTATTGTGGAAAAGAGAGAGAGTGAGTGACGTTGATGAATGGAAACGGTTTGTGATAACGTATCAGGCTTAATTTACATACGCAGGTGGTATTGGTGATGTTTGTTTGGGGTTTTTGCGGATTAACCGTGTTATTTTGTTGATGGATAGATGGATGTAATTTTGGAAGTTTAAGCTGATAACGCGTTAAAAGATTAATTGTTAATTGTTTTTAGGCTTTAGCTGTTGTTATTAGTAAATGCCATCTGTTTAGTGATATTCTAATAACGATTAATTGTTAATTTGTATGAGAAATAGACTGTAGTACTTCCGGATATCTATTTTTATTTTATTTACTGTATTAGTTTATAAATTGACGTTATACTGCTGAAGATGACTACGCAAGTGAGTCAAAACTAGTACAGTAAATAAAATAAAAATAGATATCAGGAAGTACTACAGTCTATTTCTAATATTAAATCACCTGATAAACATGGATTACCAACTACAAACAATTGTTAATTGTTTATAGGTTTTAACTGTTGTTATTGGTAAATGTCACCCTGTTTGATAAGATGCTAATAACAATCCATTTTCAAATATGGACCAGTGATGAATGCTATAGCAGTAATCATCATTGTTAGTAACTGTTTTCAACATCTACAGCAGAGGTTCCCAATCTTGTTAAGATGTTGTATCGGTATGTAATAGACAATATAGTTTCTGTATTTACAATTAAAAGTTGGCCAAAGAGATAAAATTATAAGTACGTGATCACATTAAATAATCTTTCGTTATTTTATTAATATCGCTGTGCTGGAAGCTGTAATTGATAACAGGGATCTTAAGAATGGAGACTTGTGGATTTTAAATCAATATGATCAGATCCCATTCATTCATTCATTTCAAACTCAAGTATCAGAAATTTGTAATCACTCGTCCAAACATTTCGGCTTTAAGTTTTTCAGAAATATAATCTGTTTGCTAAGGAGTTTGAATTCAAACACTTAGTAATTCAATATGTAACACAAAGTAATGGCTTCAACAATCAATCATATAATTATTTTCTTACAATTCAATATGAAAATATTTTTAAAATAAATTTTAGCCGAATCCATATTTTCATCTCCCACAGGATTTCCATAACAATACCTCTACGTGCTTGTCTCCTGTCTCGTTCATCACGTGTTTTGAGGCGTGGTTTTTTTTTATATATAAGAGAAAAAGAGTATATCCGCATTAACGGTTTCAAGGGCCGACCCTGCCAGTAATAGCGTGACCATGTTTATGGCCTGCCGCTGACTCGTCCTCGTCCTTCCATGATAATGGCACATATGTTGCCTCGTTGGGGAAAAACCAAGGGAAAATTGCGACTAATGATGCGGAAAGTTTCCATCCCGGCTCAGAGGGGGGGATCGCGTTAATTTATATATTTTTTCCTGATTAGGTGATCGTCGTAATGGCGCAAACGTGACCACTTTCCGTGTTTATATTGTTAATGCTTCACTCATTTTCCGTTATTGGAGGTTATTTTTTTATTGCAACACGTGCACAGGATAGTAATATGTGAGAAAATAATACATAATTTTTTACATCATCTTCGTTCTCATTTTTTACATAATACAATCAACAATATTACAATAGCTAATTAAGAAACGAAATCAAAATCTCAGATCCCATTCACGTGGGCAGTTTATTTTGTTTCGGTTTTCTTCCCCATTGATTTGTTTGATGTTATTTATTTAGCCCTTTAGAGGACGTATTTTCATAGCACTGATATTAATCGAGTGTCTGTTTTTAGAAAAAAATGTACAGTTGCCTAAGTACTAGGACTGGAATTTTTCTTCGAAGATTTCCAATTTCGATCGTTCGAAGCATCGAAGATTCGAAGACTCATAGAAAATCTTCGAAGATTGAAATTTCGAAGATTCGAAAACTCATAGATTCGTTTCACAGAAAATCTTCGAAGATTGAAATTTCGATTACTCAGGGTGAGTCAGAGCTCTGGGAACGGTCAATCACGTGCTTACTTTTTCAAAATTTCGAAAAATGTTTTATACAAAAGTTGTGTATAATAGTGAGCTGCACGCCCTAAAATTATTAAAATTTATACAGCGTGTCTCATAACAAAGTTACAGACCAAACTTATGTTTTTTTTTTAAATAGAACACTCTGTATTTTTTGTCATTTTTGAATTATACGGAGCAAATAAAGGTGAGTTACTTCCTATACCTATATATTTAGTAACGTATTCTCAAGTAGAATCCAATTATCTTTCAGATTATAATAATTATTCCTAATATGATAATCGCTGAATATAAGAAAACTATTGAAATTAGGAACAGGGAACCCTTACATAATCTGAATGATGATTTTAATCGTTCAACGTCAATCACTGGCGCAAAAATAAAATTTCACCCAGACCATGCATTTCAACAAATCTTTAAATATTTCGAAAACGGCAAACAATAGGTATAGGAAGTATTAAAGTAACTCACCTTTATTTGCTCCGTATAATTTAAAAATGATAAAAAATACAGGGTGTTCCATTAAAAAAAAAACATAAGTTTGGTCTGTAACTTTGTTATGAGACACCCTGTAGAAATTTTAATAATTTTAGGGCGTGCAGCTCACTATTCTGAACAACTTTTGTATAAAACATTTTTCGAAATTTTGAAAAATAAGCACGTGATTGACCGTTCCCAGAGCTCTGAAATACCTTGTAGATTCCAAGTTTTTAAATTTCGAAGTTTCGCAGTTGTGAAGTTTCGAAGATTTGAAGTTTCGAAGATTCAAAGATTCGAAGTTTTGAAGATTTGAAGCTTCGAATTTTCGAAGTTTCGAAGTTTTAACAGAACAGGCTATTTAGAAATATAACTATAGTAAAGAAATGGTTAATAAGAAAAAATGTTAATGGTAGAAAAATTATTTCTTTCGATTCAGTGCGTGTTTACATAAATGAGTGGACAAATATATTTGTGTCCGACAAAAAATATGTTTTTTTTATAATTTACAATGTCGGAATTGTTGGTTCCTAGTGCGAAATACAAACGAAAATATTTTTATAAAAATTTGCACTAAACGATAGTTTTATTTGAAAAATTTAACGTATAATTTAATTTAAGTTTTCAACTTAGTGTGTTGTAGGTATATGTATATATGTTTGTATTCGCACAATTTTTTGAAATAAATTGAATTATTATTATTATTAAAATGTAATATTATACCTTTTCGCGAATGACTAGAGATTTAGATCAAATTATTTTCAAACTAATAGAAACGATTAATTTTTCAAGATATGTTATTGTTTGTTTCGTCTTGGGCTTTTTCGAGGTAAAAATTTTGAAATTACATAAAAGTATAAATCCCCAACTGTTTAGGATTTTGACATTGAAAAAATCCAAAACTTCGAAAGTTCACGACTCTGATTATTCGAAAACTCGAAAACTTCGAAACTTTGATTGTTTGGTTCTTCGAAAACTTCGATATTCTAATTTAACTTAATTTCTCCGGATTCTTCTAAGTTTCAAAGTTGCGAAGCTTCGAATTATTACGACCCCTTCTACTGCACTGATGAGCACATGTGGTTGCATATGATGGCAGTAAACAATGGCCTTTTTTACTTTCTCCGTTACGAAGTATGAAGTGTTTTTCTCATTTTTTTTTTAACGGAAATACCGTTTTGAGTCCTCCAGAGGCAATTAAAAATATTTCTGGAATTTGTTTGTGTGTGCGCGCTGTATCTTAAGAACTAATAAAGCAATTTATTTATTTATTTATACGGTACACTTTTTATAACAATTTTGTTTAACGGAAATACCGTTTTGAGTCCTCCAGGGGCGATTTCAAAAATTTCTGGAATTTTTTTTGTGTGTGCGCGC